>JBBGZY010001835.1:537500-1737500 GCA_037952925.1 Lithobates clamitans | reverse complement strand
TGCTCTGTAGACGAGACTGAATATTCCTAGTTATAGTTGTAGTATATAGGACTTGTGTGTAAGGAAATGGTCAATCCCACTGCAAGCAACATGACCTTTTAAGGACTTGGTCAGTTCGTAATGACATTCCTTTGCAATAAAGTCAGCTAAGGTAACTTGGCTTTGAAGGCTTCATTTGATATTGTGAGACAACTTTATTAAAGAAATATCAAATTTCCCATCACTCCACCCCCTGACTCACAAATATCATAAAATAATGCCTCCAACTGTACATAAAGGCTACATGTCAACAGTGGAAGGAAAGTACCTAGTGTATCTACCTACTTTCCCTGATTTATCTACAGTGTCTTGAAAAAGGATTCATACCCCTTGAAATTTTCCACATTTTGTCATGTTACAAGCAAAAACGTAAATGTATTTTATTGGGGTTTTATGTGATAGACCAACACAAAGTGGCACTTAATTGTGATGTGGAAGGAAAACGATAAATGGTTTTCAAAATTTTTTACAAATAAATATGTGAAAAGTGTGGCTTGCATTTGTATTCAGCCTCCCTAAATCAATACTTTGTAGAACCCCCTTTCGCTACAATTACACCTGCAAGTCTTTTTGGCTATGTCTCTACCAGCTTTGCACATCTAAAGAGTGAAATTTTTACCCATTCTTCTTTGCAAAATAGCTCAAGCTCTGTCAGATTGGATGGAGAGCGTCTGTGAACAGCAATTTTCAAGTCTTGCCACAGATTCTCAGATGGATTTAGGTCTGGACTTTGACTGGGCCATTCGAACACATTATTATTCTGTGATTTAAACCATTGCATTGTAGCTCTGGCTGTATGTTTAGGGTCATTATCCTGCTGGAAGGTGAACCTCTGCCCCAATCTCAAGTCTTTTGGAGACTCTAACAGGTTTTCTTCTAAGATTGCCCTGTATTTGGCTCAATGCATCTTCCCATCAACTCTGACCAGCTTCCCTGTCCCTGTTAAAGAAAAGTATCCCCACAACATGATGCCATGACCATCATGTTTCACGGTGGGGATGGTGTGTTCAGGGTGATGTGTAGTGTTAGTTCTCGGCCACACATAGAGTTATGCTTTTAGGGCAAAAAGTTTAATTTTGGTCTCATCTGACCAGAGCACCTTCTTCCACGTGTTTTGCTGTGTCCCCCACATGGCTTCTCGCAAACTGCAAACAGGACTTCTTATGGCTTTCTTTCAACAATGGCTTTCTTCTTGCCACCCTTCAATAAAGGCCAGATTTGTGGAGTGCACGACTAATAGTTGTCCTGTGGACAGATTCTTCCACCTGAGCTGTGGATCTCTGCAGCTCCTCCAGAGTTACCATGGGCCTCTTGGCTGCTTCTCTGATTAATGCTCTCCTTGCCCAGCCTGTCAGTTTAGGTGGACGGCCATGTCTTGGTAAGTTTGCAGTTGTGTCATTCTCTTTTCATTTTCGGATGATGGATTGCACAATGCTCCGTGAGACGTTCAAAGCTTGGGATATTGTTTTAGAACCTAACTCTGCTTTGAACTTCTCCATAACTTTATCCCTGACCTGTCTAGTGTGTTCCTTGGCCTTCATGAGCTGTTTGTTCACTAAGGTTCTCTAACAAACCTCTGAGGGCTTCGTCGAACAGCTGTATTTATACTGAGTTTAATTACACACAGGTGGACTCTATTTACTAATTAGGTGACTTCTGAAGACAATTGGTTACACTAGATTTTAGTTAGGGGTATCAGAGTAAAGGGGACTGAATACAAATGCACGCCACACTTTTCAGATATTTATTTGTAAAAATATTTGAAAACCATTTATCATTTTCCTTCCACTTCACAATTATGTACCACTTTGTGTTGGCCTATCACATAAAATCCCAATAAAATACATTCACGTTTTTGGTTGTAACATGACAAAATGTGGAAAATTTCAAGGGGTGTGAATACTTTTTCAAGGCACTGTACACAGAAAACCTCATTAGGCTATGTTAGGGCTGAAAAATATAAAAATATCCAAAATTCAAAAATATAAAAACTGAATGTGTAACTAAATGTGTTGGACTAACAAAAGAACACCAAACTTTTCCTTTCAATAATTCAACAGCACAAGAGCAGATATGAACATCAAGCTTTCCTTTTCAAGAGTTTAGAAGCATAGAATCTTGTCAAAGTCCTCCATATCTGGTGATGGACAGCAGATAAGACATCTGATAATCAGATTGCAGCTGCATCACCGCAATTGCAATGCTGTAGAACGCAAAGAACTGTAAAATACAAAGTCCATTTTATCCTGCAGACTATAGTAGTTCATAAGTCATAGATGTGCAGGTACTTGACTATCATGGTAGATGGAACTTTTGCTTATTTGTGCAAACAGTTCAGATACTTGAACATCAGAGCAGATAGAGCAGTTCAGGTATTTTTTTAAAATTTTTTATTTATTTCAGGTACTTATATAGCGCCGTCAATTTACGCAGCGCTTTACATATACATTGTACATTCACATCAGTCCCTACCCTCAAGGAGCTTACATTCTAAGGTCCCTAACTCACATTCATACATACTAGGGACAATTTAGACAGGATCCAATTAACCTACCAGCATGTCTTTGGAGTGTGGGAGGAAACCGGAGTACCCGGAGGAAACCCACGCCGGCACAGGGAGAACATGCAAACTCCAGGCAGGTAGTGTCGTGGTTGGGATTCAAACCAGCGACCCTTCTTACTGCTAGTCGAGAGTGCTATCCACTACACCACTGTGCCACCAGGTATTTGACCATTATAGCAGATGGAGCTTACACAAACAGATCAGCTGCTGATAAGTGGCAAAGTTGCTACTGTCAAAAGCGTTTGTCTCCTCCCCCAACATGCTTCTGGTTGACGTCAAAATAATTAAACAATTTTTTTTGCCTTGTAAAATCTCTTTTATCACCCACATCACGTTACAGTATATTATTTATTTCTTAGATCAAAAATGAACACATCACTGGGCTTTATAGACTGTAAGCTCTTTCTCTTTCTCCCTTATGTAAAGTAGGGGTCATCTACTGTTGCAGGCTCTCGCACACAGGATATGTCCATTGTCCATTTGAAGGGGGGATAAAGGAGGGTCATTCAGACACAGACATTCTAAAGCTGCAGCTTTGCTCTGCCACAAGATGATTTTTTAATTATATTAGAACATACAAAGGTTTTCTGACAAAGGCTTTTACCTTTCACATCTACCACTTAACAGAACTTTTGCCTCAGTTTTAGTACTTTTAACCTTTTTAATGTTAAACTTACTTAGACCCTCAAACATAAGTAGCAAAACAAAATTTTACAAATCAGCCATACTTAGCGTCACCCTTCTATTTTAATTCAGGTAACATTGTCACATTTATCACAGACAAAACAACATTCATTCATCATCTCTTCATACAAGTAACATTTCCTTATCATTTGTTAGTTAAAAACAAAACAACACGAAGGGCTCAACATTCAGATTGGAACATACACACATATATTACGTTACTGCAGTAATCACAATTCTGAGCATCAGCTCATCATTTCCAAACTTCAAAAAACTTAAAAAAAAAAAAACTTCAAAAAAGCCCAGACTCCAATGCCTTTTTAACTATCACAAATTGAAGCTTCCTGGCAATACCACCATTCCACTTGTCTTTCACTCCATTTTATCAAAACAAAACAATTTCTTCACAGATCAGTAAGGATTGCAAGTGCAATGGAGTTCGCTCAACACAGGAATAGCTCGCACGTCGATCAGCTACAGGCATCCTTCTTTTCACTCAGCTAAGCTAATTGATACATTTTCTGCACTTTATTTACAAAAACACATTATTAAACCCAGCACAAACAATCTAGCACAATCCTGCCACTGCACATTCTATTATTCATATCTTTACACAAATTGAATATCCCACTCTTGGTACCAAATGTTTTATCATGGCTACAAGATAGTTTACATTTTTGGGGTTTTATTCGAGATGTGCAAAGAGAAATCACACATATTTCTCTTTGTATTTTTAACAAGAATACATAACTTAATGGGCAAGCCCATTAAGGGGGTTAGTGCCAATGTATGGCCTCAGTCTGTGGCACTCCCTTTTTTCCCCTTCCCTCTCTCTCCCCTCTCACTTTTCCTTCCTCCTCTCCCCTTCCCCCCTCCCCCTTTTTTCCATTTTTTCTCTTTTATCCTTTTCACCCCCCCCCCTTTTTTTGGTGTTTTTAGTTTTCTCTTTCCTTCCCTCTTCTCCTTCTCTCTACTTCCTTGCTTGCTTTTACTTTCCTTTCCACTTTGTCCCCCTCTTCTCCTCTTTTTTTTTCCCGTCCCACACTCATTCACACCATGCTAATTGTTCACTCTCCCACTCCCATGTACCTCACATTAATACATCCCCTGTTTCACTTCAATTTCAATTAACTCCTTATCACTTTCACCATGTTTTTCACTAATTATTTGATGCTCTTTTCACGTTTTTTCACGCTGTTTAAATGCACTCTCTGCACACACCACTATTACTCCATTATGTTCATTTTTATGTCCACCCCACAATTATTTTCACCTTTTCACTCAACTCTTCACTGGCCTACAATTTTGGTTTGGGAAGTCCACAGCATATCCATGCCTTTTATTTCATTTACCCAGACTCCGGTCGGTTTTATTTGTGGCTCCCCCGAGTCGCCGCGGGAGACCCCTTTTGGTGGCGGCGCCCTGTGCTTAGTGGCTGCTGGGACATGGGTAAGCAGTTCTGCTCCTTCTCCCTTCTTACCCCATCAATATTTCTTTTAATCATGATGCTGTGTTACAAGTTCTTATTTTTATGCTTTTGGATCATATTATTGTCTTTCTGATCCTATCACAGATACCCTCCTGATGAAGTGGCCCTGCCCGCGAAACTAGTTGAGGAAAATTACATCTGTGATCCATTGCACTAATGTGGTTCTCCCCTTTTGGGGTTAATCTTTTCACTGGTGACATATTTGTACCGCTACCATGTTTTTTACTTGTAAAAGATGATTTGTTTTTCTGGCATCAATAAAATCATTTGTAATTTTTATATCCTATTATATTATTTAAAAGTTTATTGCCTTACTGTACCGTGATAGTCCAATTGCCCCTATGTTCTTGTGGCAGCCTAGCTGGGGACTAGGCTACCAATTCTGCCTTTTAAGGACTTGGTCAGTTTAGAATGATATTACTTTGGTACAAAGTCTGCTAAGGTAACTAGGCTTTGGAGGCTTTATTAGATATTGTGAGACAACCTTATTAAGGAAATATGAAATTTCCCCATCAGCCATCTGCTGTGTGCCATGATGACATGACTTTCATGCACATACTTGGGTGACATCATCATGGCCGGCTATTTAGGTGGCCATAAAGATAGAACCTGGAAAGCTCAGGCAAAGATGGAATTGTTGGGACTCACTGGATCTGTGACAGTGCTACAGGGCTTCATTTAACAGCTAAAACAACCATACAAAACCCCCTTAATAGGACTTTTATGGCAGATATGACAATCATGTGCATTTCAATAAAAGGCTAGTGTGCCAAATTTATTACAAAAGATCCACAGAGTATACAAAAACACACACAAAACACAGTATGAATGTTATTACATGAACACAGCTAAAAGCTCTTAAAACCTTCATATGTCCATAATACATAAAAACATTTATGTAATATGCCTGTCGTGGCTTGAATTTTTGTAGAGATATTAGGACAAAACCCAACGCGTTTTGGAAAAACTCCTTCTTCAGGGGTTAAAGCAGGGGTATGTCGTGTCTAGGAAACAATCAAATTATTAAGTATATCAATCACATTATCTAGGTAGTACCAATATAGTAACAACATGCTGTCATATCATGTTCAATGCTGCTGTCATATCATAGTGGATGCTATACTTACACAATAGATCAACAATAACAAAACATGGTTGAATATAGATGGTTGCAAAAATAGGGCTGTCGACAAACTGCTCGTCCACCCCAGCTTAGGATACATCCCAACGCACATCCACTGGGGCTGCCTGGTGTGAGACAGAAAGGGTGAGCTAACAGGCATCCACATTAATCACATGTATGAAACATGAAAATACTATAGGTCACAATAGAATATGAAGGATTCATTTACCCATAAAAGACAGATAAGTATACCATAATGCGCCAATACGCTGTGCATACTAGCACATTATGGCATAACACCGCAGAGGGGCCATTTTTAAATTTTGGGGGGGGAGGCGGAATTTACTACCACTTTAATATATATATTGCCAAGCTCCATTATAAGTAACACTACATGTTTTCTTTTGGAGGTTGCAGATGTGCGGGTAAATTATTAATGCACACATAAATAGAAACATAGTATTAAAAATGGAAAATAAAATTATAAATATATTATAGGCAGGATCATGTGTACTGTATATGTTGAATATAAAGCTAGTTAAAAAAATCAACTTGACATTTCCCCTTAGAGTGTATGTAAACCCTAACAATTAACCTTTCTTATTTGATCCCTTTTGGTCTGCTAATATTCAATGAAAATCATTTTGTTATATCAGTGAAAAAATACCTAATGATCTTCCCAGAAATCTTATAATCTAATAACTACCTGTGCTGCCTGTTATCAGCTACATTGTTGCCGTCTATCTCTGAGGACTAAAGAACCATACCCCTCTATGCTATAAAGAAGGGAAGAGGGGAGGCGTCCTGTAGTCTTATGCCCCGTACACACGGTCGGATTTTCCGATGGAAAATGTCCGATCGGAGCGTGTTGTCGGAAATTCCGACCGTGTGTGGGCTCCATCGGACATTTTCCATCGGATTTTCCGACACACAAAGTTGGAGAGCAGGAGATAAAATTTTCCGACAACAAAATCCGTTGTCGGAAATTCCGATCGTGTGTACACAAAGCCGACGGACAAAGTGCCATGCATGCTCAGAATAAATAAAGAGATGAAAGCTATTGGCCACTGCCCCGTTTATAATCCCGACGTACGTGTTTTACGTCACCGCGTTCAGAACGATCGGATTTTCCGACAACTTTGTGTGACCGTGTGTATGCAAGACAAGTTTGAGCCAACATCCGTCGGAAAAAATCCTAGGATTTTGTTGTCGGAATGTCCGAACAAAGTCCGACCGTGTGTACGGGGCATTATTCTGTTTCTGTTGCACTGATACAGAAGGGTAAGTGAGCCATGACATCCTAGGATAGGAATGTGTAACTGGCAGGTTTAGCAGGTAACAATAAAGTAAAGGCTGAAACAAGACAACAAATGCAGACGCCACATCTAAGGACTGGTAAGCTGCAATATATTCAACTTTTGTTCTTGGGTGCAGATACGCTTTAATGCCGAGGCCTCTTAACATGAATGCCGACGCGATTCTCTCGCCAAAGCAGCCCAGGTGTAGTGTACAGTCTCCCATTGATATGAATGGTTATGCATGGCTGTACTAGGGAATATGGCAGTCCTATCCTTAACACCAGTATTGCACATGGGTGTATGCAAAAAAATATAAAGTTTTGGAATACTGTAAAGCTGCAAAGCAGTACACTGTGGAAGGCTGAACACTGCACCTGGGCTGCCCTGGTGGGGGTAAAACATTGGCATTTGAATGGACTCACCTGCCTAGGTGCAAGGGACCCTAACTATCATTTTTTGTTAGATTTATGTTTATTAAGTAAAAACTAAATAGCTTTCATATTTTTACACACATATGGCAATAACAATATTAATCCCACGCTTTCTCTTATTCAATTCAATCATACGTGGGTACTTTCAGAAACATGGGCAACCTAAAAAGAGGTGGCAATAGGAGTCTTCATGTATTTCACTCCTGTTTCTCAGGAACAAAGGCCCCACTTGAGTTGGATTATTGTGAATTAGTTGGTGTTAGAAAAAAGTTAAACATTTCTGAGTCATCTTTAGAGGAAAAGTTAGAGTAGAGGGATTTTTTTTATAGTTTTGCCATTCTTCTTTGATGTGTGCACTTTCATACTTTCTAGCTGTTGTCGTCTTCTTCTTGGAAAAACAGCAACACGACAGTTGACATCTGATAATTGGATATTGAACATCCAAGACAGTTGGTGCAGTCATGTAATGGTAGCATCTATCACTTCTTCTAATAACAGCATGATCTGAAATTTGCTAGGGTTCAAAATATCCAGAACCTTTAGATCTTACTTTAAGCGTGTCTGACCAAAGCCTTATAAAAGCAGCCAAATATGTTTGTGCATGGAGAGTAAAAATTCAATAAGTAAACCCTGAGGTCTCGTTCACACTACAAATAGCTCCAAGAATTTTGATTTTTTAAGCACTGGCAAATTGCTTAGATCTAAGAAAATACCCTGTTTACAAAAGAGTTCACACCAAGGTTTTCGAATGATGAGCATTGGGGGAAAAAAATCTATATACAGCTTTTTCTGAAAAATCTCACTTTCCATTATAGACTATCTTAGCACTTTTTTAAATTAACGAAATGCTCAGATATGATGTACTAAATGCCTCAAAATTACAGAGAAAATATTCACAAATTACATTGATGTGGCATGCTTTTAAACTACAGGTCAGTGTTCGTTAATGCTCATGCCCTAATGCATAATATTGACAGCATTTTCAAGAGTTGCTGGTTTGCAAAGAAGGCATGATTGGGTAAAACTGTAAAGGAAATTGCGCTTCAAAGTGAAATAAAAAGCTGCTAGCACATCAACCAATACAAGCTGACACATAACGTGAAACCTAAAATAAAGTGCAGTTCTAATGACATATATAAAAGTCCGTCGTCTTAAGTAAAAAGTGAATTATTATTATTATTCATGATTTATATAGCGCCAACAGTTTACCCAGCGCTTTCCAATGTAGAGGGGGGACAGCACAATTACAGTTCAATACAGAAGGGACAGGAGGGCCCTGCTCGTAGAGCTTACATTCTAAAGGCATGGGGTGGTGGTACAAAAGGTAATAGATGCAGGGAATGATTTGATGGGGTTGTTAGGTGGGTTTGGGATAGGCTTCCCTGAATAAGTGAGTTTTCAGGGATCTCCTAAAGGTGGACAGGTTAGGGGCTGATCGGATATACCGGGACAGGGAATTCCAGAGGATGGGAGAGGCTCTGGAGATGTCCTGAAGGCGAGCATGGGAGCAGGTAACAAGGGAGCTAGAGAGCAGGAGGTCCTGGGAGGAGCAGAGGGGACGATTAGGGCGATATCTGCAGATGAGGTTGGTGATGTAGATGGGGGTGATGTTGTGAATGGCCTTGTATGTTATGGTTAGCATTTTGAATTTTATACAGTGGGGTAGTGGAAGCCAGTAAAGGGATTGGCAGAGAGGAGCAGCAGTCACGGATCGATTAGTGAGGTGTATTAGTCTAGCAGCAACATTCATAATAGACTGAAGGGAGGATAGCCTGCGTAAGGGTAGGCCATTAAGGAGAGAGTTGCAGTAGTCAAGGCAGGAAATAATCAAGGAGTGAATAAGTTGCTTTGTGGTGTCATTAGTCAGGAAGGGTCGAATTCTGGAGATGTTGCGGAGGTTTAGACGGCAGGATTTAGCCAGTGATTGGATGCGGGGGCTGAAGGAGAGGTCAGAGTCAGGGATTACACCCAGGACCCTGGCATGTGTGGAGGGACCAATGGTTGTGCTGTTGATCTTAATGGTAAAGTCATGGGGGGCGACCGGGAAGGAGGAAATATAACAAGCTCAGTTTTAGAAAGATTGAGTTTGAGAAAGTGGTGTGACATCCATAGCGAGATGTCATTCAGTAAGCTTGAGATCCGTGAGGAGATCAAGGGGGTGAGTTGAGGAGTGGAGAAAAAGATCTGGGTGTCATCGGCGTAGAGGTGGTATTGAAAGCCATGGGAGGTTATCAACTGGTGCAGGGAAGGGGTATAGAGCGAGAATAGGAGGGGGCCCAAGGACAGAGTGATATATATTGTTGGTAAAGTCCCAAGTAAAATAAAGTGGTTCCAAAATATCTTCATCCAATACAGTGTAGATGTTCCATTTTAACATAGCCACACCATTATGCTCCGTCACCATGTGATCCAAAAACACACTTTCTAGAGTGTATCCACTCTCTGGATTAGAGAAGTCAATATGCGTCTGTATATATGAGATCCAGCACAAAGCAAGGTAGCGGTCCTCCTTTAATTCCTCTCCAATGGATTTTCTCTTCAGCAAGATATCAGGAAACAATTTTTGTGCCAGGACAATCTTTGTTGTGCTCTGCATCAGTAATTTCAGTGCACTGGAGATATTGCTCACAGTGGTCATAAAGAGAGAGGCATTTTCTAAAGCGGTAGTAAAGTAACCAGATCCTTGGACACAATCTGATGAAAAGGAACCTCAAAAGGTTTTAATGCAGAAGACCGCTTGGTGACACTTGTCCAAACAGAGGAGGTAAAAAAAGAGCCCTGGTCCTCTAGCTCGCCCTGGGAACAACCGCCCTAGTCGAAATACACTATATTGCCAAAAGTATTGGGACTCCTGCCTTTATATGCACATGAACTTTAATGGCATCCCAGTCTTAGTCCGTAGGGTTCAATATTGACTTGGCCCACCCTTTGCAGCTATAACAGCTTCAACTCTTCTGGGAAGGCTGTTCACAAGGTTTAGGAGCGTGTCTACAGGAATGTTTGTCCATTCTTCCAGAAGCACATTTGTGAGGTCAGGCACTGATGTTGGATAAGAAGGCCTGGCCCGCAGTCTCCGCTCTAAATCATTCCAAAGGTGTTCTATCGGGTTGAGGTCAGGACTCTCTGCAGGCCAGTCAATTTCCTCCACCTCAAATTTGCTCATCCATGTCTTTATGGACCTTGCTTTGTGCACTGGTGCGCAGTCATGTTGGAACAAGATGGGGCCATCCCCAAACTGTTTCCACAAAGTTGGGAGCATGAAATTGGCCAAAATGTCTTTGTATGCTTAGGCCTTAAGAGTTCCCTTCACTGGAACTAAAGGGCCAAGCCCGACCCTTGAAAATCAACCCCACCCCATAATCCCCCCCCCACCAAATGATTTGGACCAGTGCACAAAGCAAGGTCCATAAAGACATGGATGAGTGAGTTTGGGGTGGAGGAACTTGACTGGCCTGCACAAAGTCCTGACTTCAACTCAATAGAACACCTTTGGGATGAATTAGTGCAGAGACTGCGAGCCAGGCCTTTAATTTATATCACAGAAAAAAATACAAAAACCAGCAGTGATCAAATACCACCAGAAGAAAGCTCTATTTGTGTGAAAAAATGATATAATTTTCAATTGGGTACAGTATGGAGGTATTGCATGACCGTGCAATTGTCGGTTAAAGTAAGGCAGTGCTGAATAGAAAAAAAATGGCCTGATCATGAAGGGGGTAAAATCTTTTGGAGCTCAAGTAGTTAAAGTGATGGCAGTAGGAACTACCTGGATTTGTCACGTGTCAGTACTGTTACTGAAACTGGAGCAAATGCTTGCCTGAATTAGGCACATGTGGTTATAAAGGGATCCACCACCAGAAAAGTGTTGTAAATGTATTATTCAATTCCCCAAAATGCATTTTTCTTGTCAATTTTTCAATGTCATTGAAAATGCCCCCAAAAGTTATATCAAAGTTTTAACGTAACAGTCAATTATATGTAAAGTCTATACATTCTTTTCTATGCTTCAGTGGATATTTTTAATTATTTCTATGGTTCTGAAATGCTACATAAAGTTTCCATTTTATGCACGTTTTAGGCACCAGCAGATTGTATTCAGTTGTTGCAGAGCCTTAGGAAGAGAAATGTTAAATTAATGATGCATACTAATGGGGAGAGATTAGTATATAGACTTGGCACTGTACAGCTGTTTATGTTCAAATAAAAGAGCGAGCAACAGGTATGAAGATACAGAAAAGCACTGGATGTCATTGCTGCCCATGGATTTAGGGCACTATTTTTTTTTTACACAAGGACAGTGATTTGGAAAGATCATTGAGCATCCTGGTATGTATTTCTTCTGACGAAAATGATTTTTCTTTGTGGTTTTCTGGAAAGATTTCAGATCTTATGTCTTTAGGTTGCTGAATGACCCCATTGTGTGAGTTTGTTGCTCTTTCTGCGCTTCGCTATATGGTCTGTTTTTACAATATAGGATTCAGTGTTTTCTTTTCAGACCAATCCAGTGCTATTTGTTTATTGGCCCTTTCAATAAAGTGGTTCTAAAGTCAAACGTTTTTTATCCTAAATGCATTCTCTGCATTAAGGTAAAAAAAAAAAAAATGCCCCGTTACTCGTCTTACCCACCCCCATGCCTAAACACCTACCTGATTCTGGTCACGGCTCCAGTGCTGTCTCAGCTGCTGCTCTTATTTCTTGCTTTCTTGTCACCCCTGCTACTGTTAGTCAAACTCCTTTAAGAAGATGAGCGGGGGCATGGCTTACAGGTGCTTGTGTCTATTGACACACACAGCCTGGCTCAGGAACATTCCTGCATGGGTTCTTCCTTAGCACCCAATGAAATAATCAAAGATGTGACCAATAATCATAAAAAGAAATGACCAAAAATGTGACGAAGCTTGTTAAAGGGGTTGTAAACCCTCATGGTTTTTCACCTTAATGCATTCTATGCATTAAGGTGAAAAACCTTCTGTAGTGCTGCAGCCCCCCGTTGTACTTACCTGAAAGCTGTCTTCCTCCAGCCGGGAATGAGCACACCAGCTCTAACTGGTGTCCTGATTGGATAGATTGATAGCAGGGCAACCACTGGCTCCTGCTGCTGTCAATCAATCCAATGACGCGGGCATACCTCCCAACCTTTTGAGATGGAAATGAGGGACACCTACTAACAAATGTATGTAGGCATAGGACACGCCCCCTGCCACACCCCCTTAAAGGAGAATTAACCAAAAAAAAGGTTAATTAAATCCACAAGGACTTTTTTTTTACCACTACTATTCCTTTATATTGGCTTTTAAAATGTACAAATTCAGCAATTTAGAAATCAGATGAAAGGTTCAGCACTGGGAAACAGTTTTTGAAACATAAAAAGTGCATTTTGGATACAACTATATAGGTCAGACCAAAATGAGGGACAAATGAGGAGGAATGAGGGACAGAGGGACCTTGCTCCAAATCAGGGACAGTCCCTCCAAATCAGGGACAGTTGGGAGCTATGGACGCATGAGGGGCCGTGTTCTGCTTTGTGTCCACCAAGGAGAGCGCATCTCCAACATGGACACCCAATGTGGGAAGGAGCTACCAGCGCTGCCGGGGGACCACAGAAGAGGTAAATTGGGGCCACTCTGTGCAAAACGAACTGCACAGTGGAGGTAAGTATTCCATGTTTGTTATTTTTTTGACAGCATGCAAATATTCTTCTCTCTCTCTCTCTCTCTCTCTCTCTATATATATATATATATATATTTAGCGTCTGTGATAAGGGGGTAGCACTGGTCCTCCTGTATGGGGCCCAGGCTCTATATGTTCACCAAGGGGTCAATACAGCTGTATGGCAGTTCACTAGACCGGCAGGACGAGGAGCAATTACTGCAACCAATTCCCTGTGACTCCCCCTGCATAGCAACCACCTTCTCCTCCTCTCCCTCCCACTTGTTCCAGTAATTGTGTCCCCTGCTGCTGGATGTCAGGGTGGAAAGGAGAGCAGTAAACATGTCATATTTACCGGCCCCTTTATTTCTTGAATGAACACAGTAAGCAATAGGTGCCAATTGTCCCTGTGTTCATTTATAGCTGAAGCATAGTAAACTGTGTTTGTGAATGAGCAAGTAGCTTCTGTACAGAACGCTTCCTGTTCCTTCATTCTGCAGTGCTGTTGAGCCTGCAGAAAAATTTGATACTTTGGGCGTGTTAATGAGTGGTTTGCTCATTGCTCATGCAGATAGAGCTACCTGTTACTCTATGGGGTATGTAGCTGCTGTACAAACACAGCCACAGGTCCTAATTTGACAGGTATACAGTTAAGTGGCCCAAATGCACACTGTCTGTGTTTGGTACTGTACACCTGCACCCACATGCCTGGGGGGGGGGGGGGGGGGCTGTCAGGTAGATTGTATGGTGCCTAGTGATTATTAACAGCAGCCCTGTACAGTTATTATAAACGCAACACTTTTGTGTTTGCCCCTATTTATCATGAGCTCAAATCAAAGATCTACGACTTTTTCTATGTACACAAAAGCCCTATTTATCTCAAATATTGTTCACAAATCTGTCTAAATCTGTGTTTAGTGAGCACATCTCCTTTGCCGAGATAATCCATCCACTTCACAGGTGTGGCATATCAAGATGCTGATTAGACAGCATGATTATTGCACAGCTGTGCCTTAGGCTGGCCACAATAATAGGCCACTCTAAAATGTGCAATTTTACTGTATTGGGAGGGATGAAAACCAGTCAGTATCTGGTGTGACCACCATTTGCCTCACGCAGTGTATGGATTATCTCGGCAAAGGAGAAGTGCTCACTAAACACTAAACACAGATTTAGACAGATTTGTGAACAATATTGAGAGAAATAGGCCTTTTGTGTACAGTACATAGAAAAAGTTGCAGATCCATGATAAATAGGGGCAAACACAAAAGTGTTGCGTTTATAATTTTGTTAAGTGAATATATATATATATATATATATGGCTTTTTTTCAGGGGGAACTTGGTGGAACTCAGTTCCACCACCTCTGGCTCAGACCCTTTGGTGCCTGCTCACCACAATCACTTGTAATCACAGAAGTCTGGTTTCTGTGTTTACAAGTGACAGCTCTGCACTCTGTGTGTAACCCCCATGAACTCTGCACTTTGTATGTAATGCAATCCTGATATTTAATGTCCCTTTAAGACCCTTCTACTGTTTGTGAAATATGACCACACTCATTATTTGATGTGATTTGGGGGAGGGGTTTTGGGGGGTCGTGGTTGAGTTCCAGCACCTATTGTTTTAGAAAAAAAAGCCCTGTATATATCTATATATCTATATCTATCTATCTATCTATCTATCTATCTATCTATCTATCTATCTATCTATCTATCTATCTATCTATCTATCTATCTATCTATCTATCTATCTATCTATCTATCTATCTATCTGTCTGTCTGTCTGTCTATCTATCTATCTATCTATCTAGAGAGAGAGAGAGAGACAGATATAGATATATTAAACACATAGTACCCATATCAACTAATCTGGTGCCAGTCTGCTGTAGTTATATCAGTAAAACAGTTTTTTTTAGATGCTATGATAACCATTACACTTTGCCACTTTGCACATTCTTTTACACATTCCGTGATCACTGCTAGAATGATATTACTGATCCAGGCTCTCCAAAGACCGGAATAAATCTTCTCATGCCATGATGCTTATATTTTCATGGATGAATAAATGTGTCTATTTTGGCAAAAATAAATGCTGAATCCTCCTACACAGATTAATATTCAACAAGAAAGTTTACTAACTCTTCAATGATTATACAATTCAAACAGAACAAGTCAGTAAGGAAAATATTATTTAGGACAAGTTAATGTAAATACTGAATGATTGCAATCCAAAAGTGTTTTCATGGTGCAATGCTGTCTATCATGGGCTTCTGTACAGACCCCAAAAATTACATGTCATAAAACAAACAATCTTTATCACATGTGGGGGCAAAACTGGCAACCATCAACTTTAGTGTGAGACACAAGAGTAACAGAATAGGTAATGGGGCGAATGATCAGACAGAGAGTAATTGTAACTTGCAATTTACTAAACGGGTACAAAATTGGAAGCAACAATGCAAAACATGCTCAGAATGGCAAAAACATGCATTGAATGCAGAATAATAAGTATGAACGCTGCACAAGCATGGCCTCCCCACAGTTGCTTAGTTGTCTGGAAAAGCTGTGTGCTGTTGAGCTCTGGCCTGGCTGCTTGTACACTGGTTCTCACAGTGGAGGGCTCTTCGCCTTGCTGCAGACCATGTGCCCAGCTACCTCTACCTCATCAGGTATGGCCTCTGAACTGCTGAGGGAGGGAAGCTTTGGCATTTATACACCCTGGTAATTTTTATGAACCCAAGGAGTTGTGAGAAATGGAGTTAGAGGGGCATGTGTCTGCATCTGAACATGGTGAGTAAATGGACATTGTATTTTACCCTACATAAATATGCTGTCCCTGGCAATTTTTCATCTTGCGAAAAGTGTACAGCTGGTTTCCGGAAAATTGGTCTCTGGGAGCGTGTCAGGAGCTGAGGATTCCACAGTAGGAGCATATATTGTGCCTGAGCTGGTTGACCGTTGAATTTTGTTATATTTTCAGAAACCATGGTTTCTCCTGGGAGTCTTGGAGATAATGCTGGAATGTAATCAACTACCATTGAACCTCTGGTGACAGAAACATTTGTGGCTCATAAAATTGGATGTTCCTTAAAAAAAACCCTTATGGGCTTCTCGGTGGGTTTCTGTTGGTTTGAGGAGTTTACAGTGTGGGCTTCATGATTTTTAGATAGAACAGAAGGGGGAGTTCAGCAAAGGCCAGCATAGGAGCCAACATCAGCTTCTGGAAGTCAAACACCTTCTGTTATTTTGATCTCCATGTGGCCCCCACCGCTTCTGGCCTACCTGTATAGGAGCTTTTGAATCAGTGATGGGAATAGTACTTGTTAAAACACTGATAATATGCTGCCAGCCCCAGAAAAGTTTGTTTGTTTAGAGCAGTGATGGTGAACCTTGGCACTGTTTTGGAACCACATTTCCCACGATGCTCAACTACACTGCAAAGTGCATGAGCATCATGGGAAATGTAGTTCCAAAACACCTGGGTGCCAAGGTTCGCCATCACTGGTTTAGAGTATGTATACTGTCATTGGGGCTTCCATTCCTGTATGGACTTTACTTTTTCAGGATTGGGGAGTACACTTTGTCTAGTGATGGTGTGTCCTAGGAACTCGTGTGCAAGATGGCACTCCAATGTGGCAGGAAGCACTTCTATATATATCGCTAGAACAAAGGTTCTGGCATGTTAGTGACTTGCGAGGCAGTATCAAAGAGGCACTTGATCTCTTGCCCACCAAAACAAGACAGTCAACCACCACATCTTTGTTTCTTGGATGGGAGGGGGGTTGTTTCACTTTACTGTCCCACTTCTTGTCTAATGGGACAATGGAAACCCTAAAGTGTCACCTATTGTCATCTCAAAATTCTAGGGCTATCAATCTACTCCATTGGCCATCCCTGAGGCAGTGTCTGTCTGCCTTTTTCATGTGGGGGCACATCCTCTCCTTGCCCCTCAGAGGAGTATTCCTGTTTAATCTGCAACGCAGTTAACTTTACCTGGAGCTGAACCATCCCTTCTGTCATTTTTCAGATGGCTACCTCCAATAAAGCTGTGGATGCAGGTCGGTCTATCAATTTCGAACCTGCGATGGCCATGTGTCACATCTATCCCAATGCAGGTGGTCAGACACTATAGCTAGCTATTGTGTGCTTCACCTTTAGCAGCCCCCTTTCCCTTAAGACAAGCAGGCCTACCAGTACTTGGTTGCCCCCAGGACTTATACACATTCCTATAGTGCCTGGCCACCACACCAAGGCAGATGCGAACGGAGCAAAGCAAACAGATACTTGCAGTTTAGCAGACAGATAGCATGGTTCTATGACAGTCCAGGTAAAAGGCAGGCTGGGTTCAGGGAATAGTCCAATATCAGAGTCAATAACAGTCCAGGTGAAAGGCAGGCATAGTTCAGGGAATAGTCCAATATCCGAGACAGGTCATACACAGGGAAATCCAGACTTGCAAAGCAGGGCAGACAAATGGGAGGCTTGAACAGGAACAATGCAGGTATACTGTCTCTATCACAAGCAAGGGATAGAGTGTTTGGTTTGCTTTTAACAGGTGACTGACCATATCAATCACCTTGCAGGTGGACACAAACAGGGAGAATGCAATAGCCAACACCTGGATGCTGGAATAAGAAGCAGGAGCACAAAAGTGATGCTGACACCATGGATGCATCTGAGCCTGTATGTTTCTGTCCCTGACATATTATGATTGCTTGTAACAGTTTGTGAAAATTCAAATGGGAATTACTTCTCTTTTTCTCTTGCAAGGTTCCCCCGATCTTGTCAGACAGCAATCCATGTTCTTTTATCCACCTGTCAGCATCACCCCAGCCAGATCATCCTGCTCTGCTCCTTTCCCTGTGGTGCATCTCTGCTTCCATGTCTTGCAGTTCATTTGCATGCTGTGGAATGGCATAGAATTCTTCTGTTTTCTGCTTTCTACTGAAGAAATGGGGTCTCCCAACGTTATTTCTTGGCCATCCACCACTTCTAAACAACTATGTGGTCAAGGCAATCTTAGTTTTCTGCTGGCAGGTGTAGAGCTACCCTTCTTGCTTCCCTCTGGAGGGAGGTAATGGCATGTTCAACCTGCTGAGTGGGTGGGATCACATAGGATCGGATCTGGTTCCACAATCTCGTGACCAAGTCACACAAGTCCTGACCTGGTCCTGTCTATTTCGATAATTGCAAAATTATATGCATGTATTATTTTTTTTTTAAGGTGTATTTATCTTTTAAGGGGCATGTACCTGTATTTGAGCATTGTGAGTATATGGGTACTGGGCTACGCTGGTATGTACTACTATCTGTTAAGGAGCTGGTACCATTCCTAGATAAAGTAGATTTCCAGGCAATGGTAACATCCTTCGTTCTGTTAATGAATGTGTTCAACAAAAAGGAATGCCAAATGTAATCTTAAATCTCTTGTAATTTTTATTTTTTTTCAGTGAAACCATCTTCAATCAAGCTAAACAATTCAAATCAGGGTGTCTGTTGAGAAAGACAGTTAACAGCAGGTTCGGTGGTGGACCAAGTTACCAAAGGGCAGGAGAGCAGTGTTTGTGCACCACCACCACAATTACTGTTTAAGCAAAAAAAAATATTTAAGTGCTAAAGGGCCCTTGTGTATTTGCACAGTCTGCACAAAATGGTACAGTATGTCTACTTGTGTTGTGTCTCTCCTGCCAGCTCATATCTGAAACACAGAGGGGGATTAGGTAGGGTAGCTGAAGTGATCACATTCCCTCTGTTCTCAGCTGCATAAGATCTTGGAGAGGAGGAGCGGCAAGACACTGTACTTCACAACTTCACAATAAATGGCTGTGCGGGGGGGGGGGGGGGGGGTCAGGACAAATCTGATCATATGATCATTGGAGGAGAGCAGTCTGAGTTCCCAGCATAGTTAGAGAACTGACCACTGTGTGCTCTCCTGCTTAGTGTGGTTAGTTTTTTTTATAGGAAAGCAGAGAGACTGGCAGGTACACCAGGAATTTCACATAAAGGGAGCAAAACAGAGAGAACAGGATACTTTCTTATAAAAGTACATGGTACAGCAGGAACGTATCAGGAATATGAAATATTGGGGTAACAAACACTTTTAAGTTCCATGCACACCAGCTTAAAAAAATTCTTCTAGCAGCAGCTTTTGAGCATTTTTTGCTGCTTCTAGAAGCAAATAGTTTTATCCTATGTGTCCATGCACAGTATTTTAGTCCAGGAGCAGAAAAACCCTCTTTTTTTGGCATTTTTGGGAAGGATATGTCAGCAGAAAAAAAAGCGGAATGCTCCTAACTGCTGCTAAAAGCTGGCACAAAAATTGTTTTTCATCCAGCATTTTTCTGGCATTTTTTTTTTTTAGCTTAGTGTGCATCGAGCCTTAAAGAAGAACTCCAGGAAAAATGTGTATTTTCCCATGCAGTGGGGCTGTGCCCGCACTGCATGGGTTAACTGCCCATTTTCATCTAGGGGATTGCTGAGCAGAGATATATTTTCCTTTATCCACCGATCGCAAAACTGGTCCCCAGTTCGTGTTTATGTTGCGCCGCAAATATCAGATCTTCCATCTTATTGATTTCCTCTACTTTACAGAGTCAGCAACTGATAGTTGGGGGTTGTGGGTTTTTCCAATATAAGGGAATACAAGATTTGGCAGCATTCAACAGGTATTATTGATTTTTTTATAAAACTTTTCTGGAATGGACGAAACATGTAGTATAAAGAAAGCTGGATCAGCAGGGATCTCATAATCAATGAACTCCTGAGTAATCCTCCGAACTTCTTTCCAGTACTGGTCAAGTTCAGGACAAGACCAAAAGATAAACAATAGCTTTCCCTCCTGGCATCTCCAGCAGTGATCAGTGGTATTAGGGTAAAATTTATGTAAGAGGTATGGAGTATGGTACCACCTTGTCAAAATTTTAAAATTGGTTTCCTGAGTTTTTGTACATATAGAGGATTTTAGAGACAACCTAATAATGTTTTGTTGTTGTTTGATCGTGAAGTTGCATTGCAGGTCTGTTTCCCAGCGTTTCCGCCAAGGTAAATTCGGCTGTTCGGTAGGTGTAATCAGTAGGCTTTATGTTTTGGAAACCCTTGGTAGAGTTCCTTCATCAGAGGGTAGTCCTCAAAGGTAGTCAGGTTGCGGACGAAGCCTCGAGGGTTTGGTAGAGAATGTAGATAATGGTGTAGCTGAAAGGCTCTCTAGAAGGTGAGGCGAAGAGGGCCTGAAGTGTCCATTAAAGATTCAATGAAAAGCCATCGGCCATTTGACAAAAAGTGAGACGCTTGTGGCGTCCAAGTTGGTGTAAATTCCGTAATGTCTGGTCTTGTAGTTCCAGAGAGAATTGTGGGTTCCCCATTATTGGAAACTAGGCAGAATCTCGCAGGGATGGGGAAGCTTGTGAGAAGAGATGCAAGTATATACGAGTGGTGGGTCCCATTAAAGGATGTGATTTTAACACATGCGGTAAAGCATTGTAACACCACGGGGCTCCCTTCAATGGTATGTTGGTTTGAGCTTGCTCAATTTGTGCCCAAAGTTTGGCTTCACAGTGATGGTGCCAATCCAAATATAGAATTTTTACATACAGTAAAAGGATTTAGCTTAGGATCCCTGTGGAAGCTGTAAATCACTGTAGTAGGCACCTCTACTACAGTGATTGTCACTGGCTTCCGGGTGATTTCTGCTGGCTTTCAGGTCCAGTGCAGAGTGGCTGCCCTACTGCTTTCTGATCGTTGGCTCAGCACAGACACCAATCGCAGAGCATAGAGACTTTTCTCAATGAATGCAAAGTGTTCTTTAATTGGACGAGGTGAAGGTTGTGAGCCCACCTATTCAACTTGTCCAATCAGAGAGTTCTTTGCATTCACTGAAAAAATGCAGGGTGTTTTCTGAATGGTGCCCATGCCAAACGAGCTTCCCGGTGTTCACAGTGTAGCAGGGCAGCCGAAAAGCTAGCGGCAATCTAATTGGCTTCTATGATGATTTCCAGCTTCCACGGGGATCCAACAGGTATGGCACATACATAAATAAATACGTTGGTTCTAGCTGAACCAGTGTAACTATGTAATTATTACCATACCTGGAATTCAGCAATAACTCACAGAGCCCAATCAATACCTATCATGTACTGGCTTGACCTCGAGAGAGCAAATTTTGATTGGTTCCAATTTGCTACTGCATGAAAAAAGTAGCAGAATCTTTATTAAATGAAGTTGTGTGTGTTTCAGGCATTGAGAAAGAATATTTGAAGTACCTAGTCAGGCGCACTTTCAGAAGTTTCAGAAGACAGGGATATACAGAGAAAACTACAGGAACGGAAAGCACTGTCAACCTCTTTGGGATAAGCAGCTATATCGCTTGAGGGCAACTGACAGAACCCAGCATTAGCTACATAAAAAGTGAGAAAGATTTGAGGGCACATGTAGCTACCATTAGAAGTGACAAATATCCAGCAGTGGAAAAGTATAGCTCTTTTGGTGAAAAGTTGAAACACAATCCCCGGTACAAAGTTATTAGACCGTCTGGCAGGTTCAGGGAATTTTAGTATTAGTTGATACACTTTTCATCAAATGTCAATCAAATTTGGATGTGAGCTTTTGGAAATAATCTGTCAATCCTGAAAATATTGCTTCATAAACAGAAACATATCTTTTATTTGCTCTAAGCCTTACCTACAGAAGCACCTTGTAAATGTCAAATGCATAGGAACACAATAGTTTAAACATATTGTGAAAGAAAACCGTGCCAACCATAATAAATAAGTGCAATCTGCCTCAATGTCCTACAGCAATATCTGAATTGCAGAACAAGATTAGTAGTATGCAGACTGCATTCTCCGGAAAAATCAAAATTTACTTGTTTCGATTAATTACAGCCTTGGGACCCTACAAAGATGTACATTTTTTTTTTTTATGTGTACTCGCCCTGACATCTCTGGAATTGTGTATAATACTCACAATCTCAGGGGTAAACTTAACAGACACTATAAAACGTGTAATAATGCATCAAATACAGCATTTAAGGTGATTTTGGCACCGTGAGTGGGTAACAGTTGAGTTGTTTTTAGAATGCTGCAAAGAGGAGGGGGTGTTTATGGAGTTTGCATCTGTATACGAACACATGGGCTTCAGATTCTGAAAATAGAGGAAAAAATGTCTGTGATCAAATCCAAATTGCTTACCTACAGTATCTCACAAAAGTAAGTACACCCCTCACAATTTTGTAAATATTTTATTATATCTTTTCATGTGACAACACTGAAGAAATGACACTTTGCTACAATGTAAAGTAGTGAGTGTACAGCTTGTATAACAGTGTAAATTTGCTGTCCCCTCAAAATAACTCAACACACAGCCATTAATGTCTATACCGCTGGCAACAAAAGTGATTACACCCCCAAGGGAAAATGTCTGAAGTGGGCCCAATTAGCCATTTTCCCTCCCCGGTGTTATGTGACTTGTTATGCCGCATACACACAGTCGGATTTTCCGACGGGAAATGTTGCATGTGAGCTTGTTGTCGGAAAGTCCGACCGTGTGTATGCTCCATCGAACATTTGCTGTCGGACTTTGCTCCAACAAATGTTTGATAGCAGGTTCTCAAATTTTCGCCAACAAAACTTTGTTGTCGGAAAGTCCGATCGTGTGTACACAAGTCCGTCGCACAAAAGTTCACGCATGCTTGGAATCAAGCAGAAGGAGCCGCACTGCTTCCTTTTTCTCGGCTCGTCGTACATCTTGTACGTCACCGCGTTCCCACGTTCGTAATTGTTGGCCAACATGTGTGTGACCGTGTGTATGCAAGACAAGTTTGAGCCAACAACCTTCGAACAAAGATCCACGGTTTTATTGGCAAAAAATCTGATCGTGTGTAAGCAGCATTAGTGTTACAAAGTCTCAGGTGTGAATGGGGAGCAGGTGTTTTAAATTTGGTGTTATCGCTCTCACTCTCTCATACTGGTCACTGGAGTTCAACATGGCACCTCATGGCAAAGAACTCTCTGAGGATCCAAAAAAAAGAATTGTTGCTCTACATAAAGATGGCCTAGGCTATAAGAAGATTGCCATGACCCTGAAACTGAGCTACAGCATGGTGGCCAAGACCATACAGCGGTTTAACAGGACAGGTTCCACTCAGAACAGGCCTCACCATGGCCGACCAAAGAAGTTGAGTACATGTGCTCAGCGTCATATCCAGAGGTTGTCTTTGGGAAATAGATGTATGAGTGCTGCCAGAATTGCTGCAGAGGTTGAAGGGGTGGGGGTCAGCCTGTCAGTGCTCAGACCATATGGTACACACTTCATCAAATTGGTCTGCATAGCTTTTTATCCCAGAAGGAAGCCTCTTCTAAAGATGATGCATAAGAAAGCCCGCAGTTTGCTGAAGACAAGCAGACTAAGGACATAAATTACTGGAACCATGTCCTCTGGTCTGATGAGATCAAGATAAACTTATTTGGTTCAGATGGTGACAAGCGTGTGTGGCGGCAACCAGGTGAGAAGAACAAAGACAAGAGTGTCTTGCCTACAGTCAAGCATGGTGGTGGGAGTGTCATGGTCTGGTGCTGCATGAGTGCTGCCGGCACTGGGGAGCTACAGTTCATTGAGGGAACCATGAATGCCAACATGTACTGTGACATACTGAAGCAGAGCATGATCCCCTCCCTTCGGAGACTGGGCCGCAGGGCAGTATTCCAACATAATGACCCCAAACATACTTCCAAGACGACCACTGCCTTGCTAAAGAAGCTGAGGGTAAAGGTGATGGACTGGCCAAGCATGTCTCCAGACCTAAACCCTATTGAGCATCTGTGGGGCGTCCTCAAATGGAAGGTGGAGGAGCACAAGGTCTCTAACATCCACCAGCTCTGTGATTTTGTCATGGAGGAGTAGAAGAGGACTCCAGTGGCAACCTGTGAAGCTCTGGTGAACTCCATGCCCAAGAGGGTTAAGGCAGTGCTGGAAAATAATGGTGGCCACACAAAATATTGACACTTAGGGACCAATTTGGACATTTTCACTTAGGGGTGTACTCACTTTTGTTGCCAGTGATTTAGACATTAATGGCTGTGTGTTGAGTTTTTTTGAGGGGACAGCAAATTTACACTGTTATACAAGCTGTACACTCACTACTTTACATTGTAGCAAAGTGTCATTTCTTCAGTGTTGTCACATGAAAAGATAGAATAAAATATTTACAAACATGTGAGGGTGTACTTACTTTTATGAGATACTGTATATACAACTCAGCAGGTGCTAAACAGGGTGCCACCACAGGTCCATTTATAAAATTCTGAATTAACCCTTTTGCACACTGCTATACACCCTTCCATAGTTCTAGCATTTTTTTTGCATAAAAAGAGGGATTTATGGTTCACAGACACTCACCGGCCACTTTATTAGGTACACCTGTTCAATTGCTTGGTAACACAAATTACTAATCAGCCAATCCCACGGCAGCAATTCAATGCATTTAGGCATCTAGTTGTGGTGAAGACGACTTGCTAAAGTTCAAACTGATCATCAGAATGGGGGAGAAAGGGGATTTAAGCAACTTTAAACGTGGCATGGTTGTTTAGTGTCAGAAGGGCTGGTCTGAGTATTTAAAAAACTGCTGATCTACTGGAATTTTCACACACAACCATCTCTAGGGTTTACAGAGAACGGTCAGAAAAAGAGAAAATATCCAGTGAACAGCAGTTGTGTGGAGGAAAATGTCTTATTGATGTCAGAGGAGAATGGGCAGAAAGGTGTGAGATGATAGAAAGGCAACAATAACTCAAATAACCACTCATTACAACCATTTGGTGTAAACATGAAAGCATGGATCCATCCTTCCTTGTATCAATGGTTCAGGCTGGTGGTGATGTAATGGTGTGGGGGATATTTCCTTGACACACTTTGGGCCCCTTAGTACCAGTTTAAATGCCATGGCCTACCTGAGTATTGTTGCTGACCATGTCCATCCCTCTATGACTGCAGTGTACCCATCTTCTGATGGCTCCTTCCAGCAGGATAATGCACCATGTCACAAAGCTCCAATCATCTCACCACTCTTTTCTTGAACATGACAATGAGGTCACTGTATTCCAATGGCCTCCACACTCACCAGATCTCAATCCAATAGAGGACCTTTCGGATGTGGTGGACCAGGAGAATTGCATAATGGATGTGCAGCCGACAAATCTGCAGCAACTGCGTGATGCTATCATGTCACTATAGACCAAAATTTCTGAGGAATGTTTCCAACACCTTGTTGAATCTATGCCATGAAGACTTAAAGGGGTTGTAAAGGAAAAAATTTTTTCACCTTAATGCATTCTATGCATTAAGGTGAAAAAACTTTTGACAATACCGCCGCCCCCAGCCCCCCCGTTTTACTTACCTGACGCCTCGATACTTCGCTCCGCGTCCTCGTCAGCTTCATTGCAGCTCAGCCTGGTCGCTGATTGGCTGCAGTGGATGGATTGAAAGCAGCGCAGCCATTGGCTCGCGCTGCTGTCAATCACATCCGATGACGCGGCGCGCCGGGGGGCGGGGCCGAGTGATACAGCGAGCGGCTATAGCCGCCGGTTGTATCACGGGAGCGCGCCCGCAAGCACTCACCACCGTGCGAGGGAGCTCGCATGAAGGTGGTAAATGCTTGCGGGGAGGAGCTGAGACAGCCGCCGAGGGACCCCAGAAGACCAGGTTCGGGGCCACTCTGTGCAGAACGAGCTGCACAGTGAAGGTAAGTATAACATGTTTGTTATTTTTTTTTTAAAAAAAAAACAACTTTACAATCACTTTAAGGCAGTCTGAAGATAAAAGGGGGTCCAACCCGGTACTAGCAAGGTGTACCTAATAAAGTGGCCGGTGAGTGTATATTATTACAAATGTTCAAGTTTGCCAACTGTGTCAAAGTCATCCCTGGTCAGTTAATGCCCTACTCTGCAAAATACCAACTACTTCTTTGCTCACACTCATATCTTAGTTGACATACCGTATTTATCGGCGTATAACACGCACTTTTTTCCCCTTAAAATCAGGGGAAAGTCGCAGGTGCGTGTTATACGCCGATACCATGCGATCCCGAGCTGTCACAATCTTAAAATCGCCGACCGCGATTTGAAAATGGCGCCGAAATACACCGAGCCGATCCTCGGCTCTTTCCGGCGGCTCTCGTTTACTTTCGGCTCCACTCGTAGTCCCGAGCGGAGCTATCCGAACCTACTCGGCTAGGTTCGGATAGCTCCGCTCGGGACTACGAGTGGAGCCGAAAATGAACGAGAGCCGCCGGAAAGAGCCGAGGACCGGCTCGGTGTATTTCGGCGCCGGCGGCGCCATTTTCAAATCGCGGTCGCGATTTTAAAGCTCAGGACAGGGGATCGAAGCGAAGGCTGCACTGGGGAAGGCTGCACTGGGAAAGGCTGCACTGGGAAAGGCTGCACTGGGAATGGCTGCACTGGGAATGGCTGCACTGGGAATGGCTGCACTGGGGAAGGCTGCACTAACAAGGCTGCACTGGGGAAGGCTGCACTGACATGGCTGCACTGACATGGCTGTACTGACATGGCTGCACTAACAAGGCTGCACTGGGGAAGGCTGCACTGACAAGGCTGCACTGGGAAGGCTGCAATGATGGGCATTTAAATGTAAGTTTTTTTCCTTCAACTTCCCTCCTAAAAGTTTTTTTTCCTTAAAATTCCCTCCTAAATTGGGGTGCGTGTTATACGCCGGTGCGTGTTATACGCCGATAAATACGGTATATTGGGATGATTTACTAAAGGCTAATTATAAAAGAGGGAAGTCGCACTTTGCAAGTGCTTAGTGAAGGTGGCGGAATTTCAGTTTGCAAAGAATACCCAATTATTTGCAAAGAAAAAAAAACGCATATTTGCTTGCACATGATTGGATGCTGGAAGTCTACACAGATTCATCTCATTCACTAAGCTTTGGGGAAAATTCCATCACAAAGGGAACACCCTATTTGCCTTTAGTAAATCAACCCCATAGTGTCAATATGGGGTAGACAGACACAGTTGGAAGAGAGCTATATGGATTGATTTACTAAAGGCAAATAGACTGTTCACTTTGCAGGGCAAGTTGCACTTTGCAAGGGTCCCCCAGAGCTTAATGCATGAAGGGAATGTTTCCTTGCATGTGATTGGGTAATCTTTGCAAAGTGAAACTTCACCACATTCACTAGGCTCTGGGGCAAATTCCATTGCAAAGTGAGCAAAGTGCAGAAGTAAGTGAAACGGAGTTCAGGATTCAGTAGTAAGTGGTTCATAGTTCAGAGGTCAGTAGTAAGTGGTTCAAAGTTCAGAGGTCAGTTGTAAGTGGCCATCAATGCCAAAATAGAGCCACATAGCCATTCCTTACACAGCTTCCCATTCTTCCTGGACTGTTCAGTAGCTCTTTATCTTTCTCCTTCTATTTTCTCAAGTATTTAGCAGCATGTCTTTCCCTGCTGCTGTCTGCAGCTCCTGGTTCGGCAGGCGAAGCTAGAAGCCAGTGGCCAATCATAGTCCTCCTAGTCCCCCAGCATTAGAATCGGCACCAATCTCCTCTTCGAATGAGCTCAGGCATGACAAGAGTTTGAACGTACCTGATCTATCCCTCTGGGAAGCTGTCAAAGCTGACACCTAATCATAGGCAGGCATATGCACATATTTAAGGGGTGTGCTGTGCGGAGGGAAATGCATTCGCTGTCTTAGATTTGCTGTCGGGTTTGACAGCTTCCTAGTGGGAAAGCTCGGGTAGGTTCCAACAGTGTCCGAACATACCTAAGTTCATCCCTGCCATGCTGTTTGGATATGTGAGGGTAGGTAAAAGGAGCACCCAGTATCCAATCCAATCAGTTGCTGCCACCGCTGGAAAATACCGCAACAGTCCCCATCTCAGTGTCACAGACACACCATTTTGGGCACATCCCCAATCATCATAGCATAGAGCAGTAGCCTTGAAGAAGGGGGAGTCTTTGTTCCCCTGAAACGCGCTGGTTTTATTACGCTCTACCATTTTCAATAAATTGACTACTCAGCTTTATTTTACTTCTGAGCGCTCCTTTTACCTACCCTCACAAGTTTATGGGGAAACAACCTTGAGGCCGTACCCAAAGGTAGCAACCAATGCCCTCAAAGGGGCCCACCACCACCTTTCTGCCAAGTCAGGCCGGATTCACCGGGAGCAAATTTCCCCAACACGTCCCCACCATCACTCCCTCACAGACCCTCAACCAAGCAATTAGTCCCTGCGTGGTCTTTTACTTCTAATATGCTGCATGGATAGTCACTTGCAGCTGCAGAAAAGAAACGGAATGGCATTCTACCGCTGTTGTGCAATGTGTGAGGGCACAGTGGGCCCCCCTTTCTTGGCCCCCCCCAATCACAACCTGTATGTACAAGGTCATATAAGGGTTCATTTACTAAAGGCAAATACACTGTTCACTTTGGAAGACAAATTGCATATTGTAAAGGAATTTTCCTCAAGGCTTAGAGAATGAGGCAAAGCTCTGCTGATGGCCATTAACCAATCATGCGCAAGCAAAAATGTAGTTGTTTCTTTTTTTATATTCCTTGCACATGATTGGGTAATCTGTGCAAAATGAAACTTCACCACATTCACTAAACTCTGGGGGGAATCCCCTTGCAAAGTGAAAAGCCTGTGTGTCTTTAGCCTGTTTGCACACCTTCCAACTTTTTGAGATGGGAATGAGGGACGTCTATCAGCAAAAGTATGCAGGCATAGGACATACCCCCTACCACACCCCCTTAAAGGAGAATTGTACAAAAAAAAACAAGAATGGTTAAACCCACAACTGCTTTTTTTACCACTACTATTCCTTTATATTGGCTTTTGAAATTTACAAATGCAGCAATTTAGAAATCAGATCAGAAAGGTTTAGCGCTGGGAAACACTTTTTGATGGATAAAAAGTGCATTTTATTTACAACTTTATAGATCAGACCAAAATGAGTGACAAATGAGGGACAGAGGGACATTGCTCCAAATCAGGGAAAGACCCTCAAAATCAGGGACAGTTGGGAGCTATGGGTTTGCTTTTAGTAAATCAACCCTATTGCATCAAAGGGAAGACAACCTTCACCTGTCAAAACAAATCACAAGTCATATTGTAAAGAGGAGTTTCTGAAGAGACACCTCACCCATTATAACAAAGCAAGCACTAATGGGACTAGAAGTGAGCAATATGTGAATAACAAAATGTGCAATAGAGTGATTATTAATCTTACATGACTGTGTGACTTTTTGTGTGATATTTTTCAGGCAATCAGAAAGCTATTAAAATGTGGTTAGAGCTCACCAGATCACACTCTGTACTCAAAACACAATCATACAAAGAAGCCACAATATGCAAATAAAAGAAGCCACCATATGCAAATAATTGTTGTTGCCTATTGAAAAAATGCCTTTACTACTACCTTTGCAACTTTTTCCTATCGCTTTCTTGACTGCATGAATACAACTTGCCGAAAAACTTTAAGAAGTAGTGGGGTTGATTTACTAACACTGAAGAGCGCAAAATCAAGTGCAGCTCTACATAGAAACCTCAGCTTCCGTTTTTTGCTTGTCAAAGCTTAATCAAGTGTGGAGTGCCGCCTGCAATTTACTGCGGATGGGCAGTCTGCACAGGCAAAGTGACCTACACGTACATCGCTGCCTACTTCTAGGTTTAGCGCTCCCCCGGCTGGCACCCGCTTTAAGTCTGGGTTTACATCTATTCGGGTGTGCTTGATGCGTTTTTCAGGCACATTTTGCAGTGCATTTTGCATTTTTAAACCCTTGTTTTTTATGCCTTTTTACATGCAGTTTTCATGCATTTTACGTTTTATGTTTTTTTTCTCTTTAAACACACTGTGAACAGACTGTATATAGCTGGTTGCTAAGCAGGGGGTCGGGAAGCCGGCCACCACATCCTTAACAATTGATGAGTCATCAGCTGTCAGCAGGGTTCCCCACTGACAGCTGAATGTAAAAAAACAAAATTGAGAATAAAACGGTGCAGGGTCCCCCCCAGGTCCATACCAGGCCCTTCAGGTCTAGTATGGATTTGGAGGGGACCCTTCCACGCCAAAATTTTTTTTAAAAATGGCGTCCCCAAAATCCATACCAAACCCTTATCCCAGCATGCAGGGGAGCGAGCCCCCCCGAACCATACCAGGCCGCATGCACTCAACATGAAATCACATGGGGGCGGGCTCTCCAGATGATGTCATCGGATGGTCACGCCCCATGGCTATATAAAAGATGCCAGACAGCGAGCAACAACACAAAGGAGGAAGACAGCCACAGAAGAAGAGCAGCTTTTTTATAGTGGGTAACCAGCAGCGAGGAAAAAGACAGCAGCAGGAGAAGATAGCACAAGAATACAGCTCGAGGAGAAGACGGGGGCGGGAGAGACGGCAGTGGGAGAAGACGGCACTGGGAGAGATGGCGGAGGGAGAAGACGGCAGCGAGAGAGATGGTGGCAGGAGAAAACGGCAGCGAGAGATACAGCAGCGGGAGAAGACGGCAGCAGGAGAGATGACGGCGGTAGAAGATGGCAGTCTGAGAGATGGTGGCAGGAGAAGACAGCTGCGGGAGAGACGGCGGTGGGAGAAGACGGCTCAGAGATATTTTTTTTCATAAAGGACTTGTCAAAAACCAGCTCTTGTTTTTTTTAACATTTAACTGCTTATTTAGGTGAATCTATGTACCCGATACCCATTCACAATTTAAAGGGGGGTTTCCAGATTCTGATAAGCCCCCCCGCCACACATAGATCCCGGTTCTCGCCGTGTTACGAGCGACTGCGGGAGCCCGGCGGTCATCGAGACTCGCATCGGCTCCGGGGGCGAGCTGTGGGTGCGCACGCTCCTAGTGGCCATCAGAGGGAGCGACGTAACATAACGGCGATTCGCCTGGCCGTGCCATTCTGCCACAATACAACTGTGGCGGCTGGTCAGGAACAGGTTAAAGAATGGATTAATACAATTCAGGAGCTTTACAACATGGAGGAATTAGTAGCAACAGCTAATGGATTAATAGGGAAATTTAATATGATATGATCACCATGGGTTGTTTTCAGAAATTCACCAGACTTTGCTCAGGTTACAACTTAGAGATACAGTCAATTAGATATGTCTGGACCCTTATTTAAATATTCACTTTTAAGTTTACACTAAATCGCTTATTGTTATCGTTATTATTTTAACTCTAACTTTCTTATTTCTCTCTTTTTTTTTTTTTTACTTCTATATCTTAAATGGTTCATATTAATATACTTTCATATTATTAGAATTCATATTAATATACTATGATTACTAAATGTTAATTTGGCATTAAATTAATAAAATGATGTTGTTTATGTCCAATCTGATGTATACATGTTGTAAAACTTTTGCGATTGTATGTGAAATACAAAACCTCATTTATGTTTCATATGTTTCAAAAAATTAATAAAACTTTTGTACATAAAAATGCGCCTAAACCTGCGTTTTTGTAAATGCATTTAGATTAATATTATATTATTCTGCCCATTGAAATGAATGAATGTTCATGATTGATGCGCCTAGCGCTTAACTGCCTTTAGACACGTTGACACGGGTGTTTTTTCTGGCAAAATGTTGCTGCTCCTGAACACACTGGCTGTGGGTTTTTTCTGCCTCTAAACACCCGCGCCTCGAGTTTAGATGCAGGAAAAAAACCCCTTATAAATACCTTTTTTAAGTGATCACGTGACTTCTGTTCTCAGCTGCATAAGGGCTTGGAGCATTAAGGGTGGAGAAAAAGCAAAACACTGATGTTCCCAGTGAATGGCTGTGCAGGGAGGCATGTCTGACCATTGGAGGACAGGCAGGCTGTGATTCCAGCACAGGCAGAAAACTGACCACACTGAAATGATTGAGCTCTCATGCCTAGCATGATCAGTTTGCAATAGGGAAGGGGAACTAGCAGGATCACCAGGTATTTCACACAAAGGAAGCAAAACAAAAAGAACAAGATACTTTCTCATACAAGTACATGGTACAGCAGGCACATATCAGGAATATGAAATGTTGGGGTAACATAATCTTTACTCAACCTTTCCTTTAAAATACGTCCCTCTGGGTTCTGCACCTCCACTTCATACATGGGAAGGAAGAACAGTTTATACATTACTCAGATAAAATTATCCTAATTAATTTTCATGGAATATGTCATTAAAGGGAATGTATAGTTTTTTCAGCTTTTGAAGATAAACATGTAAAACAGCTCAGCATGATGTCAATTATTTTATTAAAATGTAAAAATGTGTTAATTTTTTCTCAATTATATATTTATTGAAATTCTCCAGAGTAATACAGATACAGAAAAAGTCATTGAAAAACATAACAGGATAACAGATAGATCACATTTGTAGCATGAGAATACAACGTTTTGGTGAAATACAAAAAAACAAAAACAAAATAAAACAAGGTAAAGCCATAAACATAATAAAAGTGGCAACCTATAGATAGACCAAGCATTGAAGGAATGGATAAACCAACACATAACGTTAATTACAGCTCAATGGTTTGGCCTCTTAGAGGCTTCTCGACATAGCGGTAACAAAGGAGGAAATTACCCCGAGGAGTATGTATCTTGGGTATAGGGGAGGGGGGGGGGTACACCATGGGAGATGGGAAAGGAAGGACACAAGTCAGCTCAAGGGGATACAATGTGTTAAATGTAACACCTTATTTCTATTAAGAAAATGCTATAGCACCTGTTTGATGATGAGGACTCTTTGGAAACAGGTGGTAGGAAGGTGGAACAATAAATAATCTGCCAGGTTCTTTGTTGAACTCACCTGTATATCTTGTTCATGATGGCTCTGATGCTGAGCCTGACTCAGATTATCCCTCATATGCACATGAAGATGACTCTCCTGACAATGAAGTTCTATCTACATCTACTGCGCAGCAACCTCCTCCATCAAAGAGAAAGAAAGTGACAAAAATTGTTCGCAAAAGAAAAAAAGCTCACCTAACTGCACAGCCCGTTGCAGGTAGAGTTACAGAACTACCAATTTCTTCAACAAAATGGGAACTCCCACAGAAATTCTTGAACTTTTTCTTGATGACGAGGATGTTTAAGTCCTTGTCACGTACTCCAACTTATACGCTCAAAGTAAGGTTGTGGTATGGCATTATCTGGAGACTCATGGTTATCCTCCAGAAACTGGCCAAAGAGGAACATAGGGTTGCCACCTCATCCCTTTAAAACCGAACACATATTAATTACACAGGTTCTGCGGCTGATTAAGATGGTAATTAAACTCACTTGGTGCCTTATCTGCATTAAATAATTCATATGTGTTTGGGTTTAAAAGGATGAGGTGGCAACCCTAGAGAAAGACCTTCTCAGAAACGTAACATTGACTCACGTTATGATTGCATGAATATAGGCGTGCGCAGGGAGTGTGCCGGGTGTGCCTGGACACCCTAATCACCCTGTGTGGCACAGATTCCCCCTGCTAATATTTCACCAAAACCCCCCAACAGGGCTCTTAAAAAATCGTAAAAAATAATGAAAAAATAAAAATAAAAAACTACTGACATCCTCCACTGCCCTTCTGACACCAACCTCTGCCCTACTGACAAGTCCACTGCTCTATTGACACCAATCTCTGCCCTACTGACAAGTCCACTGCTCTAATGACACCATCCACTGCCCTACTGACACGTCCACTTACCTACTGACACCGTCCACTGCCTTACTGACATGTCCACTACTCTATTGACACCATCCACTGCCCTACTGACAAGTCCACTGCTCTACTGACACCATCCCTGTTTTAATACATTCGGGGTGCACACCTTAATGCAATAGGCTGCGCACACCTATATGCATAAATCATGTGATAGTCAAACAGAGAAAGCAAACGCAGTGTGCTGAATGTCATAAGAATACCACTTTTCAATGTGAGAAATGTGATGTTGCCTTACATATGAAGTGTTCTGTTGCATATCACACTGAATAGCATGTGTCACCACCTCCTAATACAAGAAACATGATTTTATACAATCTTTTATACAATTTTAAACAGTTTTATGTACAACGTAGCAGTGGTTTCGCCTTTCCATTTTTGGAACGCCACATATCTCAGCGATGAAACATATATGAATTTGATGCACAAATTCAAAAAATTACAACCTCAGACATAAATGGGTTAATATTCGCTGGTGGTCATTACTCATATGGTGATACTGGTGTCACAAGTGACCATCCCTTCCATGTCTCTCCATCTGCGATCTATATTTATTAGGTTTTTTAATTACATGCTCTCTGTGATTGTATACAGTATATATTTATTGATCATTTAGCCCTGTGTCATTTGGATGTTTTATATCTTTCTACTCAGTACGACTGCTATTGTCTGCAGCCATTTGCTACTTAAAAATGTGGTTGGTTTGCGTAAAACTGTTTTATTTGTTACTAAAGATTGTGCACTTAAAAAGTCTTGTAGCTGTAATTGTGACATCGGTTTGTTTAGTAAAAAGCATCAGTATAACACAGCTTTGCCTCATTTGAGCCAATGCACTAAATGACTTGTTCTGGAAGCCTACAGTCTGGTTATTAGTCCTGTCATGCTTATGACTGCAGTCAGCTGTATGTCAATACAAACATCCATCAAACCATTCTTCCTCACCATTGCTTGAGGTGTGAACAGCACGGATCAGACACATCTGCCGAGGAGCTACATTCCAGCTTTCCAACGGGAGGAAGTTTTTCATACCGTACCTCAAAAAGGTTGTCTGGAAGGCATTTGCAAGTACATATCCAGTACAGACGTGTGTTGCCTATACGATGCTATAAATGCCAATACATTTCTTCCATATCTAAGCCATCTTCTAATATATGGGTGCAATATATAGAACTGTAAATAACCAAACAAAAAAAAAAATCTTAGCAAGGAACAAGAAAAATATTTTAACCCTGTTATGAGGATGAAATTACTGTCTTGGCATATTTGTACCATGTGAGATCATTCTTGGGCCGATCCAGTCTTCATAACATTTCATGCTAGTTAGCCAGCTAGGTTCTGAACTACCGCAGCATGTTAGAGATGTGCAATAAATACCACTGGCAGGAGTCAGCTGAAGCCAACATTAACATGCTGCCTGTCAGCAGGTTTCTTGTAACACTTGAGGCGGATGCTGGAAATAAACCATTGACACTTTACAAATAATCAACGTGATAGTCTCACTTGTCCAAGCAGGGGCCTGGTTATGCTTCCTCCCCGGCAAAATGTTAGAAACTGAAAAACTGGGAACAGGTGAAATACTGCCAGCTTGACATTGCATACTATAACGCAAAACTATATGGAGTACCTTTTTTTAAAGTGTATTTCCGCCGTTGTAGTCAAATTTGACAAAATCACATGTTTTTGTACCATTCTTTATTCATGGCTGTGTTTTAAGGCAAAATTGTGAGTGAGCCCACTACCTTGGCTGAGAAGCAACCCCCACACATGAATGGTCTCAGGATGCTTTACTGTTGGCATGACACAGTACTGATGGTAGCGCTCACCTTGTTTTCTCCGGACAAGGTTTTTTCCAGATGCTCCAAACAATCGGAATGGGGTGTTAATTAGAGAAAATGACTTTACCCCAGTCCTCGGCAGTCCAATCCCTGTACCTTTTGCACAATATCAGTCTGTCCCTGATGTTATTCCTGTATAGAAGTGGCTTCTTTGCTGCCCTTCTTGACACCAAGCCATCCTCCAAAAGTCATTGCCTCACTGTGCATGTAGATCCATTCACACCTGCCTGCTGCCATTCCTGAGCAAGCTCTGCACTGGTGGTGCCCCGATCCCGCAGCTGAATCAACTGTAGGAGATGGTGCTTGCTGGGACTTTCTTGGGCGCTCTGAAGTCTTCATCACAAACGCAGTGGGAATGTTTTTTTTTTTTATGGGATTAAGTTAATTTTCATGGCAAAGAAGGACTTTGTAATTAATTGCAATTCATCTGATCACACTTCATAACATTCTGGAGTATATGCAAATTGCCATCATAAAAACAGAGGAAGCTGACTTTGTGAAAAATAATATTTCTGTCATTATCAAAACTTGTGGCCACAGCTGTATGTTTGTTATGTGTTCTTATTCACATAGAATATCTATTTTTTTTAACTACTGCCTTCTAAGTACACCCAGAGAGCGAAGGGTTTAAAGAGAGTGTAGTGCTACCCTCAAATGAATATTTATGGAAGATTGATCAATCCCCAGGCGGGAGGCCTGGCAGGGTGGTAAGATGTGCCCATAATCGAAGAGCCTGGCCAGTTGGGATTGTTGCTGGCTGGATGGAGAATGGAGTGCTAAGTTGAGGATCCTAAGGCCTGGAGGGGACCCCAGGGGATGGGGCTCTGCTTCCAGGAGGGGTCTCATCCATGTGGAAGATGAAATACTAGACAGCAGCAGGAGGGCAGCCCCATCTGGGGGGGGGGTGCACCGATCGCAGGAGGAGGCCCAGGGAGAGCTGTGAAGAAACTTTGCCTTTACACGGTCATTGGCAATGTCTTTATCATCACACGGTCATTGATAAGGAACCCCTGAAGCAGAGGGGCAGGTGAAGCTGTCGGAACGTATGGTCTGGTCAAGTTCTCCATCAAGGACTCAGGGCAGAGAAAGGTCGGTGAGTGTACCAAAGTGGAGGGCTGGATGTGCCAGGAAGCCTGTGACGGAACTTTGCTTCTACACGGTCATTAGCAAAGTCTTTATCATTACACGGTCAATGATGAGGTGTCCTGGAGCAGAGGAGAGACTGTGGGGATGTGTGTCAAATCGATGTGGCCTAAGGGCACAGGATTTGCAAGCTGGGCTGGCTGGGAACAGTAGTCCATCATCCAACATGTGCTTTTAAACTATTAGGCCTCTGGGGAGAGGTGCTGCAGGTCTATGACCTAGTGGCAGCGTGCAAACAGAGCCAGCTTAAGGATTTATTCAGAGTGGGTCCTTCTTGCTTACAGAAGAAGATGTGACATTACTTTACTTCAGGATAAGTTTATTGCAGGATGAAAGGAGTTCTGGAAACATCACCCTTACCCGGTCAAGAGTGATGTCCTCATCCTTACACGGTAATAAGTGAGGGATTCCTGGAAACAATAGTCTGCGGGAGTTAAGCAGAGGAGGAGCAACAGTCTGCATGGTGATGTAGTAAAAAGATCATAGCAATTAAATATGCACATCATCTCTTCTGGCTCTAACTATGTGCTAGCTGTGAAATCTTTAAAATATGATGGCAAATGAACTATCCTATGGGCATCCCATATACCCTTTTCCTCAACCAAGTTGTACCCCCAATAAACAAAACCAAAACACAGCAAATTACTTGTCATTGTCATTGTCTCTGCAAGTGATAAATGGGAGTCTGGCAGCGGGGTGATATGGTGGATGTTTGTTGCTAGTGGCAACTACACTGCTAATAGATAGGCACAGAAATTGGGACTTTAAAAAGGTGCAAATAAGTTAAAGTAATATCAAATATGGTATATAAAAAAATTATTTTATTTTGAGGAGCAAAATACGAATTCATTCATTAAAAGGGAAAAAAGAAAGGATGATGGCTAGTAAATAGGTTACAGTTACGACAACACAGCAATATATGATGGACTTGCCAACATGTTTCACCCATAGGTCGGGCTTCCTCAGGAGATGCTGGTCGTTTGCAACGTACAATACCTTCTATCAAAAAACACAGACAGTTGGACATATTAGAATAATTCAAAAATACAAACTTTTATATCAGAAATTATTCTTATGCAAATGCGTCTCCTCTGTCAAAGTACCACTGCTTATCTATGTCTCCTAAGAAAAAAGGGGACCAAGAACTGCCAGGATGACTGGATGCTTTGTTGTGTCAGAGAAACCATGCGCTAAAAGTGGCCATAGATGGTAAATAAAGACCAACTGAAAAACAGAAGAACAATAATGACCCATAGTGTCAGAGGGAAATATGAAATATCCTTTCAGACATCAAGGGGGCAAGAAGCTAAAGTGGGGTCTACTTACAAGGGCAGGTTCGGCAGCTGGCTAAATGCCTCCAAATATTCAGATCACTTTGGGGATATCTGGTGAACACAATTAAAACGACACTTGTAATTTGCTGTATAATGCTAGCAGACCGAGATAATCATCTTTAATAGTCTAATGCCGCATACACACGGTCGGACTTTTCAGCTACAAAAGTCCGACAGCCCGTCCGACAGACTTTCGACTGACTTTTGGCGGACTTTCAACAGACTTTCTAACGACCGTACTTGCCTACACACGATCACACCAAAGTCCGACGGATTCGTATGTGATGACGTACACCAGACTAAAATAAGGAAATTGATAGCCAGTAGCCAATAGCTGCCCTAGCGTGGGTTTTTGTCCGTCGGACTAGCATACAGAGGAGCAGATTTCTGGGTCCGGCGGAGTTACGACGTAAAGATTTGAAGCATGTTCCAAATCTAGAGTCCGTCAGATTTGCGACTGGAAAAGTCTGCTGAAGGTCCGGTGAAGCCCACACACGATCGAATTGTCCGCCGGATTTGGTCCGTCGGACAAGTCCGGTCGAAAAGTCCGACCGTGTGTGCGCGGCATAAGAGTCACGATTACCAATATAAAGTCACAGAAGAAGCCATTTACAAAATATAAACTGACTACAGTTACCTGAATAGAAAAGAGCAGTGTGCATGTGTCCCCATCTCCATGCTGCTGGGAGCGGCTTTAAATACCATCCATCCGGTGTAAACACCGGATACGAACATAAGAACTGCGCTGCGCATGCGCGAGCCTCGCTGCGGTAACTTGCTTGTCCATTCCCGCCGGGTCCTAAGGCCCAGACGGATGAATGGAAGCAAGACTCCCTCTGGTGGTGGAGGGAGGAGAGCTATCCAGTCACAAAGACAGGAAAGACTTCAAACAGGCAGCGAAGCACATACAGGGAGCACGTTGGTTTGGGTGCCTAGCTATTAGTAGGGACACCCTGGGCATCCATACGGTCACTCAAATGCACTAGGAGAATCAGACGAGCAAAACAACATCCCAAATTTGCAGAGCGGTCAGCTAGATGGAATTAGGAGAGAGATGGACATGAGGGGGCGGTGCATAGCCATGAACTTGGAGACGCAATTGCATTGACAATACATGATTTTAATAATAAAAAGAACCAAAATCAATAATAATACGGGAATGAATCAAGAAAAAAAAGAAAAACTTAAAGCAACAATGACATAATAAGCAGAGCATAATTAGTTCTAATGATAATACGAATTAGAATTATGTGGTAATTAGTAGCCAATTATTGGTTCGGCAAATCACACAAGGAGCAACAACATGGGAACAACAACAAGGGAAAGAAGGAAAGGAAAGGGGGAAGAGAGGGGAAAGGAAAGGCAGAGGGAAGGAGGAAGATGGACAATCGAAAAAGTGGATGTGAGACAAGTACCAGTTTACCAAGAATAAGGATATTATAGGAACGGTTTGTAGCTAAGCATTTCATTTAGCCCGGGATAGGCTGTAGCTTTCAATAAATAAATCCAACGTGATTCCAATTGCAGAAGTTTTTGATCATTACTGCCTCCTCTGACATCAGGAGGAATGTGTTCAAGGGCCGTAAATGTGATAGTGTTAAGGCTAAAGCCATGGAACAGCCCCACATGGCGGCTTATTGGCGTTTCCATTCTCCGTTTTTTTATCAAAGAAATATGGTCATTTATTCTCTTATGGAAGGGACGTTTTGTTTTCCCAATATAAAAACACTTGCATGTACATTGCATAAGATATACAATGCCTGGAGTTTGGCAAGTCACTCTATATCTAATCCTGTGGGCCTGTCCATTTGGCAGTATTAGTTCATTGTTGTTTAGCATGAATCGACACTTATCGCATTTGTTACATGAAAAGGTGCCAGGGAATTGGCTCAAAGGTAAAAAAAGTATTATAATGGCTTTGAGTTAATCGATCTTTTAAAGATTTAGCCCGTCTATACGTGATTTGTAGTTGTCTTTCTACATATTTGTTGGCAAGTGGATCAGCTAGTAGGAGTGGCCAATATTTTTAAATAATCTGTCTCACTTGTTACACCGCTACACAAGTTTATATTCTCTTAATAAAACAAGAAAAAGCCCAAGGACTGGTTTCAGTCTGTGAATGCAAGCTGCAAAATGCATGTTGCCTGGCTGTGCATGATTAGAGGAACCCAAAAAACTGGCCATCTAGGGGGTAACACAACTATGAAAAACAACTATGTACAAGAGGAGGACAGTAAACTTCCTTCTGAAGAGCTGAAGCAGACATGCTTGCAAAAGCAAACTGTGGACCTGGCTTTGTACCCTGTTTCCCCGAAAATAAGACCTAGCCTGATTGTCGGTGATGACTGCAATATAAGCCCTACCCTCCAAATAAGCCCTACCCTGTTTCCCCGAAAATAAGCCCTACCCTGAAAACAAGACCTACAAGGACTTTAACTAGGGCTTATTTGGGGGGTAGGGCTTATATTGCAGCCATCACCGACAATCACGCTAGGTCTTATTTTCGGGGAAACAGGGTAGCAGAAGCAGTTAAAAGCACACAAACTTCTTTCTCTAGAGCAACCAGAGCAGACTCCCTTCACAAAGATCTACATACACTGAGCTCTTCAGGACACCAGCCAACCCACTAGCACAAGATGGGTGGCAGCAACACTAAAGTTTCTAAGATCTCTCACAGCAGTCTGTACTCACAAACATCCCAAGGAAAGTTGGTTGCCTCCTTCCAACATCCTTGTGACACCTCCAGTGATACCGAACTAGATCTTCAGGCGACAGCTCTTCAATCAGTTCTCTGTAGCTTCATCATCCAGGCCCTCAGGTCGCCCACCTGATGCCTCATGAACAGCAAGCCCTCTAGGCTGTGTTCCTCTCCTGAATGAAAAGATCCAGCGGCTCTGTGTCTCAGAGTATTTATACAGACTCCCAGCAAGCTTCAGGGCCACCATCCCTGGGATTGGCCAGAGCTGTATAAATATTCATGCTGCTCTTTGCATTGCTCTACACCTATGTTCCAGAGAAATCTACTGTTCTCTGGAAAGCAGAGGAAAACAATTAAACAAGCAGCAGCTGAATCAGACCTAACTAATCATGTGCAGCTGCACTGATTACACTGAGCAAAACGAAAGTACCTAACACAGCAATTGCAGCCACACTGATTACAGTGAGATAAGCTACCATATATACTCGAGTATAAGTCGAGTTTTTCAGCACATTTTTTTGTGCTAAAAGTGCCCCCCTCGGCTTATACTTGAGTCAAGCACTTTTCTGCAGCAGAAAATGACATTTTCCGGACCGAATTTGGGGCCCCGTATCTCGGGGCCACTTGGTGCTAGGAACCCCAAATTTGGTGTGCAAACCCAGAGAAACTAGCACTACAACAAAGCTGGGGTTCCTAGCACCAAGTGGCCACGAGATACGGGGCCCCAAAGTCGATTTTGGAAAATGTCATTCTCTGCTGCAGAAGTGCTTGATATTTTCCAACTGAATTTGGGGCCCCGTATCTCGGGGCCACTTGGTTCTAGGAACCACAGCTTTGGATATGTTGTAGTGCTATTTACCCTGGGTTTGCACACCAAATTCGGGGTTCCTAGTACCAGGTGGCTCCGAGATATGGGGCCCCAAATTCAGTCAAATGTGTCCATCTGACTCCAAATTTTGGCTGCAGCTAGGGGGCATCTAGGAACCCTTAACTACCGAGTTTGAAGTTCGGGGGACCTATGGCTGCAAATGGGCACAGTGAGGCATGCAAATGGGCACAGTGAGGCTGCAAATGGGCATTGTTGACCCTCTTTTACACTTACAGTAGCTGCGCATTTCTCACCCTAGGCTTATACTCGAGTCAATGCATTTTCCCAGTTTTTTGTGGTAATATAAGGCGCCTCGGCTTATATTCGGGTCAACTTATACTCGAGTATATACAGTAAATTTACCTACCAACAAAAATACAGTTCCACTGAACACAGTAAGCCAGAACTAAATTTATCTAATCCTAGGAGGGTGCTACACAAGCTCCTGGCTCAAGTAGCAGCAATAAGCTTGTTAACGTTTGGTTCAGTCAGCTCCTGACTGTCTAGTAAAAGTGATTCAGATGGTTGTATAGCCGCTCGATCACTTTTACAGTACAGGTGGTGTGGTGCCCCCAGCTCCATGGTTCTTGGGCTCTCCTACTCTTGCCGAGAGCACAGGACCACAACATATGGTCTCAGAACAGTGAGCGTATGTTCCCTGACCTTCCCTTCTATCAATGAAGATGGAATTTTTTTCAGTTCTGAGCGTTTATGGTTTCAGAGCTGACATTTCAAAACAGAATGGTTCACTGCATTTAAACCTAGACTCAGTTCAGGTGAGAGACACCGGTGCTCTGAACTACATCCCTGTAGGCTAATCCATATCAATAAAGTCTAATGAGGTTGGCACACAGCATGGCTTTATTGAAGCACTGGGTTAAAATCTATACTTTCAGACCCGCTTCTATGCCTTGCAGCCTTAGTCATAGCTATAAGACAGCCATGAATATGGCAGCGAGACTGAAATGCGTAAATGGGTCTGATAGTATGGATTTTTACTTAATGTCTCCATAAAGCTTTTATTATATTTGTAAAATCTTGCCAAACCCGTTGGACTTCAGAGCTGTCATTCCCTGGCTACTGCAAACAGAGAAGCAGCTAATCAAGCACAATCTGCACTTGATTAGCTAAACTGGAGGGCAGGGGAAACTTTGGAGGTCTACTAGACCCTCCCAATATCTTCATAAAGAGTACCTATCACCTGCCCAATGCTATCACATAGGCGGCTTATTTGCCTCTTGTGATATCAATAATGTTAAATGAAAAACTAAATAAATAAATACAATTATAAGAAAATGTAATAAAAAAAAAAAATGACTTGCAAACACAGCATAGGATGGCACGTCTAAGTAAACTGCAATTGAACAACACATGTGAAGTATTGCTGTGAATGTCAGAGAACAATACATTCTAGGACCATAACCTGCAATTAACTCGAAACGAGTTAGCTGTAAAGATGAGCTGTAAAGGCTTTTAAAGTGTCACCTATGGAGAATTTTGGGTACCATAGGTTTTTGCGATGTCCAGGGTACATGCAATTTTAAGACTTGGCATGTTTGGTATCTATTTACTGGATGCAGCCCATTGCATTTCTATATTTTTTTCTGAAAGTATGCGTTGAATAAACAGTTGCAAAACTATTTTGCAAGGCCTCTACTTTCAGAAAATAAAAATTTTGTTTTCAGGGTTTTAAGTAATTTTATAGCCAAAAATGCAGATTTTTACATGTGTACAAAAAATGAAAAAGTTCCTCAAGAGGAGAACTGGTTAGACATATTTCTTACCTTTTCAATGTTTTGAGGAGAAAGTGTCGTGGCTGACTACAAGCATTTCTTCTATGATCTATCCTATTTTAGGTTAACACATTGAAATAAAGGGGTAGCGCTGTAACCATTTGGATATAAATGTCCCAATGGATGGTCTTGGGTCTGGCTGAGTCCAAATCTCATTAACATATAATGGAGAAAGAAAAAAAAATTTTGTTAGGTCAGACAGGGGTTGATTTACTAAAACTGGACAGTGCAAAATATGGTGCAGCTGTGCATGGTGGCCAATCAGCTTCTAACTTTAGCTTGTTCAATTAAGCTTTGATTAAAAAAAAAAAACGAAAAAAACCCCCAGAAAGCTGATGGGTTTCTATGCGGGGCTGCAGCAGATTTTGCATTCTCAAGCTCAAAGATCATGCGATTTCCATTGCGACTTTACCCCGTGACTTGATGCGACTTTAACGCGATTTTGGATGAGTGCGTTTTTGTTATGACTTTGGCTTTGACCAATTTGATTAGTTTGTTTGCACTTCACAAAATCACTAGACATGTGCAGAATGGAAAAATGTGTTTAGTTTCATTTGGTTTCTTTATCTTCTAACGAATTGCAAATTTTCAGAAGGATTCAAATTCAAATCAGTCGAAAATTGTTTGGCTTATTTGAACTCTGTTCTGGTTGTTAAGTAACGGGCCGGGAAGCCGGAATCCTTAACAACCGATGAGCCATCAGCAGTCAGCTGAAAAATGGCGTGGGGTCCCCCCTTCCCCAATGCATACCAGGCCCTGGGTATGGGAGGCTTTTTACCCTTTATTTTCACCAGGTGATCCTGGCAGTAAAAACTTCCTGTAGTAGGGTGACAACACTCACTCACTGTACTGTATCTGTGGGGAAACAGTGTTCTCACCCTTGGATGGAGCTACAGAACACCTCCCTTCCCTTTATCCCTATAACATAGGAGGAAATGTTCTGTAATCTGCAGCGATAGATGGGAACAATTAAACTGATTGTCAGGGAGCACATAAAGTTATTAGCTCATAAGATTTTTAAAAGGTTCAACAGATACTACAAAATGCTATGTTTAGAAGCTCATTGTTAGGGTCCATACACCACTGGTAAGAGCAGACCCTGAAACTCAGGTTTGATAATGACTCCTTTACTCAAGACTTTAAAAAAGACAGTGACTCTTTGAAGATATGCTCTGGGGCAAATTCCCTTGCACAGTGCAATTTCACTTGTAAAGCGAATAGTAAATTTGCCTTAAATATAAACCCCAAAGCCAATAAAAGACCATGCAATCTATCAACAATTATGTAAGGCAAGCGCCTGGCTCATTGGATACAACCTGAATAGGATTGTTTAGGTTGGCCCTCACAACACATTTTTTGGCAAATCTAAAGGTGATTGTGCATGGCTACACCAGGAAGCATCCAGACTTCACCAAAACTCCCCAAGTATGGTTTTGCATAGGTTCTGGGTAGGAAATAAGTAACCCTCAGCCCTAGTAATAAGACAAGGCTGGTGTTTTTGGAATCATGAGTAACGTGTTGGTTTAGTGTGGCAGCATGAACTTGATAAGATATACTCAAGTGGTTTCTATTTTTTTTCAGTCAAGACACTAAAATAGTTTGGGTTAAATAGTGACTGACATTACTACATTGTAAGAAAAGAGACCCATCCATGTAGGCTGCCATATCTGCCGTATTTGTGGTATGAATAATTAATAAAAGCAGAAATTTTTAATTTGAATTTGTATTTAGCTTGAAGTGTATGTATCTCGGAGTCAAAACAGGACATGGGAGGAAATTAAATCTCTATGAAGTGAGATAAATTACCCTCTTATGCCGCGTACACACGAGCGGATTTTCCGTCTGAAAATGGTTGGTTTTTCCGACGGAATTTCGCTCAAGCTTGGCTTGCATACACACGGTCACACAAAAGTTCTGTGAACTTTGGACCATCAAGAATGCGGTGATGTACAACACTACGACGAGCCGAGAAAATGAAGTTCAATGCTTCTGAATTGTTTCATTGCTCATTGAATTGTTTCCGAGCATGCGTAGGAATTTTGCGCGTCGGAATTTGTACAGACGATTGCATTTTCACATAGGAACTTTTTCCGACCGAAAAATTGAGAACCTGCTCTCAATCGCATTTTCCGACCAAAAGCTCTCATCTGTGTTTTGCTGGCCGAATTTCCGATCGTGTGTACGCGACATTAGACAATTGTCACCAGTTGTCCTGAATGATCTCCCCCTTGTTCGGGTAAAAAGAGAGGGGATGCAGACAGCAATAAAAACTTGACATTGGTTCTAACTAGGGATGCACCGATACGATTTTTTTTACAATGAGCACAAGTACCGATACATTTTTTTTTAGTACTCGCCGATACCAATTACCGATCCCTACCACAACTGTTTTGTTTACACTTCAGCTGTCAGTAATGGTACAAAGCATTGAAAAGTTATTTACAAATGAAATAAATGGATTTTTTTTTTTTTTTTTGCGCGTTTTCAATGTGAAATGTGTAAATATATGTTATTATATGTGTAAAAATATTCACTAACAAAGCAAAAAAAAAAGTTTTAATTGTTTATCGTTTGTAAAATAGACGTGAACAAAAAAAAAGCAGGAAAATAATTAAATGGAGGAGAATAGGGAGTTAATTAAGGGTGATTAGAGTAAATTATGGGTTTATAAGGGGTTAAACAGAGGAAAATTTGTTTATCCCTTTGATCTGCAGATGAAGAAACAGAAAGATTCAAAAAGAAACAATGTTTCTTTTTATTTTAGTGTTTTAGCGGCTGAGCAATGTTGTTAATAAACATTGCCAGCTGCTTTTTTTTGACAGCTCCAATTACCAGACTTCTTTAACACTTCAGCTGTCAACAGGGGAGACCCACTGACAGCTCAAAGAACCAAGACTGAAAGTATTGGTTTCAGGTATGGGTGCATTTGCACGACTACCGATACTTGTGCAAATACTCGGTATCGGCACCGATACCGATACTAGTATCGGTGCAACCCTAGTACTAACCCTTCCCTACAATTTCCAATACATAAAGAGTAACTCCATGTGACAGACCTAACCAGGACAGGGGCTTTTGGAGGGGACTGCTGGGTAGCCTTTTGCCTATTGACTATGGGCCCTGGCTTTTGAAGGGGGCTCTATTATTGGGAGGTATGTGGCTGGGAGACCCTTGGAGTGGTCTTGCTTTGGATTCAGGATTGGCTCCCTGAAACACACAGACTCTGGGACTATAGGCCCGGGATACATATTTGGGTCCTTTGTGCCCAAACCAGCAATGACTACTTTAGACTGTGAGACTCAGAGTAGATGTTAATATAATTAGCTCAAACCAACCTGATACTGGGGTCTCCTGCTATAGTCTGTATATTAAGGTGTTATGTGTTTATTGTTAAGTATATCTCTCCCATTGCACGCCTCCTAGGTGTGAATTCCCATGGTTAATTGAGTCACCTATTGTTTCTGTGTGTCTGATAATTTCTTGGAGATGTGATTAATATTGTGACTAATTTACCTTGTTATCAAACCATTGTGTGATGTTATGTGTGTATGCTTATGATAATATGTAATGTACTTTGTGTATCTAGGGTTGTGGGCTGGGTGCCAAACGGTCTGGGAACCTAGGCTTGTTAAAGTATAAAGTAGACTATTTGTTTGACTATTTGTTTAATAAGCTTCATGTTTATGTTTACATTGGCTGTTCCTTAACTATGTTAATTATATTCCTGTTTACAATTTGCATTGTATACGATAATGTGATCACACTCTTATATGATCTTGCATTGTATATATTCTGTGTGAATCTCTGGATAACCAATGTACATTGCAAGAATTTTAATAAACTTTGTGGCAGATTCCTACCTGTTTTTATTCTGAGGGAAAAGCTGTTTGTTTCACCAAGTTCTTTGCAGACTGATTCCTGAGTGTGAGGTGCTGGTTTATTATAACCATCTGTGAACTTCCAGAGTCGAATGAGGGAAGCTGCAGAGTTGGCATCCCTTTAGACATAGCAGGCTGTACAAATAGGAAGAAGTAGTTAAACCTTAGAAAGTATCTCATCAAAAATGTAATTCCTAATGCAGGGGGTGCCTAAAATTTTAATTGTAATCTTAGTGCAGACATCTAAGAAAATCCAAGCACACAAGCAGAAATAGGAAGCAATACATTTCCGGGGGTGTTCCATACACCAGCACCATGGTTGCCATATTGCATTACATTTTTTTTTTAATTTTTAGAAACTTAGAGTAACTTCAAATTGAAATGGAGAGGTACATTTTAATAACATTAAATTCATAATATATGTATTATATTATTTTTTAACATTTAAACAAAGTTTTGGGTATACTGTATAAACACTTTATTAACCGCTTAAGGAACGCCCCACATACATATATTGAGCAAAATCACGTACCTGTACATAATTCTTGTGATCGGCTCTCATGCGTGTGCACTACCGAAGCCCTGCTTTTGCTATGATTGGACACAGTGGGAGCCAATCAGCAGGTCTGGTGGCCACGATGGCTGCCAGGAACCCGGCGACCGTTCGTAGAGGGACAGAATGGCAGTTTGCCTATGTAAACAAGGCAGACTGCTGTTATGCCAGAAAGGAAAACGGAGATCTCATGTTTCTGCTAAGCAGAAACATGGATCTCTGTTTTCCTTTAGTCAAAGCATTTCCCCTACAGTTATAAAGCACACATAGGGAACACTGTTAACCCTTTGATTGCCCCTGATCTTAACCCCTTCCCTGCCAGTGTCATTTATACAGTGTCCATGCATTTTTTTAGCACTGATCACTGTATTGGTGTCACTGGTCCCCAAAAAGTGTCACTTAGTGTCAGATTTGTCCCCTGCAATGTCGCAGTCCCACTAAAAATCGCTGATCGCTGCCATTACTAGTAATAAATAAATAAATAAATAAAAAGTCCCTAAATATATCTCATGACGCGTACACACGATCGGAATTTCTGACGGGAAATGTTCGATGTGAGCTTTTTGTCGGAAAGTCCAACCGTGTGTATGCTCCATCGAACATTTGCCTTCGGAATTTCCGCACACAAATGTTTGAGAGCAGGTTCTCAAAATTTCCGACAACTTCACGGAAAGTCCGATCGTGTGTACACAAGTCCGTCGCACCAAAGCTCAAGCATGCTCAGAATCAAGCAGAAGGAGCTGCACTGGCTATTGAACTTCCTTTTTCTCGACTCGTCGTGCGTCTTGTACGTCACCGCGTTCTTACGATCGGAATTTCCGACAACATTTGTGTGACCGTGTGTAAGCAAGACAAGTTTGAACCAACATCATTCGAAAGAAAATCCACGGTTTTGTTGTCGGAAATTCCGATCGTGTGTACGCGGCATTATAGTTTGTAGACGCTATACCTTTTGAGCAAACCAGTCAATACATACTTACCAAAAATATGTAGCAGAATACATATTGGCCTAAATTGATGTAGAAATTAGATTTTTATAAATCTCTTTATTAGGTATGTTTTATAGCAGAAAGTAAAAAAATATTTTTTTTTTCAAAATTGTTGGTCTTTTTTGTGTATAGCGCAAAAAATAAAAACCACAGAGGTGATCAAATACCACCAAAAGAAAGCTCTATTTGTGGGGAAAAAAAGGAAATCAATTTTATTTGGGTATAGCATCGCAGGACCACGTTATTGTCAGTTAAAATAACGCAGTGCCATATCGCAAAAAATGGCCTGGTCAGGAAGAGGGTGAAACCTTACGGGGCTAAAGTGGTTAAAGAAAATAAATAACATAAGAAAACCCTTTACCTATTGAGTAAAGACTTGAAAACAAAATCTAAATAAGACAAAAATACTTTTGTACTTGTTATCATTACTTGCTTGTCTTATATGACTAAACTGACTCTGTACTGAGAAAAAGTTCCCCAACAGATATACTTGTAAAAAAAAAAAAAACTTACCTTTCCAAGCCGAATTTTGATCCATGTATGGCAAATGTTGAAAAAAAAAACTGCTTGATCAGCACTGCAGACTATAGAATGCAGAGCCAATCTGTATATTCTGACAGTAGGGAAGTCTTCCACTGTAAGAATTTAATGACACAATGGGGAACATTCCCCCATCCACCTTAAAGTGATTCCAAACACACACTTTTAAAATTACATTGTCCCCTTTATTTCTGTATGTGATTGATAGCACTGTAAAATTTTGAAAAAACAAAACAAAACAACAAAGTACCTTTTTTCCTAATCGATATACAGCTGTCACATGACCCAGCTCTTTCCCAGCCTGTCTGCAGGGAAACATAAGCAGGAAGAGCTTTTAGTCCTCTGCTGCTACATGTTAAAAAAAAAAACAGCCTTTGTGATACAACATAAAAATAAATAATGAATCTCAAAAAACTGTTATACATTTTCATACAAATATATATTTGAAATCAAATATTTTTTTATATTTTAGCAATAACATGGTGTGGGCTTTCTGCAAGTCACAGGATATGTCACTCCCCTCCAGCCTGTGTCTTAGAATAACAAGGAGGTGAAGCCTCCATCAATTAATATGTAATATTCCATCCCCATTGTGTTTAGCTGGTTAGTTGACATGGAGGAGGAGGGAGGGAGTGAGCTGTCATTTACCACTGTGTATACACCCACATGTGTGACTCTATAGTCACATGGGCTGCTCAGATGTGAAATGATCAGCATAGAAACTCACTAAAAACTGAGCATGTGCAGAACTGCCAAAACTGCTCTGCAAAATCAACAACTGCCTAGGGGACATGATCAAAAGGGGAGATAAAGAACAGCAGGATCAACCAGGATTTTTACAGAATAGAGAAAACAAATCTCATAGTGACTAAGTATAAACAGCATGTAATACAGCATTTATTGATAGTTTTTTTATAATGGGGGTTAAAGGACACTTTAAATGTTTGAATGGGGGAATTAGGTCACTTTTTTTTTCAACCCACATCTATGGCCAGCCTTAAACTCTCAGTGTTTTTTTTTAGCTTAACACACTGAGCACAATAAAATAAGCATTCTCCAGTAAACCTTTTTTTACATTTCTTACCCCAGCACCCATGCTGCTAGCTCCTGCTCTCTCAGTGCTGCTTCCCTGAACTTCCAGTCTTCACAGGAAAGAGTTACTAGTGGACAGTGCAGTCTGGAGTCAGCCTGTTAGCTATGAGAAGAGAGGAGCAGGGGGGTGCCTCGCAATCATAGGCTACAGGGCTATGTGTTTCTGTTGATATACAGAGACAACTCTAGTCCCTGCATGCAAAGATGGCTCGGTAGGACACTGTAAGTGAAAGGAGCCACCATGAAAAAGGAAACCTTAGCCAGCAGTCATGGCACCAGCTCAAACTGGAACATAGGCAAGGATCAAAAGATAAAGGAGCTGTAAATTATTCAACTAGCTGCTAAAAATGCTTAAAAAACTGAGGGTTTAATATCACTTTAAGAGCCCTTTCACACTGGGGCGGGGGGCGGCGTCGCTATTATTAGCGGCATTTTACCGTCGGTATGCGGCCGCTAGCGGGGCGGTTTTACCCCCCGCTAGCGGCCGAGAAGGGGTTAAATACCACAGCAAAGCGCCTCTGCAGAGGCGCATTGCCGGCGGTATAGCCGCGCCATCCCATTGATTTCAATGGGCAGGAGCGGTAAAGGAGCGGTATACACACCGCTCCTTCACCGCACCGAAGATGCTGCTGGCAGGACTTTTTTTACCATCCTGCCAGCGCAACACTCCACTGTGAAAGCCCTCGGGGCTTTCACACTGGATACACAGCAGCGGCACTTTCGGGTCGGTTTGCAGGCGTTATTATTAGCGCAATAGCGCCTACAAACCGCCCCAGTGTGAAAGGGCTCTAAGGGATTTCACAAGAACAAGTAACCTGACCCATGTAGGTTGAACAATCTCCATTATAAAACGTTTTCCCCTGAACAATAACCATATGTACTAGGTATGTAAAACTCAAATTCTAAAAATGTATATTTTCCAAAAAATCTCTATAAGCTATAATTTCTATAATATCTATTTATTATAGGACAATCCATCTCCTAAGTGACATAAACTTTTGAGAGACTTCTAAAAAAAGAGACTTTCTTTGACATTGGCAAGTAAATAAATGCATAACAATGTAAGTTTCTTTAAGGAAGAAAGATTTGTGACAATCTAAATGATTACCTCTGATTTTTGCAAAATGAATAGAAAGTGTGCGTGTTGAGAAAGCTTTCGATAGAATTGACAGGGAGTTCTTTTTTTTTTTTTTTTGACTTTACAAAACTTTAGTTTTCCATCAAAATTAATAAATAAAATCATTCTACATAACTTCCCCTCAGCTAAAATTAAAATGAATAATTCCTTGGCTGATTATTTAGTAGAAATAATGAAATGAGACGGGGGTCGGCATTCCTCTCACCGCATTTATTGCTTGTTATTATGGAAACAATCTCTCAAAGTATTAGAGAAAATATGGAAATCTCTGGTCTTAAGTGCTTTAGTTTAGAATTTAAAACAGTCTACTTCTCAGATGACTTCATATGCATTATTTCCCATCCTGAAATTACAATTTCAGATATATTGAAGGTATACAAGATTTTCTTTTAAATTTCAAAATAAATTATTAAAGATGAGAATCTCTTAATATTACTGAATGGTATATATATATATATATATATATATATATATATATATGAATATCCATATATACAGGTGCATCTCAGAAAATTAGAATATCATCAAAAACTTAATTTATTTCAGTAATTCAATTCAAAAAGTGAAACTCATGTATTATATAAATTTATTACACACATGGTAATATATTTCAAGCATTTCTTTCTTTTGATTTTGATGATTGATGATTATGGCTTACAGCTAGTGAAAACCCAAAATTCAGTATCTCAGAAAATTAGAATTTTGTGAAAAAGTTCAATATTGTAGACTCATGGTATCACACTCTAATCAGCTAATTAACTCAAAACACATGTAAACTTTTCCTGAGCCTTTAAGTGGTCTCAGGCTAGTTCAATAGGTTACACAATAACTTGTAACTAAATATGTTTTTAGATTAATATTTCAAGGAATATACTCTGTATTCCTTCATGTAATTTTTTTATTTTAACCTAATATGTTCTTTCTTGGTGTAGACTATAGATAGATGCTTGTGTATTAGATAGACTTTCAAATACTTACCAATAAATGTTGTTATTGTGTTAAAGCTTTCACTCTTGGTCAAAGAACTCTCATTTAACCCACATACGATCTTTGAGATATTAAATCTTAAATATAATAAACGGGTAACACAAGCATAACAGTGGAAAGTTGAGTGGAAGAAAAAAGTGTGGTAGAAAAAAAGGTGCACAAGCAACAGGGATAACCGCAGCCTTGAGAGGATTGTGAAGCAAAGACTATTGACTATTCAAGAATTTGGGGGAGATTCACAAGGAGTGGACTACGGCTGCTGTAAGTGCTTCAAGAGCCACCACACACAGGCACATCCAGAATGTGGGCTACAACTGTCGCATTCCTTGTGTCAAGCCACTCCTGAGACAAAATCAGGAGCGTCTTACCTGGGCTATGGAGAAAAAGGACTGGACTCTTGCTCAGTGGTCCAAAGTCCTCTTTTTGGATGAAAGTACATTTTGCATTACATTTGGAAATCAAGGTCCCAGAGTCTGGACGAAGAGTGGTGAGGCACACAATCCAAGTTGCATGAGGTCCAGTGTTAAGTTTCCACAGTCAGTGATGATTTGGAGAGCCATATTATCTACTGGTGTTGGTCCACTGTGTTTTATCAAGTCCAAAGTCAGCACGCCCCTCTACCGGGAAATTCTAGAGCACTTCATGCTTCCCTCTGCTGACGAGCTTTATGGAGATGCTGATTTCATTTTCCAGCGTGACTTGTCACCTGCCCATCCTGCCAAAAGTACCAATACCTGGTTTAATGATCATGGTATTACTGTGCCTGATTGGCCAGCAAGCTCGCCTGACCTAAACCCCATTAAGAATCTGTGGGGTATTGTCAAGAGGAAGATGAGAGACACCAGACCCAACAATTCAGACGAACTGAAGGCTGCTATAAAAGCAACCTGGGCTTCCATAACACCTCAGCAGTGCCACAGGCTGATCGCCTCCATGCCACGCCGCATTGATGCAGTAAATCATGCAAAAGGAGCCCCGACCAAGTATTGAGTGCATACTTTACTGTACATGGACATACTTTTCAGTAAGCCAACATTTCTGTATTAAAAATCCTTTTTTTTTACTGGTCTTATGTAATATTCTAATTTTCTAAGATACTTAATTTTATTATTTCACTAGCTGTAAGCCATAATCATCAAAATTAAAAGATAGAAGTGTTTGAAATATATTACTCTGTGTTCAATGAATCTATATAAATATGCGAGTTTCACTTTATGAATTGAATTACTGAAATAAATTCACTTTTTGATGATATTCAAATTTTTTGAGATGTACCTGTATATACCCCAAAAATGAGATTATTCTGCCAATGTGAAATACATATTACACAATCTCATCTATCCCAGCATCGCATTTTATTAAGAGTTTCAAAGTTTTTGTCCCTCTGTCATCCGCAGCTCTCCTCTGTCCCCCTCACCCCTCCCTCCCTGCCTGTCAGCTCCATGTCTGTGTCTCTGTCTAGCCCCCCCACCCCCACCCCCTCATCCTAAAGCGATTAGAAGAAATAAAATATTAGAAATTGTCACTGCCAGCCCCTTTTTTATAACTAGTCATAACACACAGGGTTATTGTTTTATGAAAACAAAGCTTGTAAATACCTTTTTAGAGCGATCTTCAGGCCGGTCACGTGACTCATGGCCGGTCTCCTACTCCAATCCCCGGGCTACAGCAAGAGGGGCTGAGCGGCCACGTGTCCTCCCCGGCTGACGTCAGAGGGAGATCTAGATCTCGGACCCTCCTGCAGTAGCCTGGGAAATGGAGAAGGAGACCAGCCGTCAGTCACGTGACCAGCCTAAAGATTGGTCTAAAAAGGTATTTACAAGCTTCGTTTTCATAAAAACATTAACCCTGTGTGTTATGACTAGTTATAATAGAGGGACTGGCAGTGAATTATATGATTGTGGTAACAACCGCTTTAAGACGTGGCCAAACCAGAGTTTTATTAAGTGATAGAATTAAAGTTTTATGTCTTGATTGAATACCATTTGTAATGTACGCTAATAGTTTGTTAGCCTTGCTTGCTGCAGCATGGCATTGCTATTGCTGAGTCTGTGATCTACCAGGACACCCAAATCCTTCTCCATCCTTTATGCTCCCTAGCTTTTGCAGATTACGTAAGCTATATGAATAAAAATGAAAGTTGTGGTGGAATTAAGGCCTTTTGGAAAAATACATTCAAATGACATGTGTGCTTGAGAATGAAGGTATTTCTAAATATTCACAGCATCCCCCGCTCCATCCCAAACCAAACATCACCCTAACAGTTAACATTTGATTACATGTAAATAAAGATAACAACTGAATTACCTTTCCTTCTTCATTACCTCTGACAGGCATTATCATGCTGGGTTTTAGTCCTAAATGTATAACTGCATAAATCACCTTCTCTATATAATCAATTTAGGAATAATAAATTAGACTCACTAGGATATATCAATAAAATATTAGCATCATGCACTGTCGATGTCTGAACAGTACGTATGCATGAAATTAATCCAAAAGTCAAAAGCTATTACTGACTGGATAAATCATTGTAGGTAGACTATACTTGGCCCTTGTATTGCTGTGTCCCATAATTGCATCATAGTTCATTATGCTATATAGTAATCCCTTAAGTTAAAAATAACAAACAAAAACAGCAATAGAAACTATTTGAAAACCCATTAACGGACTCGAAGCTAGCCAAACTTTGTTTTTATCTAAAGGCAGGGCGGCTGATAGGGCACTACAGCCGGCCTTCCTGTACCAGACCTGGGCACCTGCCAAGCAGGAGAGCCAGATGTACTAGCTTATTGCAGACACTGATTCTCTTTGGCCTCTACCTGCAGTGCTGCCAGCTTCTCCTCCTCTTTTTCCTTCAGGCTGCACTGCAGGGAGTTCAGTTCAAGCATCTGCGCCCCTATCCCCTGCTGTCCAGGACCCCGTGTGCCCCCTTTTTTTTTCTATGCTTTAATTTGTGATTGCACAGGAAGCTTCGGAACACGGCCTATTCATCTGTGCAGCTGAAGCTGCAAAGAAGGGACTGATGAATCTATATCCTCAGTCCCTTTCTCAGTTTCGAATGTAATATAAATAAATAAATAAATAAAAAATTTAAGTGGTAGTAAACTCTCTTACACCACTTGTACCTACAGGTAAGCCTATAACAAAGTTTACATGTTGCTACTGTAAATATATCCTAAACTTGCAGTTTCGGGGATATTCAGAGTGCATGCAGTCAGAGACATCACCAGCGCATGCGCTCTGAAGGTCTGGTTTATAGTGCCGGACCTTCAGAGCCTGTGCTGTAATCGACGGCTCCCGCACGCATGCTCGGGAGTGACGTCATTGCGCCCCTGGCCACTCATGTAGCCGGAGGCCACAAACCCAGAAGGAAGACCGGGGGAAGATGTCAGCCCTCTCAGCGGTGACATCGGCCCAACATCCAAGTAGCACCTCCAGGCGTTCTAGGAGCATAAGTTACACATATCATTTTGTGACGACCTATCAGGAGCACCAGGACAATGGAAATTCCCACAAGATTATCCCATTTTGGAAAGCAAACATCCCAAGGTATATTATATGAGGCATTACACAGCCTGGCCACATAGAGAGGCTCAACATCCAAATAGCACCTCCAGGTGTTCTAGGGTCATAAATTACACAAATAAATTCCTGACAACCTATCCCAGTGTTGAAGGCCCTTCATATTTCTAACAGATGGCATGTACTGTACATACCAATTACACACCAAAATACATTCTGCTGAGCAAAGGATAAACAAAAGATTACCTGTGGTTGTAGTAGTGCAGTGGTCCACAGAGGAGAGCATCTGTCCAGGCAACAGGCAGGACAGCGACAGCTTAAAGATCTTTCAGGCAGCAGACAGGAATACTGTCCATAGTCAGTACACGCATAGATATTGTCAGTACAGCCAAAGCATTGGGCCAGTTAGAAGGCAGGTATGTGGTCAGCAGGATCGTCCATGCAGCAGGCAGGAATTTTGTCCATAGTTAGTACAGGCAGCAGGCAGAGATAAGGTCAGTACAGCCAAAGTATTGGTCCAGGACACAGGCACATGGTCCATAAAAAGTCCTGGGTCAGTGCAGGTAGAGATATTGTCAGCACAGCTAAAGTAATGGTCATCAAGCTTAGGGCCTCGGTCAGGAAAGAATGGGGACAGGGGTAGAGTCTTCTCCCACCCAAATCGCTTTGAAGCCTCCAGACCCTGTTCTGGGAATTACAAAACCCAGAGAAAACCAAAAAGTGGTTTTCTCAACTCAGAACACTATTCTGAAGCCCCTCACATATGTGAGACCCCTGTGTTATTTTGAATCCCACTAATAAAGTAGCAGGGTGAAAGATCAGTATAAAAATAGCAAAGAGAATGCAGCACTGTGCAATAATAGCCTTAATGATAAAAAAGTACTATTACAATAAAATGCTAAAAAAGAAAATTGAATATAAAATATGGTGCAACGAAAATTTGTAAATCAAGCAAGTTCACAGTGAAAAAATCTAGCAAGTTCACAGTGAAAAAAATCCTATCATCCTTGCAATAACATGAATACTAAGTATACAAAAGAGATGGATATAAAATATGGTGCTACAAAAATTGGTTAATCAAGCAAGTACACAGTGAAAATCAAGCAAGTTCACAGTGAAAAGAATCCTTCCATTGAATAAAATGTGTCGAAAAAAAGAAGAAACAATGTCCTCAGTAATCTTCAAATCCTCAGATATTAAAGTGTATATGTGCATACTCTGAGGAGAAGTACAAAGAGAGAGGCGCCTCTGGGTGCAGATGTAAAAAACTTTATTCATAAGCCACATGTATAAATAACTCACATTTTCGAAGTCATCGAACAGCATATGTATAAAACATCCATCAGAGGGGAGGAGGTCATCAGATCAGTCAGAGACTCTTCCTGCCTGCTGGGTGCATAGCCGCGTACGGAAGACACTGCTCGATGGTAAGCCGGCCGCGGTGAAGATGAAGAAAGAGGCCTGGAACGCAGATGGACAGCGGGCAAGGGGAGAGGACGTCACTGGCAAGGGACGCGTTACACGAGTGTACGGGCTGCAATGACGTAACAGGCGCACTCCTTCATCAAGCTCTGAGCTTGATGAAGGAGCGTGCCTGTCACGTCATTGCAGCCCCTCGTCTGCTGTCCATCTGTGTTCCAGGCCTCGTTCTGGTTTTTCATCTTCACCGCGGCCGGCTTACCATCGAGCAGTGTCTTCCATACGCGGCTATGCACCCAGCAGGCAGGAAGAGTCTCTGACTGATCTGATGGATGTTTTATACATATGCTGTTCGATGACTTCGAAAATGTGAGTTATTTATACATGTGGCTTATGAATAACGCTTTTTACGTCTGCACCCAGAGGCGCCTCTCTCTTTGTATTTCTCCTCAGAACCTTGGAACCTGGTTTTAGTTCCCCTTTTGAAGGCAGCCCTGACTGTGGATTTTTCCCTCATTTGGATCCTGGACTCTTTACATATATATATAATTTTAACATATAATCATCATTATACTTCATTTTTTTGTTTTCTTCTTGTCTTTTTTTTTCTTTTCTTTTTTTTTTTTCTTTTCTTCTTGTCTTTTTTTTTTTTTCTTTCTTTTTTTTTTGTTTTCTTCTTGTCTTTTTTTTGTGTTTTTAAATGCTTCCTTTAGACATATATAATAATTTTCTTACCTATACATATTGTCTATGTGCTATGGTTTTTCAAACCCATTTTTCCAGTTAATTGCGCCTATACTTGTATAGTGCAATAATACTCCATAAAGTGACTCTTGTGAGTAAATTCTGTGTTCAATAAGAAGGCGACTTTGCACATGTGCCCCAACCCCCCCCCCCTCCCCATGTGACTGCACTCACCTCAAGCAGTGTGACTACACAACTAAGTTTGGTCCACATTAGCTGTTGAACCACTCCTGGGGCTCTGAGTTAGGAAGTTTTCAGCAGGATCCCACGGTTACATCCACAGAGGATATTCTCAATGTTAAAATAAGAAAGAGGCTGTCATTTGTTTGTAAGTTTAATTACAAAAAAAAAAGGAACATCAGGGTACTCATATTTTAATGGTGCTTCCAGCGTAGCAAACTATAAAAAGCATAAAGTAGCAAAAAACCTCTTCCAGGTAGCATCAAATCCTATGTGTGCCAATGTGTAATCTGCTCAAACAAGCATGAAACTGTCTCCTTCACCATTCTGGCCCCTCCCCTACATGTGACGACACAGGGCTAATCACGTATCTTCCTCAGGGGGATCTGAAAGATCAGTCAAAGTGGCAGGCAAAAAACATGGTCAACAGGCCGAGGTCAGTGCAGGTAAAAGACAGAAATAGACAGCAGGCAGAGGCATAGTCGATACAGTCCAGGGTCAGTTCACATGAAAGGCAGAAACATGGCGGATAAACAATGCAGACGGTAGGCAGAGGCATAGTCAATAAACAGGCCAGAGTCAGTTCACATGGATGGCAGTGATATGGTTGGTTGAGGCCCCAGGGAAATATTCAGCACAGAAATTGAAAACGGGGAAACGGCAGTCTATTAGAAATGTGGGCTAATCATTTAGGGAAGTGTGATAGCGTCTGATGCATTCTACGATGCATAGGCCAGGTTGGAAGGGACATTGGGGACAATGAAAACGGATGTTTTTCCTAATTCCTCTTTTGCTGCACAGCCGACATTTTTTTTTGGGCGTCTTCTTCCAGTTTCTTATGGTCGAATATTGTCAGGGAAATGTCGCTCATGACACAATTGGAGCGAATGCTTTCTGGGGGGGATCCTTGCTGATAGATCAGGGCTTCGATAAATTTGAGGAAGGTGTTGGGTATTTCTGTTGATTTTTGATAGGTAACGTATGCATTATAAATGGCCAAATGAAAAAGTAAATTGCAACTTTTATATACCAGAAGAAGGACTTTCATGTTGATAGATAGGGCTGCAGCATGTGATTGTTTAAATCCACCCCCCCCCCCCCCCCATGAACTTATTGTACTTGTGGATACAGCAAGGCTTTTGAATGGGACTGCGTCTTCTGCAAAGTTCCACCGAGGTGTCACCGTGGATGGTGGACATGATGTATACATCTTTCCTATCCCTCAACTTCATGACCAACACTTCCTCGTTCCTCAGGCTTGCCCCTTTGTAGCCTTGTGGTGACTAGATGCTGTGGGAAGCCTTTCCTTTTTTTTTCTTGCTGTACCGCAGGCCAAAGTTTTTGCAAGGTATAGGTGGTGAAAAAGGGGTAACCTGGTATAGTAATTGTCCATGTAAATGTGATACCCCTTTTGGAACAGTGGGAATGCCAACTCCCAGACAATTTTCCTGCTGATTTGTCCACAAAAATGTTCTGGTGAGGGATCTAAAATCCAGCAAACCTCTTAGAAAAAAAATCAATTAGGGGGCGAATTTTATACATTTTATCAAAGTTGGGATGATTTTGGGGAGGGCACTGCGAGTTATCGCTAAAATGCAAGAACCGTATGATCATGTCATAGCAAGACCTGGACATGTCAGCTGAAAAAAATTGGCATGTGATGGATGGGGTTGGTAAACCAATATGCATGCAATTCATTTTCTTTTGTAAGCCCCATGTTGAACGTAAGACCCAAAAACAATCTAAGCTTCTCCACTGTTAGGCGTCTCCATTTGAAAGGTCGGGCATAGCTTGAGTTGGGGTTGTTCTCTATATATTGATGGGCAAAAAGATTTGTTTGGTCCACGATGCTTTGAAGCAACTCGTCAGGGAAAAATAAAGTAAAAAAATGTATTTCAGAATTTTTTTTCCAGCACTGCCTTAACCCTCTTGGGCATGGAGTTCACCAGAGCTTCACAGGTTGCCACTGGAGTCCTCTTCCACTCCTCCATAATGACATCATGGAGCTGGTGGATGTTAGAGCCCTCAAGCTCCTTCATCTTCCATTTGAGGATGCCCCACAGATGCTTAATAGGGTTTGGGTCTGAAGACACGCTTGGCCAGTCCATCACCTTTACCCTTAGATTTTTTAGCAAGGCAGTGGTCATCTTGGAGGTGTGTTTCGGGTCCTTATCACGTTGGAGTACTGCCCTGTGGCTCGGTCTTCAAAGGGAGGGGATCATGCTCTACCTCAGTATGTCACAGTACATGTTGGCAATCATGGTTCCCTCAATGAATTATAGCTCCCCAGTGCTGGCAGCACTCATGCAGCCCCAGACCACGACACTCCCACCACCATGCTTGACTATAGGCAAGACACACTTGTCTTTGTACTCCTCACCTGGTTGCCCCCACACACGCTTGACACCATCTGAATCCAATACATTTATCTTGGTCTCATCAGACCACAGGACATGGTTCTGGTAATCCATGTCCTTAGTCTGCTTTTCTTCAGCAAACTGTTTGCAGGCTTTCTTGTGCATCATCTTTAGAGGAGGTTTCCTTCTGGGATGACAGCGATGCAGACCAATTTAATGCAGTGTGCAGCGTATGGTCTGAGCACTGACCGCCACCCCTTCAACCTCTGCAGCAATACTGGCAGCACTCATACGTCTATTTCCCAAAGACAACCTCTGGATCTGACGCTGAGCATGACCTGTTCTGAGTGGAACCTGTCCTGTTAAACCGCTGTTTGGTCTTGGCCACTGTGCTGCAGCTCAGTTTCAGGGTCTTGGCAATCTTCTTATAGCCTAGGTGTCAGAAACCATGAATCAGACCTAGACAGATAAACAGTTAAATCACACTTGTTTAATAAAAATAATAAAAAAAAGTAAACAGTGTAAACGTAGTCAAAACATAGCCAGAGTTCAGGACCTGGAACGTATAGTCAGACAAGACAAAATGTCAGGGAGCCAGAGAACAGCATAGTAGAACAGCAAGCAGGATCTGGAGCCAGAAGGAATGTCAGCCAAGCAAATCTTTAACAGGAACACGGGAGAGTGTCTCTAGAGATGTGACCAAGGCGAAAGCAGAGATCATCTGGACTGGACGGCTTAAGTAGGCAGGACTGATGAGCATGATATCATCAACAGGTGAGTCACTGTGGAGAGATAGGAGCTGGCAATTAGCCGACAGCTGAGCGGCCAGCTCAGAGAAGGAAGAGCTGAGCCCAGCCCTGACAGTACCCCCTCCTCAATGACCCCTCCCCTTCGGAGGACCACCAGGCTTGAGGGGAAAAAGTCTATGGAAATCACGGAAGAGGACAGGGGCCTGTACGTCTGAGGATGAGACCCAAGAGTGTTCCTCCACACTGTACCCTTTCCAATTCACCAGGTACTGTATGCGCTCACGGAACCTACGGGAGTCAACAATGGACTGTTATTAAAAAATTTCCTTTGCGCTGGTGGATAAATAAATATAATTATGACTAAGACATATATAATTAAGTGATTCTTGTTGCGTAGTGAAATAATATTGCAGAAAAATGAAGGTGTTCACATAAACACTAAATGAATAAATATTAAAATAAATTTCGCGCAATATTAGCAATTGACATATGTGAAATAATGTGTAAACAAAAAATAGTGACTATATTGGATGATAATTGCTGCGATAATGGTCGCTAGATTCTGCGATCTGACTCAACAATCTCCAGGGTCAGTAATCTCTATGTAGCAGCCTATAATAAATATTACTAACTGTGATAAAGTGCTGGTGTTATATTGAAGGAGTGAAAAAACATATAAATAAATAAATAAATAAATAAATATATGACTGATATATTATTGTGAGAAAACATCCGTGAATAAAAAACATGCTAAAATTGAACACATTCACGTGAATAAAGCTAAAAGTAAAAAATCTTCCTGTGAAATGAATGATATACATAAAGCTTTATGATATACATAAAGCTAAAAGTAAAAAATCTTCCTGTAAGAGTAAAAGTATTTACTATACTATTTATTTATGTATATCATTCATTTCACAGGAAGATTTTTTACTTTTAGCTTTATTCACGTGAATGTGTTCAATTTTAGCATGTTTTTTATTCACGGATGTTTTCTCACAATAATATATCAGTCATATATATGTTTTTTCACTCCTTCAATATTTCAACAATGGACTGTACTTCATAATCTTTATGGTCCTCAACCTGTACAGGGTGAGGACGAGGCACCGAGGTGGTAAAGCGGTTGCAGACCAAAGGTTTTAATAAGGAGACATGAAATATATTTGAGATACACATATTAGAAGGAAGGTCTAATGCATAAGCCACTGTGTTAATCCTGCGAAGAATACGGAAAGGCCCAATAAACCGAGGTGCGAACTTCAGAGAGGGAACACAAAGTTAAAGGTTGTGAGATCACAGCCAGACCCTGTCCCCGACCTGGTAGGAAGGCGCAGGCAGGTGTCTGCGGACAGCATAGAGTCTGTACCTATCATTAGCCTGTCGCAAAGCCTTCTGGACTTGTGTCCAAGTGGAACGAAGACCACGGAGATGCTCCTCTAACGCAGGAATACTCTGCGGAACAAATTAGTCAGGCAACATGGAAGGTTGGAAACCCTAGTTCGCCATAAACGGGGACAATTGGGAAGCAGAATTCAAGGCACTATTGTGAGCGAACTCTGCCCACAGTAAGAGATCTTACTAGTTGTTATGATGGTCAGAAATAAAGCAACGTAGGAATTGCTCCAAGGACTGATTGGCTCCTTCTGCGGCCCCATTAGACTGCAGGTGATACACAGAGGAGAAAGCAAACTGAATTCCCAACTGTGTACAAAAGGCTCACCAGAACCGGGACACAAACTGACTACCCCTGTCCGAGAAAATCACTTTCGGTAGCCCATGTAAGCGAAAGATCTCCCAAGCAAAAAAGGAAGCCAGTTTCTTAGAATTGGGCAACTTCTTAAGTAGAATATAATGAGAAATTTTCAAGACCTGTTCAACCACCATAAGGATAACTGTGTTGCCCTGGGAGTTGGGTAACTCTACAATGAAATCCATAGACAGGTAGATCCAGGGCCTCTCTCCATTGGGTATGGGTTGTAGGAGACCCACTGGAAGGTGTCGTGGAGTCTTACTCTGAGCACACATGAAACAGGCAGCTACGAAGGCGGTTACATCAGCACGTAGACTAGGCCACCAGAATTGTTGGGAAATGGCCCAAAAGATTCTTCCCAGGGTGGCCAGCAGCCTTGGGAGAATGGTAAGTCTGGAGCACGGCAGTACGGAGACTCTCTGGGACAAAGCAGCGGTCACAAGGTTTCTCAGGAGGAGCATGAACCTGAGCAGCAAGAATTTTGTCACCCAAAAGAGAAGTGAGACTGGTGCGAACCATAGCCAGAATACAATCACAGGAACCGGAACGACTCAATCTTGGAAAGTGGAAGAAAATTGTCGTGACAAAGCGCCAGCCCTTACATTCTTAGTACCGGGTAAGAATGAGACAATGCAATTGAAACTAGACAAGAAAAGAGCCCAACGAGCCCTTCTGGGAGAGAGGCTTTTAGCCTGAGACAAGAATGTGAGATTCTTATGGTCAGTAAGAATGAGAACTGGCACAGTGGTACCTTCGAGGTGATGTCTCCATTCTTTCAGGGCTAAAATGATCGCTAACAGCTCTCTGATACCAATTTCATAATTGCACACAATTTTTTGAAAAAGTAGCCACAAGTATGCATAGCACTCTCAGAGACGTTGAGACAGACGGCGCAAACTCCAGTCTCAGAAGCATCAACCTCAAGGATAAAAGGTAACATAGGATCAGGATGTGCAAACACAGGAGCAAAAAAAAAAAGCAGCCTTGAGACTCTCAAAGGCCTTAATGGACCCTGAAGACCAACTCTGTGGGTTACCGTCCTTTCTGGTCATATCAGTCAGGGGCTTGACCAGAGGCGAGAAGTTACGAATAAACTTCCAATAATAGTTGGAAAAGCCAAGAAAACGCTGCAGAAGATGTAAACCCACGGGTCGGGGCCACTGTAGGACTGCTGAAAGTTTCTCTGGCTCCATCGAAAAACCAGCAGTGGAAATGACATAACCCAGGAATTTAACCTGTTCACAATGGAATTCACACTTCTCCAATTTACAATAGAGATTGTTCTCTCTTAGTTTCTGAAGCACACGGCAGACATCTGTGTGGTGGCTCTCAAGGGACTTAGAAAATATGAGGATATCATCGAGATAAACCACCACACATAACTGCAACAAATCTCGGAGGACATTGTCAATAAATTCCTGGAAAACTGCAGGGGCATTACAAAGGTCAAAAGGCATTACGAGGTACTCATAATGGCCTGTTCTGGTATTAAATGCAGTTTTTCCACTTGTCACCCGCCTTAATCCTCACAAGATTATATGTCCCTCTCAAATCAAGCTTCCTGAAAACCATTGCTCCATGGAGGCGGTCAAATAACTCCGTAATCAAGGGAATCGGATAGGCATTCTTAATCGTGAAACGATTGAGACCCCAATAATCAATACAAGGTCTCAGTTCACCACTCTTCTTCACAAAGAAGAAACCAGCACAAGCAGGAGATGAGGATTTGCGGATGAAACCTCGAGAAAGTGCGTCTGCAACATACTCCTCCATGGCCCTATCCTCCAAGACCGACAAAGGGTAAACCCAGCCATGAGGAGGCATGGCACCCGGTTGAAGATCAATTGCGCATTCATACGACCGGTGTGGAGGCAAGCTACCGGCTTGACCTTTTTCAAAGACATCGCTAAAATCACGGTACTCCTCCGGCACGGAGGAGAGTGAAGAGGTGCATAGGACCTTGGCTACCTTCTGGAAGCATGTCTTACTGCATTGTGGTGACCAGGAGAGAACCTCAGCATGGAGCCAATCGAAAGAGGGGTGGTGCCTCTGTAACCAAGGATAACCAATAACCAGCGTAAAACTTAGGTGAGGAAGTAACTTGGAATTGAATTATCTCATGGTGAAGAGCTCCTACAGCCATGGACAATGAAACAGTCTCATGAGTCACATGGGCAGGCTGTAGAGGTCTCCCGTCAAGAGCCTCAATAGCAAGTGGAGTGTCACACAGCTGCAGCGGAATCTTACTGTCAGCGTGCATTGAGATGAAAACAACATTGGGCGGATATACATCCGCCACAATGTTAAATTGCAGCGGAACCCCTGAGAACTTATCGCAAAAACCTAGGGTTCCGCGGAACCCCGGTTGAGAAACACTGGCCTAGGCCATCTTTATGTAGAGAAATATGGGCAGGCTGTAGAGGTCTCCCGTCAAGAGCCACAATAGCAAGTGGAGTGTCACACAGCTGCAGCAGAATCTTACTGTCAGCGTGCATTGAGATGGAAACAACATTGGGCGGATATACATCCACCACAATGTTAAATTGCGGCGGGACCCCTGGGGACTTCTCGCAAAACCCTAGGGTTCTGCGGAGCCCCCTTTGAGAAACACTAGCCTAGGCCATCTTTATGTAGAGCAATGATTAATTTTTTCAGATCCTCAGTGAGTTCTTTGCCATGAGGTGCCACGTTGAACTTCCAGTGACCAGTATGAGAGACCGAGAGTGATAACACCAAATTTAACACACCTGCTCCCCATTCACACCTTGTAACACTAATGAGTCACATGACACCGGGGAGGAAAAATGGCTAATTGGGCCCAATTTGGACATTTTCACTTAGGGGTGTACTCACTTTTGTTGCCAGCGGTTTAGACATTAATGGCTGTGCGTTGAGTTATTTTGAGGGGACAGCGAATTTACACTGTTATACAAGCTGTACACTCACTACTTTACATTGCAGTAAAGTGTAATTTTTCAGTGTTGTCACATGAAAAGATATAATAAAATATTTACAAAAATGTAAAAAAAAGGGGTATACTCACTTTTGTGATATACCGTACATACAGTATATGTCTATATATATATATCTATATATATACAAAGATGTAAGAAAACTATAGTATAAAAATATATACACTCTGTTCAAAATTATTATGCCAATGATATTTTTCTCATTTACCTAAATAATTGATGTAAACAACAGTCAGCATAATTCTCATGTTATCAACTATTAAGAGTACAATTCAAATTTTATTGAACAAACCTCCTAATGATAACACTTTTTTTTTTTCAAAATAAAAAACTTACAATGCACTGTTCCAAATTATTATGCACAGTAAGTTTCAAAACACTTTATAGGTTGTAAAGAACTGAAAATTGTAATTTGTTGTGTTTGCAGCATATTTACTGAAATAAAAAACTATTTCAATCAAACTTTGAACAACATTTTAACTTTTTAAACATGTTAACAGGTCACGTTACATTTTAACATAGGACCCCTTATTTGATAGCAGCTTCACAAGTCTTGTATCCATTGAACTTGTGAGTTTTTGGACAGTTTCTGCTTGAATTTGTTTGCAAGATGTCAGAATAGCCTCCCAGAGCTGCTGTTTGGATGTAAACTGCCTCCCACCCTCATAGATCTTTTGTTTCAGGATGCTTCAAAGGTTCTCAATAGGGTTGAGGTCAGGGGAGGATGGAGGCCACACCATGGCTTTCTCTCCTTTTATCCTCATAGCAGCCATTGATGCAGAGTTATTCTTTGCAGCATGAGATGGTGCATTGTCATGCATAAAGATGATTTTATTACGGAAAGCATAGTTCTTCCTTCTGTACCAGGGAAGGAAGTGGTCAGTCAGGAACTCCACATACTTTGCAGAGGTCGTCTTTACCCCTTCGGGGACCCTAAAGGGGCCAACCAGCTCTTCCAGCCCAAAACATGACTCCACCACCGCCTCGCTGACGTTGCAGCCTTGTTGGAACAGGGTGGAACAGGGTGGCTGTCCACCAACCATCCACTACTCCATCCATCTAGACCTTCCAGGGTTGCATGACACTCATCAGTGAACAGGACTGTTTGAAAAATAGTCTTCATGTATTTTTCTGCCCAATGCAGCCATTTCTGCTTGTGAGCATTGGTTAGTGGTGGCCAAATGGAAGGTTTATGCACAGTTGCAAGACTCTGGAGGACTCTACACCTTGATATCCGTGGGACTCCAGAGGCACAAGCAGCTTCAAATATCTGTTTGCTGCTATGTAATGGTGTTTTAGCAGCTGCTCTCTTGATCCGATGCATTGATCTGAAAGAAAACTTCCTCAATGTGCCTTTATCTGCACGAAACCCATCTGTGCTCTGAATCAGCCACAAATCTCTTAATAGTGCGATGATCATGCTTACGTTTTTTTGAAATATCTAATGTTTTCATACCTCATCTAAGGCATTGAACTATTACCCTCTTTTCGGAAGCAGAGAGATCCTTTTTCTTCCCCATATTGCTTGAAAATGGTGCTCTGCTTAATAATGTGGAATACCCTCCTTTAGTAGTTTTTTCTTTAATTGGGCTCACCTGGCAATCTAATTATCACAGGTGTCCAAGATTGTTTTCAGTGATCAAAAGAGCCCTGAGACACAATGCCATCCATGAGTTAAACTGAAAAACAAAATATTAAATTTTTGTGACACTGAAATAAAATTTGCATAATAATTTGGAACAGGGTGTATATATAAATATTATTAAAATAATGGACATTGTCAATCCTCTCCCTTATAAAGCCGCATGATTAAGCCCAAAAGATAGCGCCCGGCACTAGGCATAGATTCCCTGTAAAAAAGATTGATACATACATAAAGTCAGTACCCCAGATGGTATATTACCAAAAGGGGGAGGGGGATGGAGAAGATGCATGGCCACCCAATTCCCTCGCTTGCCTCTCTGTCATCTGTTTTGACCTTCTGGACTGTATGTGAATTGGCCTAAGTCTTCTGATTTCTGTTCTTGTTGATTCTCGGTCCTAGCTTCCATTGTCAGCTCTCACTAGTGGGGGCAAATCTTAAAGCTACAACCTAAGATTTGCTACTCAATTAATCCCATACTTTGGGCATGAGATGCAATGGTGTAGACACTCTTTAGGCACTTGTCCAACAAGATGAAGCCGGCTACTCTGTATCATCGAAAAATGTGAATACTTTATTAACTACATAATAAAATCGAATGGAAGGGCAGGCTTACATGTTTCAACTAAAAAGCCTTAGCCATAGCACTTTTTAGGCACTGCATCTCAATGTGAACCCGTATTTACCTTTACCACATGCTTCTCAAGGTTTTTAAAATTTTGGGCACATACCCAGACTAGTGTCGTATATTCTAGAGCTAATTTTGTGTGGTTACACTAGCCCTTATTGAATATTTGAATTTGAATATATCTCTGTAGCAATGCGACTACTATTGAAAAGTACAGCAATTCACGGTCATTCCATAGATCGTATTGTCCCTCTAGTGCCCAGCGCCACTAACTGACATCATATTTGTGGGCCAAACCAAAAGGTTTGCAGGGTTTGTAGTTCCCCAAAATGGCTATTCCTTCGCAAGACTATACACTCGGACTACATATCTCAAGGATCTTTGCTACCATCAGGGGGATTGCTGGGAAGAGCTATAAAAGAGACCAGAGACCTGCTCTCTTCCTCTTGGGCCTCGTGTGTGATGGACCTCTCTGTACAGGGAGGGTGAGGTCGCGGCCTACTATGTGGTTTACAACATTCCAACCCGGCCAAGAAGGGCTTAGCACTGCTGGCTGCTCATCAGACGTCTATCCAGCATCAGTTCCGCAGTCCGACGACCTGCGCTCGTGCTTCGCATCAAGTGATCGTCACAGCTGGTCTGCTGCAAGGACGCCTCTCCGGGAGCCGCTATTCAGAAGGCCTTGAATCTGTCTGGTCGTTGGTGAAATGGCAATTGCCCACCTTTGCAAACCTTTCTCTGTTGCTTCACTGGACACTGTGTACAGACAGCTTTACTTTGGGAACACTTTACTGCATCTCTATTTGAACACTTTACCTAGACACCTTTAGTCTCAACCATATCAAGAAATACCATTGCCTTGTTACTGCACCTTATAGGAGATATATATATATATATATATATATATATATATATATATATACCATTCTTGTCTGCTTGATCTCTCATTAGGATTAAAAGTTAAATAGGCCAGCCTGGGTTTCCCTTTAGAAGTATTGCCAGAATTAATGCTTAACTCTTGCTTATCCTTTCAGGTCATGTTAAAGTGGTATTTCATTGTACATCCGTGTATATAATATCTTGTTACTGCCATACTGCCTTAACTTGTATTATTATAGAGGAATTCTTCTGTTGAGCTAGTACTGTTATTCTAAGCTCAGTTGATCTATTACCTCTTCTGTGGAACAAGATCTTCTTTAAAGTATTTCAGTAAACGTTATTAGAATATAAAATCACTAAGTTGTTTGACTTATTACTTCAAGGTGTGCAAAGATGTCTGAACCCAGAGTGTCAGGTGGGATGGAATGTTTACAGGGTTATGGGGATGCAGATGAGCAGGTAAATCCAAGCAGTCCCCAAGAGGGTCGTGCTACATTTGGGGGCTCGTCCGGGATGCCATCTGCAGCTGGCCCTAGTCAACCTAGAAAATAGCCACAATCCGTGTGGGAAGCCGCTTCGGTGGCCGCGGTTGTTTGGGGCAAAAGTCAGGGAGCTCAAATGGAGAGAAGCACTGTTCTAGAGATCTCTGGAAGTGAACACACTGAGAGAGAGATTAGAAAGTGGGAGAGAGCCCTGGCCCCAGGCCACCGGGCTTACATTGTGGATATGGAAGCTAAATAGGACCTGGATCAAGTCAGGCTGCTGTTGGAATGGCAGAAAGAGATACCTGTGTGCTTTCAAGAGGAAGAGGTATTCCTAGCCAAAGGGGTGATTGCTAGAGTGATCCCACTTAAAGTGCGGGGAGAGCATGCTGAGAGGCAGCCATTGTCAAGTGCTCAGCAGAAGGGCTCCTGACTCCCAAGGGGCCAAAGCCCCCCCTTCTTTCTATACGGATATGAGCCGGATAGTTGATAGCTTTGTGAAGAATGGGTCTGGAAATGCCAACCAGAGCTATAGGAGACTCCAATTTTTCTCAGGGCACTTACCAATTCCTATGGGAGAAGATGAGTTTGCAACCTGGATGAGTCAGGCCCTTCAGGCCATGGAAGAGTGGAGTGTTTCAGAGGCTGTGAAACAGCAATGGTTCAGTGAGAGCCTTTAAGGCTGATGTGATTCGTAATCTGAGGATGGGAAAGAAAACTTGTGTTGCCATGGACTACATAGATGCTCTGTATGCTGTATTCGGGAGGGTTTAAACTACCGCAAACCTGATGAATAAATTCAACCACACTCACCAACAAAAAGGGGGGAGAGTCTGTCTAAATACATATCTCGAGTAGACAGAATGCTGCATCAAATTTTCCTCAAGAGGGGTATTGATCCCAAGTATGTTGATCAAGTACCTCTAGACCGGGTTTTGCAAGGGGCCCGGCCAAACCACCCTATTGTATTAAAGTTGTTACTGAAGAGAACCAAGGTGGTGCCTACATACCCTGAATTGATAAGGGAAGTACAAGAAGAAGAGGCTCTATTAGAAGAGAAAAACCAAAGAACAAGAGAATCAAGCTCTATTGCTGGAAATAGGGATAAATTGGTGGCTCAAGCTGTTCACGCGGAAATGGGTTTCTCGGATGAGGATAGTGGAACTGAGTCTGAACCAGTGGGGCTGGCCATTCCTGACTCTAATAAGCCAGTGAGTGAGCTTGGGCCAACTGAGCTAATGGCTCAGGTGGCCCAGGCCCAAACCCAGATGTATCATGCCTTAATGTGTCAGGGGGAGCCAAAACTTTCCCAAGGGCGAGAAAAGAGATGTTACGGGTGTGGAGAGGTTGAACACTTTCGGGCCGAGTGTCCCAAGACTAGCCTCAGCCCTCAATTACTCACGGAGATTCTGAAGGCCTTACAGAAGTTACTCTTCCCAAAGCCGGCGGGAAAATCCAGGGGACCTCAGTGAAGGAACTAGTTGGGAGTCCCGAGGGAAAACTGCGCTCCAGCGTCAAGAAAAGATCTAAGAAGAAAAGAGGGCACAAGCCACCTGTTTCATCTTCCCTTTCCTTACCAAGAAAAACAACAGAAACAAAACCCTCAGGGAACGAAAGCAAGGGGTAGAAATCAATGGACACCTTACTGAGCGAGTAGTTAGACCAACTCCACTGAATTAAAGGAGGCTGATTAGAACACAAACTATAGAGTCACCCGCTGGAAACCTGCCAAGGAACCTAGTGGGGCCTTCCCCTATAGTCTCACTACAAGTAAAGGGCATTTATACTCAAGCCCTGTTGGATACTGGAGCCCTGGTGATGTTGCTGTGCGGATACATTTACCATAATTACTCGAGGCATATCCCTTTGTGCAAACTGAAGGAGTTAGAGATTTGGGGCATAGGGACACAGAAGTGCCCTTACGATGGATACATACCCATCAAGATAATCTTTGATACTGCCCTGGCTGGAAAACCAGAGACTTTTGACACATTGGCGGTTGTCTGTCCCTGACCCCCTGGGTCAGGCTGAAATTCCTTGTTGATAGACTTCAAAACCAATTTAGTGAGGAGACTACTCACTCCACTAGCTGTTGAGGGTGCTCCAGTAGGGAAGATTCATCCTCAGTTGCAGCAGGCTTTCCAGCGAGTCTTATGTGGTGGTGGAAGCTGATTCAACAGAAGAGGAGGTTGGAATAGAATTGGAGAGAGATTATACCCACTAGGGCTTTATTGAGAAGCAGGGGGCGAATTCCTGTCAGTGTGAGGAACGTCACCGGTCACCCAATCAGCCAGAACCCCCGGATGGTGATTGGAAAAGTGAGTGCTGCAACCCCAGTGACGGGAGATGATTTAGTCCAGAAGGGAAATGGAAGAGAGAATACCGTCCACTGCCCAAATCTACCCTCCGGATGGGAGGAGAAGATCACAGCTCAATTAGCCCGATAGGAGAAAATGTTCTCCAAGAATGACTTTGATGTGAGCTGCGCCAGGAGTGCTCAACATCCAATTTGGCTAACTGAAGATAAGCCTTTTCTTGAAAGAGCCAGGCGAATTCCTTTGTGTGATCTGGAGGATCTTCAAGAACAGCTGGGTGAACTGAAGAAGTCAGGAGTCATTAAGGAATCAAGGAGCCCTTATGCTTCTCCGATTGTGGTGGTGAGAAAGAAGAATGGGCCCCTCCGGATGTGTATTGAAATACTGAACCCTGAACCAAAGGACTATCCCAGATCAGTACACAATCCCCCGCATAGAAGAGGCACTGCAATGCTTATCAGGAGCTAAATGGTTAAGTGTGCTGGATTTAAAGAGTGGATACTACCAGTTACCCATGCATCCGGATGACCGAGAAAAAAAACATCCTTCATGAGTCCTCTTGGGTTTTTCCAATTCGACTGAATGCCGCAAGGATCAGCATTCCATCAGCCACTTTCCAGAGACTGATGGAGAACATTGTGGGTGATATGAACTTGGTAGAAGTGCTAGTATATCTTGATGATATCATCGTGTTTGGCAGAACGTTGGAGGAACATAAAGCACGGATGGAGAAAGTTTTTAAACGAGTACACACAGAGGGGCTGAAGCTGTCAATAGAGAAGTATCAGTTCTAACAGACTTCGGTCACGTATCTTGGGCATGTAGTCTCAGCCAAGGGAATGGCTACTGACCCTCAGAATTTGGAGGCTGTTACTTCTTGGCCTCGCCCGAGCACCGTCACCGAGTTGAGATCGTTCTTGGGTTTCTGCTGCTACTAAAGAAGATTTGTGAAAAACTTCTCACATATTGTACGGACATTGAATGAACTTTAACAGAAACAAAAGGAGCGGGATCAGCAGAAAGCTCAAAAGGGAGGCCCCAGGAAGCCACGTAAATCTGTTCAAAAGAAAAGTGGACGGCAAAGTGTGAAAGGGCTTTTGAACGACTGAAGGGGAGCCTTGTTGAAGCACCAGTATTGGTCTACGCTGATTCATCCAAACCTTATGCATTGCACATGGAACAAAGATGGCCTTGGGGGAGTGTTGTACCAGGAGTCGGAGGGGAGACTCATTACTATATCACCAACTTGTTTCAATCAATTATTATTTAACATTGGTTAGTCATCTCTTTGGGACGTAAATGATACCGTATATTGACCATCAGTCTTCATATATACATTTAGAAACATTTATATCAAATATGATATTCTGGCAGATCTGCTATGAGTTAACTCACTCAATTTTTCCTAATTAATAAATGGCTATCATTGGGTATTCATTGCAGGTGTGGGCTCCTCCGTCCATCAGAGAGCGTTTACAGTGTGGCTCCTTGCAAGCCCCTCGGGGTGGGATTCTTCAATGGCTCCTACCATTTCTGGTTATAAGAACATTCATTCAACTCTTGAGCGGCAAATATACCACTATGGCTTATTTAATGTGATGTATGATGACATGCTTCTCTATTTCTGAATATATATAATATTTTTTAGATCCAATTGTCCCCCTGAAGAGACTGTACATAGGTCGAAATGCGCCGGGGCTCGCATACCATATAGCATTATGTAATGTAATGATGTGCACAAAATGTGTTTGTTTATTGCATTGTGGAACATGTATTGTATTATTGGACCAGTTTTTATATTGTACATACCATTATATTGGACATTTTTCAAATAAACAACCCTCTAAATATCAAATAAGAAAAATGTCTTTGACCCTGTTATATTGCTTTTTTAAAGCCCCACTGGGGAAAACTTTTCCATATTATCTGTTTTCGGGGTGTTCATCTCTCCCATATGTGTCTTTCCTATATTGTATTCTATTTTGGGTGGTTAAACACCACCATGACATATCAGAGATAAGACATGAGCTGTGTGTTCTTCCGCTATTTTCTCAACTCTTGCATTTGCCAATTTTTTACTCTTGATAATTTTCTAAGGTTGCTTAATGGGCGAACCCCAAGTTGAGGTGAGGCACCCATTCTCTTTGGGGGATCAGATTGAGATCCAATATTTTCCCTTCCCATGCATCAGGAGAAATCTAATATAGACTCCTGTACTGCATGATGCTCAAATATCTAAAACAGTATTTGTTCTGAAATCTAAATTGGAATTTTTATGCAAGAGGTTGGGGTTATGGAACCAGCACACAGCTCTTGTGCAAAACAAAGAATATAAATAGTCCTTTTTTGGTACACTTTATGACTCAGTGAATTAAACCACTAAATGTCCAATTGGCATTATTTATGTCATCATGTTATTTGATTCAGGGCCGTTGTGAATCTTGGTGGGTTTTGGCTGCGTCTGTCCCCCCCTGGGGGTGGAGTTCGGCCCCCTGTGGCTTCCGGGTAGGGGTATGTGGAATGGTCTGCATGCCCTTTCTTGCTTTAATCGGTGGCTGAGTGGAGATCCTCGACCGCCGAAGTGAGCTCCACCTTGCCGGCGGCGTTCCTTGTTCATCTCTGGACTGTTTGTGACGAAGTGCGCACGTGCAAGGATTTGGCCTGCGCATGACATCACGCGCTTTGCGGAGGAGATGACGACAGCGGTCAGGGCTTCCCAGCCTTCCGGGATGCCGAGGGAACCACACATGGGCCGCTCATCTAGCGGCCCTTACACCATGTCTTTGGGGGGGGAGAGGGGGGGGAGACTGGCGCCTGCACACGATCATCCCATTTTTTACATCCTTAGGTATATAAAAGACTGGACGCTCGAGAATCAATTTATGATTCCATGCAGGCCAGGATGGACGGCACTGAACCCACCTTCTCTTAGCATCAGAGTCCCCACCTTTCTTGCATAACTGCAGTCAGGTCCTCAATAACAAACAAGCCCTATAAGCCTAAACAACCTACAAGTCTATACGAACCACACTACTGTATAAGGTAAACTACACCATTATACGAACCACATTATTGTATAAGGTATATCACACCACTAGACACATACTTTTACATCTTTGGTTTGTCTTTTTAGTTACTGTTTCTTTTTTCACATCACGCCAGAATTCGGTTGGCAGACACTATGCAATTTATGAATTGTCTTAATATTTTCAATCACTTAATGAATATTTAAGCTATATTATTATTTTGCACACAGTGCACGCTTTGACTGTGTTAATTGGCAGTCTTTCACACACACACATTGTATTTTTTCGTAATAACTGTACTAAATAATTTTCATATACATTATCATTTAACATTACTGCTAATGAACTACAAACATACTTTTCACATTACTATATCACCACATTGTTTCAATCAATTATTATTTAACATTGTTTAGTCACCTCTTTGGGGCGTAAATTATACCATGAAGAATTTACACATCGACAACCTATATTTACCATCAGTCTTCATATATACATTTAGAAACGTTTATATTAAATATGATACTCTGGCGGATCTGCTATGAGTTTACTCACTAAATTTTTCCTAATTAATAAATGGCTATCATTGGGTATTCGTTGCAGGCAAGGGCTCCTCCATCCCTCAGAGGGCGTTTACAGTGTGGCTCCTTGCAAGGCCCTTGGGGTGGGCTCTTCTTTCCTGGGGAGGTGGGGGCGGCCTCTAAGCCCTCCAGATTCTTCAATGGCTCCTACCATTTCTGGTTATAAGAACATTCATTCAACTCTTGAGCGGTAAATATACCACTGTGGCTTATTTAATGTGATGTATGATGACATGCTTCTCTAATTCTGAATATAATATTTTTTAGATCCAATTGTTCCCCTGAAGAGTCCGTACATAGGTTGAAACGCGTCGGGACTCACATATCATATAGCATTATGTAATGTAATGATGTGCACAAAATGTGTTTGTTTATTGCATTGTGGAACATGTATTGTATTATTGGACCAGATTTTATATTGTACATATTTTATTGACCATACCATGATATTGGACATTTTTCAAATAAACAACCCTCTAAATATCAATTAATAAAAATGTCTTTGACCCTGTTATATTGCTGTTTTAAAGCCCCACTGGGGAAAACTTTTCCATATTATCCGTTTTCGGGGTGTGCAGCTCTTTTCATCTCTCCTATATGTGTTTTTCCTATATTGTATACACAAATTGGAGTTCTTGGCCCTCAAGTGGGCTGTGGTAGATAAGCTATGTTACTATCTGTACGGGGCTGCCTTTGTAGTGAAATCAGATAACAACCCTCTGACTTACCTACTGTCCACTGCCAAGCTGGATGCCACTGGACATCGGTGGTTGGCCGCTCTGTCTGAATTCCAGTTCAGCTTGAATTACCCGCCAGCAGTGGGAAATGGAGATGCTGTGGCTCTTTCCTGAAGGCCTCACTCCACAAACGGTGGCCAGAAGAGTTGGGTCCATTTACCCTGGAAGGAGTATTGGCTGTGTGTCAAGGGGTAGAGCATAAACACAGATGGGCAAAAGGGGCCAAAGCTGTGGGAATCACCCCTGCAGGAGTGCCAAGATATTACTGTGACTTGACCCAAGTGCACAACCAAGAACTGCCTTGGCTGACGAGAGAGGACATGAGACGTGACCAACGTGAAGATCTGTTGGGCAATCTTATGAGGAAATCATTATCCATTCGGGACCCTCAAATACTGTTGAATAGCTCCATTGAGGGAGCAAAAGTAGTCTATAGAGAGTGGAAACTAATGCGGTTGAAAGATCAAGTCATATACCGGAGAGGCCCATCTGAGGAACTAGGGGGTGTTCGAGTGTTGTTGCACAATCTAGGGGTGCTTTGGAAACATAAGCTGGCTGATCGATGGCGCTCTCAACCCTACATTGTCTGTAAACATTTACCTGGGCTCCCTGTGTACCAGATTCGGGCTAAAGGGAAGACTGGCCCTCTGAAGACTTGGCATCGAAACCATTTATTGCCTATATCCGAGGCTGTCCGACTACCCCATCTTTTTGCTTAGAGACTTGTCAGTCCCCTGAGGCCTAGGGCCGGGAAAACCTGCCCACCCATGCCACCTGAAGAGGAGAGCGAGGAGGAAGAATAAACTCTTGATTGGTCATGGGTTCCCCTTCTTGAAGACAATCCCATCACTCTGGGGACACCCTGCATGAGGAAGACACGTCTCCCATTACAGGAAGTTGAAAGACCGGATCTTCACCCACTAAGAAGAGACGGGGAAATCAAGATGGAATCCGATGAAGAATCCAAGGTGTTGGAAATTCCCACTTCTACTAATGAAGTACAGAGAGAGACTATTCCAGAACCAGAGCCTGAACCAGAACCTGGGCCAGAGCCTTACCCAGAACCAGAGCCTGAACCAGAGCCTGAACCAGAGCCTGAACCAGAACCTGGGTCAGAGCTGGACTCAGAACCAGAGCCTGAATCCAGGTGTAGCTCTTGGGGAACAGATCAGGAGCCACTGGAAAATATCTACTCCAGGTTAAGACAGAAGATATGCCCCCCAAAAAGACTGAACTCATCCCCACCGCTCAACTTTCTAGACAAGCACTTGCCTCCTTTATTAAACCTTTAGTAAAAGATGACCTTGATCCACCCCTGACACTACTGGGTGGGCCACTAACTTGTTACTGGCCTGTCACAAGATTGATGTGACTTCGCCTAACAATGTATACAACTTACTGTTAGAAGATCCTTTCTTGGATCAGTTACTGGCTGTTACGACTTCTGGTTTGTCACATAATTAACCATTCACTTTCTTATGATACAGTAAGGTGATCCCACAGGTGGTGTTCTGTCTGGTCGTCGGTGAGAGGGCAATTGCCCACCTTTGCAAACATTTCTCTGTTGCTTCACTGGATACTCTGTACAGACAGCTTTACTGTGGGAACACTTTACTGCATCTCTATTTGAACACTGTACATAGACACCTTTAGCCTCAACCATATGAAAAAATACCATTGCCTTGTTACTGCACCTTATTGGATATAGTTAATGAGCTCTGACTGCTGGTGAAGACCATTAGGCCTGCAACTGGAAAATTGTTGTCATTACTGCTTAACCACTTCAATACAGGGCATTTTCACCCCCTTCCTGCCCAGGCCAATTTTCAGTTTTCAGCGCTGTCGCACTTTGAATGACAATTGCGCGGTCTTGCAACACTGTAGCCAAATGATTTTTATTATTTTTTTCCCCACAAATAGAGCATTCTTTTGGTGGTATTTGATCACCTCTGCAGTTTTTATTTCTTGAGCTAAAAACAAAAGAAGAGTGACAAGTTTGAAAAAAAACATTGTGGCCGTCGGGCACGCGCACCAGCTCCCGAGTGACGTGGCACGCGCGCCCCCTAGACTGCCAGGAAGTTGTGGACTTCATTTCACGCCCACCCAGGATAAGAGATCCCTCCTATGGACGTCATTTGACTATGGGCGGGAAAGGAAGTGGTTAAAAAGTCGAAAAACCTGCTCGTGTGTACAATGCATAACACTCGCCTACCCCCAGACTGAAAATGCTGATGTCAGCGATGCCTCCTGTGCTCCTCCATCCAGAGTGGGTCACTCTAATACAGGAGGTCCTCCCATATCCTCTGTGCGCTCTGCAAAGCTGTCATCGGAGCCCCAATTCACGGCTAGCGCAGGCCCCCCAACAAAGATTGGACCCAGGGCAAGTGCCCCGTTTGTGGAGCTCCCGGCCCCACCCCTCTCAGCTGCCTAGAATGGGAATACATCCTCCCGTGTCCTCTGTGCGCTCTGCAAAGCTGTCATCGGGCCCCAATTCACGGGTGACGTGGGCCCCCCAACAAAGCATCAGTGGAGCTCCCGGCTGTTGTAGTGAGAGCAGAGAGTGGAAGCCCTGCCCACACACCTGAATTTATGTAGTTATTTTGGCTGGCCAGGTATGTCCTTACACCCATAAAATGCCTGACTGTTTAAACGCTGAGCTGTGTTATTCAACTGTAAAGCTGTGCATTGCTGAAAGTTCTCTGGCCATCACCTGTATAATGTCCCCAGTCTCTGATTGTCTCCTGCAGTATGTCCGCAGTCTCTGATTGTCTCCTGCAGTATGTCTGCAGTCTCTGGTAATCTCCTGCAGTATGTCCACAGTCTCTGATTGTCTCCTGCAGTATGTCCGCAGTCTCTGATTGTCTCCTGCAGTATGTCCGCAGTCTCTGATTGTCTCCTGCAGTATGTCCGCAGTCTCTGATTGTCTTCTGCAGTATGTCCGCAGTCTCTGGTAATCTCCTGCAGTATGTCCGCAGTCTCTGGTAATCTGCTGCAGTATGCCCGCAGTCTCTGGTAATCTCCTGCAGTATGTCCGCAGTCTCTGGTGATCTCCTGCAGTATGTTCGCAGTCTCTGATTGTCTCCTGCAGTCTGTCTGCAGTCTCTGGTTGTCTCCTTCAGTATGTCCGCAGTCTCTGGTAATCTCCTGCAGTATGTCCGCAGTCTCTGATTGTCTCCTGCAGTATGTCTGCAGTCTCTGGTAATCTCCTGCAGTATGTCCGCAGTCTCTGGTAATCTCCTGCAATATGTCCACAGTCTCTGGTAATCTCCTGCAGTATGTCCGCAGTCTCTGATTGTCTCCTACAGTATGTCCGCAGTCTCTGATTGTCTCCTGCAGTATGTCCGCAGTCTCTGGTAATCTCCTGCAGTATGTCCACAGTCTCTGGTAATCTCCTGCAGTATATCCGCAGTCTCTGGTAATCTCCTGCAGTATGTCCGCAGTCTCTGATTGTCTCCTGCAGTATGTCCGCAGTCTCTGATTGAGTATGTCCGCAGTCTCTGATTGTCTCCTGCTGTATGTCCGCAGTCTCTGATTGAGTATGTCCACAGTCTCTGATTGTCTCCTGCAGTATGTCCGCAGTCTCTGGTAATCTCCTGCAATATGTCCGCAGTCTCTGGTAATCTCCTGCAGTATGTCCGTAGTCTCTGGTAATCTCCTGCAGTATGTCCGCAGTCTCTGATTGTCTCCTGCAGTATGTCCTCAGTCTCTGATTGAGTATGTCCGCAGTCTCTGATGGTCTCCTGCAGTATGTCCGCAGTCTCTGATTGAGTATGTCCACAGTTTCTGATTGTCTCCTGCAGTATGTCCGCAGTCTCTGATTGTCTTCTGCAGTATGTCCGCAGTCTCGGGTAATCTCCTGCAGTATGTCCGCAGTCTCTGGTAATCTCCTGCAGTATGTCCGCAGTCTCTGGTAATCTCCTGCAGTATGTCCGTAGTCTCTGGTAATCTCCTGCAGTATGTCCGCAGTCTCTGATTGTCTCCTGCAATATGTCCGCAGTCTCTGATTGTCTCCTGCAGTATGTCCGCAGTCTCTGATTGTCTCCTGCAGTATGTCCGCAGTCTCTGGTAATTTCCTGCAGTATGTCTGCAGTCTCTGGTAATCTCCTGCAGTATGTCCGCAGTCTCTGGTAATCTCCTGCAGTATGTCCGCAGTCTCTGGTAATCTCCTGCAGTATGTCCGCAGTCTCTGATTGTCTCCTGCAGTATGTCCGCAGTCTCTTATTGTCTCCTTCAGTATGTCCGCAGTCTCTGAACCTCTCCTGTAGTATGTCTGCACTCTCTGACACTCTCCTGTAGTATGTGTATTAATGTGCCCCTTTACTTGCTCAATTATTTGGAATTGCTCCACTGCTCAGTGAGAGGTAATGATGTGCATTAACCTCTAGGAACCAATCAGCGAACAGTAGTGATCTGCTTTAATCTCTAGCAACCAATCAGTAAGTGCTAATGATGTGCTGTAACCCCTAGCAACCAATTAGTGAGCGCTAATAATGTACATTAGCCTCTAGCAACCAATCGGCAAGCAGAAATTATGTGTTGTAACCTCTAGAAACCAGCAAGTGAGCAGTAAGGATAGGCTGTAAACTCCGGCAAACAATTGCAATCGCTGCGTGATCTGCTGCAGGAAACTGAATTTGAGTCTACCTGCTATTTTTTGAATATTTCAAAATGGAGGGGGGGGGCCCCAAGAAAATGTTTGCCCAGGGCCCAATCAAAATTAAAGACGGCCCTGAGCATGGAAGATTACTCTGATCCAGGAAATAAGTGAATAGTCCCCTCTCTATCCCTGGCTCATGCTGCTGAACTAATGAAGCCTGATGGACTGTTATTTAATTGCTGGAAGTCACGGCTGGTGGGATTACTGCGCATGCACAATAAAGTATATAAAGTCTGTGTGGGGTGGGGTTGGCCCTGTCAGACAGGCTGTATGGTGCTTCACAATTTTTAATGGTGGCCCTGTAAGTAGTAAATATATATATCAGAATATCAGTATATTAATTCCCTTTTTCTTCTCACATGTTTTACACATAAACCAAGCTGTCCAGAAAAAAATGACAGAGGTTGGGACAAACCATTATACTGCCAAGGGTGACTGAGTAGCTGCAGCAACTTTTTTTTTGTTTTAAAGGAAATGAAAATAAAAATAATTAAAGCGGTATTAAACCCAAAACCAAAAATGTAATATATTGCAGCTTACCGATCAGATGTGATGGCTGCCTTAGTTTTCTTTTTTTAGGATTTTTTCCACCTGGTGATCTGGCCAGTAACACACCTCCTGTATTAGAGTGACCCACTCTGGATGGAGGAGCACAGGAGGCATCGCTGACATCAGCATTTTCAGTCTGGGGGTAGGGGAGTGTTATGCAGAGTACACACGAGCAGACTTTTCTATCGGACTGGTCCGGCGGACCGAGTCCGGTGGACAATCCGATCGTGTGTGGGCTTCATCGGACCTTCAGTGGACTTTTCCAGTCGAAAATGTGACGGGTTTTGCTTCAAATCTTTCCGACGAACTCGAGACCGCTCGTCTGTATGCTAGTCCGACGGGCGAAAACCCACGCTAGGTCAGCTATTGGCTACTTTCTTATTTTAGTCCCATCGCACGCCATCACGTACGAATCCATCGGACTTTGGTTTGATCGTGTGTAGGCAAGGCCGTTCGTTCAAAAGTCCGTCGGAAGTCCGCCAAAAGTCAGTTGAAAGTCCGTCGGAAAGTCCATCGGACCAGTCCGGTCGAAAAGTCCGCCCGTGTGTACGCGGCATTAGATGTACTAGCAGATTTAAAATGACCAAATTGAAGCCAAACTCCAACTAACACTTCATAAGCAGTTGTGGCAACCGTTTTTCTTTTTCTCCTTTTGAGATAAAGGTTTTACATAAATAAATAAAAGCTGATCATTATAAGCACCCCTGCAAGTGTAGAATGGTTTGTCTCATCCCTGTAACTTATACAATCTGCAAGATTTTTGGGGAAAAAAACAGACTTAATGGCCAGATGACCTGATGAAAATAGAAGAAAGAAAGCCTAAAAAAAAAGAAAACAAATGCAGCCATCACATCTAAGAATTGGTAAGCTGCAATATAATAGAGTACTAGATTTTTTTAATACTATTAATGGCAGTGATCAGTGACTTATAATGCTTATAACGGGACTGCGATAGTTTGGTGGACAATCTGACACTAACTGACACTGTGTGGAAACTGACTAACTGCCACTGACATCACCAGTGACACTTATACAGTGATCAGTGCTAATACTATATACCAGGGATATGCAATTAGCAGACCTCCAGCTGTTGCAGAACTACAAGTCCCATGAGGCATAGCAAGACTGACAGCCACAAGCATGACACCCTGAGGCAGAGGCATGATGGGACTTGTAGTTTTGCAACAGCTGGAGGTCCGCTAATTGCATATCCCTGCTAAATACTGTCACTGTATTAATGACACTGGTGGGGGAAGGGGTTAACTTTTAGGGCAATCAAGGGGTTAAATGTGTGCCTAACTATGTGTAATGGGTGTAAGGCCCAGGTTAACACTGGTGCGGTGTGTGGAACCACATGAAATTTGAACAGGAATCACACTATTTTTAATATAAGTTTGTTCCAAGTCCTATCATTTTAGCTTCATTTAATTGTAAGTATAGAGAAAAAAACTAAATAAAGGCATAGAGGAAAAAAGAAATGAATACACTAAATGTTACTGTTATGCAATATTCCAATAAATTATCATATTACAATATTGTGTAATATTTATCCTTAAAAATCATTCTAAAATCTTTCCATTCAGACAAGTCGCAGTCAGTATCAAGGACCCAAAATCATAATGACAGCTATCAGAGTGCGACCCAAAATTCCCCGACCAGCACCTCTGCATTAACTGCCCTTGTCACCTTGACAGATCTCTTGAGCTAAAACGAAACAATTTCAGATTATTTACAACTTATTATTTTACGACGAGCCACAATGTGTTTTCCCACTGGCATTTTCTCGGAATATTATTCCTTTCTTCACAGAAGTTAGTACAAAGCGAAGAAGGTGGTTAGAAGAGGTGTGATAAGAAGAGCTCATTACAAGTAAAACCACCTAAGAAAAAGAATTTTAAAACAGTCATAGCAAGAACTTTCCTGCTAACTATGTGGTATCACAGAAACGACAAGGTGAGAGGATCCAGCAATATAGCGGTCAGATTTATTGAATGATAAACTGAAAAGCTGAATGTGGTGAACATATAAATTACCACAAACACTTTTTAACTTTTTTTAAAAAAAAAGCTTTAAGTTACAAACTTTCAGTCTGCACCTTATACAGTTTTAGAATGCTTTATTCATACACAGTTTTAATTCAATGAAACTGGACTTCATAGGGCTAAGTTAGGAGGCATTGCTAGGATTGTGAAAGACTTGGGCATTCTAAAGGGACGAGTAATGTGTTGTGCAACACATGCGGTGGCAAACAGTGGGTATGTCCTCACTGCGCTGACAGTGTGAGGGGCATAGGTAAATAAAACCTGAGCCTAGTCACTGTATACACAGTACATACAGTTTACTGGTTGGAGAAAGATGGGAATTTTCAGACACCACTTTTTAGGAAGGTCTTCTCGCAAGTGTCCACATTAGCCAAAAAGTGGCTTCATTAAAGCAAGGGAGGAGGCATTTTGCTTTGAAAGAGACACTTGTTGTTCAATCTGAACACTTGCACGAGGACCTTCCTACATGTATCATCTGGTTCAGCATCCCTCATCCTTGCAGTGCACCTCTGTGCTTCCCGTGGCCACTTGAGGCATTCCTTGGGCTCAGTATTTAAGACAGTATCTAATTACGGCTGGAAATGTATCGATTCAATATATATATATATATATATATATATATATATATATATATATATATATATACATATATATATACATATATATATTGCAACTTCAGCCCCTGATGGGGAATTGGGATGGGGACTCAAAATGATTGCGAATTCAACATATGTACAAGTATTGTTTTCCTAACAATCCTGTACAAGGATTTGGTGATCAAATGGTTATAATATGTTAGCCACATATGTTAGTCCCATCTTTCTCTAGCCAGTATATTGTAGCTATTTTGAGGGATGTTGCCACTAACATACTTTTCGCTTTACTGTTTTGTAAAAAGCCTTTTTCTATTATAAATGAATGTACGGCCCCCTTAAGATAGTAGATAGTAGTAAGATTCTCTTGACCCCGCATTTACATTATGATCCCTGGCTCCACCCCGGGTCCAGCTTGTAATAGACTGACACTTGCTGCAACCAATCAGGTCTGAGGAAGAAGCGGAAGTTTATACAACCTTCTAGACCAGGGGGAGGCACCAGATGAACTGTCAGGATGAGTCATCCAGCCCTGAGTCACTGAACCCTGACCCAGATTCACAGCTCAAGCTTAACCCTAATGCCCTGTACACACGGTTGGACATTGATCGGACATTCCGACAACAAAATCCATGGATTTTTTCCGACGGATGTTGGCTCAAACTTGTCTTGCATACACACGGTCACACAAAGTTGTTGGAAAATCCGATTGTTCTGTACGCGGTGATGTAAAAACACACGTACGTCGGGACTATAAACAGGGCAGTAGCCAATAGCTTTCGTCTCTTAATTTATTCTGAGCATGCGTGGCACTTTGTGCGTCGGATTTGTGTACACACGATCGGAATTTCCGACAACGGATTTTGTTGTCGGAAAATTTTATAGCAAGCTCTTAAACTTTGTGTGTCGGAAATTCCTATGGAAAACGTGTGATGGAGCCCACACACGGTCGGAATTTCCGACAACAAGGTCCTATCACACATTTTCCATCGGAAAATCCAATTGTGTGTACAGGGCATTAGCCAAATAAATTTACCTATACAACAAACCCGATGCTACATCTAGCACACACACAAAGGGGTGCTATACATTTTCCACATATTCCTACAGGAGCAGATGGTTTCAAAAGAGATATTTCTGCAGTCAGAGTACAAACAGAAATTCAGAAGTACACAGAAAATGTATTCCACAATCTTTCAAAGACTCAGTTACGGAAGAGCAAAATAATTCTTGTTTTTGAATACATTTGCATGTTAGAGTTTACATATGAAAATACGAGCATGTTTTGCATCATCTGACAGCAGAAGCTAGACAGATTGTGATATTTCTTGTTGAATACATTCGAAAAAATAGTTTTTGTATACTGAGGTAAAAAAAAATAAATACAAGATTTAGTTCTGCAGGGTAAGCATATCTCAGTAGGAATTATTTGTAGCAGCTGTGACTTCTACCCACAAAAACATCTACTTGTTTTCATGTGCAGATGTGATATAAATGGGCGTCTTCCCATCATTTTTACAGGAAGTCTTCTGAGTATTGTTGGTTTGCCTTTGTGGAAAAAAAATGAACTTTTACTCAATAAAACAAAAGAAAAACATAATGGTGTTTTGTAACAATGCTGATAAAATCCATCTACACATTACTTTATAACATATTGTTCAGATTTGCAGATGTTAAGATGGTATTACATGTGTTACAAATGCTTAAAGGCTTTTATTTCCTTTTATGTCTTGCCAGGTTAAAACAGGCCTCCAGTGTATTGAAATAGCAACCGCTTGTTAAATAAACGAATTCAAAATGTTTTGCGTTATGTGGCAATATCAGTTGCCTTCTTGTTCAATGCCACCAAGCAAACCATAGATCATTTATGGAAGTTTCCTTGCGATGGACTTCAAAGAAGTTAAAATAGGATAAAATGGGATGATATTTCTTGCTGGACATACAAAAACAAAGCAATCCACTGCACTCAACCCAGGCTCCAATACAGGTAAATTAAATGCCCCTGTAGGCTCAGTTTTTACAGTGAAAGTCTAGCAAAGTCGGCTCATGACAGGATCTAATAAACATGTAATGGCTTTATAGGAACATAGGGTTAAAATCCAAGTAGCCAGACCCACTTACACCTTTCAGCCTAGCGGCCTTAATCAGAGCCATGACTAAGTTGCTAGGCTGAAACGCGTAAGTGGATCTGACTGCTTGGATTTTAATCCTATGTTCCAATAAAGCCATTACATGTTTATTAGATCCTGCCGTGTGCCAACTTTGCTGGACTCTATCTTGCTAGATATACATGAGAGATTATTTCAAATTGGGCCCCCATGGTTTGCCAACTCCCAACCTAACCCTGGAGTCTTGTATATGATGCATGATCAACCTCTTGGGATGAGAGATTATCTACACCCCCTTCCCTTGTCTTCTTACTCCTTTTCCCCCCCTTCCCTTCTCACTCGCAAGGATCTTTTTTCTCTCTCCTTCTACTCTCATACTTGTTCTATTCCTTGCTCCTCTTGCACTACGTTTGTGTAGTTAACATATAGAAAACTCAAACGCTCACAGGTTTGGGGAGGAGGTGCTGGATCCCATTTTAGTTATACCCTAACCCTATAGGGAATTTAAGAGGTAGGGAAGCCTTTGGATGGTTCATTTCCCGATTGGGATAATGTTTAGGCATTTGACCGTCCCTGATGATCTTGGTGACTTTTAAAATTTTAGCTACTCTGTTTCCTGGTTGGCCGGGCCCCAATGGCCCATAAGTATCGCTACCATTATATTGGTACACGGTTCCTCGGGATCTCCCCTTCCTATGACACAGTGGCCTTTGCGATGGCTCATGTTCATAGCTGTGACAGGTCTGTTTTAAATGACGATTATTCTCCATATCAGGAGGATAGCACGGTTATACAGTGCCTTGCAAAAGTATTCACCCCCTTGGCATTTTTCGTGTATTGTTGCCTCACAACCTGGAATTAACATGGCTTGTTTGAGGATTTGAATCATTTAATTTACAGAACATGCCCACAACTTTGAAGATTTTTTTTATTATTGTGAAGCAAACAACAAATAGGACAAAATAACAGAAAAAGTCCATGTGCATAACTATTCACCCCCCTAAAGTCAATACTTTGTAGAGCCACTTTTTGCGGCTATCACAGCTCTAAGTTGCTTTGGATAAGTCTCTATGAGCTTGCCACATCTTACCACTGGGATTTTTGCCCATTCCTCCTTGCAAAACTGCTCCAGCCCCTTCAAGTTGGATGGTTTGCGCGTGAAATCTTTAAGTCTGACCACAGATTTTCTATTGGATTGAGGTCTGGGCTTTGACTAGGCCATTCCAACACATTTACATGTTTCCCCTTAAACCACTCAAGTGTCACTTTAGCAGTGTGTTTGTGGTCATTGTCCTGCTGGAAGGTGAACCTCCGTCCTAGCCTCAAATCACACACAGAGTGGTACAGGTTTTGCTCAAGAATATCCCTGCATTTAGCACCATCCACCTTTCCCTCAACTCTGACCAGTTTCCCAGTCCTGACTGCTGAAAATCATCCCCACAGCACGATGCTGCCACCACCATGTTTCACTGTGGGGATGATGTTCTTTGGGTGCTGTGATGTGTTGGATTTGCGCCAGACATAGCGTTTTCTTTGATGACCAAAAAGTTCAATTTAAGTCTCATCAGACCAGAGCACCTTCCTCTATACATTAATAGACACAAATAGAAGTCTCTTGCTCTGGAATAGTTTGATATGGCTTCCATGGCTGGGAAGGTACTAGCTTCTCTGACTTGCTATAATCTATTCAGTTATGTGGCATATTGCCAAAGGTCATTTGTTATTTGTACCCTTTTGTAACTGCCTTGTAGACCTTCAGTTGATATTGTATTGTGGAAATGAGCAAATGTATGTACTTATCTGCATTGCTCTCTTATTAAAATGTCAATAAAAACTATTGAACAAGAAATAACATCTGGCTATCCTGACAATTTTGCTGCATTAGCTTTATAAATAGGAAAAGAAGCTGTAAAAATATTTACCATGGAAATCATTACTCTGAGGTCCCTCCCAGGCACGTAGTACTGACATTCAAGTAGCAACCAACGGTTCACCACTATGTGGCTGGTCACCAGGGAGAGCCTAGGGCACAATGTTCTGCAGGTATTTCACAGCCATTTAATGGTATTTCTTTTACCATGTATTGGGATAGCATTGTTACTTGAGTATAGGTCTACACTTGGCCTATGGCTATAAATGTCCATGAATAGGTTGTGATGTGACAATCAAGTTTTGTACTGCAGCTTGAATGCTATTTCCTATTATGGAGTAAGTTACATTCACTAGATTACATTTATTGAGTGGAGTGCTTGACAAGACATTTTGAAATTCAGTTTCATGAATATGAAAATGTAATCTCTATTTTCAATCTAAACATTTCTGCACACAATGACAAACCTATAATCACCTAAATATAAGTGAGACAAAAAGATTCAAGTTTTAGGATACTTGTTCACACCATCCACATTGTCATATATTTTCATGCATACACGGTTTTTAATAGGAATCATTCCTGTGCCTCAACACATGCAACATTTGAGAAAAGTCTTGCATGCTGCACTTTTTAGTACAACACCTTCCACACAGGGGCGATCCAGAGTCTAGTCTCAGGAGGGGCACTGCCAGAAAATAAGGTTTTTCACAGGCAATTTGTCAAGGCAGTGGTTGGTGTGAGCGCTTCAATCTTCACGGCACCATGGTTAATATGGTGTCAGGATGATTGAAGCGCATTATTTCTATTATTACATTGTAATATAAAATTAAATAGTTCAACTCATCATAATGCAGAATCACAGGGAGCCCTGAGTGTGTCACATGCCACCATCAAATGCTACCAGATGCAGCTTGTCACTTGCCACTGTCAACTGCTACCAGATGCAGCTTGTCACTTGCCACCATCACCTGCCACCAGATGCAGCTTGTCACTTACCACCATCACCTGCCACCAGATGCAGCTTGTCACTTACCACCATCCCCTGCCATCAGATGCAGCTTGTCACTTGCCACGTCACCTGACACCAGATGCGAACTGTCTCTCTGCCATGTTACCTGCCACCAGATTCAGCTTGTCACTTACCACGTCACCTGCCACCAGATGCGGATTGTCACTTGCCATGTTACCTGCCACCGGATGAGGATTGTCACTCTGCCATGTTACCTGCCACCAGATGCAGCTTGCCACTTTTCAGTGGCTGTGTCCCAGATTTAGGGCGGGCAGTGAGAGATGATGTAATCTCTCTATTCACTTGCCCGCCTGCCTGCTCACTGTTCTGCCTGCACACTCACCCACAGGTCTGCCTGCTCACCCGCTGGCCTGCTCCCCCGCCAATCCGCCCACTTACCTGCTGGCCCGCTCACTATTTTCTGGGGGGGGGGCAATTGCCTCGTCCCCCCGATCCACCTTGGCTTCCACAGTTCTGTTCAATTATACTGAATGACATCCTCCCCCAATGCACATCGAAAGGGTGGTAACATGCATTGCCATGTGCGTTATGATTCAAATTAACCCTGATAAGGTAAACCACAAATGAATCACCATGCATCTGACTGGTTCAAAAGTCAGCAAAAGGAAACCTGATAGGGCCTTTTATATGAAGATGAACAAACTTAAAGTGTAAGTCCACCTTAAAACTAAAATCCCTGCAGCTACTGACATCCACATTCTAAGACTAACCTATCTAGCCCTGTAAGGAAAAAAATCAGCATACATACCTTTTCTGAAGCTGATCCAACCGATCTCCAGCGGCAGAAGCTCTGCAGAGGACAACGCCGACAACGGCTTTGAAATGATTGGGGTGTGACGTCACCCATAGACTTACTATGGGGCTTCCATTGTCGGCTGTGTCCTCTGCACCCGCCTACACAGCGAAGCCGCAGCTGACAGCTTAGCGTGAGATCGGGTCAGATCGGCTGCAGAAAAGGTATGTACACTGATTTCTTCTTTACAAGGTTAAATAGGTTAGTGTTAGATCGTGGATATCTGTAGATGCAGGGATTTTATTGTTAGGCTGGACTTCTACCTTAAGCGATGACAGTATCCGGCTAGAATCAGATTTATCAGAATTGTACAGATGTCAACAAGCCTTTATAAAAGTGTAAAATAACACCTACAGTGGGGACACAAAGTATTAAGACCCCCTTAAATTTTTCACTCTTTGTTATATTGCAGCCATTTGCTAAAATAATTTAAGTTCATTTTTTTCCTCATTAATGTACACACACAGCACCCCATATTGACAGAAAAACACAGAATTGTTGACATTTTTGCAGGTTTTATAAAAAGAAAAACTGAAATATCACATGGTCCTAAGTATTCAGACCCTTTGCTGTGACACTCATATATTTAACTTAGGTGCTGTCCATTTCTTCTGATCATCCTTGAGATGGTTCTACACCTTCATTTGAATCCAGCTGTGTTTGATTATACTGAGTGGACTTGATTAGGAAAGCCACACACCTGTCTATATAAAACCTTACAGCTCACAGTGCATGTCAGAGCAAATGAGAATCATGAGGTCAAATGAACTGCCTGAAGAGCTCAGAGACAGAATTGTGGCAAGGCACAGATCTGGCCAAGGTTACAAAAAATTCTGCTGCACTTAAGGTTCCTAAGAGCACAGTGGCCTCCATAATCCTTAAATGGAAGACGTTTGCGACGACTAGAACCTTTCCTAGAGCTGGCCGTCCAGCCAAAGTGAGCTATCGGGGGAGAAGAGCCTTGGTGAGAGAGGTAAAGAAGAACCCAAAGATCACTGTGGCTGAGCTCCAGAGATGCAGTCGGGAGATGGGAGAAAGTTGTAGAAAGTCAACCATCACTGCAGCCCTCCACCAGTCGGGGCTTTATGACAGAGTGGCCCAACGGAAGCCTCTCCTCAGTGCAAGGCACATGAAAGCCCGCATGGAGTTTGCTAAAAAACACCTGAAGGACTCCAAGATGGTGAGAAATAAGACTCTCTGGTCTGCTGAGACCAAGATAGAGCTTTTTGGCCTTAATTCTAAGCAGTATGTGTGGAGAAAAACAGGCACTGCTCATCACCTGTCCAATACAGTCCCAACAGTGAAGCAGGGTGGTGGCAGCAGCATCATGCTGTGGGGGTGTTTTTCAGCTGCAGGGACAGGATGACTGGTTGCAATTGAGGGAAAGATGAATGCAGCCAAGTACAGGGATATTCTGGACAAAAACTGTCTCCAGAGGGCTCAGGACCTCAGACTGGGCCGAAGGTTTACCTCCCAACAAGACAATAACCCTAAGCACACAGCTAAAATAATGAAGGAGTGGCTTCACAACAACTCCGTGACTGTTCTTGAATGGCCCAGCCAGAGCCCTGACTTAAACCCAATTGAGCATCTCTGGAGAGACCTAAAAATGACTGTCCACCAACGTTTACCATCCAACCTGACAGAACTGGAGAGGATCTTCAAGGAGGAATGGCAGAGGATCCCCAAATCCAGGTGTGAAAAACTTGTGGCATCTTTCCCAAAAAGACTCATGGCTGTATTAGATCAAAAGGGTGCTTCTACGAAATACTGAGCAAAGGGTCTGAATACTTAGGACCATGTGATATTTCAGTTTTTCTTTTTTAATAAATCTGCAAAAATGTCAACAGTTCTGTGTTTTTCTGTCAATATGGGGGGCTGTGTGTACATTAATGAGGAAAAAATGAACTTAAATGATTTTAGCAAATGGCTGCAATATAACAAAGAGTGAAAAATTTAAAGGGGTCTGAATACTTTCCGTCCCCACTGTACATGGTTATAAGAAATAAAGCAGATGGACAGACAATAAACTACAAATGTCACCATGGCACTTCAGGAACTGCTTCCTCCCATTCCCACTGAAAATATGTACTTTATTTTTCTATATTTTTGAGATCATGCGCCCCAAAAACTCTCCAAGTGGTGTGCCTCACTCTGCAGATCGTGGGTGAAGCCTGACGTGATGCCCATAACGTGCCAGTGCAAAGTGTGCACTGTGGGAGCTTTCACTAGAACAGAATAATAGGAAAGGGTGCCAGACAAGTATGAGATAAAAGCAAGAATCTATTTATTCAAATCCACTTACATTTAAAACTTCTGTACACTGTGTGCAGGGCTGGTGTGGTATGCTCCACAGGCAGGCAGTGGTCTCGATGGATGCAAGGACCCGCCGCGAGCAGGAGAGAAGCCGGCGGCATCCTGGGCTCTCACATGCGCCACTGACAGGAAACTGAACAGACAGGCAGGGAGGGGGGCAGGCCGCAACGTGTTTCCAAGACCCCACCTCCTTCATCAGGCTACTTAGCCTTGTCAGGCAGACTTCGGAAATGGTTGAATGAACAAGGAACTGTCAGAATCAACAGGTAATGTCCAAAGAATGGCAACAAAAAAAGTTTTTAAATAAACTATCCACACAAGTATTTTCATTTTTGGTGGGAGATACACTTTAAAACAACTACATGGGTTTGTTATTGGATAATGGCGCGCACTCAGACGTTGGGAGATAGTAAGTGAGGTTAGGACTAGAGATGAGCTTGAGTGAGGTCTGAACCCAGAAGTTATTTGTCATTGCTGGGCCAGTGAGTTGCGAATGCGAAACTCCCTGCCACCCAGCTGTATGTATACAACGGGCCGGGGATGCTAATGACATCTTTGACCTAATACGGCCATTAGTGATGAGTTCACAGTTCGTTCCTAACCAACAGTCGGACCAGACATTGGCTGTTGAGTGTTCAGACGAATGTCAAAACTTTAGCCCATTCGGAGGGAGCCACGCATTATATAAAGAAGTAGCATCTCTACCGCTTCTATATATGTCACTAGTTCCTAGGGAAGTCACATGTGCTTACTTCTTTGAAGTTCACAGAACACTTTCTGAACCAAACCCAGGGCAGCTCAGCTCATCAATAATGATAGGTGAAATTGACCTAATATGGACATAGGCACATATTAGGCCAATTATATCATGGGAATGATTCTCCCTTCTGTAGCTCTTTGGCCAGCAAGGACATTTTCCCATCTTCTAGGTGTGGATGAACTTTGGTTCAGACTCCACTCAAGCTCATCACTTGTCAGAACACCAGCTGTCAGACTTCAAGTGACCTCTAACCCTCTCTTAAGAATAAGCTCATTTGGGCTTGTTTTTTTCAAAATTGGCCTTACATATGGATGTCAAAAATCTGAATCAGTTAAGGTTCAATACTTTATTTGCAAATATTTAATATTATGTAGCTAACTACGCCTGAGTTTAGTTAGGTTTAGTCCTGTGTATGGCCTGCAAACATATGACCAACCAATGTAAAACTAAATATATTATGCTGTATATACATGTGGTGTAACCCTTTATACTTTGTTTAACGGAAAACCTTTACTCTGTCCCACCATTCTCTATTATAATCAGTTCAGTGGTATTTTTGCTTAAACTAGCACATAAGAAAAAAATATGTTATTTTGCATTTGCACGTTAAAAGGATTTCTAAAAGTGTAACAATGTAACAAACACATCAACAATTATAATAGACCCCGCTGTGAATATGTAATGGAAATTTCCATTCGTGCTAACATCTACAAGTGTAATAATTCACAACATGGAGTTTGCGAATCCCACCAGCCAGGGAAGGGGGTCACTGTAAATAAAGCGTGGTTTACTGAGAATGTAAATAAGCTTTCCTTAGAATTTTCCAACATAAAATCTCCGGAGCCACCCTGTGACTCCAAATGTCACAAAAGAAATGTGAAATGAATATAAACCATGCACACAATTATGTAAATTTCACATTAATTCAGCTGTAATAATATCTAGCTGCAGAGTTTTTATTGTTAATTTGCTTCATTTTTATGCATTTTTACTGCTGTGATTGTTATCCCTTGCATCTTGTTTATTAATTATGCTGCTTGTTTACGGAGACCACATTTTAAGAGAAAACCCTTTAAAACAAACTGTCAGATTTTATTATTACTGAACTTTTCGTAAATAAAGAAGTAGCTTCCGATAATCAAATGATGTTTTTACCATGTTGAAAATACCAAGCTTTGTTGGATAAACTTTTTTCCTCTTCGCTTTCATGTTAAAGCGGTAGTAAACCCTTGTAAAAAAAAAAAAAAAACAACTGAAAATTAAAAACCTGCAAGACAATGGCATAATGTGCTAGTATGCATCACATACTAGCACATTATGAAATACTTACCTTAGAACGAAGCCCCTCGCAGTGGCGCCCGGTCGCCGCTGACGGGACTGACATGTTTCCCCGACGTTTCCTCCAGGAAAACTCTACCACAATAATATTTTGGTCTTGTTTACAAGGGGCATACTTAAAGCGGTAGTAAACTGTTATTGTAAACTTGTGCCTACAGGAAAGCTTTAATAAGGTTTACCTTTAGATACTGTAACTATCTTCAAAACTTTGGAAGATATTCAATTTGACTGTAGCTGATGACGTCACTGACAATGCAGTGAGTTAATAAAAAAAAATCACCTTTAATACCAGTAAGTAGGGATGAGCCGAACACCCCCCGGTTCGGTTCGCACCAGAACCCACGAACTTACCGAAAGTTCGCACGAACGTTAGAACCCCATTGACGTCTATGGGACTCGAACGTTCGAAATCAAAAGTGCTCATTTTAAAGGCTAATTTGCATGGTATTGTCCTAAAAAGGGTTTGGGGACCCGGGTCCTACCCCAGGGGACATGTATCAATGCAAAAAAAACTTTTAAAAACGGCCGTTTTTTCGGGAGCAGTGATTTTAATGATGCTTAAAGTAAAAAAAAAAAAAGCGAAATATTCCTTTAAATATCGTACCTGGGGGGTGTCTATAGTATGCCTGTAAAGTGACACGTGTTTCCCATGTTTAGAACAGTCCCTGCACCAAATGTCATTTTTAAAGGAAAAAATCTCATTTAAAACTGCTTGCGGGTTTAATGTCATGTCGGGTCATGGCAATATGGATGAAAATCAGTGAGACAAACGGCATGGGTACCCCCCAGTCCATTACCAGGCCCTTTGGGTCTTGTATGGATATTAAGGGGAACCCCGCACCCAAATTAAAATAAGGAAAGGTGTGGGGCCACCAGGCCCTATATACTCTGAACAGCAGTATACAGGCGGTGCAAACAAGACAGGGACTGTAGGTTTGTTGTTAAGTAGAATCTGTTTGTAATTTTGAACGGGTACATTTTTAACGTGTTTAGCTCCAGCCAAAAAATCTTTTTTAAGCTTTTTGGAAAACATAGGGAAGGGTTATCACCCCTGTGACATTTGTTTTGCTGTCTTTCCTCCTCTTCAGAAGATTTCACCTCACTTTTTTGTCCCAATGAAAAATGTTTTTTGAAAATTTGGGTTTTTTTGTGGAACAAGGATTGGAAAGCATCAGTGGAAAGGAAATTGTTTTCCCATATTAACTCTTACAGGAGAGAATTTCCCTTCCTAGGGGTAGATTTCATCTCACTTCCTGTTGTCTCCTTCCGTTTGCAAGTAGGAGTCGTTTGTAAGTTAGATGTTTGAAAGTAGGGTCCTGCCCTATATACTCAGCAGAAATTTGGGCCTTAGGTGTTGCTGTGGCCACAACACTGTAAGCCCTCACAGGGCCCTGCTGTGAAATATTAGATCAAGAATTGTAATTACATGCCCCTGTTGAACAGGAGCTGAAAAATTAGGCCTTAGGCACTGGTGCTGGTGCCACAACACTGCAACCCCTCACAGACACTCTAGTTGGAACGCAGGAACGAGCCCTGCTGCGAAGTATTGCATCAAAAATTGTAATTACACGCCCCTGTTAGACAGGGGCAGAAAAATTGGGCCTTAGGCACTGGTGCTGGTGCCACAACACTGCAACCCCTCACAGACACTCTAGTTGGAACGCAGGAACGAGCCCTGCTGCAAAGTATTGCATCAAAAATTGTAATTACATGCCCCTGTTAGACAGGGGCAGAAAAATTGGGCCTTAGGCACTGGTGCTGGTGCCACAACACTGCAACCCCTCACATACACTCTAGTTGGAATGCAGGAACGAGCCCTGCTGCAAAGTATTACATCAAAAATTGTAATTACACGCCCCTGTTAAACAGGGGCTGAAAAATTGTGCCTTAGGCACTGGTGGTGGCGCCCAGAACCAAAAATGTTCTTACAAGCTATCAGCGTGACGATTGAGGAGGAAGAGGATAATTACTCAGGGATAGTCACTCAGCATCAGCATAGGCAGTCTTTGAAGGGATCTGAGATTTCAAAAAAAATTATTCGGTTACATCAGCATCAGGTGCTTGGTAGCTGGTGGTGATCCAAGACTGATTCATTTTTATGAAGGTCAGCCGATCGACCGAGTCGGTGGACAGACGCACCCTGTGATCGGTTACCACGCCTCCAGCAGTACTGAATGTGCGTTCCGAAAGAACGCTGGATGCAGGACAGGCCAGTAGCTCAATTGCATACTGTGCAAGCTCTGGCCAGTGATCCATCCTCAAGACCCAGTAACCCAGAGGATTTTCGGTGGGAAAGGTGTCCAAGTCTGATCTTGCCCCTAGGTATTCCTGCACCATGTAAAACAGACGCTGGCGATGGTTGCTGGAACCGATCATACCTTGGGGCTGCGGACCAAAAAATTGTCTGAACGCATCGGTCAGACGGCCACCTTCTCCACCGCTCCTTCTTTGACTGACCGAAGCCTCAGCAACACGTTGTCCAGAAACAGGAGTTTGTAACCTCCCAGTCTCTGGGAACGCGTTGCACAGACCTTTCTGCAAGGCCTCCCGAAGATGTTTCATCCTCTGCTCCCTCTGCGATGGCAAGATAAGGTCCGCAACCTTACCCTTGTAACGTGGATCAAGGAGGGTTGCCAGCCAGTATTGGTCCTTCTCCTTGATACCACGAATACGAGGATCCTTACGCAGGCTTTGCAGGATCAGGGAGGCCATGCAGCGTAGGTTTGCTGAGGCATTCGGTCCGGAGTCCTCTGGGTCACTAAGGACAACAAAGTCCGCAGCCACCTCCTCCCAGCCATGTACAAGTCCATGTGTTCCTTGGGACTGATCCCTTAAAGACTGCTGCTGATGCTGAGTGCCAGGCTCCACCTCCATACTGACACAATCTTCCTCCTCCTCCTCCTCCTCGTCCTCTTCCTGTGTGATCGGCGGGCACGCAGGAACACTGTCTGGATAAAGGGGGCCTTGAGAGCTAAGGAATTCCTCCTCTTCCTGCCTCTGTTCTGCCTCAAGTGCCCTGTCCATTATTCCACGCAGCGTGTGCTCCAACAGGTGGACAAAGGGGACAGTGTCACTGATGCATGCACTGTCAGTGCTCACCATCCTCGTGGCCTCCTCGAATGGTGACAGGACAGTGCATGCATCCCTGATCATGGCCCACTGGCGTGTGGAAAAAAAAACAAGCTCCCCTGACCCTGTCCTGGTGCCATAGTCGCACAGGTACTCATTGATGGCCCTCTGCTGCGTGTGCAGCCGCTGCAGCATGGCCAACGTTGAGTTCCACCTGGTGGGCATGTCACAGATTAGGCGGTTCTTGGGCAGGTTAAACTCCTTTTGGAGGTCCGTCAGCCGAGCACTGGCATTATATGACCGGCGGAAATGCACACAGACTTTCCTGGCCTGCCTCAGGACATCCTGTAAGCCCGGGTACCTGCCCAAGAACTGCTGCACCACCAAGTTAAGGACGTGAGCCAAACAGGGCACATGGGTCATTTGTCCCTGTCGGAGGGCAGAGAGGAGGTTGGTGCCATTGTCGCAAACCACCATTCCTGCCTTAAGTTGGCGTGGCGTCAACCACCTCTGAACCTGCCCCTGCAGAGCTGACAGAACCTCTGCCCCAGTGTGGCTCCTGTCCCCCAAGCACACCAGCTCAAGCACCGCATGGCATCTTTTGGCCTGCGTACTTGCGTAGCCCCTTGAACGCCTACGGAGCACCGCTGGTTCCGAGGAAGAGGCCATGGAGGAAGAAGAAGAGGAGGGGGTGGAGGAGAGAGGTGTGTCACAATCAGCATTTTGGAGGCGTGGTGGCGGAACAACCTCCAACACTACTGCACCTTGTCCTGTATCCTTCCCAGCTGCCAGCAGAGTCACCCAATGCGCCGTGAAACTTAGGTAACGTCCCTGTCCATGCCTGCTGGACCATGAGTCAGCGGTAATATGCACCTTACCGCTGACCGCCCTGTCCAGCGAGGCATGGACATTGCCTTCCACATGCCGGTAGAGAGCCGGAATCGCCTTCCGTGAGAAAAAGTGGCGTTTGGGTACCTGCCACTGAGGAACCGCACATTCCACAAACTCACGGAAGGGGGCAGAGTCTACCAACTGAAAAGGCAGCAGTTGAAGTGCTAGCAATTTTGCCAAGCTAGCATTCAACCGCTGGGCATGTGGATGGTTGGGAGCAAACTTCTTTCGGCGGTGCAGCAGCTGGGGCAGGGAAATTTGCCTGGTACAATCTGACGTCGGTGTACCAAAAGCAGATTGCCCACAAGTACTTGGCTGTGACACACCTAATTCTACACCTTCATTCCTCTCACTGCAGGTCTCAGAGAGGACTGAAGGTCTAGTGGGGTTGGAAATCTCAGCTGATGAGGAGCAAGGAGAGATCCTCTTTGTTCTTTGGTGTGGGTCTTTTAGATACGCTTGCCAACGAACTGCATGGCAGGTCAACATATGTCTGGTCAAGCATGTGGTACCCAAGCGGGAGATGTTTTGGCCACGCGAGATACGCTTGAGACATATGTTGCAAATAGCAGCGGTGCGATCTGATGCACTCGTCTCAAAAAAGGCCCACACCAAAGAACTTTTTGAATAACGCGCAGAGACTGCAGCGCCCTGCACATGTGGAGCTTTGGGGTGTGATGCAGTCAATGTGCTGCCCTTAGGCTGGCCCCTGGAGGGCATCCTGCCTCGTTGGTGATGTGCCGCCTCCTCCTCCTCCTCCTCCTCCTCCTCTCTCCTATCAGGCACCCACGTTGAGTCAGTGACCTCATCATCCCCTCCCTCCTCATCACTGGAGCAAACCTGGCAGTATGCTGCAGCAGGGGGAGCATGACTGCCAGATTGCTGTCCTTCTTGGGCACCCCCTCTGTCCGTGCTCATGTTACTGCCTTCATCGAGCTCAGTATCATCATCAGAGCCTTCCAAACGCTGGGCATCCTCCTGGAGTATGTACCCAGCACTGTGGTCAAACAGTTCGAGGGAATCCTCATGAGGACATGGTGGAGCTAGGGAAGGAGTCACTGATGACATTGAGCTGAGGGAAGAGGCCGCTGCTTTGCCAAACAAAGCACCCTGGGCATGGGTGAGAGAGGATGAGGAGGATGAGGACGGCTTGGTCATCCACTCGACTAAGTCTTCCGCATGTTGCGGCTCAACGCGGCCAGCTGCCGAAAAAAAGGCCAAGCGTGTCCCATGGCCACGTGCTGATGAGGATGCACCGTCTCCACGACCAGCACTAGACACAGAGCCTGCTTGCCCTCTCTTATTGGCTTGTGACTGTCTGCCTCTCCTTCTTGGCCTTCCAGACATACTAATGGCCTGTAGCTGCACTAAGCTGGGATAGAACACCTGTAATTTTCTTCAGGTAGCTTTATATACTGTAACCAGACAAGCCTGCCTGTCAGTAGGAAGATAACAGGAACGGATCTAGCTGAACACTGTGAGCAGGACGCACTGTACTAAATGTAAATAGTCTAGCTGCCTGACCGTGGTACTAATAGGATCAAATAGAACACCTGTAATTTTCTTCAGGTAGCTTTATATACTGTAACCAGACAAGCCGGCCTGTCAGTAGGAAGATAACAGGAACGGATCTAGCTGAACACTGTGAGCAGGACGCACTGTACTAAATGTAAATAGTCTAGCTGCCTGACCGTGGTACTAATAGGATCAAATAGAACACCTGTAATTTTCTTCAGGTAGCTTTATATACTGTAACCAGACAAGCCTGCCTGTCAGTAGGAAGATAACAGGAACGGATCTAGCTGAACACTGTGAGCAGGACGCACTGTACTTAATGTAAATAGTCTAGCTGCCTGACCGTGGTACTAATAGGATCAAATAGAACACCTGTAATTTTCTTCAGGTAGCTTTATATACTGTAACCAGACAAGCCTGCCTGTCAGTAGGAAGATAACAGGAACGGATCTAGCTGAACACTGTGAGCAGGACGCACTGCACTAAATGTAAATAGCAGGAACGGATCTAGCTGAACACTGTGAGCAGGACGCACTGCACTAAATGTAAATGGCAGGAACGGATCTAGCTGAACACTGTGAGCAGGACGCACTGCACTAAATGTAAATAGCAGGAACGGATCTAGCTGAACACTGTGAGCAGGACGCACTGCACTAAATGTAAATAACAGGAACGGATCTAGCTGAACACTGTGAGCAGGACGCACTGCACTAAATGTAAATAGCAGGAACGGATCTAGCTGAACACTGTGAGCAGGACGCACTGCACTAAATGTAAATAGCAGGAACGGATCTAGCTGAACACTGTGAGCAGGACGCACTGCACTAAATGTAAATAGCAGGAACGGATCTAGCTGAACACTGTGAGCAGGACGCACTGCACTAAATGTAAATAGTCTAGAAGATAACAGGAACGGATCTAGCTGAACACTGTGAGCAGGACGCACTGCACTAAATGTAAATAACAGGAACGGATCTAGCTGAACACTGTGAGCAGGACGCACTGCACTAAATGTAAATGGCAGGAACGGATCTAGCTGAACACTGTGAGCAGGACGCACTGCACTAAATGTAAATAGCAGGAACGGATCTAGCTGAACACTGTGAGCAGGACGCACTGCACTAAATGTAAATAGTCTAGAAGATAACAGGAACGGATCTAGCTGAACACTGTGAGCAGGACGCACTGCACTAAATGTAAATAGCAGGAACGGATCTAGCTGAACACTGTGAGCAGGACGCACTGCACTAAATGTAAATAGCAGGAACGGATCTAGCTGAACACTGTGAGCAGTACGCACTGCACTAAATGTAAATGGCAGGAACGGATCTAGCTGAACACTGTGAGCAGGACGCACTGCACTAAATGTAAATAGCAGGAACGGATCTAGCTGAACACTGTGAGCAGGACGCACTGCACTAAATGTAAATAGCAGGAACGGATCTAGCTGAACACTGTGAGCAGGACGCACTGCACTAAATGTAAATAGCAGGAACGGATCTAGCTGAACACTGTGAGCAGGACGCACTGCACTAAATGTAAATAGCAGGAACGGATCTAGCTGAACACTGTGAGCAGGACGCACTGCACTAAATGTAAATAGCAGGAATGGATCTAGCTGAACACTGTGAGCAGGACGCACTGCACTAAATGTAAATAACAGGAACGGATCTAGCTGAACACTGTGAGCAGGACGCACTGCACTAAATGTAAATAGTCTAGAAAGAAGATAACAGGAACGGATCTAGCTAAACTGAATACAGTGTATATATATATATATGCAACACCTGGGATGCATATATATACACAATACACTGTAAGTGCAGCTAACTGACTGACTGTTCTGCCTAATCTATCTAACTCAAATCAAATGACACTGTCTCTCTCTCTCTCTATCTCTTAGCACACCGGAACACACACTACACAGGGCCGCCGTGCAGGCGGCCTTATATAGTGTGGGGCGTGTACTAAATCCCCTGAGCCATAATTGGCCAAAGCCACCCTGGCTTTGGCCAATTACAGCTCTCTCTACTGACGGCGCTGTGATTGGCCAAGCATGCGGGTCATAGTGCATGCTTGGCCAATCATCAGCCAGCAATGCACTGCGATGCCGCAGTGAATTATGGGCCGTGACGCGCCACACGAATTTGGCGCGAACGGCCCATATCGTTCACAATTCGGCGAACGGGCGAACAGCCGATGTTCGAGTCGAACATGGGTTCGACTCGAACACGAAGCTCATCCCTACCAGTAAGCACAGTAATAGATAAACAGAATGATTTTTTTGCGCTCAGTGTGATTACCATATACCTAGAGACAGGGCCGCTGATTGGGGGGGACCACCAGTCCTCTTGCAGGGGGCCCGAGCACACAGGGAGGGGGTTTAGTGATGGATGACAATTGTGTCTCCTTTCCTCCAGCAGCTGAAAGCTGGTCTCTTCCCCTCTCCCTGCTGCCAGCTTTTATCTGCTGAGAAAGAGACAGTTGTCCCTCACTAATCCCCCTCCCTGTGCAGTCCACCCTCCTCTCAGCGTTGGCTCTAATGTTAGCTGTGCTCCTGAGTTTGTTATCTCCGTAACTCTGTTTCTCTCCCTCTGTCTCTCCAATCCAGGAACCCAGCCTATATATGTTTTCATCTCATCTTCATTGTTATTTATTAACTCAGTTTTATCTTTTAGATTTAGCAGGAATTCTGTGAGTCATGTTGTATTTGTGTCTGCTAATAATTATATTGTATTTTTAGCAAAATATACAGTATCTCACAAAAGTGAGTACACCCCTCGCATTTTTGGAAATATTTTATTATATTTTTTCATGTGACAACACTGAAGAAATGACACTTTGCTACAATGTAAAGTAGTGAGTGTACAGCTTGTATAACAGTGTAAATTTGCTGTCCCCTCAAAATAACTCAACACACAGCCATTAATGTCTAAACCGCTGGCAACAAAAGTGAGTACACCCCTAAGTGAAAATGTCCAAATTGGGCCCAATTAGCCATTTTCCCTCCCCGGTGTCATGTGACTCGTTAGACCCCGAAACTGAGCTGCAGCACGGTGGCCAAGACCATACAGCGGTTTAGCAGGACAGGTTTCACTCAGAACAGGCCTCGCAATAGTCAACCAAAGAAGTTGAGTTCACATGCTCAGCATCATATCCAGAGGTTGTCTTTGGGAAATAGACGTATGAGTGCTGCCAGCATTGTTGCAGAGGTTGAAGGGGTGGGGGATCAGCCTGTCAGTGCTCAGACCATACACTGCACACTGCATCAAATTGGTCTGTCGTCCCAGAGGGAAGCCTTTTCTAAAGGTGACTTGGGCCTTGATAAAACACAGTGGACCAACATCAGCAGATGTCATGGCTCTCCACATTATCCCGGACTGTGGAAAATGTTGCATTTCATTTGGAAATTAAGGTCCCAGAGTCTGGAGGAAGAGTGGAGAAGCACAGAATCCAAGTTGCATAAGGTCCAGTGTGAAGTTTCCACAGTCAGTGATGATTTGGAGAGCCATGTCATCTGCTGGTGTTGGTCCACTGTGTTTTATCAAGTCCAAAGTCAGCGCAGCCCTCTACCAGGAAATTCTAGAGCACTTCATGCTTCCCTCTGCTGACCAGCTTTATGGAGATGCTGATTTAATTTTCCAGCAGGACTTGACACTAGGGTTGCCACCGCATCCCTTTAAAACTGAACATATATTAATTACACAGGTTCTGTGGCTGATTAAGGTGGTAATTAAACTCACTTGGTGCCTTATCTGAATTGAATTAGCCTCATAAACTGTGTAATTCATATGTGTCCGGGTTTAAAGGGATGAGGTGGCAACCCTGCTTGGCACCTGCCCACACTGCCAAAAGTACCAATACCTGGTTTAATGATCATAGCATCACTGTGCTTGATTGGCCAGCAAACTCGCCTGACCTAAACCCTATAAAGAATCTGTGGTGTATTGTCAAGAGGAAGATGAGAGACACCAGACTCAACAATGCAGATAAGTTGAAAGCCGCTATTAATCGCTTCAGCCCTGAAAGATTTTACCCCCTTCCTGACCAGAGCACTTTTTGCAATTCGGCACTGCGTCGCTTTAACTGACAATTGCGATGTTGCACCCAAACAAAATTGACATCCTTTTTTTCCCCACAAATAGAGCTTTCTTTTGGTTGTATTTGATCACCTCTGCGGTTTTTATTTTTTGCGCTATAGACAAAAAAAGAGCGACAATTTTGAAAAAAACTCAATATTTTTAACTTTTTGCTATAATATCCCCCAAAAATATATAAAAAAACAATTTTTTCCTCAGTTTAGGCCGATATGTATTTTTGGTAAAAATAAATCGCAATAAGCTTATATTGATTGGTTTGCGCAAAAGTTATAGCGTCTACAAAATAGGGCATCGTTTTATGGCATTTTTATTATAAATTTTTTTTTTTATTAGTAATGGCGGCAATTTTTATCAGGACTGCAACATTATGGCTTATGGCGGACACATTTTTGGGAGCACTGGCATTTTTACAGCGATCAGTGCTATAAAATTGCATTGATTACTGTAAAAATGTCACTGGCAGTGAAGGGGTTAACCACTAGGGGGCAATCAAGGGGTTAATGTGTTCCCTAGTTTGAGTTCTAATTGAAGGGAGGAGGGGACTGTGCAGGGGAGATACTCTGTATGAACAGACGATCTGTCTGTTCTCCCCTCAGAGAACCGGAAACGGTGTATTTACACACATAGATCCTGTTTCTCCGTGTGCCCAGGGGCGGACTGACCATCGGGCAGTTCGGACGCTGACCGAGGGCCCGTGGCCAGTAGGGGGCCCCATGGCAGCTTTCACTTCGGGGCCCGACCTACCCGTCAGCTAGCTGTGATTGACGGGCAGATCGGGTCCCTGCTCACTGCTAAGAGACTGTAGTGTATATAGACCTCTCGTGATGCGCTCCTCCTCCCCCCCGCAGGCCCCTCCTTCCCTCCCGTCCATCCCAGGTGCTTGTATCTGTCATCACCTCGGACGGACAGAAAAGAGGAGGGGCCGGCGAGGAGGAGGAGCGCATCACGAGAGGTCTGTATACAGCCGCTTCCCGCGCTACTCTGCATCTAGGAAGGAAAGTGCAGCAGCTTGTACCACATGCTGCTATTAAAAAGTTGCTGCACGGCTTCCCACCCACAGTGTCCCCCTGTGCCCCCCACCTCCCCACAGTGTCCCCCTGTGCCCCACAGTTTCCCCCTGAGCCCTCCACCTCCCCACAGTGTCTCCCTGTGCCCCCCACCTCCCCACAGTGTCTCCCTGTGCCCCCCACCTCCCCACAGTTTCCCCCTGAGCCCCCCACCTCCCCACAGTGTCCCCCTGAGCCCTCCACCTCCCCACAGTGTCCCCCTGTGCCCCCCCTGTGCCCCCACCTCCCCACAGTTTCCCCCTGAGCCCTCCACCTCCCCACAGTGTCCCCCTGTGCCCCCCACCTCCCCACAGTGTCCCCCTGAGCCCTCCACCTCCCCACAGTGTCCCCCTGTGCCCCCCACAGTTTCCCCCTGAGCCCTCCACCTCCCCACAGTGTCCCCCTGTGCCCCCCCACCTCCCCACAGTGTCCCCCTGTGCCCCCCACCTCCCCACAGTTTCCCCCTGAGCCCTCCACCTCCCCACAGTGTCCCCCTGTGCCCCCCACCTCCCCACAGTTTCCACCTGAGCCCTCCACCTCCCCACAGTGTCCCCCTGTGCCCCCCACCTCCCTACAGTGTCCCCCTGAGCCCTCCACCTCCCCACAGTGTCCCCCTGTGCCCCCCACCTCCCCACAGTGTCCCCCTGTTCCCCCCACCTCCCCACAGTTTCCCCCTGAGCCTTCCACCTCCCCACAGTGTCCCCCTGAGCCCTCCACCTCCCCACAGTGTCCCCCTGTGCCCCCCACCTCCCCACAGTTTCCCCCTGAGCCCTCCACCTCCCCACAGTGTCCCCTTGTGCCCCCATCTCCCCACAGTGTCCCCCTGAGCCCTCCACCTCCCCACAGTGTCCCCCTGAGCCCTCCACCTCCCCACAGTGTCCCCCTGTGCCCCCCACCTCCCCACAGTTTCCCCCTGAGCCCTCCACCTCCCCACAGTGTCCCCCTGTGCCCCCCATCTCCCCACAGTGTCCCCCTGTGCCCCCCACCTCCCCACAGTGTCCCCCACCTCCCCACAGTGACCCCCTGTGCCCCCCACCTCCCCACAGTGTCCCCCTGTGCCCTTCACCCACCCCCCACGGTGACCCCCTGTGCCCTTCACCCCCCACAGTGTCCCCCTGTGTCTTCTATCCCCCCCATGGTGTCCCCCTGTGCCCTTAACCCACCTACAGTGTCCCCCTGTGCCACCCACCCATCTACAGTGTCCCCCTGTGCCACCCACCCCCCCACGGTGTCTTCCTGTGTCTTCCACCCCCACTGTGTCGCGTTTGCCCCTGATGGCTACCCTGAGAGACACTGTGTTAAGTCTGGAGGATCCCAGTGCTCTACTGTGTGCCCTGTGTTTTGGTTTGTGCCCTGCTATTTGCCCTACTGCGTGCCCCATGGCCTGTGATGTGCCCTGCTGTGTACCCCCTTATGTGCCCTACTCTGTGCCCCTTGCCCTGTGATGTGCCTTGTGATGTGCCCTGCTGTGTACAGCCTGTTGTGCTCTACTGTGTGCCCTGTAATGTGCTCTACTGTGTGCCCCATGCTTTTATCCATCGGACTTTGGTGTGATCGTGTGTAGGCAAGTCCGTTCAAAAGTCAGCCGGAAGCCGGAATGGCCGTCGGACTTTTGTTGCCGAAAAGCCCGCTCGTGTGTACGCGGCTTTAGCCTACTACAGGATCTGTCAATTTCTGAGCCTTTTACTTATATTTTGAGGATTTTTTTCCATGTAAGTACCATTACCATTGCCGTGTACATTTATTTGTGTGTCTTTGATTGTTTTTTTTTCCTTTCCCTCAGAGATTGTCTTTTTTTTAACATTCTGCTAAAACTTTTGTGAATTAGTACTGCTTGGACCTTGAAGAAGGGGACAGCTTTTTCTGAAAAATTGTACGTAGTGCAAATAAAAATAGAATCACAGACAGTACACAATTGTTTCTGTTGCACGTAAGTAGGAATTTCTGCTCATATGTTCCAATCCTAGTGGTTGATTTTTGTGGGCACCTGTTTAGGATTGTAACATAGTTACCTTGAGAATTTACAAAGGGAAACTTTTCTTATCATTATTATGTAGGATTTATATAGCGCCGACAGTTTACACAGCGATTTACAACATAAAGGTAGACTACAATTACAATACAATTAAATACAGGAGGAATCAGAGGGCCCTGCTCATTAGAGCTTACAATCTAAGAGGGACACTAGACTCATAATGAAAACATTCCCACTTTTAAACCCCCCCTTTAATGCCTCCTTTCTGGGTGTGTTTCTTGGTGTGTGCGTTGATAATGTAAGCTAACACAAGTGTGACCTTCATGTAAGAGGGATCTGTAGTCAAATGAAAATAATAAAGTATTGTACATGGGTCCAAGCCAAAGCATTTTCCGTGTGATTGTGTCAACACCAAAGCATTGCTTAGCTGATTATTCCATATATCATCCCTGCCTTCGGAGAATATCCCAACAACCCCACCCATCAACTGTAGCAGGACCCTGCTTTACAGATTATGTCACAATTATGCTCCATCAAAATATACTAGTACCCGCCTTTTCTGTAGCTTTGTAATTACTGCATATGGAAGTATTTTTTTTCCACTAATGTGACTTTTTTTCCCAGTGAGTCAATATACTTGCCCAACACTGATTTGACAATAAACAAGTAATTTAAACCTAGTCATACCTGGTTGTACTTCTACTGCTGAATGGTCTTAAGCAGTAATCTATGACCTGCTACTCATGACTTGATCCTGTTGTCCTCTGGTACTGGCCTACGTCTGGAATCCTAATTTCTGACACCATTTGCAATTTTTCCCTATTGTTATTAATACTGGTCTGCACCTTTCTCATGCCTGCTGCTTTATATTTCACTACCTAGACCTTGGTTTTTCCTCTGCCTTTGCTCCTGTCACTGATCTGCCACCCTGCTGCCCCCCTGTTGTTGAAATTGGCATGCATCTAGGCCAAGTTCCATACCCATTGTTTTCAGCTTATTGGTAGCTGTATATGTGTCACCACCCGGCCCCATACTCCAAAGTACCAAGGGATCTTAGAAAGCATGAAAGGAACATATACCACTTCACTGTCCTTGTGCCATTAATCATACAATCCAGAGGTGTCAGGACTAAAAGTGTAAAAGGCTCCATGGAGGAAAAGAACAAGGCACTGGGACTTTGATGCAAGTTCATACAAAGTAACAAGAGGGCAAAAACATTTGGAGTGCTCACTGGTTCAGGTTAGGCTTCTCACAATGGACAAGGCTACCCTCCAGTGGGTACCCCAGCAGGCTACCAGCATGAAAAAGCATGCACTAATTGAAGGAGCAACAGACCAAAGGATAAAATTAGTTTATACTATAAAAAAGCCAATGGATTTCGGGGTCAGAAAAAAGAACCTTCATCATGGCAGTTAAAAGAAGAATCTTAAATAAACTCAAAATAGAGCTTTCCTGTTTCAGTCTGTGATGGGAAGCTAATTACTGGCCAGAAGTATCCACATGATCAGTCGAGATAGGGCTTTGATAGCTATGGTTGTGTCACCATCTGGGCCCATACTCCAGGGTTCCAAGGGACCATACAAAGCAGGAAAAGAACATGTGCCACTTCACTGTCCTTGTGTCATACATCATGCTGCCCAGATGTGTCAGGGCTATAAATGTAAAATATAAACAGAATCGACCAGCGCAAACCGTATAACCTAACTATAAGCTGCTGTAGTACTGAGGGTAAATTTATCAAATCTCACAAACAAAAATAAAGAAAAAGGCAGTACAGCGCATAAGAAAATCTTAAATAAAACAATCATTCATTGTCCATATAAAAACTAGTTCCAAATAAAATCCAGCAATTCCTCCAGTGATAATCGTGACATGCAATAGCTTGTAGGGTGACTGTAGTGAAATGGACCTCCACCTTCGGTAGCACAAGCCGCTCACCTCTACAGATGGACCCCTGAATATATCAGTCAGGTCAAATCAGCAGTTCCCTCATAGGGACGAGCTCCGCTCGTCTATCCGACGTGGATCATCCATCTACACATGCTGTTGTCCTTTGCACTGGGGTACAGTGCGATGTTTGTAAGTGTTTTTTATCTATTTGGAATAAAAGATTTTTAGTGATTTACAGAGAGCACTAGATCTCCTTTATATATTTTCACATGTCATGACTGCAAGAGTATCTGTTGTTGAAGCCTGATCGGGATTTGCATACATCATCCCCTGCCTTTATCCCTATGAGGGAACTGCTGATTTGACCTGACTGATATACTCAGGGGTCCATCTGTAGAGGTGAGCGGCTTGTGCTACCGAAGGTGGAGGTCCATTTCACTACAGTCACCCTACAAGCTATTGCATGTCACGATTATCACTGGAGGAATTGCTGGATTTTATTTGGAACTAGTTTTTATATGGACAATGAATGATTGTTTTATTTAAGATTTTCTTATGCGCTGTACTGCCTTTTTCTTTATTTCTATAAATGTAAAAGAGACCATACTCATAGTCAAGAGACTAAACTCATCTCAGACACCCCCTGGTGCATGAAAAGCAGAACATGGGCAATCCAAAAGGGTTTTCTAACCTGTCCAATTGACTGTTCCTCAGGCGCTATCTAGGCTGAATTAAGCAACTATGGCTGGATTAAGCAACTATCATGTCATGGCTATGGGTAACTGAAGTGTTGCCAGCATCATCTGTCAGCACTGCTAATCTTTTCTCCTGTATAGTTTCTACTGACAAAAAGACAAACTTCTGGCTAAACCAAATGTTATTGTTGAATAAACATGACTAATTCACTTTTTTAATATTTTTCTTTCTTTTGTGAAATTCATATTGTAGAAGTGAATGTTAAGTTGTAGTATCTTCTATCCATCCCTCCATCATTGTTCCTTTTCTTTTGTAAATCGTTCTCAATGTGAAAAAAAAAAAGAATTTACGATATCATAAACATGAGAACTATATATTTTTACAGTTGCCTTTTGGGAATAAAATATGCAAGAAACACAAAGCAAACTTTTCCAAAATTCACCTTGCAACAATTTCCTGAGCAGCTTGGCTCATCAAGGGAGTAGACAGGATGGAGAATATTCCTTACAACTAGGGGCAGATCATTATATGAGGTCAAGAATTCACACTTTCAATTATTTTTCTTTGCTTGCTTTGTCTGCTGAATTCCATTATTGCAGAATTGAAATATCCACAATACACAAGCTCAGAACTGACTAGATGAATGCAAAGAAAGAAGAAAAAAACAGAACACTCCTTTGCTTAGAGTTGGTGGATCTAATCTCCTTTCCTGGCAGTAAACAGTCACTGTCTTTGTGATAGGAGTCTTGGACTCTGTCCAAGCATTATAAAGCCTTTGCTTTTGCTGACCTAACACCTTCCTCTACACCAAAGAAGTCACCCTGTGATTGATGGTAAACTGATTCTAAATTCTAATCTCTCTTCACTTTAAATGCCCAAGAGTTCGATTGAACTGGATTCATCATGTTAGCTAAACATAGGTGTTCTATGAAGATAATTTTATGAGAAGAACATTCTCACATAGGACATACTTTACACTGTAAATCAAGTTACTTGTTTTTTGTACATGCAAAGGCATTACTTCTACAACTATGATTAATTGACTATGAGTACTGCAAGCATGTTATTTGCTAGAAGGGCTGATGTTGAAGGGTTCCAGGAAATTCAGCTTGTGAAGGGTCCTGTATATTCCCATATTGTCACCCATAAGGGTGGACAGCTGGATAGGCTTTATTCATATGTATACCAATAGTTATCATTTATATGACTTCAGGTAGGCATCTGATGTGGAAATATTGAATTTCATATTTATATCAAGGGGCTTCAATGGAACAATTGTGCAGGATTTGTTCCCGAGAGGGAGAATGTAAGAAATTACCATGCCTGGTCAAATATATATATATATATATATATATATATATATATATATATATATATATATATATATATATATTTATATATAAATATATGTATTTCTTACAGGAAAATGATTGGTAGAGAGGGAATATAAAAACAGGTAGAAAGCTCTAAAAAACCCTCTCTTAAATCCAGACTTCAGACAACCAGGTGGTCTGCGTAATATATCTGCATTATTTTCTGTTTCTCTTGTTTTATGTAACTTCTTCTGTGCTGTAATATGCCTTAATACATTGATAGCATTTGTATGTCCATAGTATGTATGTCCATAGTAACAATATTCTTTTTTTATTACTTAATTGGTATCTTATTGGTAAAATCATTGCTTCTAAAGGATTACCAGCTACGTCATATTTCTTTTCTGTATAATAGCAAGTTTAAATAAATTAGATCTTTGTATTTTAGCACTGTTATCATTTCATTATTGATTTTATTGATTATAGCTGCAAATGCATGGGATAGACTCTATAGACAAAAGGTTGTAATCACTTAAGGTATATATCGTTAAGCGAATAAGTGAGGTAGGTAGAAATTTATATACTGTAGATGCGGGGGCTCACAAATACTTAGCAGACCCCCCCAGTTTTATAAATTATTAACAAAATTAATTGCCCAGGAGTTTAAAGACAGCTTTGACTGCAAGATTGACCTTCTTTCTACTGCAGAAAGTCAATTTCCCTGCTAGCTTGTAAGCATGACTTAATCCACCGGCAACAACAGCCATGCTGGCCAAGAGCACGTCCCACTGTACTCCTGTGACAGAAATGGAATGGAGTACCATATACCTGTAATGTGGAGGAATTCCGATATCTTGGTTACTCACATGCTCCCAGGCCGAAGGCCCAAGTCCTCCAGAAATAATGGAGTGTTCACACATTCAGCCTTTTTAACCAAACCATTTACTGTAGCAAGCACAGAATGCACAGTTCTTTTCTACAACTATGATGCCTCTGCTTCTTTGCACCTGACATCAGCAAAACTGTACAGTTCAAATTTAACTTTAACACAGTACTTTCCGTTCCCTCACTGTAGTTTCCCCTAGACAGGTTCTCTAATGGGGCCTATCCCAGACCTGTCCCAAAGGGCATACTTCACTAGAGCTGTAATCTCACATAATGGTGTACTGCAGGCTACCTTTTCCCATCAGCCTCTAGCTCAAGTCCTTCCGATTCCAGACTATAAAGGCCTAAGCTAGTCTTACCCACACTACCCACTTGGGGGTACTGAACAAATTAACAGTGGCTGCCGGTAAACTGCAATTTACTTCTCTACAAAGTGAAGGGAAGTAATAAGATACCAAAGCTGAATCCCCATCTACAGCTGGGCTAAATAAAAAACAAAAGGAGCACAAAATCAGAACATTAGGGTCAGGTTTCCAAAATAATGAGCACCCATGTTTTTGTGGACATCATTATGTTGACAACTGGGGTGAACTCAACTCTCTCAATCAACTTTATTATTTTTAATTCTTGTGCTTCCAGCAATAGTAAATATACAGGAAAGTATGTTATTTTTACATGTTTTACATTTTTTTTACATTTCTTCAGTTGCTGGCTGGTTTCTGGCCTAGGCCAAAATTTTGTCATTTATCCCAGGAGTCTTCAAGGGCACACCCTCCTGCCTGCATGGCTGAGCTAAGGATAGATGAATTCCATGAATAAAATGCCACATGAATCTGCCCCTACTCAAGATGACTGTGGCTAGAAATGCAAGGGGGTCTTTTTCAAAGTGATTTCTCAACAAAATAAAGCATGGGGGCATGAATAGATGGTTGAGTTTGCTTTGAATATTAAAAATGAATTAAATTGTGTTTTCAGTTTGTGGTGCTCAGATAAAGTCAAGTTCTGTAATGTGAAACAACTGCTATGCGGACTCAGGCAAGACCTACCTATCTTAATAAACTTTCATACCATACCAATCATTAATTAAATTATTCATTATAATTAGAAATTGGTCAGTTTTGAGACAATTTGAAACTCAGTGGAGAGGCCTATTATTATCATCCACCTTTAATCTCTCAATTTTCTTTTGCTAAAATTACTTTTTAATGTGTTTTGTCATTAACATGCTGTCATGTGATATGTGCTTATTAAATGCAAATTGTGTAATGAATGAGAAAATAATTAGTGGGGAGGGATGTTCAGTAAACATTTGTTTAGCACTGATAACATTTTGAAAAGAGAAAAAAAGATGCATTCTTTTATTTCTAATCTCAATATCCTTATATTTCGTTGAGCTGGAATCAAGATATATAATGCTGTCTGTAGACTGATTAGATTGACAATTTGGCAAACACATATAGTAGTTTTCAATACTCTGATCCATCTGAAAACAGAAACAGATAAAATGCAAAATCGATGATACCTACTTAGTAATCAATTCAATTTGGCAGCACAGGGCTTGTGAGTCTGAACTTGTTGGCCCACTGCCTCATAGCTTCTACCCAGGCCCGGACTGGCCATAGGGCAAACTGGGCACTTGCCCGGTGGGCCGTGGCCGCCAGGCTGTAAGTCCTTGCAGGGCCCAAGGCAGCTGGGCTGCTCTTTGAGCCAGCGCCGCTCATCCAGCCTCTCCACGGCTGCCCGGCTGCCAGTTAAGCTCAGCCATCGGTGCCGGGGGGAGGAGCTAGATGAGATGCCTTCGGCCTCTCCGCGGCCGCACGGCGCCCGTATAGGTCAGGGGCGTGACTGCAAAGGGGGGGTGGAGCCAGAGCAGACACCTGCTGCAGACACCTTGGGGCCGGATAACAGAAAACTCGAGTGCAGCCCCCCCCCCTGTAACCTGGATAGGAGGAGCAGTGGGAGCGGCTGCATATAGAACAATCATTCTCTTTATCTTCCTCCTGCAGTATCAGAATGCCTGCAAGAGGTAGAGGAGAAGCAGGCATTTCGAGACTGCAGGAGGAAGAGGGAGAGAATGATTGTTCTATATGCAGCCGCCCGTGCTCTCCACATCACCCCCACGCTCTCCGCTTCCCCCCAGTGGTGTAGCGTGGGGGGTGCAGGGGGTGCCGTGGCCCCGGGCGCGACATTTAGGGGGGCGCCAGTATGTATCATTGGCTGCCTCCTCCTAATTTTAAATTACTGTGTCCCGGGCCGCCATGTTCAGTGTCCGGCGCCCTGTGATTGGGCATATGGGGGTCACGTGAGGCATAGAGCTGGCCTGTCCTCGATCGCTCCTGAAGTCCCGCCTCCGTACATGACCCCCATACGGCCTATCACAGTGCGCTGCGCCGGACACTGAACATGGCAGCTAGAGCGCGGGGGAGAGAAGCAATGTGAGCCGCCGCGGTCTTCTCCTCCTTCGGACTGATGCAGGCCAGCAAGACATGAAGGTGAGTGAGACTCCCTGGTGAGAGTCGTGTCAGTGTAGTGTAGTATGGTGGTCAGTGTAGTGGACAGTGTAGTATAGTGGACAGTATAGCGGTCAGTGTAATGTAGTATGGTGGTCAGTGTAGTGTAGTATAGTGATCAGTGAGGTGTAGTATGGTGGTCAGTGTAGTGGACAGTATAGTATAGAGGTGTAGTATGGTGGTCAGTGTAGTTTAGCATGGTGGTCAGTGTAGTGGACAGTATAGTATAGTGGACAGTATAGCGGTCAGTGTAGTGTAGTATGGTGGGCAGTGTAGTGTAGTATGGTGGTCAGTGTAGTGGACAGTGTAGTGTAGTATGGTGGTCAGTGTAGTGGTCAGTATAGTGTAGTGGTCAGTGTAGTGGACAGTATAGCGGTCAGTGTAGGAAACTAATAGCTCCGCGCTTAGGTAGTAAAGGAACTGCAGCCCCCCCAACACAGAATCACACCAATGTGGAATTCTAGAAAATTAAAGTCAAATGAGGGGTGATTGGCGCTGTTCCACTGAAGGTGTCTCAAGTGTAAAAAATTTTTTTGGTGTATCAAGTAGAACAATAAACAAAACTAAACAATATATAGAATTAAGAAACAATGTGTGGGAACTCATGAAGTATGTGTGACACCTGCGCCCATACAAAGTGCAGTGTGTGTTAACTCCCACTTAAACAAGAGGTAATCAAAACCTAGGTAAGTGTAAAAGAATAAGGTGAAATCGAAAAAATCTATCCAAAAAATCCTTGAAAAAACAAAAAATACTGGACATAAAAAACACCAATATTGCATAAATTAAATACTCATAGAAACCTATAATATGAGTGCACATAAAAAATTATAATATGAATGCACATAAAAAATTAAAAATCATGAAGTCTTCAGTCCACAAAAAGTCCCAAAACCAAATTGATAATAAAAAATTATATATTAAATATATTATAGTGAAAAAGTTCCTCATAAAGTGCAGATAGTAAGTCTCTTCAAATCTTCTAGCAGTGCTCTTAGTGACATGAAATCTTCCAGTCTTCTAAAAGCCCCCCAATGTGCCCTCACTCACCAAAGGAAAACACCCCTGCAGGGGTATCAAGCCTGTCAGCTGTATCCTGCAGCAACGGTCCTCAGTGAAGGCTCCTACTCGAATCTCCGTTCACGGTGTCCGGGCTGTCTCCAGTTAATCCCAAAGGAAAACACCCCTGCAGGGGTATCAAGCCTGTCAGCTGTATCCTGCAGCAACGGTCCTCAGTGAAGGCTCCTACTCGAATCTCCGTTCACGGTGTCCGGGCTGTCTCCAGTTAATCCCAAAGGAAAACACCCCTGCAGGGGTATCAAGCCTGTCAGCTGTATCCTGCAGCAACGGTCCTCAGTGAAGGCTCCTACTCGAATCTCCGTTCACGGTGTCCGGGCTGTCTCCAGTTAATCCCAAAGGAAAACACCCCTGCAGGGGTATCAAGCCTGTCAGCTGTATCCTGCAGCAACGGTCCTCAGTGAAGGCTCCTACTCGAATCTCCGTTCACGGTGTCCGGGCTGTCTCCAGTTAATCCCAAAGGAAAACACCCCTGCAGGGGTATCAAGCCTGTCAGCTGTATCCTGCAGCAACGGTCCTCAGTGAAGGCTCCTACTCGAATCTCCGTTCACGGTGTTCGGGCTGTCTCCAGTTAATCCCTCCTCTGCTACCACCTCCAGCAATGTCTTCTCTCTACTTCATAACATATAGATTCGAGTAGGAGCCTTCACTGAGGACCGTTGCTGCAGGATACAGCTGACAGGCTTGATACCCCTGCAGGGGTGTTTTCCTTTGGGATTAACTGGAGACAGCCCGGACACCGTGAACGGAGATTCGAGTAGGAGCCTTCACTGAGGACCGTTGCTGCAGGATACAGCTGACAGGCTTGATACCCCTGCAGGGGTGTTTTCCTTTGGGATTAACTGGAGACAGCCCGGACACCGTGAACGGAGATTCGAGTAGGAGCCTTCACTGAGGACCGTTGCTGCAGGATACAGCTGACAGGCTTGATACCCCTGCAGGGGTGTTTTCCTTTGGGATTAACTGGAGACAGCCCGGACACCGTGAACGGAGATTCGAGTAGGAGCCTTCACTGAGGACCGTTGCTGCAGGATACAGCTGACAGGCTTGATACCCCTGCAGGGGTGTTTTCCTTTGGGATTAACTGGAGACAGCCCGGACACCGTGAACGGAGATTCGAGTAGGAGCCTTCACTGAGGACCGTTGCTGCAGGATACAGCTGACAGGCTTGATACCCCTGCAGGCTTGATACCCCTGTGTTTTCCTTTGGTGAGTGAGGGCACATTGGGGGGCTTTTAGAAGACTGGAAGATTTCATGTCACTAAGAGCACTGCTAGAAGATTTGAAGAGACTTACTATCTGCACTTTATGAGGAACTTTTTCACTATAATATATTTAATATATAATTTTTTATTATCAATTTGGTTTTGGGACTTTTTGTGGACTGAAGACTTCATGATTTTTAATTTTTTATGTGCATTCATATTATATTTTTTTATGTGCACTCATATTATAGGTTTCTATGAGTATTTAATTTATGCAATATTGGTGTTTTTTATGTCCAGTATTTTTTGTTTTTTCAAGGATTTTTTGGATAGATTTTTTCGATTTCACCTTATTCTTTTACACTTACCTAGGTTTTGATTACCTCTTGTTTAAGTGGGAGTTAACACACACTGCACTTTGTATGGGCGCAGGTGTCACACATACTTCATGAGTTCCCACACATTGTTTCTTAATTCTATATATTGTTTAGTTTTGTTTATTGTTCTACTTGATACACCAAAAAAATTTTTTACACTTGAGACACCTTCAGTGGAACAGCGCCAATCACCCCTCATTTGACTTTAATAGCGGTCAGTGTAGTTCTCGGTGTAGTGGACAGTATAGTGGTCAGTATAGTGGTCAATGTAGTTCTCAGTGTAGGGGTCAGTATAGTATAGTGGTCAGTGTAGTTCTCAGTGTAGTGGACAGTATAGTATAGTGGTTAGTGTAGTATAGTGGACAGTATAGCGGTCAGGGTTGTGTAGTATGGTGGTCAGTGTAGTGTAGTATGGTGGTCAGTGTAGTGGACAGTGTAGTACAGTGGTCAGTATAGTGGTCAGTGTAGTGTAGTATGGTGGTCAGTGTAGTGGTTAGTATAGTGTAGTGGACAGTATAGTATGGTGGTCAGTGTAGTGGACAGTATAGTTGTCAGTGTAGTTCTCAGTGTAGTGGACAGTATAGTGGTCAGTATAGTGGTCAGTGTAGTTCTCAGTGTAGTGGACAGTATATTGGTCAGTGTAGTGGACAGTGTAGTATAGTGGTCAGTGTAATGTAGTATGGTGGTCAGTATAGTGGCCAGTATAGTGTAGTGGACAGTACAGTATGGTGGTCAGTGTAGTGGACAGTATAGTGGTCAGTGTAGTTCTCAGTGCAAAGGTCAGTATAGTATAGTGGTCAGTGTAGTTCTCAGTGTAGTGGACAGTATAGTGGTCAGTGTAGTTCTCAGTGTATTGGACAGTATAGTGGTCAGCGTAGTTCTCAGTGTAGTGGTCAGTGTAGTGTAGTGGTCAGTGTAGTATAGTGGTCAGTGTAGTATAGTGCTCAGTGTAGTGTAGTGGACAGTATAATATAGTGGTCAGTGTAGTGTAGTGGACAGTATAGTGTAGTGGACAGTGTAGTGTAGTGGACAGTGTAGTGGACAATATAGTGGTCAGTGTAGTAGACAGTATAGTATAGTGGTCAGTGTAGTGGACAGTGTAGTGGTCAGTGTAGTTCTTAGTGTAGGGGTCAGTATAGTATAGTGGTCAGTGTAGTTCAGTGTAGTGGACAGTATATTGGTCAGTGTAGTGGACAGTGTAGTATAGTGGTCAGTGTAGTGTAGTGGACTGTATAGTGTAGTGGGCAGTATAGTGGTCAGTGTAGTTCTCAGTGTAGTGGACAGTATAGTATAGTGGTCAGTATAGTGGACAGTATAGTGGTCAGTATAGTGGTCAGTGTAGTTCTCAGTGTAGGGGTCAGTATAGTATAGTGGTCAGTGTAGTTCTCAGTATAGTGGTCAGTGTAGTTCTCAGTGTAGTGGACAGTATAGTATAGTGGTCAGTTTAGTATAGTGGTCAGTGTAGTGTAGTGGACAGTATAGTATAGTGGTCAGTGTAGTGGACAGTATAGTATAGTGGACAGTGTAGTGGACAGTGTAGTGGTCAGTGTAGTTCTCAGTCTAGTGGACAGTGTAGTGGACAGTATAGTGGTCAGTGTAGTTCTCAGTGTAGGGGTCAGTATAGTATAGTGGTCAGTGTAGTTCTCAGTATAGTGGTCAGTGTAGTTCTCAGTGTAGTGGACAGTATAGTATAGTGGTCAGTGTAGTGGACAGTATAGTGGTCAGTATAGTGGTCAGTATAGTGGTCAGTGTAGTTCTCAGTGTAGGGGTCAGTATAGTATAGTGGTCAGTGTAGTTCTCAGTATAGTGGTCAGTGTAGTTTTCAGTGTAGTGGACCGTATAGTATAGTGGTCAGTGTAGTATAGTTGTCAGTGTAGTGTAGTGGACAGTATAGTATAGTGGTCAGTGTAGTGGACAGTATAGTATATTGGACAGTGTAGTGGACAGTGTAGTGGTCAGTGTAGTTCTCAGTCTAGTGGACAGTGTAGTGGACAGTGTAGTTCTCAGTGTAGGGATTAGTATAGTATAGTGGTCAGTGTAGTTCTCAGTGTAGTGGACAGTATAGTGGTCAGTGTAGTTCTCAGTGTAGTGGATAGTATAGTGGTCAGTGTAGTTCTCAGTGTAGTGGTCAGTGTAGTTCTCAGGGTAGTGGACAGTATAGTGGTCAGTGTAGTTCTCAGTGTAGTGGATAGTATAGTGGTCAGTGTAGTTCTCAGTGTAGTGGATAGTATAGTGGTCAGTGTAGTTCTCAGTGTAGTGGTCAGTGTAGTGTAGTGGTCAGTGTAGTATAGTGGTCAGTGTAGTATAGTGGTCAGTGTAGTGTAGTGGACAGTATAGTGTAGTGAACAGTGTAGTGTAGTGGACAGTGTAGTAGACAATATAGTGGTCAGTGTAGTGGACAGTATAGTATAGTGGTCAGTGTAGTGGACAGTATAGTGTAGTGGACAGTGTAGTGGTCAGTGTAGTTCTCAGTGTAGTGGACAGTATAGTACAGTGATCAGTGTAGCGTGTAATGGTCAGTAAAGGAATCAGGTTGGTCAGTGTTAAAATCAAGTAGTTTAGTGTAGTGGTCAGTATAGGAATCAGGTAGGTCAGTACTATTGTATTTGAAGGGACTCTGGGAGTGCTAAAAGTCCGCAGGTTAGAGGGGGGCGCAAATTACTTGCCTTGCCCTGGGTGCTGGCAACCCATGCTACGCCACTGAAGTGAGGGTAGTATATATAAGGTGTGGGGTGGAGAAGATGTGTGCAGGAGAGTTAGTTTAAGGATGGAGGACACAGCTGTCAGAAGGAGTTGTAGACAGTGTATTTTAAAAGGGGGAGAAAGAACTGAGGTGTAAACAAGATCACCTTTAGTCTGTGTGGTATTTTTCAAAGTATTTTCTTTTGTTCATTCGCTTTGTGCATTCGCTGGAGTACAGAGTGAGAAGTGCTCCCACTTATAGAAATACTCCCACTTTGAGAAAGAACCCCATCTGCAAACGTGCCATCCCTTGGCAAACATGCTTTCCCAGGCTTAGTTATGTACTGCTAGGGATGGGGATGGGTGCTTCCAATTACTAATCAGGAAGTTCATAAAAAATGGCTGCTATGCAGAGCAAAATTCTCACTTCAGAAACAGACTTACAAGGGGACAGCTAATAAAGATAAGAAAAGGCCATAATTTAAGATAAGGCATAGGGAGGAAACAAAAACAAAAAGCAATGTGGATAGTCTACAGATGGTTAAAGGGGTTGTAAAGGTAAAATTTAAAAAAAAAAAAATAACAAACATGTTATACTTACCTTCACTGTGCAGCTCGTTCTGCACAGAGTGGCCCCGAACCTGGTCTTCTGGGGTCCCTCGGCGGCTGTTTCAGCTCCTCCCCGCAAGCATTAACCACCTTAATGCGAGCTCCCTCGCATGGTGGTTAGTGCCTGCGGGCGCGCTCCCGTGATACAGCCGGCGGCTATAGCCGCTCACTGTATCACTCGGCCCCGCCCCCCAGCGCGCCGCGTCATTGGATGTGATTGACAGCAGCGCGAGCCAATGGCTGTGCTGCTTCCAATCCATCCACTGTAGCCAATCAGCGGCCAGGGTGAGCGGAGGAATAGATGTCGGGAACGAGAAGCTGACTTTCAAGGCGTCAGGTAAGTAAAACGGGGGGGCTGGGGGCGGCGGTATTGTCAGAAGTTTTTTCACCTTAATGCATAGAATGCATTAAGGTGAAAATTTTTTTACCTTTACAACCCCTTTAAGCAAAGGAGCATACCAGAGTTAAAGGGACATAAGTAAAACAGTTTCGGTATTGTGAGCATACCTGTGGAGGGACAAAGAAGATATTTTCAGATGAAACATTCAGATGATGAGTCAGAAGTGCTCCCACTTATAGAAATACCCCCACTTTGAGAAAGAACCCATCTACAAAACCTGCCAGCCCTTGGCAATGAGAATCCATTAGGATAAAAATTTTAAAGTGTTAGAACCACTTTAGTCCTTTTTCCGAGCAGCAGAAACATTGCTCCCTATTCTTTAACCCCTTGCACATGTACATTTACTGCAGGGCAGCAGCTCCTTTGTACAGAATCACATACAGGTATGTGATTCTGCTCTGCCGGGTCTGGGGCGCTGCCATGCTCCGTCTATGATTAGACACAGCGGGAGCCAATCAGCAGGCTTGGTAGGCCCGATGTCCGCTGGGAACCACCGATCGTTCCTGAGAGAGGCAGAACGGTGGTCTGTCTATGTAAACAAGGCAGATCGCCATTCTGTTAGTAGGGAAGATAGAGATCCTGTGTTTCTGCTAATCTCTGTCTTCCCACAGTTAAAGCACCCCCCACACAGTTAGCAAGCACTCCCTAGGGACACATTTAACCCTTTGATCGCCTCTGATGTTAACCCCTTCCCAGCCAGTGTCATTAGTACAGTGACAGTGCATATTTTTTAGCACTGATCACTGTATTAGTGTCACTGGTCCCCAAAAAAGTGTCAAAAGTGTCTGATTTGTCCACTGCAATATCGCAGTCCTGCTATAAGTTGCGGATCACCATCATTACTAGTGAAAATAAATAAAAATTCCATAAAAATATCCCATAGTTTGTAGACGCTATAGCGTTTGCGCAAACCAATCAATATACAATACGCTTATTGTGATTTTTTTTACCAAAAACATGTAGCAGAATACATATTGGCCTAAATTGATGAAGAAATTTGATTTTTTTTTTTTACATTTTTTTATTGGATGTGTTTTATAGCAGAAAGTAAAAAATATATATATTTTTTTAAATTGTCAGTCTTTATAGCGCAAAAAAAACAAAAAAACCCAGAGGTGATCAAATACCACCAAAAGAAAGCTCTATTTGTGGGGAAAAAAAGGACATCAATTTTTTTTAGGTACAGCATCACACGACCACACAATTGTCAGTTAAAGTAACGCGGTGCCTTATTGCAAAAAATGGCCTGGTCATGAAGGGGGGTAAACCTTCCGGAGCTGAAGAGGTTAAAGCTTTACAAATACAGTAAATCCTCGGATTGCGAGTAACGAGCATTTCGCAATACGAGTTTTCTATTTTTTTTAAAATCCTGACTCGGTTTGAATGCGTTGTCTCACAAGACAAAAAGGATTCAAGCCTCTGGGGTATGCAGTACCGCATGTGGCCAGAGGTGCCAGAGATGACACTCGGAGACACTCGGAAACACTCGGAAACACTCCATTCCCGAATGTGTCCCCGAGCGTCTCCGAGTGGTCTCCCAAGGTCTCTGAGTGTCTCTGGCGCCCTCCCACCTCTGGCCACATGCGGTGCTGCATACAATAGCAGTGACACTGGAACAAATTATCTGAGTTTCCATTGATTCCTATGGGGAAACTCGCTTTGATATATGAGTGCTTTGGATTACAAGCATTCTTCTGGAACGCATTATGCTCGTAATCCAAGGTACTACTGTTTATTCTGAACTTGAGACCAAAATGAGTCCATTATCATCTGCTTTATGTAAATGAATTAGTAAAGCAGCAGTGCCCTTGTTCTACTTTGAACATGTTTTTCATTATAGTAAGTAAATTTGGGGACTATGGGAGAGAGATTGCAGGGGGGTGAATACATACGCACATGCCAATTATCAGTTTTTTATTTCTGAAAAATAGTTTTAGGTATATATTTTTCAAATTTTACTTCACCAACTTAGACTATTGTGTTCTGATCCATCACATATAATTCAGATTAAAAAATCATGGAACTAAAGGCTGTAATGTAACAAAATAGGTAAAAAGCCAAGGGGGTGAATACGTTTGCAAGGCACTATATATACTGTATATATATATATATATATATACACATTATATATATATATATATATATATATATATATATATACATTATATATATACATTATATATATAAAATATCATTACATATCTGTGTGTGGATCCCCCCTTACATCAGGGTCCCCAGAGATCACCCACTTACATCAGGGTCCCCAGAGAGCCTCCCTACTTACTTCAGGGTCCCCGGAGAGCCTCCCCACTTATATCAGGGTCCCCAGAGAGCCTCCCTACTTACATCAGGGTCCCCAGAGCCCCTCTCATTACATCAGGGTCCACAGAGAGCCCCTTCCTTTCATCAGGGTCCCCAAAGAGCCTCCCCCTTACATCAGGGTCCCCAAAGAGCTTCCCTTACATCAGGGTCCACAGAGCCCCCTCCTTACATCAGAGTCCCCAGAGAGCCCCTCCTTACATCAGGGTCCCCAGATAAACCTCCTTACATCAGGGTCCCCAGAGAGCCCCTCATTACATCAGGGTCCCCAGAGAGCCCCTCCTTACATCAGGGTCCCAGAGAGCCCCTTCCTTACATCAGGGTCCCCAGAGAGCCCCTTCCTTACATCAGGGTGCCCAGAGAGCCCCTCCTTACATCAGGGTCCCCAGGGAGCCCCTCCTTACATCAGGTGTCCCCAGAGAGCCCCTTCCTTACATCAGGGTCCCCCAGAGAGCCCCTTCCTTACATTAAGGTCCACAGAGAGCCCCTCTTACATCAGGTGTCCCCAGAGAGCCCCCCTTACATCAGGTGTCCCCAGAGAGCCCCTTCCTTACATCAGGGTCCACAGAGAGCCCCTTCCTTACATCAGGGTCCCCAGAGAGCCCCTTCCTTACACCAGGGTCCCTAGAAAGTCCCAAGTGTATACAGTGGAGAGGGGAGGGTCCTCTGACCTGGGCATGTATCAGAAAGAGTGTATAAGCAGAGGGACTCACTTGTACACTGAAGAGTTAAACTGATGCCTGCTCGGGTCAGAGGCCCCCCCCCCTCCACTGTATACAGTCGGGAAGAGAACTACTAGCCCCAGGGAGATCACGCAGCCACAGGGCTGCCAATCGTTGACTGCCAGAGGTGCAGGGGGGGATGCCAGGGTCTTGGGGCCCCCACAGCAGCAGAACTCAAGGGCCCAGTCGTAAGTGCGACTGCTGCAACCCTGGTAGTTCCGCCACTGACTCTGATGCATAGTTTTTCTCATGTTTTACATCTTATGTTCTTCCTCTTCAATGCAACCAGATAAAACCCACTGGAAGGTCCAACCCTGTTATTAGGATCTTCTTGTGTACCTACTTTACTGTGTGTGCAGTGCTATGTAAGAATTATATTGTTGTTATGCCTTGTATTCCCTTCTTTTACTTGGAAAGAAAAATGTAATAAAAAAACAAATGAAACAGAAGATAATGGGCAGAATCACAATAAATGAAATGGGCACAGAGACTAAAGCTGGCCATGCACTAGTAGATTTTCAAATGAACGCTCATACAATATCTCTCATCAAAACATTTGATGACTTGACAAAGTTCATTCAAAAATACTAAAAAATGTAGTTTGCTTTTAAAATTAAATTTTGAAAGGTATGTAATTTCCTGAATGAAAACCACATTCACTGTTAGAAATTCCTTTGAGAAAAACTGTTCACTCAAGCCCTTGATTTTTCTCATCATTGCAGTTGAAAACAAGCGTTGTCTTGACAAACGAGTTGAACGAATGTCCCTGAAATGAGAGTTTTTGAATTGAAGCAAGCACACACAGAACCTCTGCCTGTCCCTCCCCTCTGCTGCCTATTCACAGAAGCCTTTGTATTTTATGAATGGGTTCACATAATATAAAGGCTTCTGTGATTGGGCAGGAGCAGGGGAAGGGAGGGCATAGAAGCTGCATTGACTCTGAGATTCAAGTAGCTGAGACCACAAGGCCCATGGTTGGAGCTGACTAACCTGTGTTAGAAAGATCTGTATACTTACCTACTTTCAGGCTGCTCTGGACCGGTCAGATGATCTGGCTCCCCTGTGTCAGCCAGTGGCAGCTGCAGAGGAAAGGAGGGAGCCCCAACAACGGATAGGCCATAGGAACCTATAGGTGACGTCACCACTCCCAGCCATTACCAGCCATAGTTGAATGCTCTCTCCTCTCCCCTGCAGCTGACACTGGCTGACACAGGAGAGATCACGTGACCGAACTGGAATGGCCTGAAAATAGGTAAGTATACAGATCTCTCTTATACAGATCTCAGTATTGGTGTTAGGATGAGGAGGGATCATTTTTAAGTGAGATTTTAGCTGGTATTCAAATTTAAGGGGGTGGAAACAGGGTAAGAAAAGGGACAGGAAGGAAAGGATGAGAGAATTAAGCACAAAAAGAGACACTAGCTGTGAATGTAGAGAAACACATCTATTGGCCAAATGCCTAATTTATGAATTAGACAACAATAAAGGTTTTATTATTTTTTTTTCAAGAGGTTAAGTTATCCTGCTTCTAAAGCATTTCTAATGTGGCATAAAAATACTTTGGGCACCAGTAAGATTTGAATTATTAACTAAACAGACAAACCTCTGGCTGTGTAACAAAAGGAAAAATCCTAGAAACCAGTTCAAAAAGATCTCTCAGCATTTCAGACTCTGTATCAAACGCCTGCTAAAAAAAATATCCTTGTGATATCGGAGTAATATTTTTTTTTTTTTTAAATGAATGGCGCTTCAACCCCAAGGCACAAAGGGGGAACACGTGCAACAATAGAGAAAGTCTAATAATTTTGTAGCCATACCCGATCATTGCACATACTTGTCTAAACCATTTCTGCTTCTCAAATAAAAACAGATCTTAGATTTGGCACAATTCAGAACTGCACAAATGTTTCCTAGAAACCAGACTTTAATTTTTATTCTCATATGGGAATTTTTTCATGATCTTCATGCCTGATTGATGTAAGATGTGTTTTCTGAAAACCCATTGATGCAATCTGTGGTTCATATGTGTAGTCATTTTTAGCGAGAAATTGGTACACAGGAAATGGTCTTCTGGGAACCTGGAGAGATTAAATCTCTGGGGCTCGGAGTTTTAGCTTCGTATGTAACACCGCTAATAGGTGTTAAAATTGAACCGTAATCAAAGTTTATCATCTAAAAGGAAACGTAAGTGTGAACCCTTCAAGGAAATTATGCAGAGTTATCAATTGCACAAGAGCTAGGTCTGCAAGATGTCTTAGACAGATACCAGAACTTTACTTGGGGATATTAAATAGATCTTGGTAGAGGAATAAACATTTTTTTACAAGAAATACAAATGCAAATTAGGCTGCAAATTTAAAACACTTAAAGTGGTTGTATACCCTTATTTTTCATTTTTATTTACAGGTAAGCCCTTTAATAAGGCTGACCTGTAGGTAAAATGAATATCTCCTAAACCTGTACGGTTTAGAAGATATTCACTTTGCATGCAGCCCCTGACGTTAGCAGCGCATGCACTGTAAATGCTTGGCTGAAGGTCCAGCAGATGCTGCCGGACCTTGCTGGGAAGAAGACTCCCGGGAGTGACATCATCGCAGCTCTGGTCACCCACAGCACCAGAACCGCGAACCCGGAAGAAACGCTGAGGGCAAAATGTCAGCTCCCTCGGCATGGACTGGGTGAGATACAAGGACCTTGTTCTAAGGTAAGTATTTCATAATGAGCTAGCTCATTATGCCTTGCCTTTAGAGGTTTTTTCTTCTTTTCTTTTTTTTTTTTTGACATATGTGGGTATACAACCACTTTAAAGGGAGTCACAGCATACACTTATTTTATAACACCAGAATTGTAATAACAATACAAACAATAGTTATATTTGACAAGCCAATGTAAGCTTACTTGATAAATCTCCCTTCATGTTGTGAATTTTGTATGTCTGTTGGCCACATCTTCCACAACTTCCTGGATTCCCTGCATGCTTTTCAGCTTCTCCTCTGCTGTTTACTTTCAATTTCTATGGACTACATATCCCATGGTACTATCTCTGTAGGATGCTGTGCTGCCTAAAAAATAAATAATGAATTAGCCACTTCCCACCCACCATATAGCAGAATGATGGCCGCAACGTGGTTAAGTTATCCTGACTGGGCTTCCTATGGTGTCCAACAGGTAAGCCGCTCATGCGCGCCCACAAGGGCATGCAGCAGGGCGATCGGTAGTGCGGTGTGTCGCTCTGACACACCGCATTTCCGATCCCGATAAAGAGCCTATGATGTAGGCTCTTTACCATGTGATCAGCTGTGTCCAATCACAACTCATCACATGGTAACCAGGAAGTGCCGTTTATCGGCTTTTCCTCTACTCGTGTTGACAAGGCGCGAGTAGAGGAGAGCCGATCATCGGCTTTCCTGACAGGGAGATAATCAGCGCATTGATTTTCAGTGTAGACCCACCAGGAATACCAATCAGTGCCAATCAGTACCCAATAGGGATGCCTGTCAGTGCCCCCTTATCAGTGCCATCTATCAGTGCCGCCCATCAGTGCCACCTATGAGTGCCCATCAGTGTCTCCTATGAGTGGCCACCAGTGGCACCTACAAGTGCCCATCAGTGCCATCTATCAGTGCCCATAAGTGCTGCATAGAATTGCCTCATCATCAGTGCCCATCAGTGTCTCCTCATCAGTGCTGCCTATCAGTGCCATCTACCAGTGCCCATCAGTGCCGCCCATTAGTGCCACCTATCAGTGCACATTAGTGCCCATCAGTGCTGCATATAGGTGCCTCATCATCAGTGCCACCTCATCAGTGCCCATCAGTGCAGCCTCATCAGTGCTCATCAGTGAAGGAGAAAACGTACTTATTTACAAAATTTTATAACAGAAACAAAGAAAAGATTTTTTTTCTTCAAAATTTTCGGTCATTTTTAATTTGTCAAATACCACCAAAAGAAAGCTTCATTTGTGGGAACAAAATTATAACATTTTTGTTTGGGTACAGTTTAGCATGACCGCGCAATTGTCATTCAAAATGGGACAGCGCTGAAAGCTGAAAATTGGCCAGGACAGGAAGGGGGTGAAAGTGCCCAGTATTGAAGTGGTTAAAACCATATAGATTCAGGTTAAGTGAAATCATGAACATGAATGTGCAAATGGTGATGTACATAAATAACATAAAAAGCCCTCGGGGCTTTCACACTGAAGAGACGAGAGCTGCTCTTTCAGGGCGCTTTGCAGGCGCTATTTTTAGCGCTGTAGCGCCTGCAAAGTGCCCCAGTGTGAAAGGGGTTTAAGTCTGTGGTCTGAAGTCGCCAAGTGGACATCTTTTTCCACCCACCGAAATCTTTCAATTCACACTTATTTTTACCACTAAACTGAGCTTATATCGTGAAATCCAGTATTCAGAAGTCCGTGACACTGTTTTGATGTTAAATTTTAATAGCAGCGGTGTTCTGTCGGATTAGCAAACGTGTGAGATCAGCAGGCTTGCCGCTGCTTTTAAAATTCAACATTAAAATAGTGTCACTGAATTCTAAATACTGGATTTCATGATATAAATTCAGTTTAGTGGTAAAAATAAGTGTGAATTGAAATATTTTGGTGGGTATAAATAGATGTCCATAGCTCCCAACTGTTCCTGATTTCGAGGGACTGTCCCTGATTTGAGACAATGTGCCTCTGTCCCTCTTTCCTCCTCATTTGTCCCTCATTTGGTCTGATCTATATAGTTGTATATAAAATGCACTTTTTATCTTTCAATAAGTATTTCCCAGTGCTAAACCTTTCATCCAAATTCTAAATTGCTGCATTTGTCAATTTTGAAAGCCAATATAAAGAAATATTAGTGGTAAAAAAAGCCCTTGTGGATTTAAATAACTTTTTTTTTTTTTTGGTTATGTCCCCTTTAAGGGGCGTGGCAGGGGGCATGTCCTATGCCTACATACGTTTGCTAGTAGGTGTTGGGAGGTATGGATGTCCGCTTGGCGACTGCAGACTGTAGGCTTAGTGTGGCTAAGTGCGGGGTGTACCAAGATGGCCGTGACGGAAAAAATCTGACGGGTCGCCTAATCTGAGGGAACACGGCCATAAGCTTGTTTTCGACCCTTGAGCACAGGACATATAGAAACTATCTTGGTAAACAAGTGGTTAGAGCAGTATCAAACCCAAAAACAAACATTTTATTATAATGCAGCTTACATTTTTTTTTTATTCTATATTTTTGGGGGTTTTTTTATTTATTTTTTATTTGCAATAAAAAAAACATTAGTGTAATGCAGGGATCTTCAAACTACGGCCCTCCAGCTGTTGCAGAACTACACATCCCATGAGGCATAGCAAAACTCTGACATTCACAGACATGACTAGGCATGATGGGAATTGTAGTTCCTGAACAACTGGAGGACTGTAGTTTGAAGACCCCTGGTGTAATAGCAAAAAAAAAAAGACACAACAATGCATCGCAGCTTGCCCATTTTTTAAATGTGATGACAGCATTCGTTTTGGTTTTTTTGCTTTTCGTTCCTTATTTTAACCTGGTGATTCAGCAAGTAAGGCTCTTTTCACACATGCGGACTGTTTGTCCATTTTTCATCCACCCATTGACGAATAAAAAAAAGACATCAATGCATCTCTAGAGAAAAAACAATGTAAATGGATGATCATCCATTTACATCCGCTTATATCCTCTTCTATCAACATTCGATTTTTTGAATGGATCAAAGCCCTATAATTTTTTAACAGATCAGACGAAAAACGTATGTAAACGGACAATCAGTCCTTTTTAAGCATGAAAAAATGGCTTTAAGACTTAAGCACTTGAGAACTCAAGCTGTGTCAAAGGGGCCTAAGCCTGTTGTTTTTCAAAAGAACAAGCTCTCTTGCAGATGTAGCAGTTAGAGGCATGAGACAAACCATTTACCACTGACAGGGGTGCTTACAATTATCAGCTTTTATTTATTTATGTAAAATGTTTATCCCAAAAGGAAAAAAAAACTGTTGTGACTGTTTATAAAGTGTCAGCTGCAGTTTGACTTCAATTTGTTAGTGCAATTAAATCTGCTGGTACATCTAACACTACCTTCCTCTAGATTGACAATGCTGCTGTCCAAATGTGCCCCCTGTGCTTATTTATTAGAGTGGTGACACTCTAATACAGGAGGTGCAGATCACCAGGTGAAAACAGGAGAAAAAGCCCCACAAAAAAAAGAAAACTAAAGTGTGACCCGGAGGAAAATCTAGACGGAGGGTCGGCATGACTATGGGAGGAACAGGTCGGCAAGGGTTAAGTTTTTACTGAGTTAGTTGGGGAAAAAGGGTAGCTTACCTTATTGGAGGAGCAGGTCAGGTGTTTGGGTGGAGCTGGAAAAGGGTTGGTATGTTGCACAGGCTGTTGGGAAATCATTCCAGAATATTCCTCGTTGGTAGAAGTTCTGTCGGCCCCTGCGGAGAGAAATACAGGCAGGATGAGCGATTTGGAGGCCTTGTGGGAGCAGGTCAGGGCTGCAGCCTCTACACGGGGTCCTCAGTGGCTCCAGCAACAGCTATTGGGCATGTTAGGGGGGTCGGGGGTTGATCCATCTCCTCCTGGATCTCCCCCTTCATCTAAGCGCGCTAGGAGGGTTCGCCCTCCTGAGCGGTTGAGCCCATCACATACCCTCCGGGTCCGGCGGCCGCATGGGAGCTCCACTCGGAACCCTTCAGTGTCCCCTGCTGGGCCATCAGCTTCTGGCTCCAGCGGAGGGCCTGGGAGGAATCCCCAGCATCGGCGGGACCTGCGGGAGGGGGGACGCTGCGCTCTCTTCCCCCCTCCTCCCCCTCTACAGTGACACAGGACCTTGCGGCCGGCTCTCCTGCTGATGTGCCTAGCAGGAGGCCGGCTCGGCGCGGGAGACAGTCGGATGCAGGGAGGGGCGGGAGCCCTGTCCCTTCTGGAGCGGTGGGCAGAGCGGACCTTGTGTGCCAGGAGGTCCGGTACCTGCGATCGTCAGCTGCATCATCTGCAGGCTCAGCTACCTCTCCTGTGGCTGGAGCGTCGGCTCGGCATGGGAAGGCTGGTGAAACAGGCAGCAGAAGGCAGTTGGCGCCCTCTGCTGCTTTTACTCAGACATTACAGTCATCTTCAAGCAATGTTAGAGTGACAGCTGCACGGGGGAGTGGCCAAGCTCAATTAAAGGGCCGGCGACCCCCTTCCACGGCTGGGGGTGCACGTGAACCCCGCAGCTGTCAGATGGAGGCGGAGGAGGATGCTGATACGCCGGGGCGTGCGGAGCCGGAAGAATCGAGGGGAAGGACGCCTGCGGCACAGTCCGTGCGTGAGTCGTCAGCAGAATCCGGCGAGGTGTCCAGCGATGACGGCGATGGGCGATCACCGACCGTGCGCCCTACTGTGCGGAGTCAGCTGGGATCCGGATGTGCGGCTGCTCGGGATTCGGTGCGCAGGCAGCCTGGTGAGTCCAGTTTTATTTCTGCTACTTCTGTAGGGCAAGGGGTTGGGTTCACGGCGGGTGGACAGGAGGGGTCACGGGGCAGGGAGCAAGCGGGTCAGTTAGGTAGGGAACCTGGTGTGGCAGGTCTGGCGGAATTTTTTGCGGGTTTTCGGGAATTGTTGGACCGTTGCGCCCCGCCTGGGCCCTCGGGACCAGTAGCGGGGCCGACGGGGGCGTGGGTCCCTGCCGTGACCGCGTCGGATGGTTTGGGCCGTGATGCCCCCGTTGTGCGTAGTTCTATGCTGCCGCCGGCGGTGAGCACGGCGTCCCAGCGGGAAGGACAAACGGATACAGAGATCCCATTATCCTCGACAGAAGTTGAGTCTGCTTCTCAGACGGTGAGGGCCAGTGGCACGGAGTCGCGTAAGGCTAAGGAGTCGGGGGACGATGGGGTTCGTTTGGGTGATAGAGCGCATGGTGAGGTTTATGTGTGCTTCGAGGGTCCGTTGGGGGTGCACCTCAAGCCCGAAGTTAGGGAGAGGATTTGGCGGGGGGAATATGTGGAGATATTCTCCCTCTTGCCGCTGGAGAAGTTTAATATAGAGAAAGGTAAAGCAGATGAGAGTAAAAAGGAGGAGGAGGAAAGGCGACGTTGGCGGCTTATCCCTAGGACTTTTTCTAACTGGCTGCAAGCCTTTGCGATATTGGCCAGCGTCATAGGTGAAAAGGAGCCGGAGAATTGTTCTCCGCTTTTTTGCTATTTAGACGCAATTGGGGAGGCTTATAGAGTATATGGGGCACTGGCATGGCTTCGCTATGATGAACAGTTTCGCCAGCGAAAAGCTGTCAGGCCTCAGCTAAGATGGGACCATAAGGATATTGGGCTTTGGATGAAGCTCATGGTGCAGGCTCGGGCTTCGGGCCAGCCCTTTCCAGGGGGGGCCGGCGGTTCAGGCACTGGGCAGCCGGCCTCACAACGAAAGAAACTACTGTTGGCAGTTCAACGAAGGAGCGTGCCGCTTTGGCACGACCTGTCGGTTCCGTCACGAGTGCTCCGGATGCGGAGGCTCTCACGGTTTTGCCAAATGCTTCAAGAAGGGGAAGCCGCAATCTAGTGAGTCCGCTTCAAAAAGGGAAGACGCCGGTAAATCTGTCCGAGATGCTGCCGTACCAAAGTAGGTATCCCAGAAGGGAGGTGGCGGTTTTTCTTGCAGAGGGCTTTGCCCATGGTTTTCACATTCCTTGTTCGCTACCCTTGTCTGTGAATTCGGTGCCCAAGAATCTGAAATCTACTTCTCAGTTTCCTCAGGTGGTGACGGATAAGTTCGCTAAGGAGGTGGAGATGGGTAGAATGGCTGGCCCATTCGATCACCCACCCATACCTGGGTTGCATGTGTCTCCTTTGGGGGTGGTGCCTAAGAAGGAACCACATAAATTTCGGCTGATACATCACTTGTCGTATCCTAAGGGATCTTCGGTGAATGATGCGATAGAGCCTGACTTGACGTCGGTGGCCTATACGTCATTTGATACGGCCGTCAGTTGGGTTCAGAGATATGGGCAGGGGGCATTATTGGCTAAGACGGACATTGAGTCCGCTTTTCGTTTATTGCCGGTTCACCCGGATAGCCAGCCGTTGCTGGGTTGTTTTTGGGGTGGTCAGTTTCTTTGTTGATCGTTGTCTTCCCATGGGTCGTTCTATTTCTTGTTCTTATTTTGAGACGTTTAGTACCTTTGTCGAATGGGTGGTTCGGGAAGAGTCACAAGTGCGCTCGGTTCTGCACTACCTTGATGATTTTCTTTGTATTGGCCCCCCGAAGTCCACGGTTTGTTCGGTCTTGTTACGAACATTGGAAGGCGTGGCGCGGCGTTTCGGGATTCCCCTTGCGCCAGAGAAGACGGAAGGGCCTTCGGCAGAAATGCAATTCTTGGGTATCATCATTGATACACAGGCAATGGAGTGTCGCTTGCCGGCGGCTAAATTGGAGGACTTGCGATTGTTGGTGAGGGCGGCCTTACAGGCGAAGAAAATTAGGCTGAAGCAATTACAGTCTTTGCTGGGGAAGCTTAATTTCGCCTGCCGCATCATGCCGATGGGGCGCATTTTTTGCCGTCGCCTGAGTGCCGCCACTTCTGGGGTTTGAATGCCACATCATTTTATTCGGCTTTCGGCCGAACACAAGGCGGATCTGCAGGTATGGGAGGAATTTCTGGCCACCTATAACGGGAGATCCTTGTGGATGGCTCCAGTGGTGTCGGCCTTTGATTTCGATTTGTACACGGATGCAGCGGGCAGTTTGGGTTTCGGGGCGTACTGTCAAGGGGCATGGTGCGCAGAGGCGTGGCCGGAAGAATGGCGTGTCGCGGGCTTCTTGAGTAATCTGGTGTTATTGGAGCTTTTCCCGATTGTGGTGGCACTGGACATTTGGGGGTCTCGCTTTCAAAATCGCCGAGTTTGTTTTCACTGTGATAACATGGGGGTGGTGGCAGTTGTGTCTAGTCTGTCTGCTTCGTCTCCGCCCGTAGTGCGTTTATTACGTTTTTTGGTCCTTCGTTGTTTGAGTTTGAATTGTTTTGTAAAAGCTGTACATGTACCGGGTGTGGAGAATTCCATTGCTGATGCCTTGTCTCGTTTTCAGTGGGACAGGTTCCGGAAGCTGTCGGTTCCTTGTCCTACGCATCTGTGGAGACTGGCATTGGAATAGCGGGTGGCTTGGTACAGCGTTCGGTGAGTGCGGGAGCATGGGCGGCTTACTCTTCGGTTTGGCGTGAATGGGACGAACTGGTAAGTTCCGTGGGGGGTTGTGTTTCGGATCGGGACAGGCTCTCCCTGTTGTTGTATGTGATTGGGATGCAGTTTTCCAAGGGAGAGTCGGTATCGAAAATGAACCGGAGATTGGCTGCGTTGGCTTTTCTTCATAAACTACAAGGCCTGCGGGATATTACGAAGGACTTTATGGTGAGTCAGGCCATGAAGGGTTTCCGGCGCGGATGCGTGGTAAGAGACACCAGGCGCCCTGTGTCCTTTGGGCTGCTACAGGATATGGTAGGAATCTTGCCCAGGGTTTGTTCCTCGCCTTATGAGGTTCAACTGTTTACGGCTGCCTTTTCTTTGGCTTTCTTTGGAGCCTTGAGGATTGGGGAGCTGGTGAGCAAAAATAAACGCGGTGTGGGGGGTTTGATGTTTTCGGAGGTACAGATCAATGCGGATAGCGTTCAGCTCCTTATCAGTAGATCTAAAACTGATCAATTGGGCAAAGGGGTTTATGTGACGTTATTTAAGGTGCTTCCGGAGGCAGTGTGTCCGGTACTTTCTGTTCAGCGCTTCGCTCAGGTTCGGAAGGGCGGGCAAGGGCCTTTTTTACAGCACGAGGATGGTTCATCCTTGTCGCGTTTCCAGTTCGTGGCAGTTTTTAAGCGCTGCTTGTTGACGGTTGGAATGCCAGCCTCTCAATTTAATACTCATTCTTTTCGGGTAGGGGCAGCTACGGAGGCAGCTCGTTGGGGTTTGAGTCCACAGATGGTTATGCGCATAGGGAGGTGGGAATCTGATCGTTTTAAAATTTATGTACGTCCGCACATGCTATAATGTTTTTCATGATGTTATTGATTTGTTGGAGTTATGTTTTGGGCTATATGTTTTCTTTGGTTGTCTGTTACAGGTTTTCCTCAAGGCCTGGTGTGGATTCTGGGCGACTCTTATGTCTTCTGGGGGGCGATCAGAGCGGATGCGCGGCCCGAAGGGAGACAGCTTGGAGTTCCCCGGAGTGAAGCAGTATGCAAATGGTTGGGAGTTAGAGGCATGCTGTGGGGACGGGTTCTTCCGGAATTCCACTATTATTCTAGAGTGGACAGGCCTCCTGATGTTTTGGTGCTCTCAGTGGGAGGAAATGATATGGGGGTCCAGGCAGCTAGGGACATTGTTCGGGATGTAAAGTTTGACATTCTGCGACTGATGCGTGACTTCCCTGGGGTCATCATAGTGTGGTCAGACATAGTGGCACGACACACTTGGCGACATGCGCGTTCCGTTGAACGCTTGAATAAAGCACGGATAAAGGCCAACAGGGAGATTGGGCGTTTTGTGTCTCGCCTTGGGGGTGTGGTGGTTCGCCATCGGGATCTGGAAGACCTATCTATTAGGTATTGGAGGGATGATGGTGTACATCTGAATGCGGTTGGAACCAATTTTTGGTTTTTAGGATTGCAGGAAGGGGTTCAGAGGGCTCTGCAGGTGTGGAGGGACTCGCTTTAGTGAGGTGTCACTCAAGCTCACATGGCGGGTCAGGGGGTCTTTGGGGGGTCTTTGAAACAGTTTATTAAATTTTGGGGGATCCATACAGGGTATGGGATCCCACCTTGGTTGGTTGTTGGTGGTTCTCCTAGGACTTAGGTCCCAAGGGAAAGAGAAATTTGGAAAGTCGCAATGTCCTCGAGCCGGCTGGGGCACAGCTGAGGTCACAGTTGTTATTGAGCAAAATGGGACCCCAAAGACCCCCTCCTGGTGTTAAGAATTGTTATGTTTATGGTTATATTTATTTTGGTTAATAAAAGGCTGTTGTGGCCATTAAAACCCATGTCACGCAGCGTTGTGTGGTTATTATAGGTTTAAGATAAGTGTAAGACCGCAGTTGACGAATCCTATAGTCATGCAGGTACCACATCCAATGATTGGTAAGCTACAATTTTTTAGTATTTTTGATTTTGAGTTTAATGCTACTTTAATGCATGGGGTGGAGGAAGGGTAAGTTGGAATTGTGCCTTAGGAAAAACATCTTCTATTTCTTGGACTTCCGTGGTGTTGATGATTACTTGCAGTTGCAGCCCCTGCCAGGTCTGTGTACGTAAGAAGCCCTTGAAGCATCTTGGCTGCTTTATGTGAAAACTGGACATGGTAAGTGCTCTAATAATGAAGACAAGCAACATCACAGCACATCATTACTTACTGTCTCTTTTTCTCCAAGTGGATAACACCATAAAGACATAAGCAGCTTTAAAATAAATAACCAGCTCAGGTACAGCAACTAACGGTGAGTGGTGATCCGCTTTGCTTTAAAGTGACACACCAGCCAAACAGACAAATACACAGTTGAGTTACATACATGCTTATGGACTGAAAGTTGTATTAAACCCAAAAACAAAAATGATAAAGGATAACTTCACTTATGTGGGGAAAAAAAAGTAAAAAATAAATTATTAATATAGCGTATACAATTGCGACACAAGTCATATTGTAATTTGATGATATTAAAAAATAACCTTTCTTTTTCAATCTGCAGTAATTTTTGTAATTTTCTGTAACATGCAATATGGCAACCTGGAGGTGTTCTGTACACAGATGGTAATGTGAAAACTCAGCGAGGAGATGGATGTGAAATGAAAGCTGGTTAATTTGGACAGCCCTGGGTCTTCTTGAATACTGGTGCTGAACTGTCTGGATGGGCACTGACCTGAGTCGCCTAGGCTTGTCTAGGTGACTAGTTGTTAATTAGCCTACTGTTAAATTATATTACTGTTTATATTTATCTGTACTGTTAGATGTATTGATGATTTTACTGTTTACAGTTTGCATTGTTTAGGATAATGTGATTAAGCTCTTAGTTGATTTTGAGTGGTATATATTCTGTGTGAATTAACAATAAAGGCAGTTCCAGTTTGCACCTAAGCTAGTGTCATCTAGTTCGTGGGTGCAATATCTAGCTAAAACACCTGGTTCTTGGTTCCAGAGTGGAGGAAGCTGTATCTTGATGGAGGCACTCAGGCTGGGTGCCAGGCGGTCCGTCACAACCATGAATACAAAAGTTGGCCATACACTGTACAAATTGTGGAAGGAGGTTCTTGAAGAACCAGCTGAAATTCACTCCATGGATGGCCCTATCAGCCTCTTCCTGCCTAACATCAGACCCTAAAACTCCATTTGTTGTGTATGGGGCTGTGTAGCCGCAGACTGGTCGGGGTGCCCATGCTGACCAGTGTCCACAACCAAAAAGTACCTACAATGGGCATGAGAGTATCAGAACTGGAACATGGAGCAATGGCAGGATGTGGCCTGGTCTGAAGAATCACATTTTCTTTTACATCATGTGGATGGCCAGGTGTATGTGCATCACTTACCTGGGGAATAGATGTCACCAGGATGCAGTATGGGAAGAAGGTAACGGCGGTGGAGGCAGTGTGATGTTTTGGGAAATGTTCTGCTGGGAAACCTTGGGTCCTGCCATTCATGTGGATGTTACTTGAGACGTACCACCTACCTAAGCATTGTTGGTAAACAAGTACACCCCTTAATGGAATCTATATTCTCTGATGGCAGTGGCCTCTTTCAGCATGATAATTCACCCTGTCACACTGCAAAAAAGGTTTAAGAATGGTTTGAGGAAGACAACGACGAGTTCAAGGTGGTGACTTGTCCTCCAAATTCTCCAGATCTCAGCCCAATCAAGCATTAGTGGGATATGCTATAAAAGTCTGATCCACAGCTCAGCTACAGGACTTAAAGGATCTGCTACTGATGGCTTGGTGTCAGATATCCCAGCATACCTTCAGAGGTCTAGAGGTGTCCATGCGTCGATGTGTAAGGGTTGTTGTGGTAGCAAAGGAGGACCTACTCAATATTTGGTTGGTGGTCATAGAATTATGGCTGATAAGTGTATTTACAGATTTAAGCTGATGTAAAAATATATGTAAAGATAAGCTGCTTTATATGTAAGTAAATGCAAATTTGCATATCAACACAAAACAAACACTATACTTTCCTGATGACTTTCTCCTGCAAATAAATAAAACAAATGCAGGAGGCTCATATGACAGATTTATTTTTAATTATTTTGTTTTATTTCCTCACTGCTGACACAAAAGTATCAGTCTGTAGCCTTATCATCTGCCTAGCTCATTGCTGATAACAGAAGCTCAAAAAACTCCAACAAAGCTGCTGTCACCATTACAAAATGGAAACAAAGAATTGCTATTTGACAGTTTTTCCCTCTTCAGCAACCAGGACAGAATATCCGTTATCAGCTCTAAACTCAGGCAGGACATTAGTCAGAGTCCACATGGACTTTACAGCCTGACCTGGCCCCTGTAAGAAAAGCCCAATCCGTTTCAGAAAAAGAAGACTATTGACATGAATAAATTGCTGAGTGGTCTTCAGCTAGTTCCTGCTTTACCTCTACCCTGACCTGCTTTATTTGCCCTCCTGTGCATGAACCAGCTTGCCCCTGACCTGCCACTGGATTCCAGCCTACCTGTTGTGACTTTGGCTTGTACTCTGACCCCACTCCTGCCTTACGTTCCTGTGCCTTGCTGCCTGGCTATATACTGACACCAGCTTGTATCCTGACTATGCCTTTGTCTGATGTACCTATACTACGCTTCTTGGCAGTTGATGACCTTTAGGTTTGTGTCCTGGCTACACTACACTACATCAAGTATCACTGTGTTCCAATCTCTGGTCCCCATCTGGCGATCCATAGTCATCTGCATCCTGCAGCCAATGTCTGGTGCTGCCCACTACATTGGCTTTCATGCCACCATGTGTCCTTACATCCTCTTTCACCACTACCAGGGGTGTTGGGCAAGAGGTGCAAGAGAAGCCCCCTCTTTAGCTCGATCTCCACCAGCTACATGACACCCCATTTCATATGGGCAGTTTGTCCATTTTTTGACCCTTGATTACCCTGACAGCAATACATTCTATGGGTGGGCAGATGTAAGCGGACCAAACAGAAAAGTTTGCATCCAGGTCCGCTTTTACTGACGGGGCTGGAGGTAGGCAGATACAGTAGGTGACCGCGATATTGTGTCAATCTCGCCACACTTCTCGGCGAGATTTGACACCTACGAGCCCCGTCGCAGGGGCCAGCGCCGAGATGGCTCACTCATCGGGAAAGGAAAACTTTGTTTTCCTTCCGCGATGAGTGACAGGCAGTGCTGACAGCTGTCTGGTATGAATCCTGAGGCGGGAACACCACGCCAAATTTTAAATGAAAAAACCGGTGTGGGTTCCCCCCTCGGAGGCATACCAGGCCCTTAGGTCTGGCATGGATTGTAAGGGGAACCCCCTATGCCGAAAAATCGGCGTGGGGGTCCCCCCAAATCCATACCAGACCCTTATCCAAGCACGCAGCCCGGCCGGCCAGGAAAGGGGGTGGGGACGAGCGAGCGCCCCCCCCCCTCCTGAGCCGTACCAGGCCGCATGCCCTCAACATGGGGGGGTGGGTGCCTTGGGGGAGGGGGGCGCCCTGCGGCCCCCCCCACCCCAAAGCACCTTGTCCCCATGTTGATGAGGACAAGGGCCTCTTCCCGACAACCCTGGCCGTTGGTTGTCGGGGGGCTTATCGGAATCCGGGAGCCCCCCTTAATAAGGGGGCCCCCAGATCCCGGCCCCCCACCCTGTGTGAATGAGTTTGGGGTACATGGTACCCCTACCCATTCACCTAGGCAAAAGTGTCAATATAAAAAAAACACACTACACAGGTTTTAACAATAATTTATTAGTCAGCTCCGGGGTCTTCTTCCGACTTCGGGGGGTCTCCTTCCGACTTCTCCCGGTGTTCGGCCTCTTCTCCCGGTGTTCGGCCTCTTCTCCCGGGCCCCGCCGCTATCTTCTTCCAGCTCTATTGCCAGCGAGGGGCCCGGTCTGCTGCCGCTGTCTTGTCGCCGCTGTCTTGTCGCCGCTGTCTCGCCGCCGCTGTCTCTCCGCCGCTGTCTCTCCGCTTCTTCTCTTCTTTTCTTCTTCCCCGATGTTGACACGACGCTCTCTCCGGCTCGAATGCTGTGTGCGAGCTGCGGAGCCATTTATATAGGCGGTAACCCCACCCCCTTACGACGTCATGGTCCCAGCATGCGCAGGGACTCTGGCGTCATAAGGGGGCGTGGCCCCAGAGTCCCTGCGCATGCTGGGACCATGACGTCGTAAGGGGGTGGGGTTACCGCCTATATAAATGGCTCCGCAGCTCGCACACAGCATTCGAGCCGGAGAGAGCGTCGTGTCAACATCGGGGAAGAAGAAAAGAAGAGAAGAGAAGAAGCGGCGAGACAGCGGCGGCGAGACAGCGGCGATGAGACAGCGGCGACAAGGCAGCGGCAGCAGACCGGGCCCCTCGCTGGCAATAGAGCTGGAAGAAGATAGCGGCGGGGCCCGGGAGAAGAGGCTGAACACCGGGAGAAGAGGCCGAACACCGGGAGAAGTCGGAAGGAGACCCCCCGAAGTCGGAAGAAGACCCCGGAGCTGACTAATAAATTATTGTTAAAACCTGTGTAGTGTGTTTTTTTTATATTGACACTTTTGCCTAGGTGAATGGGTAGGGGTACCATGTACCCCAAACTCATTCACACAGGGTGGGGGGCCGGGATCTGGGGGCCCCCTTATTAAGGGGGGCTCCCGGATTCCGATAAGCCCCCCGCCCGCAGACCCCGACAACCAACGGCCAGGGTTGTCGGGAAGAGGCCCTTGTCCTCATCAACATGGGGACAAGGTGCTTTGGGGTGGGGGGGGCCGCAGGGCGCCCCCCTCCCCCAAGGCACCCACCCCCCCATGTTGAGGGCATGCGGCCTGGTACGGCTCAGGAGGGGGGGGGCGCTCGCTCGTCCCCACCCCCTTTCCTGGCCGGCCGGGCTGCGTGCTTGGATAAGGGTCTGGTATGGATTTGGGGGGGACCCCCACGCCGATTTTTCGGCATAGGGGGTTCCCCTTACAATCCATGCCAGACCTAAGGGCCTGGTATGCCTCCGAGGGGGGAACCCACGCCGTTTTTTTCATTTAAAATTTGGCGCGGTGTTCCCGCCTCAGGATTCATACCAGACAGCTGTCAGCACTGTCTGTCACTCACCGCGGAAGGAAAACAAAGTTTTCCTTTCCCGATGAGTGAGCCAGCGCGACATGCACAGTACCCTGTCGCCGAGAACCAGCGCGATGGTATCGCACTGGAAACACAATCTCGCGGTCAGGTACTGTACTTGTATAGGTGGATGCAAGTCTGCTTACATCCATAGGGATTGCATGGGTTTTTTTTCCCTGGAGGAAAAATCTGAATGAAAATGAATGTAACAAATGGAATTCATTTAGGAACAGAGACAGAACTGACACCGCTCATGACAAAGGTGCCTAAGGCACCATTCGTACAGGTGTTTTACAAACCTCAGTGGCAGGAATCTACTGGTTCCTACTGCTGGGATTAACAGCTGCGTGCAGATAGCAGTGGCCGCCCATCCACTGAATGACAGGCTGTGGCCGTGAGGAGAATCAGGTAGACAATAGCGGATATTATTTTGCTATTATCACACAACTGGGTGGTTTCAGGGTGCAGTGCTCTGCACCCTGAGCCCACCCTTTTTTTAAGTCAATTAGAACCTCAGGTTCTAATCATGTGGTTAAAAAAAAAAAACCATTGAAATCCATGTGTCTGGCACCCTGCATGTAGATTAGGGGTTGGGCGCATGGATTGGGGGGGCGGCGCCCATGCGCCCCATATAGACGGGCCGCCATTGCTATTCTAACAACTTATGATTTAGATTCTTACAGATGACAGGTCTGTCACTGGTTTTATTTTAAAGTCCAACTCTAGCCATTTTTTTTGTTAATACAATTTAAGGAGCAGGGCGGGGTTAAAGCCCCTGTTACAATTTGATTGCTGGTTGTGTCCATATTAGAGATATTTAGGCCTATATGTACAGAAACTCAATACAATAGTGGTGTGTCCATTCCAACAAATGCCTACAATAAGCTTAGGATACCAAGGGCATCACCCTGTATATATCATACATAAACATGGAAAGTATATGCCACTGGGAGTCAAAAAAGACAAATAATATAGGAAAAAAAATTATTACAGAATATTCATACATAAAATTGATTATTAAACTACCAGCAACTAGTCATATAAGACGATCACAATGGTACAGGTCGGTCTTCACAAGTCGCCTTGCTTCATCAGAACTATATACAGTATGGAGAACAAGTATTTGATACACTGCCGATTTTGCAGGTTTTCCTACTTACAAAGCATGTAGAGGTCTGTAATTTTTATCATAGGTACTCTTCAACTGTGAGAGACGGAATCTAAAACAAAAATCCAGAAAACAACATTGTATGATTTTTAAGTAATTTATTTGCATTTTATTGCATGATATAAGTATTTGATACAACAGAAAAGCAGAACTTAATATTTGGTACAGAAACCTTTGTTTTCAATTGCAGAGATCATACATTTCCTGTAGTTCTTGACCAGGTTTGCACACACTGCAGCAGGGATTTTGGCCCACTCCTCCATACAGACCTTCTCCAGATCCTTCAGGTTTCGGGCTGTCGCTGGGCAATACGGACTTTCAGCTCCCTCCAAAGATTTTCTATTGAGTACAGGTATGGAGACTGGCTAGGCCATTCCAGGACCTTGAGATGCTTCTTACGGAGCCACTCCTTAGTTGCCCTGGCTGTGTGTTTCGGGTCGCTGTCATGGGAAGATCCAGCCACGACCCATCTTCAATGCTCTTACTGAGGGAAGGAGGTTGTTGGCCAAGATCTTGCGATACATGGCCCCATCCATGCTCCTCTAAATACGGTGCAGTCGTCCTGTCCTCTTTGCAGAAAAGCTGCTCCAAAGAATGATGTTTCCACCTCCATGCTTCACGGCTGGGATGGTGTGTTCTTGGGGTTGTACTCATCCCTCTTCTTCCTCCAAACACGACGAGTGGAGTTTAAACCAAAAAGCTCTATTTTTGTCTCTTAAGACCACATGACCTTCTCCCATTGCTCCTCTGGATCATCCAGATGGTCATTGGCAAACTTCAGGCGGGCCGCTGGCTTGAGCAGGGGGACTTTGCATGCGCTGCAGGATTCTAATCCATGACGGCGTAGTGTGTTACTAATGGTTTTCTTTGAGACTGTGGTTCCAGCTCTCTTCAGATCATTGACCAGGTCCTGCCGTGTAGTTCTGGGCTGATCCCTCACCTTCCTCATGATCATGATTCCTCATGATTGATGCCCCATGAGGTGAGAGCTTGCATGGAGCCCCAGACCGAGGGAGATTGACCGTCATCTTGAACTTCTTCCATTTTCTAATAATTGCACCAACAGTTGTTGCCTTCTCACCGAGCTGCTTACCTATTATCCTGTAGCCTATCCCAGCCTTTTGCAGGTCTACAATTTTATCCTTGATGTCCTTACAAGGCTCACTGGTCTTGGCCATTGTGGAGAGGTTGGAGTCTGTTTGATTGAGTGTGTAGACAGATGTCTTTCATACAGGTAACAAGTTCAAACAGGTGCAGTTAATACAGGTAATGAGTGGAGAACAGGAGGGCTTCTTAAAGAAAAAGTATCAGGTCTGTGAGAGCCAGAATTTTTACTGGTTGGTAGGTGATCAAATACTTATGTCATGCAAAAAAATGCAAATTAATTATTTAACAATCATACAATGTGATTTTCTGGATTTTTTGTTTTAGATTCCATCTCTTACAGTTGAAGAGTACCTATGATAAAAATTACAGACCTCTACATGCTTTGTAAGTAGAAAAACCTGCAAAATCAGTAGTGTATCAAATACTTCTTCTCCCCACTGTATATTGTGTTTACAAGGTTATTCAGTCACTGGTATAATAACTTTACTAAGACAGAAGAAAAATACAAACATTATATAGTAATGATATCCCATAAGGGGAAACATATTTGACTTAGCAGTAGCACATCACATCAATATAATACTCTGTCTTCATCAGCGAGAGAGAGGGAGAGAATTTTTAAGCCTATTTCTTGTCAGGAAAAAGTATGGGAAATTTCTCCAAGGAAGACAGAAACAAAAATAAAAATAAATGTTCTTTTCAATGTAATGACTTAACAAAACTAAAAAAAAAAAAAAAAGCACTTTTCTCTATTTTGACTAGTGTTAAAGTGTAAGTAAACCCCCCTATCATTTTCAGCCAAGGAAGCTGCCATCTTTGCCTCTGTTTAATCTACAACTGCCATGATGCTGCACATGTGATCAGTGATGACACCAGCCATTGGATGGTTTGACAGTTTGGTTGAGAGCACAACCAATGGGAGTGCTACATTTCCGGCAGGTGCCGTGAATGAAACTGTTTTATGGATGGGTTTACTTCCGCTTTAAGTTTGAAATGACTAGTGTTTCTGTAGATAAAACGAATAGATTGCATTCTATAATTTGCTCTTCTTCTAATGAGGCTGAAATTCAGATTCTGGAACAAAGCATTGCTAAGTTTTTTGAAATTGAACAAGCGTCCCTTTTTCAATTTTGGAATATTTTTAAAGCGATAAAATATAATGAGCAAAAAGCATAAAAACTAGGTAAGACAAAACTCTTTTCACAAAAAAAGGTAGATAAACTAAAAAAAAGGGAAGGGTGGAGGGTGAACATCCAAATTGAACATTATTTAACCACTTCAGCCCCAGAAGGTTTTCCCTATTCCTGACCAGGCCATTTTTTGCGATACGGCACTGCATCGCTTTAACTGACAATTGCGCGATCATGTGACGCTGTACCCAAATAAAATTGATGTATTTTTTACTTTTTGCTATAATACATATCCAAAAAAAATGTAAAAATACAAATTTCTTCATCAATTTAGGACAATATGTATTCTGCTACATATTTTTAGTAAAAAAAAAAAATCCCAATAAGCGTATATTGATTGGTTTGTGCAAAAGTTATAGCGTCTACAAAATAGGTTATTGATTTAGGGACTTTTTGTTATTTTTTTTACTGGTAATGGCGGCGATCTGAGATTTTTAGTGGAACCGCGACATTGCAGACAAATCTGAACATAAGTGACACTTTTTGGGGACCAGTGATACTAATACAGTGATCAGTGCTAAATAATTGCACTGATCCCTGTATAAATGACACTGGCAGAGAAGGGGTTAACTACAGGAGTGATCAAGGGATTAAATGTGTTCCCTGGGAGGTGTTTCTAACTGTGGGGGGAGTGGATTCACTGGAGGAAAACAGAGATCGTGATTCAGCTTAGCTGCTCCCTAAACCACGTGCATGGAATCACGTACAGGTAGGTGATTTTGCGCACCCGGGCCGAACTGCCGCATTTAATGTACGCGGGGCGGTCCGGAAGCGGTTAATATAAAATAAAAATAATTTAAAAATATCAGCAGACAAATATTAGCTAAAGGGAGATCTGACATCATATGCAGATCAAAGGTCACCTATAACAGTAATGTTACACTGTATTACTGAATGACTCTTCTAAAGTGTTTACAAAACTGTTTAAAAGTGCAGTTTTTCTGTTCAGTGGCTGCAGTTGCTGTAATAGCCTGCTATAAAAAAACAGCAAGCCCCTGCTGTCAATTTGACAGCTGGGAATAGCTGGAAAGCGCAGCAGGGAAAGAGGAACGACTTTCTTGACGTTTTTTGGGCTTCTGTATCTCACATAATGTCTGCTGTCAGCTGATGTCACTGTGCTGTTCCAGTCTCTGGACGCACCCTGACAATCATGTTGGGGTCCAACCAAATGTCTGACTGGCAGCTGGCTCAGCCTCTCCGCTTAAAGCTAAGCCAGCCGCCTCCACCCCCTCCCCTGTCCGGCACCCTTGTGTGTGCTGGAAACAGAGAAGACAGCCTTTAATAGCTTGGGCAATGTTTAGAACTAAAATGTTACAACACGTCTGTTCCTTTTTGTCATGATAACTGCTTCCCTTATTTCTTGTATAGTTGTCAGAGTGACAGGAAGTAAGAGGAAATCTCCCCAGTTGTGTCACAAAAAGAAATAAAACCCCCAAAAGTGTTAACTGTTCCACATTTTATCCAAAATAAAATACATTATTTGCTAACACAGAGATACAGTGCTGTAATAAAGTATTTCCCGTCTTCCTGATTTTTTTTTTTTTTTGCATATTACTCACACCTAAATGATTCAGATCATCAAACAAATTTTAATATTACACAAAGATAACCTGAGTAAATCCAAGATGCAGTTTTTAAATTATTATTTCATTTTTTAAGGGAAAAAAGCTGTTCAAACCTGCCTGGCCCTATGTGAAAAACTGTAATTAACCACAATTTTTCGGAAAGCTGAGTTAAATTTCACTTGCCACACCCAGGCCTGAATACTGCCAGACCTGTTAAATCAAAAAATTTAAATAGAAGCTGTCTGACAAAGTTAAGCACGCTAACAGATTTCAAAAAGCCACACATCATGGCACAATCTAAAAAAAATTGAAGAACATATTAGAAACAAAGTAATGTACATGTATTGGTCTAGGAAGGGTTTCAAGGCCATTTCTAATGCCGCGTACACACGACCGGACTTTACAGCATACTTGGTCCGGCTAACCTGAGTCCGTCGGACAATTCGGTCGTATGTGGGCTCCAGCGGACTTTTTTTTCTCAAAAGTTTGACATACCTAGAAATTAAACATGTTTCAAATCTGTCCGACAGACTCAAGTCCGGTCAAAAAGTCCGCTCGTCTGTATGCTAGTCCGACAGACAAAAAACGATGCTAGGGCAGCTATTGGCTACTGGCTATGATCTTCCTTGATTTAGTCCGGTCGTACGTCATAACGTACGAATCTGTCGGACTTTGTTGATCGTGTGTAGGCAAGTCCGTTCATTCGGAAAGTCCGTCGTAAAGTCCATCGAAAAGTACGCTGGACAAAGTCTGCCGTAAAGTCTGCTCGTGTGTACGTGGCATAAGGCTTTGGAACTCCAGTGAACCACGGGGAGAGACATTATCCACAGATGGAGATAACTTGGAACAGTGGTTAACCTTCCAGGAGTTTCCGGCCTACAAAAATTACTTTAAGAGCATGACGCAACTCATCCAGGAGGTCATAAAAGAACCCAGAACAACATCTAAACAACTGCAGGCCTCATTTGCCTCAGGTAAGATCAGTGTTCATGATTCAACAATAAGAAAGAGACTGGGCAAAAATGGCATCCATGGGAGAGTTCCAAGGCCAAAGCCACTGCTGACCAAAAAGAACACAAAGCCTCATCTCACATTTACCAAAAAACATCTTGATTATCCTCAAGACTTTTAGGCAAATATTCTGTGGACTGATGAGACAATAACTTTACTTTTTGGAAGGTGTGCGTCCCGTTACATCTGGCATAAAACGAATACAGCATTTCAAAGAACATCATACCAACAGTTAGACATGGTGGTGGTAGCATGATGGTCTGGGGCTGCTTTGCAGCTTCAGCACCTGGACGACTTATCATAATTGATGGAACCATGAATTCTAAACTCTACCAGAAAATCCTAAAGGAGAATGTCCGGCCATTAGTTTGTGACCTCAAGCTCAAGTGCACTTGGGTTATGCAGCAGGATAACGATCTGAAACACAACAGCAAGTCCACCTCCAAATGGTTCAAACAAAGCAAACTTTAGGTTTTGGAGTGGCCTAGTCAAAGCCCGGACTTAAATCCAATTGAGATGCTGTATCATCACAACAAAAAACAAGATTGCCCATGGGACTTTTAAAGAGCACACCTCAAGTAAAAAGTATAAATGAATTATTTTACATACATTTAAAAACAACATAAACTACAGAAAAAAGAAAACATATTAGATATCAACATATTGGTAAATTTTGCATTCATATAATAGACCTTTCCATAAGACCTGGATATGTCATACAGATGACTGTCAGTAGTCTGGGATGGCTGTGCTAGGTCACGACGTGTTTCATGAGAGGAGTCTCGCTTCTTCGGGAGAAGCACAGATAGATGCCTGGAGATCAACAGCACAAGTAAATGAGAAAAAAAAAAGGAGGAGAGGGAAAGGAAATGTGCATATAAGTTCAATCAGTTCCACTTACGATTAATTGAGGACTCCTGGCCTACTAGCTGGTATAGATGATTCTTATGAAGTAGTCAAAAAATGAGTATATATAGGTGGGTATGCTACCCTAAATTTGTAAAAGAAACTTCAAGATGGAATGTCCAAAAAAATAGATGGATAAATGCATAAAATGTCAACCATGCCACCAAGCTTCCCCCCCGGGAGCTGTGCAAGGGCGGGGAGATGGAAACCAGTGGGAAGCCGCAGGAACCCGGAACCGGAGCAGAGGATGTAAATCCCACACTGAAAGTACCCACACCTGTTTAATCAAGGAAATAAACCGTGAAAACCTAACCAAACAACACAATGAAACAAATAAAAATGATTGTTGTAAAATACAATCTGAGAATAAGTGATGAGTGCCTATGTACTCGCATATGTCTACACCCATGGTGCATGCGCAGTGACGTCAGGACCCCTAAGCCACACCGAGCTGTGGGCATGCCCACCGCTGACTGTATTGTGCCCGGAGGGGCGGATACATGCCTGCGGCGATGTTGATGTGAGGACTCGATGCCCACAGTGAAAGAGAGGTGCAGCAGTAAGGGGAAAAAGGGAAATGAGAGGACGCCAATCCCAACAGTCTTCGAACGTCAATCGCGGAAGGAGAGCTGAGGTGTACAAACCCCTCCATATACGCCCCCCAGGCTGCTTAGAGAAGAAAAAACTCCCCATGGGCATAAGCAAGGCGCAGAGGGAGGGGCCTGGAAAACCCAGGAGGGATTGCAGCTCCCGGGAGATGAACACAGAAAAGAATGGGAGGCAAGCCACAAAAACAAAACCAGAAACCAAAAAAATAGATAAATAAATAAAAAAAAGGGGGCAGAAGGGAAAATCCACACCCCTTTTTCTTGTTTTCAAAAAAATGTATAAGTATTAAATATAATAAGAAAAAAACTCAAATATGTATATACCGTATATACTCGAGTATAAGTCGTTCCGAGTATAAGTCGAGGCCCTAATTTACCACAAAAAAAATGGGAAAAACTTATTGACCCGAGTATAAGACGAGGGTGAGAAATGCACAGCTACTGTAAGTGGAAAAGAGGGTCAACAATGCCAATTTGTAGCATCACTGTTCCCATTGCTGCAGATGGACACAGTTGACCGAATTTGGGGCCCCGTATCTCGGGGCCACTTAGTGCTAGGAACCCCAAATTTGGTGTGCAAACCCAGTTGAACTAGTACCATAACATTTTCAAAGCTTGGGGTTCCTAGCACCAAGTGGCCCCGAGATACAGGGCCCCAAAAATCAGTTCAGAAAATGTCAAGCAGTTTTCTGCAGCAGAGAATGACATTTTCTGAACCGATTTTGGGGCCCCGTATCTCGGGGCCACTTGGTGCTAGGAACTTCAGCTTTGGATATGTTGTGGTACCAGTTCCACTGGGTTTGGGGTTCCTAGCACTAAGTGGCCCTGAGATACGGGGCCCCAAAGTTGGTTCGGAAAAAGAAATTTTTTGCTGCAGAAAAGTGCTTGACTGGAGTATAAGTTGAGGGGGGCACTTTCAGCACAAAAAAATGTGCTGAAAAACTCGACTTATACTCGAGTATATACGGTAATTATACATCTATGCACTGATCTCCAAACCCTATCAAATACCCAGAGTAAAAGAGAGCATTATTCATGACACATATTACAGGTTCCTCTATATGAATGTTAATTGAAGAACATGAGTAATACATAATCATCACGTCCTAAATGGGCAGAAAGGACTTGAATGAGGTGGCTTCATTCAAACCAGGAGCCTTGATGGCTCCTAGTGAGAATATACATCATTTCTCTCTGGAGAATCACCCTGTCCCATTTTCCTCCCGTGGATCCTGTGGAATGTGTTTGAGACATAAAAATAGGACTTTGGGAGACCCATATGCATGGTCTTGAGCTGCGAGCCTCCCTATTGGGGAATACAGATTACCTATTTCTATGGCATATGTGTGGTTGTAAATTTGTTTTCAAAGTTCTCTAAAGGTCTTCCCTACGTAGAACGCACCACATTCGCAGGTCATCAAGTATACAATTCCTTTAGTTTGACAATTAGCTAATTTTTGGGGGAAAGATCTGTTCCCATTTGGTAGGATCAAATATATCATATTTTGACCCGTGTTGATATATTTGCAATATGGGCATCCCCCACATTGAAAAGTCCCCTTGAGCGAACTTGTTCCAGCCAAATGACTGTGCACTAACTTGTCCTTGAGAGATGAGGCCCGTTGGTACACTACCAACGGTTGTGGAGGGACAAACCTAGAGATGACTGGATCGCCTGTCAGCAGATACCAATGTTTTTGTAGTATGGCTTTAAAGTCCTCAGGTTGGGAACTATGGTGACAAAATGAACATTGCCATTCGCCTTGACCACCTTTTTGTGGAGCAATAGTGAGCCTCTAGTCTTATCTCTAGCTCGGTTATTTGTTTTGGCTAGAAATTTTTTACTACATCCTCGCATTCGTAGTCGGTCCATTAACAAACCTGCCACGCTCTCAAAAGCTTCATCGGTGCTACAGTTACGTTTGAACCAGAGATACTGTCCATAGGGTATTGAATGTACTAGGGGTGCAGGGTGAGCATTAGTGGCATGCAAAATAGTTTTGCCTGATGTAGGCTTATGATATAATCCGCTTAATAAATAGCCATTCTTGTTTTTGTAAACCATTACATCAAGGAAGGGAATTCTTTTGCAATCATAGGTCATAGTAAATTGTAAGTTCCAATTGTTAGAGTTTAATTTCATAAGAAACTCCAGCAGTGGTTCAGGACTGTCGTCCCAGACGATGAAAATGTTATTAATATACCTGTGCCATGAAAGAACATGGCACAGGTACATCGCGAGACCATCGTCTGAGAAAATGTCTCTCCCACCCCCCCAGGTACAGGTTGGCGTACGCCGGGGCACAACATGTGCCCATAGCGATGCCCTGCACCTGGAGGTAGTGGGAGCCTGCAAAGCAGAAGGCATTATTGGACAAGATGACAAGCAGTAAATCTGTTACAAAATGATGAAATTGGTCCTCTCACCAATCCTAATGGGTAAGGAAGGAATTGACCACCCATCAATCCTTTGTTTATGTGGAATGCAGCAGTACAGTGCCTCGACATCGATGGTAACCAACAATGCAGAGGTTGGGATTTGCATATCATTAAAGGGGTTGTAATGGTATGCGTTTTTTCATCTTAATGCATCCTATGCATTAAGGTGAAAAAGCATCTGAAAATACCAGCCCCCCCGTTTTACTTACCTGAGCCCGTTCACCTGCTGCACTCGCCCCCGATGTCCTCTACGCCGTTCAGCCTGGCCATTGATTGGCTAGAGTGGATGGATTGAAAGCAGCGCAGCCATTGGCTCACGCTGCAGTCAATCACATCCAATAATGCGGCGCACCGGGGGGCGGGGCCGAGTGATACAGTGAGCGGCTATAGCCGCCGGCTGTATCATGGGAGCGCACCCACAAGAACTAACCACCATGCGAGAGAGCTCGCATAAAGGTGGTTAGTTCTTACAGGGAGGAGCTGAGACAGCCGCCGAGGGACCCCAGAAGACCAGGTTCGGGGCCACTCTGTGCAAAACGAGCTGCACAGTGGAGGTAAGTATAACACGTTTGTTATTTTTTTTTTTTAATTGCCCCTTTAAGTATTTGCAAGAAATGCAGAGTGTCACGTAGATAGGAAGGAATAGTCAGTACAAAAGGACGTAATATTTCCGGATACAATAGGAGGACCGGGGGGGGGGGTCCTTCATATTTTTATGCGTCTTGGGTAAGGCATAGAAATATGACCAGTGACAATAGATCTCCCAGAAGCCAACATCAATAGACCCTCCAGCACACCCCACACCCAATGCTATTATATACATTCAGTGCTGGAGGTGCCGGAACTGCGTTCCCCCGCTTTCCCACTGAAAAAAGCCCTGGATTTGGGTAATTTTGAGTAGAGGGGAACATTTGGCATCTTCTTTTCAAATTAGTTTTTGGATTAAAGGTTTCAATATCAACCGCATCCATCTCCTCGAGATCAAAGATGTCGATAAGATCGTGGACCACTTTCAGCCAATAATTCATTGAGTATCTTTAGCATACGAAAATCTTTTTTGCTATACTTCAATTATTGAGACGGTTTCGGGAGTAGTATTGCATCTGGAATGCATAACTTTCAAGAGGACATTGCGTACAAATAAGTTGGTATCTTTGATAGCTTCAAAGTGATCTATGTCAGTGTGCGGACAGAAACCTAAACCTTTGTATAGAAGTTGTTCATCCAAAGGTGTAAGGTTATGGGACGAAAGATTGATCATTTTCATCTCCGTGTCGTCTTTGATTTCTATGGTGGTATCTAATTCGCACTAGACCTGTACGTGTACTGGTCCAGTACCCCTATTGCTTTTATTGGATTGGGGTGTAGTCACTTTGGAAATAGGGGAGCTAGAACTGGAGGTATTCTCTGTTGCTGTTCTATTGGATAGTCTGTTTCCTCTAAGATTAGTGCCGGATGACTGTCCACCAGCTCCTTGATCTGTGTTTGGGTCAGGGTGTCTTTTTGAATCATCCTTCCTACCTACATTCTCCTCAATATTGGGACGTTCATATCCCTTCTTCTATATGAAGTGTCTACATTTTTTATTAAAGAGGGGATAGATCTGACAGATGCTGCATCTGAGGCAGCGTCACTGTCTAACATATCCCCTCTCGATTGATCCCTACGGGGGTACGTTCTAGGTGATACGGATTGCCAATGATAGGCCGTGCCTTGACAGAAGGCTTGTTTATCCAAAAATAATTTTTGATCCTTTTTGCCAATAATGTCCATGTTGAACTTATCCAGATGCTGGGTGAGTTCAATGTCATTTTTCTTTAAATAATGGTTGATTGCTGATGTTGGAGTGTTGCACAAATAGTTCATGTATATCATTGTTGATGGTTATCAATGATTTTTTATATTCACCAATAAGCAGTCTCATCATTTCATATGAACATGATAAGAGGGCATCTTCCATTTGGTCTTAAGGTCACTGTCAATAGTTCTCAAAGTGGGAAATATCTGGACTCGTAAGCCCATAGGGCAACATTTTTTCCCCCAACATATTGCTCCAAGAACTTAATGTGCCAGAAAGTGGTGTATTTACGTTCCATCAGTTTTCCAAGCTTAAAGAAAAAGGCTATTGTATTCATAGATGCGCCATTTGTACCCACAAATTTTGCCTTATAACCATGCATCTTTTTTTCCCAGATGGAGCCCTGTTAGTGTTCCATTTTCATCTGAACAACAAAGAGGGGGGGGGGGCGGAGAGCTGCAGCACTGGGTGTGTCCAGACAGCAAGTCCGCACTCAGTACAAATTATAAATATCAAACAAATATAATTATATCCAAAACATATAAGACCCATGTCAGGTCAGCTCAAAAAAGGAAGGGCTTGGTGTCTTCCACCATAAATGTGTTACAAAGAGAATAGAGCTGGCATGAGATGGGTAGAGGTGATACTCAGTCCCAAATTGTATGCACACAACAAAAAACAAGATTGCCCATGGGACTTTTAAAGAGGGACTTTTCCTCATTTACTTGTGCTCTTGGTCTCCAGGCATCTATCTGTGCTTCCCCCGAAGAAGCGAGCCTCCTCTCGCGAAACGCGTCGAGACCTAGCACAGCCATCCCAGACCACTGACAGTCATCTGTATGACATATCCAGGTCTTATGGAAAGGTCTATTACATGAATGCAAAATTTACCAATATGTTGATATCTAATATGTTTTCTTTTTTCTGTATTATATGTTGTTTTTAAATGTATGTAAAATAAATCATTTACACATTTTACTTGAGGTGTGCTCTTTAAAAGTCCAATGGGCACACTTGTTTTTTGTTGTGTGCATAGTATTGGGGACTGAGTATCACCTCTACCCATCTCATGCCAGCTCTATTCTCTTTGTAAGAGATGCTGTATCATGACCTTACACAGGCCGTTCATGCTGGACAACCCTCCAATGTGCCTGAATTAAAACAATTCTGCAAAGAAGAGTGGGCCAAACTTGCTCCACAGCAATGTGAAAGACTCATTGCCAACTATCACAAACGCTTGATTGCAGTTATTGCCGCCAAGGGTGGCACAATCAGTTATTAGGTTTAGGGGGCAATTACTTTTCACAGCATTGTGTGTATATATAAATATAACACACTTACCAGCCACTTTATTAGGTACACCTTGCTAGTACCGGGTTGGACCCCTTTTGCTGACAGAACTGCCTTAATTCCTCAGAGATTTTGATCCATTTTGACATGAAAGCATCATGCAGTTGCTGCAGATTTATCATCTGCATCTGGATGTGGTGAATCTCCCCTTCCACCACATCCCAAAAAGTGCTCTATTGGATTGAGATCTGGTGACGGTGGAGGCCATTGGAGTACAGTGACCTCATTGTCATGTTTAGGAAACCAGTGGTGAGATGATTTGAGCTTTGTGAGATGGTGCATTATCCCGCTGGAAGGAGCCATCAGAAGATGGTACACTGTAGTCATAAAGGGATGGACATGGTCAGCAACAATACTCAGGTAGGCCGTGGTGTTTAAATGATGCTTAATTGGTACTAAGGGGCCCAAAGTGTGTTAAAGAAAATATCCCCCACACCATTACACCACCAACCTGAATTGTTGATACAAGTAAGGATGGATTTATGCTTTTATGTTGTTTACGTCCAATTCTAACGTAAACCTGAATGTTGCCGCTGAAATCGAGACTTATCAGACCAGGAAACGTTTTTCTAATCTTCTATTTTGGTGAGCCTTTGGTGAGTCTGTGCTAATTGTAGCCTCAGTTTCCTGTTCTTAGCTGACGGGAGTGTCACCTGGTGTGGTCTTCTGCTGCTGTAGCCCATCCTCTTCAAGGTTCGATGTGTTGTGCATTCAGAGATGGTATCCTGCATCTCTTGGTTGTAACAAGTGGTTATTTGAGTTACTGTTGCCTTTCTATCATCTCAAAACAGTCTGCCCATTCTCCTCTGACATCAACAAGGCGTTTTCCTCCACACAACTGGATATTTTCTCTTTTTTGGACCATTCTCTGTAAACCCTAGAGATGGTTGTGTTGTGAAAATCCCTATAGATCAGCAGTTTTTGAAATACTCAGAGCAGCCCGTATGGCACCAACAACCATGGCACCTTCAAAGTCACTTAAATCCCCTTTCTTCCCAATTCCGATGCTCGGTTTGAACGTTTAGATGCCTAAACGCATTGAGCTGCTGCCATGTGATAGCATGTTTAGCAATTTGTGTTACCAAGTGTAGCACTAACTCTCGGTGGAGCTGCTGGTTTAAAGCGGGCTGTTACCTTCACTCTTGTTATCTCTGTTTCACCGGCACCGGGTCTAGGGTCCCGTTGAGTTTACCTCTGGACGATGTAGACACCAAACACTTAATTATATTTTCCAATGCTTTAATGAACAAGTAATAAAGGAACTAGCAGGAAAGAGGCGGAAGGAAAGCTGCAGGGAATCTCAAATACCTTTCCTTAGTATTCTTTAGAACATTCTTTGCAATTGAACACTTGTAGTTGAATGCACTCCCCTCGTGGGATTCAATCTTTTCCCGCCTGGATAGGCCTCTCTCACTTGCCTAGCAGCCAGTACGCAGCACGAACAAAAGTCTCTGCCACAGACTTGTTTGGGATAAAACCCGTACGATCCTCTGCCACAGGATGTAATGGTTTGCGATGAATGTCAGACACAGTACTTGAACCTTTAAGCCAACCCGGCAGTACTATGCAGTAAGCTTACTTCAGGATACGTCCTCCAACCGAGTCACCAGGCCCCTCTCCAGACCAGCACTCTGCATGATCCTTCCATGACGGGTCCTCCCCTGGGATCTCCTCGGTTGTCCAGCTTCTTCACTCAGGACAGACAGCTCAGGACCATTCCTCGGCTGCTGTGGTAGGCCCCAGACAGACTTCTGGGCCCACCCACACGCTGCAGCCGCGTGGGCCTCCGGAACGGTGTGCCACGAGGTGGTACTCCTAACGCATACCTGTCGGCCAGGAACCCCTAAACATGCGTCTGTCTCATAAATACCCTCTCCCAGAATGCAACTCGGAGGACCACCTCCACCGAGTTGTTCCCGGGACAGAGGAGCACCCATACGCTTCAACACGTTGCCTTTCCAACACCAGCCCATGGTGACAACGACACCCACCTGCACAGTGTGGAACTACACGCAACTCAGCCAAGCTGGAACAGAGGCAAATCTAACTTCACCTAACAAGTAACCCACAAGATTTACCTATCAGCGGTAGATTGAAAATCTACCAGCGCTACACAAGCAATTGAACAGGTGTACGTAATAAAGTGGCCAGTGAGTATCTCACAAAAGTGAGTAGACCCCTCACATTTTTGTAAATATTTTATTATATCTTTTTATGTGACAACAATGAAGAAATGACACTCAAAATAAACCAACACACAGCCATTAATGTCTAAACCGCTGGCAACAAAAGTGAGTACACCCCTAAGTGAAAATGTCCAATTTGGGCCCAATTAGCCATTTTCCCTCCCCCAGTGTCATGTGAGGGGGAGGGAAGCAGGGAGCAGGTGTGTTAAATTTGGTGTTATCACTCTTACTCTCTCATACTGGTCACTGGAAGTTCAACATGGACCTTGTTTTGTGCACTGGCGCGCAGTCATGTTGGAACAGGAAGGGGCCATCCCCAAACTGTTCCCACAAAGTTGGGACCATGAAATTGGCCAAAATGTCTTGGTATGCTGACGCCTTAAGAATTCTATTCACTGGAACTAAGGGGACAAGCCCAACCCCTGAAAAACAACCCCACACCATAATCCTGCCTCCACCAAATGATTTATACCAGTGCAAGGTCTATAAAAAACACGTACGTCGGGACTATAAACGGGGCAGTAGCCAATAGCTTTCATCTCTTAATTTATTCTGAGCATGTGTGGCACTTTGTGCGTCGGTAAAAAATATAATAATGGTAAACCCGCGCAACAGAAAATAAATAAATAACCAAATAATAGGGTAGAACTGCTGCCTCCACAGCAGCAATCACCACCAAGGTGGAAAAAGCTGAGAGTGAAAGAAATGTTAATGTGTGGGTGTGGCGCTGTCCTAATTAAGAACGCATGTGAAAATATAAATTAAATGTAAATAGGATCCTCTGGTATATGTGCTGTCACTATACTAATAAACTAAATACACCAGTGAAAAAGCAGTTTTATAATATGACTGAAAAATAGTACCATATAGCCAAATACAAAGGTGGTAGACAAATAAATATATCAGGAGTAAAAAATTTGACCATACGTGAAATTATTGTGATGCACTCTAGCACATGATATCCAAAACATATTTCTCAAATAAAACTTTTCAATGGTTTTACGCTATGGGCATTCCTTTTCTCTTTTATGTCTAAATGCCACTCCGATCCTGAAAGTGCCAAGGACTGCCGCACAGTAGCATAGACTCTGACTGCTTGTCACCCCTGCAGGGGTTAAGGAAGCTGGTGAGTGTTTGCACATTAAGAACATGCGATATAACCCCCTGGTCACCACAGAAAATAAACACTAGAAGATGGTTTTGGATACACTTGTTTATTTTAAATGTCAGCTTATAAGGACTATTTAATATTACTATTGCTGTATTAAGCACAAGTCACTTTTTTTCACATATGCACCTTATGAGTATCCTCAGCAACATTATTTTCTATTGCAGCGGAGACATATTTTTGGTTTGCTTTTTCTCCGCCTTTCCTTTCCCATCCCCTCCCCTCCCCCTCCCCCATCCCTTTTATGCATTCACTCATGTATGTTTTGGATATCATGTGTTAGAGTGCATCACAATAATTTCACATATGGTCGAATTTTTTACTCCTGATATATTTATTTGTCTACCACCTTTGCATAGGCTTATTTGGCTATGTGGTACTATTTTGCATTCATATTATGAAACTGCTTTTTTCACTGGTGTATTTAGTTTATTAGTATAGTGACAGCACATATACCAGAGGATCCTATTTACATTTAATTTATATTTTCACATGCGTTCTTAATAAGGACAGCGCCACGCCCACACATTAACATTTCTTTCACACTTTGTGCGTCGGATTTGTGTACACACGATCGGAATTTCCGACAATGGATTTTTTTGTCGGAAAATTTTATAGCAAGCCCTCAAACTTTGTGTGCCGGAAATTCTGATGGAAAATGTGTGATGGAGCCCACACATGGTTGGAATTTCCGACAACAAGGTCCTATCACACATTTTCCGTGCCGTAAAGTTCATGTGCATGTAAAGGCAGGCGTCTCAATACTTTTATAGTGTATATAAATAAAATTACCAAAGATGCAATGATATAATAATGTCTATGACTATACAAAAATATCATAATCAACAGTATTGTTATGTATAAAAAAAATAAATCTTTACATTTGTAAAATTGTCACCAATACATATTAATGGTATTGGAATGATATATAATTCAGTAATAATAGAATAAATGAGATGTTCAAAAAAGAGGTACATGAGCAACGTGTTGGCATGAGTGTACCTGTGCATAGAGAAAGCATCATCTCTGTAAGACTGAAAATTTGATATCACAAATCACACTCTAAGAGGATACCGGATCTCCTTGCTGCCACTTTGTAACAGTGGTATTTGTCAAGGCTTATGCGAATGTCGGCCAAGTTCCTTTAACCTGACACCGTTGCAAGAGTCCTATCCAACCTTGTAATCATAGGATATCATCTGCTTACGTAGTTACTTTCACATAAATAGGAGCTCAAACAAAACTGAACAAACAAAACTGAGTACCTTGAAAAGTTTTGAATTACACCAACGTAGAATATAATAGGATCTCTTGTGCAAATAACGGTATGTGACATAGAGATACCTCTGAGAAATGTCATCTTTCTGTGTGAATTCTGCATTAACCAGGCAAGTTACTTTAAACATAATGCTGGAATCAAAAGCACCTGTTTATGTGTTTATTGTGAAATAATGATCACATTACATCAAAAGATAATACAGGGATTGGAAAATAATAGATGTATTGTATGAATGTGTATATATTAAAATGTAAAAGATATCCTTATGTGTGTCACCTGTGGATGTCACAGGACTACATTATCTTATTATGCCACCAAAGTCCTAAAGCGACACTAAACTCTGGCTTAAAAAAATTATATTCTATTTAACCACCTGACCTCTGGAAGATTTACCATTTATTTGTGATACGGCACTGCTAAATATCAATTACGTGCCATGCAATGCTGTACTCAAATACAATTTATGTCATTTTTTTCCCCCACAAATAGAGCTTTCTTTTGGTGGAATTTGATCACCACTGTGTTTTGTTTTTTCTTTGTGCTGTAAACAAAAAAAGATCGACAATTTTGAGAAAAAAAAACAATATTTTCGACTTTCTGCTATATAACATATCCAATAAAAAAGATTCAAAAAATCCAAATTCTTCATAAACCTAGGCAAATATGTATTCTGCTACATATTTTTGGTTAAAAAAAATGACCAATAAGCATATATTGATTGGTTTGCGCAAAAGTTATAGCGTCTACAAACTATGGGCTTTATAGTGGAATTTTGCTTTCTACTCATAATGGTGGTGATCAGCGACTTATAGCAGGAGTGCAATATTGGGATGGACATTCTGACACTAACACTTTTGACACTTTGTGGGAACCAGTGACACTAATGCAGTGATCAGTGCTAAAAATATGCACTTTCACTGTACTAATGACACTGGCTGGGAAGGGGTTAAACATCTAGGGCGATCATTGAGTTAAATGTGTGCCTAGCCAGTGTTTGTGTACTATGTGTGCTACTTTTACTAAGAGAAATTATTGATTCCCTCCTGTCAGGACATAGCTCAGCCTTGTTTACATAGGCAGAGCTCCGTTCTGTGTGTTTTCCCAACTATCGGCGGGTGACATCCATTGGCCAGCACCCGCTGTTCGGCTTCTGCTGTGACTCTGCATGGATCGGCTGCCCAATAACAGAAAATCTGCTATAGGGCTGTCAGCAAGCAATTAAGTATGTATTCCTAATTAGAAAAATGCACTTCCTATTGTTTTCTGGCTCCTCCAAATTCCTAAATGCCTTTTTTTTTATTTTAATGTGATCTAACTTCCTTTTAGAGGGTGGCTACATTTGTTCCCCATGGTCCCACTGAATGTAGAAACATTGCCACCCTCTCTTGCTTGCTCATAGGATGGACTATGTATTATGGGATGTGTAGCGTGCATAGAGCAATGCTCATGATCACAACTATAGTGCACTGCTCGTTAGTGAAAGGGAAAAGGAGAGGTTCAGGAACTCACGAAAGACGTTACAAGGAGGAAGAAAATCATAGTAGAAAATTATTTCATGAAAAAGAGATTACAGGGCCATTAAGTAGTGAGTGTGTATGGATTATTTTTGAAAAATTTGTATATCGTTTATTGTCATTTTAAATCCTCATAGCCTCAACGTAACTACAACTTCAACTCAACACCTCAACTTAAAGTGGAGTTCCACCCAAAAGTGGAACTTCCACTCATCAGATTCCTCCCCCCCTCCGGTGACACAGTTGGCACCTTTCAGGGGGGAGGGGGGTACAGATACCTGTATATTACAGGTATCTGTACCCACTTCCGGCATAGATAGCCGCAGAATCTGCGGTTATTTACGCCACTTCCTGCTCCCTCCCCGCTGCCTGCTGGGAAACACACGGGTCCCAGAGGCAGCAGGGACCATCCGTATTGCGCTGCGCGACTCGCGCATGCGCAGTAGGGAACCGGGAAGTGAAGCCGCACGGCTTCACTTCCTGATTCCCTTACCGAAGATGGAGGCGGCAGCACCCGAGGACGGAGAGACAGTTCGGCTTCGGGTGCCGACATCGCGGGCGCCCTGGACAGGTAAGTGTCCATGTTTTAAAAGTCAGCAGCTGCAGTATTTGTAGCTGCTGACTTTAAAAAAAAAAAATTTCGGCGGCGCTCCGCTTTAGGCCAGGAGTTGTATTTTTTTATAGATAAATTGGTTTCGCATTAGGTTGGCCATGCACTAATAGAATTTTGTTAAAAAATGTGGGTTATTGGAATCTTCTTTCATATTGATAACGTTTAGTGAGGATACATAGATGATTAATGTTGGCGAAAGTGGACAGAAATTTCAAAGGATGAAAGATATTTCTCAAATGAAAGTAATTCTAATTGAGTTTTTGTTTGGGGAAAAATATGCATATATTGTAATGCGCAAGTTCTAGGCATAAAAGAAACTTGGTAAATATGTCTGGGATTTCATTTAAAGTGTTACTAAACCCACAACAGTAAAATCAGTCTGTATATGTAGTAAAGCATGCTTGTTATATTCACTGTGGAGCCTAAGGGGTTAATCCTCCACACTGTGTAAAAAGGCTGTTTGATCCTGTCTTCTCTGATCCTCTCTTTCTTCCACTGTCCCCAATATATTTACTGATAATACAGAGCCAGGGGACAAGCTGCACATGCACAATATGGTGTGTATTGCTAGAGAGGTTTTTTTTTTTCTTGGGAGGGTGTATGTGATCCGAAAGGAGCCAATCAGCACTGTCCAGATAGGGGGTTAGGGGTCCTGCATCCTGATAGGACAGTCAGTGCAGAAAGAAAACTCCTCCTACAAGCTTTAATCAGACACTCATAGAAGTCACAACACTATTATATACTGCTGATGAGGAAAAGGTATTTTGCAGTTTATATTTACCAACATAATTGCATTTCCATGTTCTGTGTACTGTGGGAGACCAGATATAGTGAATACAGGGCCCTGAGTTTAGTAACACTTCGAGTAATAGGTCTGGATGATATTTTAAGGACTTTCAAACAAAATTAGTTGACTTAATGATGGAAGATCGAATATTCTGACAAACTTTTGAATTTCTGCCTACTGGTATATGGCTAGCTTTAGAACATCACTTCACATTAGTTTTTTTTTTTTTTTGTTCCAAAAGATTTTCATTCAGGAGTTAGTACAAAAACAAAAAAATACAAACTTACAAAATAAAATAATAATTACCCACTTCCCAATAACCCCTTCTAAGTAGAAAAATCCTCAGGATTGCCAACAGGCCATCCCCAAGCAACCAAGTCCAGGCATTGTAGAGGGGTCCAAACCTGTACATAAACCCAGTTATACTGCCCAAAGCCAAAATTACCCAACAAAGTAAAAGGTAATAACAGAGACCACTTCAGAATCATAGAAAAAATAAAGAATTGAAAATAAGTTCTCAATGCACCCATAGATGGCGGTAGGATCATCATTCACAGTTAAACATTAAGAGCCCCGATGTCAGTAAGAGCAGCATCTGTGCTCAGAAATTGGAGGAAACTCCTATCATAGAGTAGAAGGGAGTGAGAAAAGGGGGGATAAAAAAAGAGGGGAAAAAATATTATGTAGTCATACTGTATATACATACACATACGTATACACATACACAGATGCCACACTCAGTGTGGCCATTGAGTATCACAAATGAAAACACCCACCCCATCGTCCAGGCCCAAACACCAATAGCACTCTGACCAGCCAGCGGTGCCCACTACATGAAACAAAGAAACCAAGTATCAAGACCACAGGTCAACCCTAGTCGGGGCCTAAGCTCCAAGAGCCAGTTACACCATAGACATAATTTGTTTACGTTTATCTGAAGTTTTGTAGTGAATCCACCATGCCCAGGTTGAGGTAAATGATTTGATTCTATCTTTGGCTGTCAAGATCAGCTCTTTTATCTCCTCTATCCTGTTCACTTGGATAGACTATTCCTTCTGACTAGGGGGTGAAATGTCCCTCCAATGAACCAGAACACACAACCGCGCAGCATTGATCATGTGAATTAGTAAAGATTTCCTATAGATGCGAATAGAAAGGAAGGAATGATGAAGCAGATACCGACTTGGCATGAAGACAACTGCCATCCCTGACACCTGAGCTGAAATTTCATGGACCTTGGTCCAAAAAGGGACAAAATTAGGATATGTCCACCAAATGTGGAGAAATGTGCCCTTATCGGCAAGGCAGCGCCAACAGCAGTCAGAAAGATTTTATGTAAGAGATGTGGCACCTTGTATCAGTGGGTACGGATTGTATATGCATTCTCCTGTCTATGGACATTAAGGGAACCCTTATGTATTGATACCTACACAGTCCTCTGCTTCCAAATGGCAATCCAAGTCCTTTTCCCAAGCCTTACTTGCAGCACTGGTGTCAAGAGGAAGAGCAGTTGAAAACCACGCATAAACCTCGGATATGAGATGACATTCGGGGGATGACCAAATACAGATGCACTGGAAGTGTGTACGGTCTCTAGAAAAACGCTCTCCACTTCCAGGGCCATTTAGGAAATGATGGATTTGTAGGTAAGTCCAGTGGGGAACATGAGAGTCTGGGGCTCGGCTGTCCCAGCCCAATCGATCAGACGACTGTTATGAAAAAACTGATATGCTCGGGGATGAGTGTAGGGCCAGGCTGGATGAAGAAAGGCTGATGTCAACCCAGGTACGAAATCTGGGTTCCCATACAATGGTGAATGGTGAAATGTCATACGCAGATCATGCCACCCTAAAGCATTGCAAAGAAGCGCCAACAAAAGGATGATCGCAAGCCTTTGCTTGGATGCACGCTGTACGTACTCAAGTGGCCACCTCTAAGGGGGCAGCCAGTTCCAGACCCACTCAGTCTTAAAAAGGAATGATGTTGAATCCAATCTACAACACTGGTAAAGTGTTCAGCCCTAAAATATTTCTGTAGGTCTGGTAGCCCAATACCACCTTTAGATTTTAGGAGGGCATGTGGGTTTTTTTATTGCTCTCCATGTCTTTGTTAGAGAGATTCACCCTCTCTACTTGTCTGTTCTGGTGAGAAAGCATTTCTTTTAATTAGAAGAGATTTCTTCTAACTTATTTTTGTGTGTACAGGAAGTAAAGGTAAATCTCCTCAATGGAAAACAGATTGCAAAAAATAAAATGTGGTCATTTTTAACTGCATCCTAATCTGTCCAAAATGGAAATAAAGCTTCTGGCTTTATGTATAATTTAAAGAGGAATTTCAGTCAGTTAAAAGTCAGCAGCTGCAAAAATTGTAGCTGCTGACTATAATAAACAGCCACTCACCTGTCCAAGGATCCAGTGCTGTCCTCACCCAAGGTGGTTTTCAGAATCCAGTCTTAGGATCCCCGGTGCCAGCATGTTAACTGTGAGCAGCTGGGTGTGACTCTTACAGCTTCACAATTGGCTTACCACTGCATATGCACGAGCTGCACTGCCCTTTGTGAATGGTCCTGCAGCCTTTTGGGACCTGTGACATGTCTCAGAAGGTTGCAGGCGGGGGAGAACCTCCGGTGAATCCGCAGCAGCGATCCAACCAGAAGTCGGAGCTGGTACCTGTCAAATCAGGTACCCGCTCCACCCTAAAATAATTTATTCCAAATGTGGCAGAGGAGGGGTGAAGAGGCAGAAGAGTGGAACTTCCCCTTTTGGGTGAAGTTCCACCTTAAGGACCAGAACAATTTTTTTTCATTTCAGAGTTTCATCCGTTTTGTACCTTATAATTTCGCCTTTCCAGTCATTTTACATAAACCTTTTTAGGAGCAAGTAGAACTTTGCTTCAGCAGGAGATTTCAATAAGTATATACTGTATGAATGAAAAAGAAAGGGGAGAAATAGAAAAAAAATCTGTATTTTCTTCTAACCCTACTTTTACATGATTAGACCATTCTCAGATATTTAATTAGGGCAATACTTGTCAAAGTCTTCTGAGAACAAGGTTATGACATAAGTTTGATTTTTACATAAAGAAACAGAACAGTAAAGCCCAATGTCAAAAATCACCTTTCAATTTAGGAGAGCTTATTCTCTTTCGATGTTAAATAATTATTCACACAGGTTAAAAGAATCCATTTGCGTAAATTGCTAGTGTGCCAGTAAGATAAGAATGATTTAGTTTCAAGCAGGCAGGAATTGGTACAATGGCGCTGTTTGGACAGGCCTTTATTTGCAAATGACATTTGCCTAATGACATCGCTAAAGCTTGTATGCGTATTTGACATCCACGCAATCAACGCATACAGCATGCAGAACATAGAATATATTAATTGAAACAATTTGGTCAATTAGGATGGATATACCTTAGGTTTCTTTTTTTCAATGATTTATTTATTTTATTCTAGCTTTTCTTTTTTTATTTCTTTAATACTTTTGACCGTTGTGAAAGGGCAGGATCGGGTATATGAGGTCAGATCTAGCTCCACCAATATACCAGCAGCCTAAATTAGTGATCTTTTATTCACTTTTTTAGTAAATAATTTGCTCAGACTACAATGTTTAAAATATATATATTGAAAAAAATGTAATATTGGGGCAGACTTGATGGAGCATTTGGCCTTTTTTCTGCCGTCACTCTTCTATGTTTCGAAGTTTAAACAAAAGATAAATCCTACAGCAATCTATTACGAGGGTGGGGGGCAGACATACATGGGTTCCTTCCTGCTCCAGGGTGGATTCTGCGGTGCACAGGACATTCCAGGGTTGCCAGGTACAGGATTTCCTGTAACCACAATGGGAAGTTTATACAGTGCCCTTTAGCAGATTTGGAAGCCTAGAAGTCGATTTATTCAGTCAGCTGGTGATTCTGTAGCAGGTGAAATTTCCAGACAACACCTGCTGTCTACTGAAATGTGGGCACTGTTTTATCCACCCATAGTAAGTTCTCTTCTCATTCCCCCTCCACCAAACAAGGATCTCACTAATAACAAGTCACCATGGATGTGCGTTCTGGACAAACCCAGTTAGTAGTGACTCCAGAACAATATACACAAAGAGGTGCTGGGAACTCTTATGCTGCGTACACATGATCGGATTTTCATACAAAAAAAATGTTGGATGTGAGCTTGTTGGCAGAAAGTCCGACCGAGTGTATACTGAAATCGAACATTTGTTGTCGGGACTTTCCACCAACAAATGTTGGCTGGCAGGTTCTCAAATTAGCTGCCAACATATTTTTGTTGTCGGACTTTCCGATCGTGTGTACACAAGTCCGTCGCACTAAAGTCCACGCATGCTCGGAATCAAGTACGAGCTGGAAGCGCTCGGTCTTGTAAAACTAGTAACTCGTAATGGAGATATCACATGATTATTGAACTTCCTTTTTATCAGCTCGCCATACGTCTTGTACATCACTATGTTCGTAATTGTTGGCCAACATTTGTGTGACCGTGCAGGGCCGATCCTAGGTGGGTGCGCAGGTTGCAGTTGACCCGGGCGCCACAGAGGTGGGGGCACTCAAGCGCCAGAGTGCTCCCCTCCTTCCTCATCTCCTTGTTGGTGTCCAGAGGCCGCTCTCTCTGCCGCTCACTGCCGCCGCTGTGTTTCCTGCCCAAGTCCGTCCCCCCTCCATCCCCCTGTCAGAGGAGATCGGAGCGACTGTCTCTGTTCGGAGAGAGACCCGCGCAGTGACGTCGTTGGGGGGCGGGGCGGTCCGTGCCATGCAGTGCCTGTCATTTGTTCTTCTCCTCCTTCTCTCTGTCACGATCTTCTCCACCCGGGCGGCACGGCTGCACACTGTCCTCTTCTCTCCAGCTGCCGCCCAGGTGGGGTTTGTTCTGAGGGGGGTCTGTACTAAAGGAGGGGGGTGGTTTGTGGGGGGTCTGTACTAATGGAGGGGTGGTGGTTTGTGGGGGGTCTGTACTAATGGAGAGGGGGTCTGTACTAATGGGGGGTGGTTTGTGGGGGGTCTGTACTAATTGAGGGGGGTGGTTTGTCCTGAGGGGGGTCTGTACTAATAGAGGGGGGTGGTTTATGTGGGGGTCTGTACTAATGGAGGGGGGTGGTTTGTCGGGGGGGTCTGTACTAATGGAATGGAGGTCTCTACTAATGGAGGGGGGGGTGGTTTGTCCTGAGGGGGGTTTGTACTAATAAAGGGGGGTTGTTTATGGGGGGGTCTGTACTAATGGAGGGGGTGGTTTATGGGGGGGTCTGTACTAATGGAGGGGGGTGGTCTGTAGGGGGGGTCTGTACTAATGGAGGGGGGTGGTTTGTCCGGGGGGTCTGAACTAATGGAAGGGGGGTTTCTACTAATGGAGAGGAGGTGGTTTGTCTTGAGGGGGGTCTTTACTAAAAGAGGGGGGTAGTTTATGGGGGGGCTGTACTAATGGAGGGAGTGGTTTATGGGGGGGTCTGTACTAATGGAGGGGGGTGGTTTATGGGGGGGTCTGTACTAATGGGGGGTGGTTTATGGGGGGTCTGTACTAATGGAGTGGGCTGGTTTGTCGGGGGGGTCTATACTGATGGAGGGGGGGTGGTTTGTTCTGGGGGTCTGTACTAATGGAGGGGGGAGGTTTGTCCTAAGGGGGGGTCTGTACTAATGGAGGGGTTTTGTCCTGGGGGGTCTGTACTAATGGAGGGGGTGTTTGTCCTGGGGGGTCTGTACTAATGGAGGGGGGTCTGTACTGAGGGAGGGGTTTATACTTGGTGGGGAGTTTGCGCTGACAGAGGGGGGTCTATACTTAGTGGAGGGGGGTCTGTACTGAGGGGCGACTATAGATGGTGGAGGGGGGGGGGTGACACCAACCCTAGTCAAGCCACTGCAGCCGCGGGCTCTTTTTTCCCCCTCCCTCTCCCTCTCCTCGCGCTGCTGTACTAGTGGGCAGCACTTGTCAGCACAGCCGTCCACTATGTTTCTTCCCCTGCCTTCATATCAGCCAGGGAAGAAATAGAATACAAAAATGAGCAGAGAAGAGGATTGTGGGACATGTAGTCCCGAGGACTGGCAGCCCCATTGTAACATGGAAACTGCAGCCCACACAGCATGCCCAGCTGAATGGGAGAGAGAGAGAGAGCCAGGAGCCCAGAAAAGCTTTCAGGGAAGTGCACCCAGGACTCCAGAGGGAGTGGACAGTGCTGAGGGAACACCATCAGAGAGAGAACCCCGCTGCCCTGCGCCACCAGAGGGAAAGCCACACAGCCTAACGCCTTCCCTGGTGGAGAAAGAAATGGAGTCATTGCCAGAATACAGATCTGGGCTCTACCCAGTGGAATCGCCATGGGCAATATAGAGTGAGCTTACTCCTGATCAGAGGAACCGTTGTTGCTGGGTCACGTGAGAGGGCCGATCGGCCATTATCTCCTGTAGTATTTCTGCAGTCCCTGACCATCTCCTGTATTATATCTGCAGTCTCTGACCATCTCCTGTGCTATGCCTGCAGTCTCTGACCATCTCCTGAGCTATGTCTGCAGTCTCTGACCATCTCCTGTAATATGTCTGCACTCTCTGACCGCCTCCTGTATTATGTCTGCACTCTCTGACCATCTCCTGTGCTATGTCTGCAGTCTCTGACCATCTCCTATATTTGCAGTCTCTGACCACCTCCTGTATTATATCTGCAGTCTCTGACCATCTCCTGTATTATATCTGCAGTCTCTGACCATCTCCTATAATATGTCTGCACTCTCTGACCATCTCCTGTGCTATGTCTGCAGTCTCTGACCATCTCCTGTAGTATATCTGCAGTCTCTGACCATCTCCTGTGCTATGTCTGCACTCTCTGACCATCTCCTGTAATATGTCTGCACTCTCTGGCCATCTCCTGTGCTATGTCTGCAGTCTCTGACCATCTCCTGTGCTATGTCTGCACTCTCTGACCATCTCCTGTAATATGTCTGCACCCTCTGGCCATCTCCTGTACTATGTCTGCAGTCTCTGACCATCTCTTGTATCATGTCTGCAGTCTCTGACCATCTCTTGTATCATGTCTGCAGTCTCTGACCATCACTTGTATCATGTCTGCAGTCTCTGACCATCTCCTGTACTATGTCTGCAGTCTCTGACCATGTCCTGTAGTATGTCTGGGGGTTCTTTCTAACAGACTCTCTAACAGAAGCCCTCTCTGTGTGCATCAGAGAGACTCCCCTCCAGGTCTCATTAGTGTACGCTCTTCCTGTATTTTTTTTTATTGTTAAAGGATCATGGGAGGATCTCAGGGTAACAAAGACTTCTTAGGGGAGCATCTCTGTGTTTGAGTCGTTGCCATAGAAACATGTGTAAAGAGGAGGAGTTTGTAAGATGACCACGCCCATGTGAGGGCGCCAGAAATGTTTCTGCACCCAGGCGTCTGTGACCCTAGGATCAGCCCTGTGACCGTGTGTATGCAAGACAAGTTGGAGCCAACAACCTTCGAACAAAATTCCACGGTTTTGTTGTTGGAAAGTCCAATGGTGTGTACGAGGCATTAGACTTGCATGGGTAGTCAAATATAAAGGAAAACTTCAAACAACCTCAATGGCTCTGCTGAGGTGGCTCCTACACAGCAAGGCTTCCCTCGATAGGCACTCAACAGTAGCTCAAACCATAGATATACAGAAAGGAGCACCAAACCAAAATCAGATAAATAAGTCCAAGAGTCTTTCATCAGGTTTTTCATTAAGGCTTTCAGTAGCTGCAGGACAAAAAAGGAGGGGATCAGTTCCTCCTTGCCTACATGCTGCCCCTCCTATTCACCTCCTGCTGTGATTGGGCTCCTTTGTGCTCCCCTGGCCCCCCTCATTCCATTAGCGCTGCCAGGCCCCCCCCCCCTCTACCACCAGCTGCTGCGAGGGATGCTGACAGGATGGAAAGTGGGTAAGGGGCCAGTAAATGTGTACTGTCCCCTTCCTTGTCTTTATAAATAGAGTCAGTGATCACTACCATTACTGTTCCACTACTGTTCATTCATAACTGAGGCATAGTAAAATGTGTTTACTATGCTTCAGTTTGTGAATGAACGTGAAGCTCTGTCCAAAACTATTCCTATTCATTCATCCTGTGATGCTGAAGCTGCAGAGATGAAGATGGAGGTCTGTTTGGACCCCTGATATTTTCACCAAAGCCCCCCAATGGGGTTCCTAAAAATTTTTTATTCAACTATAAAAAATAAAATTGTAAAAAAAAAAGATAAAGAATAAAATAAAAAAGCTACTGACACCAGTGGCAGAACTACCAGAGTTGCAAAGGTTGCACTTGCGACCAGGCCCTGGCGTTCTGTCACCGTGGGGGAGGCCCCCTCTGGCGGGGGTCAGGGGGGCTCTTTATGGTCTCTTGCACTGGGGCCCTAAAGGTTCTAGTAACGCCTCTGCTTGGAGCCCTAGTTAGGAATGGCTGCATTAGATTGTAAAGCCAGCTGTACATAGGCAAGTCTTCCACTCATGAAGTACAAGACAATCACTTCCAGCGCTCAGAGATCCTCCACTGTTGAATAAGACTGTGCAACAATTTCAAGTGCTAGGTGGATGCCGTTCCGTGGATAGAGGAATCCAAAGTGGAACTACAAAAACAAGGAGACGGAGAGGAGCAAGCACATAGTGCATTACTGCAAAATATTTATTTGAGTAAATAAAATGGATAAAAATTGCATACTTACAAAAGTGCAACTGGTAAAAACACATCGACCACAAGATGCCATATAGTGTAAGGTATGTATGCTCCAATGGTATCCCCCTCTATAGTCAAGCTGGCACGTTTCGAGTCTGCACCACCTTCCTCAGAGCTGAGTCTTCCACTGATAAGTGATGTGTGTGATTTTGTCATCCCTCTCTGGAACACATGTCCACGTATTCTGTGGTAGCCATAAGTGTGCGCAGCCTATTGCATTAGGGTGTGCACCCCAACTCTCAAACACACATAAACGCCACCTGCTGTCACAGAAAGGAGGCTCTGGTGGTGGGAGACAGTTGATAGGCAGCATATTGCGTTATGCCCTAAATACAGTTATAACGTGTTCCACATGAGGGTGGACCCACACACATATACCGCTCTTGCTCCTGTATTTACTAAGCCTATTTTGATCGGTTGGACCCACACACATATACCGCTCTTGCTCCTGTATTTACTAAGCCTATTTTGATGATCCTCTAACATGTGAGTTTATAACTTTTTTATAAATAAACCCTGTTCCAACGGTATCACGCTATGGGAATTTTTTATTTATCTCTGGTTTGACCCAAGATCTGTCGTGCCAGCTTATTTCGATATCCATCAAGTCAGTTGACTTACAAGCCTGTATGACTTGGGGCGCGTAAGCCTCTCCAGGTCATCGACATCTGGTAAGTCTCCTTTTGTTTATTGGTGGTGGCCCATTTGATATCACAGTTCTTTGGAGTATCAATGCCGTATGACTACCTGTCTAAGTGTGTCTCGGATTATCCTTGGGCTTATTTAGATTATATGTTCTTGTTACATCCTACAACGTACTTGCTAGCTCTGGTCTTCATATTCACATTGTATATTCATGTTATTTCATGGTTTATTGACCCTATTCACGTTTATAATAGTTCATATATTGATTGTTTTTCCACATATCATGCTGTTTCTTTAGCATGAGTTATTTTTTTTTAATATAAATGCACTTTATGTGTACCCTTTTGTATAGTAGGGTACTCTTCTTGTAGTTTTTCAATTTTTATGATTTAATATTTTTTTGGGATAATAGCGCTACACTTTTTTCACAGTTTACACAAATCACTTTTAGTCTACAGCTAATAACGGCTGTTGGCCGTTATTTACATCTCCTTCTTACACAGCGCTGTATTTTCTTTTTCCACATCTCCTTTTATGCCCTTATTGATGGGCTTTTATGGGCTGATTATATGTTTTTTTTTTCACAAATTAGTTTGGTGTCACTTTATAATTTATGTTTTGTTACAAAATACGTTTTAGCGTCATCAGAATAACCTATAATATTTTTGTTTTAACTAACATTGATTCAGGATTTAATCACCTGTCTATTGATTTAGCACTGCTTCCATACACTATTATAAACATGACGGGACATTTTTAAAAAACAAAATGTTTTACTTTCTGCTATAAAACATATCCAATAAAATAAAAAAAAAAATCGAATTTCATTATCAATTTAGGCCACTATGTATTCTGCTATATATTTTTGGCGGGAATGCAATATTGTGGATATTGTGGCAGACAAATCGGACACCTAACTGACACTTTTGACACTTTTTGGGGACCAGTGACACTAATTCAGTAATCAGCGCTAAAAAATATGCACTGTCACTGTACTAATGACACTGGCTGGGAAGGAGTTAACATCAGGGGCGCTCAAAGGGTCAACGGTCAACTGTGTGCCTAGCTGGTGTTTTCTTACTGTGGGGGAAGTGCTTGTACTAGGGGAAGGCACAGATCCATGTCCCTGCTTTGCAGGAACACAGGAACCATGCCTTCTGTACTGACAGAATAGCGATCTGCCTTGTTTACATAGGCAGACCACCGTGCTCCCTCTGTACCGAAGGATCGACTGGTGCCAGCGAACATCAGTTCAGCGGTATCCGCCCATCGGCTCCCGCTGTGAATGATCACTGCAGCAGCCGGCCACCGGCGGCGCGCCCCAGACCCAGAAGTGTGGGATCACATACTAGGTACATGATCCGGCGCAGCCGCACCACTTTGCTGCCATATATCTAAGTTATCCGGTCAGCAAGTGGTTAATAAAGAGAGTAAAGATAACTTGGCATGGTTCAGAACTGTTTTATAGGCTGTAATACAGAGATCGCCTGACATGCACTAAATAGTTTATGTGAATGTTGAGTGAGCAGAAGATCGTGTAGAGATCTGATAATTCATTTGCAAAAAAACAGCCCCCAGAGTGTGTATAGTCAAGCTGCCCATACACTGAGCTAATTTCATCTGGTTCTTGATGAACTGGTCAAAATGTAATTGTGGGTGGCCCTGTTGGCACCCTTCCACCCGACCATCCTTCAATTGAAAAATCATAGCCGGGTGGAAAATCATCAGTCGAACTGCAGCTACGTCCAATCACATGCAGCTGCTGTTCGGGTATTCCGACAGCCCCCAGGATGGGCTTTGATCGGGTCTTTGCTATGGTAACCCAGAAGCAATGATGTGCCATCACTTCCAGTTTACCCAGATGTCATCAGTGCCATTTTCAAAAGGTCAAAGGTATTCAAGAAACACTGATTTTGGTGCTTTGAATGATTTTAAGTGCATTGTTGACCCCAGATCCCTTCATAAAGAGTACCTGCCACATGCCTAGTACTGTTAAAAGTTTAACAATAAAAAAAATAAAGAAAATTTATAATTGAAAGATATTAAGGTGCCCCCGCGTCAGTCCTACGCACACGCAAACAGCGATCGTCCCACATATGTAAGGTATCACCGTGAACGTCAGATCATGGGCAGTAATTCTAGCACCAGACCTCCTCTGTAAATCTAAAGTGATAACCTGTAAAGGCTTTTAAAGCGTCGCCAATGGACAGTAAAATTTACGTAGTTTGTTGCCACTGCACAGGTGTTTTTTCCCAAAAATTGTGCTTGTAAAGCTGCTGCACAAATACTGTGTGACAAAAAAATTGCAAAACCCAGCAATTTATTCTCTAGGACCTCTCCTAAGTTATTTTCCAGCAAACAAAATGATTGTTACTGACTGATTGTTAAAAGTGCCAGAAAAAGCCTGGTCTTCTAGTGGATAATATATATTTCTCTGCAACACATTGCTGTACTTCTATGTTAGGTTATTGCAACAGTTGTTCATAATATCCCCCGCACTTACCTTGTATGTAAAGCTGAAACTTGTTATTTAGTATTGGTTAGAGCAAGGTGTCATACTCAATTTCATTATGGGCCACATCAGCCATATGGTTGCCCTCAAAGGGCCAGTTTTACCTGTAAGACTAAATGTCCAGAGCACCCCACCCCCCTTACATCAGAAGTCAGGAGCCTCCCCACCATCACAAGTCAAGAGTCCCCCACCCTCCTTTACATCACAGTGCACCCCCCCTTACCTTGTGCTACTGCCAGGAAGAAGCTAGGGGTGGAGCCGGAAAACAGAAAATGCAGTGTATTGAATGCTGAGACCAGGGGAGGCGGAGATGAGAGGGTGCTGCGGCTGCACAGAGAGGCGGAGGATCTGGCAGAGGAGGTCTGTCCTCCTTTCTGCTGCCGGCTGCTGAGACAAGGTGGAGGTGGAGACAAGCGGAGTACTGAAGCTGCAGGAGAGGTGCGAGGACCACATATAAAGACCTGGCAGGCCAAATTCGGCCCACAGGCCATGTCTTTTACACAGGTGGGTTAAAGGGTAAAACTCCTGTCAGGTTTTCGTTTCTAAAAAAACAACAAAAAGTGTAGCGCTAAACCTTATCATACATAACCCTAGATGGGTAGGTATACAGTAAAGGGGATCACCAATATAAGGACCTATTCATAGATGGGAAGTCCCGTTATAGGTGTTTATGACTAAAAATAACAATGTTTAGTCCTCAGGTAAACATTTTATGAATGAGTAAATCCAGTATCCCAAAACGGCAAATCAGCTCACTACCACCGAGAGAAAGGAAGGCTTACCAGATGTGGTGGACCCGACAGGGCATACGCCGAATTGGGTCAGATAAGGCTTAGGTGGTAGGAGGCTGTGGATGTCTGTGGTATCGCAGATTGCTGGATTCCTCTAACTGGTGCCCGGGTCCTGGAAGGTGTGTGGAGTCCCAAGAATATGGATGATTCTGTAGATCTCAGGGGGGAGGGGATGAGGTGTTCCGTGGATGGATCCCTGTAAGGTAGATTCAGAAGTGGAGCTTAGGCTGAGGCTTGAGGCGTAAGTGTAGTCAGGCAGGCTGGGTTATCAACAATTCTGGCAGAAAGACATACAATCAGGAACCAGAAAAAGAGCAGGCAGAGGTCATACACGGTCTAGCAGAATCATCAGGCAAAAGTTCAAAACCAGTAGTTCACACAGGAAGTCAGACAGCTAGGAAACAAAATGGTTTTCGTTTTCGTTTCTGTCTCTGGACCCTCACTATTGGTCCTGGTGACCATTGTCTCTGGTACCAAAAATATCCAAACTTTTTGAAGTGTCACAGGAAGTTAAGGAATTTCTGTCAATGGGGAGAATTGTTTATGGTTCAATAAGTTTTTATTGAAGTTTTCACAAGTATATAAACATATAAAAACAGGAGAATAATAAAAATAAAAAATGAAGGAGTGTAAACAGTGCCAGTTACCTGACATATAGTCTCCTAATAAACAAATATTTCTTTTAAATGTTGAGATAGTGCAATCGTATACAAGTGCGAGGGTTATTATAAATAAATTGTTACGATAAACCCGTATAACAGGTGTTTGTTGATGTGTAAGCATTAACTACCCTGTGTGGGGGTGCCCCTTTGGGAGCCTGCTGCACCCCTGGACACAGGGAGTCTGGGATAACCAACTTATACATAAGTTTTCAAAAGTGTGGTTAGTAACAAGTTTTTAGATCTCTATATACATAGAAGATCCTATAATTATATTGCATCAAGAGAGATATATTGGAGACATAAAAAAGAGGAAAGGGGGAGAATTGTTTAGCTGACAACTGTCTAAGATGGATGCCCAACCTGTGGCTCTGGGGGGGGCATGAGGTCCTTTAACACTTTTTGTGTGGCTCTCAGGGCCCCTGCAGACACTAATGCGTGCTTCTCTATTGCCATGGTATGGCACCGATTTCTAGCAGTCTCATGTAATATGTCTCCAGTCTATAATTGTCTCCTGAAACACGTCCACAGATTCCAACAACTCCCATAGCATGTCTGGATTCTATGACCATCTCTTTTTTGTCAGGGCTCATGAATCAGACAGAGAAAGAAGTGCAGTAAAAATCACACTTTTTAATGGTACAAACAGAGCAAACGTAGTCAAAACATAGCCTGGGTTCGGTAACCAGAGCGGGTAGTCGGAACAAGCCAGTGAAACTAGAGGCAGTAAACAGGATCAGGAACCAGAAGGGAAGTCAGCCAGGCAAAAGTCTTTAACAGGAAAACACAGCAGAGAGTATCCGGATATGTTGACTAGGCGAAGGCACAGGAGACCTGATCCAGGCAGTTTAAATAGCCAGCAGGGCTAGCTGACGAGCAGGAAATGAAGACCAGCTAAGTCACTGTGGAATGAAGAGTACTGGCAATTAACCGACAGCTGAGCACAGAGCTCTGAGAAGGAAGGGCTGAGCCCAGCCCTGACAGTACCCCTCTCCTCAACGACCCATCCCCCTCGGGGGACCACCAGGTTTGAGGGGAAACCGTCTATGGAAAGCACAGAGGAGGACAGGAGCATTTATGTCTGAGGATGAGACCAAAGAGCATTCCCCCGGACCGTACTGTTTTCAATTAACCAGGTACTGTATACACCCACGGAACCTACAGGAATCAATGATAGATTGTATTTCATACTCCTCATGGTTCTCAACCTGAACTGGATGAGGACGTGGTACCGAGGTGGTGAAGTGGTTGCATACTAAAGGTTTTAATAATACTTGAGACATGAAATACATTAGAAATACGCATATTAGAAGGAAGGTCTAAAGCATAAGCCATTGGGTTGATCCTACGGAGAATACGGAAAGGCCCAATAAATCGCAGTGCCAGTTTTAGTGAGGGAACACAGAGTCTGAGGTTGCGAAATGACAGCCAGACCCTGTCCCCAACTTGGTAGAAAGGCGCAGGTAGGCGTCCGCGGTTAGTATGGAGTCTGCACCTATCATTGGCACTTCGCAAGGACTCTTGGACCTGTACCCAAGTGAAACGAAGACCACGGAGATGATTCTTCAATGCAGGAATACTCTGAGGAACAAATGAGTCAGGCAACATGGATGGTTGGAAACCATAATTCGCCATGAATGAAGACAATTGGGAAGCGGTATTGACAGCACTATTGTGAGCAAACTCTGCCCAAGGTAAGAGGTCTGACCAGTTGTTATGGTGGTCAGAAATGTAGAAATTTAAAAACTGCTCCAAGGACTGGTTGGCTTGTTCTGCGGCCCCATTGGAGTGCTGGTGATATGCAGAGGAGAAGAAAAGCTGAATTCCCAACTGTGCACAAAATGCTCGCCAAAACCTGGACAAACACTGGCTACCCCGTCCGAGATGATAACTTTGGGTACCCCATGTAAGCGAAAGATCTTCCAAGCAAAAATGGAAGCCAGTTCTTTGGATGTGGGCAACTTCTTGAGTGGAATACAATGAGACATTTTTGAGAATCAGTCAACCACCAAAAGGATAACTGTGTTGCCCTGCGAGTTGGGTAACTCCACAATAAAATCCAAAGACAGGTGGATCCATGGCCTCTCTCCATTGGGTATGGGTTGTAGGAGGCCCACTAGAAGGTGTCGTGGTGTCTTACTCTGTGCACACAGGGAACAAGCAGATACCAAGGCGGCTACATCAGTGCTTAGACTGGGCCACCAGAATTGTAGGGAAATAGCCCAAATGAGTTGATTCTTCTCTGGGTGGCCAGCAACCTTGGGTGAATTGTAAGTCTGGAGCACGGCAGTGGGGAGACTCTCAGAGACAAAGCAGCGGTCACAAGGTTTCTCGGGAGGAAAATGGATCTGAGTGGCAAGAATTCTGTCACCCAAAGGTGAAGTGAGACTGGTATGAACCGTAGCCAGAATACGATCGGGAGATATCACAGGAACCGACTTCATCTTGGAAGCTGAGGAAAACTGTTGCGACAAAGCATCAGCCCTTACATTCTTAGTACCGGGTAAGAATGAGACTACGTAATTGAAGCTTGACAAGAAAAGAGCCCATCATGCCCTTCTGGGAGAGAGGCATTTAGCCTCAGACAAGAATGTGAGATTTTTATGGTCAGTCAGAAGAACCGGCACAGTGGTACCTTCGAGGAGATGCCTCCACTCTTTAAGGGCTAATATGATCGCTAACAACTCTCTGTCCCCAATCTCATAATTGCATTTGCAGGAGACAATTTCTTGGAAAAGTAGCCACAAGCATGCATAGCGCTCACAGAGGTAGGACGTTGAGACAGAAGGGCACCAACTCCAGTTTAGGATGCATCAACCTCCAGGATGAAAGGTACCGTAGGATCAGGATGTAGCAACACAGGGGCAGAAACAAAGGCAGCCTTGTGACTCTCAAAGGCATTAATGGAATCCGGAGACTAATTCTGTATGTTACCGTCCTTTCTGGTCATATTAGTCAAGGATTTGACCAGAGACGAGAATTTACAAATAAACTTCAGATAATAATTGGCAAAGCCAAGAAAAGGTTGCAATGGACGTAAACCCACAGGTCTGGGCCACTGTAGAACTGCCAATGGTTTATCTGCGTCTGTTAGAATTTATGAATGGATTGGGTCTCTTAGAATAATGGAGTTTGATAAATTTACATATTTATATTTGTGTTTGGATATGGAAAAAGTGAAATATATAGACTTTTATATATTTCTTAAGATACATTTTGTTTGAAGCTTCAAATGCTTTTCTAAAGAGCTCTAACATGCGGTAATAATTAGTCTGAATTGGTTTCTCCAAGGATACTCACCTCCCCCCATCTGTGAGAAGGAAGGATTCATATACTTTAAAGATGTAAGAGGTTCATGTTTTAGTTAAAGATCATAATTGCTTTATATATACAATATTTCCTGATTAGGATATTAATAAAAACATTGGGTTTTCAATGAAGATAATATACCGCATTTATCGGCGTATAACACATTTCTCCTTAAAATCAGGGGAAAATCGCGGGTGCGTGTTATACGCCGATCCCCCGCTGACTGTGAGCGGAGTGAGCGACGGCCGCCGATATACATAGATAGCCGAGTGTACTCGGCTAGATTCGACTAGTTCCGCTCACAGTCACGCCCAGTCCCACCCTATGATGGACACAGGGACTGGGCGTGACTGTGAGCAGAGACATCCCGGGCGGGACTACGAGCGGTCGAGAGCCGCCGAGATACACAGGACCAGCTCTGTGTACTCGGCGGCGCCATTTTCAAACTGCAGTGACACTGACATGTCACTGCAATTTAACTGCAGCCTTGGCAAGGCTGCAAATGGACACTGACAGAGCTGCAGATGGGCACTGACAAGGCTGCAGATAAGCACTGACAAGGCTGCAAGGCTGCAAATGACACCAAGGCTGCAAATGACTGCAAGGCTGCAAATGACACCAAGGCTGCAAATGACACCAAGGCTGCAAATAACACCAAGGCTGCAAATGACACCAAGGCTGCAAATGACACCAAGGCTGCAAATGACTGCAAGGCTGCAAATGACATCAAGGCTGCAAATAACACTGACAAGGCTGCAAAGGCTGCAAATGACACTGGACAAGCATGCAGATGGACGCTGTGCAAGGCTGCAGATGGACACTGATAAGGCTGCATTGATGGGCATTTAATGTAAGTTTTTTTCCTTAAAACATTTTTTTCCTTAAAATTCCCTCCTTAACTTGGGGTGCGTGTTATACGCCGGCGCGTGTTATACGCCGATAAATACGTTATCTATATATCTATATATATATAGATATATATATAGATATATATAGATATAAGTATATGTGTTAATTGATTTAGATGTTATATTGTATATGTTTAAAATGGTTTTACACATAGCAGTCTTGCCCATCCCCATGAATGACTTGCATAGAGATGGTGTTGTATTTCATCATCTGGCATTAGATATGTCTCAGGAAAGCCCACAATGTTCTATAGGACTACAAGTGAAATAAGGACTTTTAAGACAAACCAACCCTTTTTAGGAAGGTGGGGGTTGGATTTTAGGAGTAGAAAGCACAGAGAGTTTTGACTCTGCAGCACATTTTCATTCGGGCAGACTGACACTCCATGAGGACAGCCACACACACACACACACATCACAAGACATTGCTGATACATCTACACACACACATATTGGATTTATTCTTCATCTTAAGAATATAATACATTATTAATGATACTTTGACATTGTTTTTGTAATATTTTGCTATTTTTATTATTAAATCAATTTTTGAGTTTTTATATGAGAACTGAACGGATTTTCTTGGAACTTTCCTCATCAATATGAATTATTGAAATATCATTATTAATACAGTAATAACTTGATTTATTTCAGGGTCCACCGAAAACCAGCAGTGGAAATGACATAACCCAGGAATTTAACCTGTTCACGATGAAACTCGCACTTCTCCAATTTACAATACAGGTTGTTATCTCTCAGCCTCTGAAGCACACGGCAGACATCTGTGTTGTGACTCTCTAGGGACTTGGAAAATATGAGGATATGGTCGAGATAAACCACCACACATAGCTGCAACAAATCTCGGAAGACATTGTCGATAAATTCCTAGAAAACTGCCGGGGCGTTGCAAAGACCAAACAGCATTACAAGGTATTCGTAATGGCCTGTTCTGGTATTAAATGCAGTTTTCCATTCGTCGCCCACCTTGATCCTCATAAGATTGTATGCCCCTCTAAGATCAAGCTTTGTGAAAACCGTTGCTACCTTGAGGCGGTGAAATAGCTCCGTAATTAATGGGATCGGATAAGCATTCTTAATCATGAAGCAATTGAGACCCCTATAATTAATACAAGGTCTCAGCTTACCACTCTTCTTTTTCACAAAGAAGAAACCAGCAGCAGCAGGAGATGAGAATTTACAGATGAATCCTCGAGAAAGTGAGTCAGCAACATACTCCTCCATGGCTTTGTCCTCCGAGACAGACAAAGGGTAAACACGGCCACAAGGGGGTATGGCACCAGGTTGAAGGTCAATTGCCTAATCATACGACCGGTGTGGAGGCAAACTACATGGCTTGACCTTTGTCAAAGACATTGCTAAATTTGCGGTACTCCTCCGGCAGGGAGGAGAGTGAAGAGATGCACAAGACCATAGCCACTTTCAGAATACATGCCTTCATGCAGTGTGGCGACCAGAAAAGAACCTCAACAGAAAGCCAATAAAAAGAGGGGTTGTGCCTCTGTAACCAAGGATAACCTATTAACCACCAGGAATTGAGGTGAGGAAATGACTTGGAATTGGATTATCTCATGGTGAAGAGCCCCTATGGCCATGGTCAACGGAGCAGTCTCATGAGTCACATGGGCAGGTTATAGAGGTCTCCTATCAATATCTGCTGCCAGAGTATGGAACTCAATGGCGTAGTCGGCAACAGTTCTCGAACTCTGTTTGATGGTCATGAGGCTCTTGGCAGCAGAAGTGGAGCGTGCGGAAACGTCAAAGACCCTTTTAAAGGAAGTCACAAACTCTGGGTAACTCAGGATGACAGGGTTTTGCGTCTTCCATGGAGGGTTTGCCCAGGCCAAAGCTCTCTCACAAAGCAAATAAATCACGAAGCCTACTTTGCTTCTCTCCGTGGGAAATGCCTGGGGCATCATCCCAAAGTATATTCCAACCTGGTTGAGAAACCCTCTGCATTGAACTGGATCACCCCAAAATCGCTGGGGAAGTGGAGCAGAACCAGACATACCTCTTATAGAGGGAATATTCGAGGCGGATGCCTGCAGGAGACTGGAGCAGCAGCAGGGACCACCTGCAACACAGGTTGTACTGTAACAGCCTCAGTGGGAGGATCCAGGTGAGCAGTGCGAATCAGGAGCGTCAGTAACGCTATAGCAAACTGATCCATGTGGTGATCCTGCTCATCCAATCTGGAAAAAATATTACTAATAAGTGGATTGCCTGCATCTTCTGAATTCATGGCCTTCGCCTATTGTCAGAGTTCATGAATCAGACTGAGACAGAAGTGCAGTAAAAATCACACTTTTTATTAAAATGGTAAAATGGTACAAACAGAGCAAACATAGTTAAAACATAGTCAGGGTTCGGTAACCAGAGCGGGTAGTAGGAACAAGCCAATGAAACAGGAATCGAGATATCAGCAGAGAGTATCTGGATATGTTGACCAGGCGAAGGCAGAGGAGATCTGATCCAGGAAGTTTAATTAGCCAGCAGGGCTAGCTGACGAGCAGGAAATTAAGACCAAGTGAGTCACTGTGGAATGAAGAGTACTGGCAATTAACCGACAGCTGAGCACAGAGCTCTGAGAAGGAAGGGCTGAGCCCAGCCCTGACACTTTTGTCGTGTCTGCAAACTCTGACCATCTCTTGTACCATATCTGCATTCTCTGACCTTTTTTCGTATCATGTCTGTAGCCTCTGAACATCTCTTGTACCATGTCTGCCTTCTCTAACCATCTCTTGTATCATGTCCACAGTCTGACCATTTCTTGTACCATGTCTGCATTCTCTGACCATCTCTTGTATCATATCTACAGTCTCTGACCATTTCTTGTACCATGTCTGCATTCTCTGACCATCGCTTGTGTCATGCCTGCAGTCTTTAACCATCTCTTGTAGGCTGTCTGCAGTCTCTGACCATCTCTTGTACTATGTTTGCATTCTCTGATCATCTCTTGTATCATCCCCAGTCTTTGACTATAACTTGTTGTGCATCTGCTTTCCCTGACAATGAATATGAATACCATTAAATTCTAAGTTTGGCCTTTTGGTGATGTCAGGGGCTGTACTCGAGGTCCCCCATATCAACAGAGTTGACCACGACTGGTCTAAGGGCTTATACACATTTGCAGCAGCTCATCAATCCACAGCAGAGAGCTTTTCAGAGGCATTTTACACTTGGTAAAGAGGAGATATGTCACTTCCTCGTCACTTGATTTAACCCTGTAAATGCTACAATCGTGGGCATTGCATGTGGTTGTGGGACAGCCCTAAAGACTTGCATGGGCGACATTTGTGGTAACATTTGGTGGTAACACTGACCCAATGAGACAGCCGTAAAGCACAACATCGCGTCTGTGACTTGTCATCAGCCCTGAGTGACTACATGTCTGTGTTCAGGGGGTAGTAAAACTGCAGCTCAAACACCTGGTTTAACCCCCCCTCTTCCCCCGGCAGCATGTGTAAATGACTCCCAAGAAGAGATATCCGAGCCCGGTGATCTCCTCTTACTTTCTATTGTGTCTCTAGGACCTATTCTTTACCCTGCCCAGAATGAAAAAAAAAAGTTTTGATTTTACAATGTAATTACACGTAGATGCAGCTTACATGTTACTGTGTATTTTTTTGCAATGTTATTTTTATTTACAGATGAAACACAGACGTAGATTTCCCCTCTGCCTGTAAGACAAAAAGCACTGCACTCGGCCTGCACTCACAGAGCACAAATGACAGTCCCGATCAATATATCGAGGCACAATATTGTACTGGTGACTGGCAGCTCCTAATTGGAGGCCCGCATTTCCATGTAATCCAAAATTGAGTTTCACTTGAAGAACCGAAATGAGAATTCAGAAGGGCGAGTAACGATTTTTTTTTTTTTTTTTAGAATTATTGTTCTTTCAGAAGAATAGAGCCAGTGTCATTTAATTTATAGACCCCTTTCTTCAAACCAACTTCAATTTGTTTACCTCATGTTTCTTTGATGAAAGAAAACTGTGTCCTTCAATACGGCCCCGGCACACCATGCATTCTGATCAATATGACGTTTCTTCAGCTTTTTCTTTAATAAGCTTGCATTGTGAAGTCACATTTTACAAGTTCTTTTCTTAGCAGTTGGTTATGTGGTTCATGTCTCTTACACCTACAAATCCTATAATTGTCTGCTACGTACAGTAACTAGCTTGTAAGAAAAAGATTGAAGTCAACTTTTTGTTCCAAAAAACACTCTGCAATGAAAGGAGTGAAAGAAATTCAGGGGCTGGTATACTTCACACAATCGACTATTGGTTCTTCAACAATATGAATGACCTCAATGACCAACAGGGAGTTTGCAGGAGGTGGGTTAGCAGTCCTCTACTTTATCTGTGATTGTCATGATTTACATAATGGATCTGCATATTGGAGAACATAAGGGGAATTCGGAAGACAATGCAAGGCATGCGTGGGTATTTGAGGGTGTTTGTCTTTTATTATAGATGACACTTTACAGAGTTTTGAGCAAAATCTATATTTTCAGAACTGTAGGAATTTGCACTGTGTTGCACAACATAGCTCAGAATATTTCAATTTCTCTACTTTATAAACAGCATGCGGCCAATGCAAATTAAGAAGCAGAAACATTGCAGTGCCCAAAGCACATTTTCTTTTGGTTTCCATTGTTCTCCAGTGGAGCTATTTTGAAATATATTGTTCTGTTCTGTTTGAAATGCCACTTTATGCACTGACATACCTCCTAAGATCCAGTCTGTATGTACAGTATGGTCACCTGCCGACTTGGCAGCATCCACAGGCAGCTTAAAGTGGTTGTAAAGTAAGATATACTGTGCAGTATCTGTGTTATTTTTTTTAAATTCTGCAGCAAAATACCTTATTTCAGAGCGCCGCTGTGCGCTCACGTGACCTTCCGGCACTCTTCTTCCCCGATCTGAGGACTACAGTGGGAGGGGCTGAGATTCCTCAATGACGTCAGCCCGGAGGAGAGAAGGAGATCGGCAGGAGGTCAAGTGGGTGCACAGTGGTGCTCTGAAATAAGGTATTTCGCTGCATAATTTTTACAATACAGATACTACACAGTATATCTTTCTGTAACAGAGGGGCTTCCATGATTTGTGATTAGTAATTTTAAAGCTATATCGGCAGGAGGGGAGGAGCAGGGAGGAGATGGCTCACAAAAAGACTCCCGAGCTGACAGGCAGAGAGGGAGGGGAGAGGGGGAGTGGGAGAGACTGTGGGCATACAGAGGCACGTAAACTGACCACAGTATCATGGATCAGCAGCCATGATTACCGTGGTCAGCACACTAAGGCTGGATTCACACCTATGCATTTTTTGTGCTTTTTGCATTTTGCACTACAGATCGTGTTCCATAGGAAACAATGTTAAATGGACTGTAGTGCAAATCTGCAAAATGCAAAAAGCACTAAAACACCATAGGTGTGAATCCAGCCTAAGGGGGACCCAGGAACAGGCAGGATCAACCAGGTATTTTACAGCATAGAGAGGGACAAATGACACCACACAAGCACTATGCTGTATACCTTGCTTTAAAGGAACGGGATAATTTTTTTCTTTCTTTTTTTTTTTTTTTTTTTCTTTAGGGTTACAGGGTTTAGGGTTTTAATTCTTCAATGGGACAAAACTTGAATCCAGCACAATTTTACTTGAGATAATTGCAGTACAAAGAATTTACTTCCAGCGGTGGTGGCCCGTAATGCAGGGCGCAGGGGTGCCGCCCCCCTATCCATTTGTCCGGCCCCCTAATCTATATGCGGGGCCCTGAGCACATGGATTCCAAGGGGTTTTTTTTTTTTAAGCACGTGATTAGAGCCTGAGGCTCTAATAGGCCTCATAAAAAGGTGGGCTTGGGGCGCAAAGCACTGCGCCCGAGCCCACCCAGTTGTGTGACAATAGACAATTATTATTGGCTATTGTCACACTGATTCTCCTCCCGGCCAATCAGAAAGTGGGTCGTGAGAAGCGATCCTATTGGTCTAGGAGGAGGAGGGAGGAGACGCACGACCGCTGTGATGCTGAGGAGGAGGAGACGCAGGGGAAGCCGCTGCCTGTCGACCAGAGGCAAGCGCTGCCTGTGCCATAGATGGGGTAAGTGCAGGGCTGGTAACTGACCGGGGGGATGGGGGTGTGGGTGACCCGACAGGGTACCGGGGGTGGCTGTGGGTGCATTGTTTGTCATCCCCCCAAAGAATTTACCACCAGCCTCCACTGATTTCCAGTCTTTTGAAGTATATTAAGACAATGACTTTCGTAGGCCCTGTCTGTCTCTGCAAAGTACTAACACTGTACCATGTCTACAGTCTCTGACCATCCCTTGTATCCTGTCTGCAGTTTCTGACCACCCTTGTATCATGCCCATAGACTATATTCTGTTGCATGTCTGCTGTCTCTGACACAGAATATTCACTGAATTTCATGTGCGGCTCTTTGGTGAAGTGCCCCCCCCCCCATCCATATCAAGAAAGGTGACCTCCACTGTTTTAGATGGTAGTAGATACCCAGGGGTAATATAAAATGGGGAAACCATTTTACAGTATTAGCTAGGTTACATGTAATCCAGCCAAAGGACATCTGAGTCCCAGAAATAAATGTGGTACCTGTGGCATGTGGGTGTATATCTATATGCTAGACTTTGGCAAAATAAGCCTTTAGGCTGTCAGAACATGGACACAGTTCCAGCTGCTGGTTTCGGTCAGTTAACAAGGATTAAAGTATGCTATATGATTGAAGGAAATAAATGTCAAAACTCTTTCAGACTTTGAAAAATGTCCTAATGTCCAACCACTATCTGATAAGCAGCAATTTTACAAAAATATACGGAAATTAAAAATATGAATCAAAACCCCTCCTAGATGAGCTGAAGTAGCTTTGATCGTCTGTTAATAGGATATACACGGTGGAGGTGACTTATTACTGATTGCTATGTATCAAGGTCATGCTTAGAATAGACACTGCCCTGGGCCTTGTGAATAAATATGCTTTTAATTACCGAATTTCACATGCTCTTAACTGCTACTGAAAGCCCAGCCATGGGTATATGTTGTCTCTTAGATAATATTACACTGTAGAAGAAATATAAAAGCAAACGTCTATATGGTAATAGAAATTAACATATTTTTTCTAAAACAGAAGGCATTTAAAAAAAAATCATCTGTGTGAAGAACATTGATGATTTCTACGACATAATAACCGACAGCAACAAATCTTATTTTAGTTCCAATGCCAAAAAAGGAGGAAATCTGGTCACCATAAGTTACTGTAATTGGTTGTAAATATGTCACTACTGTACAAAAAAATCCTAGCTTCCTAAGTCACCTTCTGTTTACTCTATATGTACCTATATCGCTTTTTGGCCTTTTGGCTAAGATCAAGTGTAGTATCTGTTCTTATCAGTGTCCAGTAGGGTGCTTCACCATCATTCTTGCCTTCTGGCTGAGATGGTTGCTGGTATAGTATCCTTGCTGGTATGATGGAGGTCCTGTGGGGACAGAAACTGAAGCGCCCACTGGGTAAGATGGGAGTCAATAATAATTCAGTGAATGAAGGATTCTGAGGGGCCCAGTGCCTTCTGATTTGAGCTGTGCTACAGTACCTTGCTTAGCTGAGGTCTGGGAAGGAAGAGGGCCCACAGTGTTACGATCTCACCCTCCGGGAGTGGCATCCTGGGGATGCCAGAGTAGCACTATGGGTTTGGGATCTCACTGTGTAAAACTACACTAGGCCATGACACCTAAGCTTTTTTTCTGCATTGCTCCATATGGGCTAGGCTGAGACCAGGGCAATTTTTGTTACCAGGACTCAAGGCCTAACCAATGCACACTGTTCTCTAGGTGTTTCACCCTGCAATTATATATGTGTTTACCTTTTCACTCAGGATAATAGGATATGGATCTTCAGGTCTACCCTAAAGTCTAGGGTGAGAATATGTGGTTCCTTTCTCCCCTGCCTTGGGAGGGTCTTTCTTAGGAAGAGTCCCCCATTTAGTACTCTGCCGTTTTCAGTTGATCATGAGTGCTAAGTAGACATGAGTGTTCCTTAGGCCCCTTTCACACTGTTGCGGTGGGGGCGTCGGCGGTAAAACGGAGCTATTTTTAGCGCCACTTTACCGTCGTTTTAGCGGGGGTATTCGGCCGCTAGCGGTGCGGTTTTAACCCTAGCTGGCGGCCGAAAAAGGGTTAAAACCGCTCGCATAGCGCCGCTACAGCGGCGCTATGCCCGGGGTATAGCCGCGCTGCTTTCACACTGGAGAAACAGTAGCGGCAGTTTTAGGTCGGTTTGCAGGCGCTATTTTTAGCGCAATAACGCCTGCAAACTGCCCCAGTGTGAAAGGGGCCTTACCCCCGTCAAGAGTCTTGTGCCCCAGGGGGTATTTGACACACAATAGTGCACTTTTTGTGTGTGTGTTCACATGCACTTTTTTGGTTCACTTTGGTGTTTTGTTTTTGCACTTCCCTGGCTTGAAGAAAAAAAAATATATATATATCTACAGTATGTACTCTACTATCTAATAGACTAGCTATCAGATTAATTTAAGGTATCAAACTATTCATATAACAGCATAAACTTATTTTTGAAATTTGGACTTCTGCAGGCGCATGTGATTTTCTGATGACTGTGGACACATACTGTAGGCATTGTAGGACCACATTTTTCTCTATGGTTGGTCAAAGTTTTGATTTGCTAGCCAGGTATTGGTTTGTGGCAGAAGTCATTCTCAACCCATAAACAAAGCAGCTTTCTGAAAATTAAAGATCTGTACACAGGGGATTCCTTAAAGAACACTCAAGAGTATATGAAGGCCACCATTGTGGACCACTCTTGAAAATACTAGTTGCTTGGCTGATGTACTGACCCAATGGCATAGAAGTTGTACTACAGCTTCCATGAATGAAATGTGATCTACGAATGGAGGAGGAGACCCCTTTATTCATCTTCCTACCCTCCAATTATAGATCACTTTTCATGCATAGAAATTATAGTACATTTTCTATGATTAGAGAAGGAGGTGGAAAGGGCAGGCATAGTCAGCACTCTTGGTGAGTGCCTGTCACAGGCCCAGTGCTGGTAATAACCCCAGCAACACAGGAAGATTACCACTGTGAAGATATGGAAGGGAGGCATAGGACTTTGAATTTCCACTATGAAAGCAGGCACCATGGAAACTTTGCATTAACATTCCTTTGTGCTCATGTATTATTTTATTTGTTTCTTAATTGTACCTAAACTTAGACTTTAACGGAGTAAGATACCACATTGAATAATTTCTTTTGCATTTCTGCTTTAATTAATTGTCAAAGTAATTGCAATATTCATTGTAGATATTGATGGCAATCACAATTAGAAAAAAAAATTAATTAGAAATTCAAGATAAAAAAAATTGAAATAAAAGAAAAATGTGAAAAGCAAAGTGATGCTAAAAAAACATTAATTAGCATCAGTCTGTGGGCAATAAAGATACCCTCTTTTGTTTTCATGTGTCCTAATGATTCAAATAATGGCAGCAGGAAGCTTGGCATCCAGCTGGCACTGTATGTGTGATGTAGAAGAGAACATTTGGCCCTGCCAGTTTTTACTGATCTGGCAGCAGGTGAGGTCATTAATATGTATAAAGAAGTTTGGCCACAATGCTTCGCCAATTGGCAGTGACAATGGAAAGCAGAGAATGTCCTCTCCTGGTGTTACCAACCTGGCAGGGTGATCCACAAAACGGCTTTTGAAGCTGAACTCTAGGCAAACATAAAATACATATGAAGGGTGCAGCTTTACCTGCCCAATGATTTGTATTCATTTTCCTCCAGCCCTAAGATTAAGACCCCTTTCACACTGGGGGGTTTTTCAGGCGCTTTTGGGCTAAAAATAGCACCTGTAAAATGCCTCCAATGCAGCCCTAGTGTGGGAGCCCGAGTGCTTTCGGCCCGACGTTAGAGAAAGTCCTGCAAGCAGCATCTTTGGGGCAGTGGAGGAGCGTTGTATACACTGCTCCTCCACCGCCCCTTTTAATTGAAATGAATGGGCAGCGCTGCCGAAGCGCAGCGGCGCTTTTCGGGCGATATTAACCCTTTCTTCGGCCACTAGCGGGGGTTAAAAGCATCTCGCTAGCGGCCAAATAGCGCGAATGACGCGGCCCGTTGTCAGTGTCTTACAGAGCTCTGCCACTTCACACAGCCTTGTCTGGCAGGAGAGGATACTTGATTTTACTCAGCTGCACTTCATTAACATTGACAGGTTTTCACCTCACCCTGTGGCTGGACAGTGAAAGAAGAGGCAGCAGACTTATGAGCTCATCTGACTGTCACTGTTCTCTCCTCCTATCAGCATGCTTTTAGCAGCGCAACACAATTGATTTCGTTCTTATGCGGCTTTCTCTCCCCAGCCTGAGCTCTGCTGTACAGGGGCTGATACCAAGTTAAATTCAGGTACTTACGCTACTTGCATTTAAAATATACTGTACACTAAAATTAATAATACTTAAAACAGAGTTACATTAATGTGTATATTTTATATTCTGGGGTTTACCTTTAAATGGGGAGAGGTGGCACCAAAGAAAGGATAATGAAGACAATGAGGAAATTCATTGCTAATACTGCAGCTACTGTATTTGTACTATTCATTTTCAATTCTTTCTGAAGATCCCCTTTGATGGACATATCTTGAGATTATGTGAAACTACTTGTGATTTTTATCTTGATTGAATTAGAATTTTTCTTTTCTTTGATTTGTTGTTGCACTATTACCAAGATCAATCAGATTTTGTGTCACAGTTTAGGGTTGATTTACTAAAGGCACTTTGCGAGGGATTTATTTTTTTTTTTACTTAAATCAGACAGGTCACATCCATACAGAGCACATTTTTCCATGTTTTAGGCCTCATGCACACTGGACGTTTTACAGCTGCTGTTTTTGGCTTCAGATGTTTTTTTCTACAGTCAATAAACTCTCCAGCATGTTATCCTATGTGTCCATGCACACATAGGCTGTTATCAACTGTTTTTGGCTGTAAAAGAAACCCCAAAACTAGTGGGTTCTGAGAGGAGTTTTTCATCTGTAAAAATGCTCTAACGTCAAAAAACGCCTAAAAACACAGAAAAATGGCGATAAACATGGCTCCCCAGCGTTCTTTAACCACTTCCCACCCGGCCTATAGCAGAATGATGGATGGGCGGTGGTTCAGTTATCCTGACTGGGCGTCATATGACGCCCTGCAGGATAGCAGCCGCCGCGCGCCCGTAGGGGCACGCATCGCGGCGATCGGTGGTGCGGTTTGTCAGTCTGACACACCACTACACCGATCTCGGGAAAGAGCATCCGGCGGTGGATTTTCACCACGTGATCAGCCGTGTCCAATCTGATTAGGCTGATTAGGATGTAAACAGGAAGAGCCGTTGATCGGCTTTTCCTCACTCGCGTCTGACAGACTCGAGTAGAGGAGAGCCGATCAGCGGCTCTCCTGACCGGGGGGGGGTCTGTGCTGATTGTTTATCAGCACAGGCCCCCCCCTCGGATACCCACTTCAGACCCCCAGGGAAGCCACCAGGACCACCAGGGAAGCACATAACATGTGGATGGCCAGGTACATGGCTATCCACATGTGCCAACATATTGCCAATCAATGCCAATCAGTGCCCACAAATGGGTACTGGCTGCCAGCTTCATGAAAACAAAAAAATACTGTGATGCCCAGCAGTGCCACCCATCAGTGTCATCAGTGCCACTCATCAGTGTCATCAGTGCCACCTATTAGTGCCCATCTGTGCCACCTATCAGTGCCACCTATAAGTACCCATCTTTGCCACCCATAAGTACCCATCAGTGTCGCCTACGAGTGCCTATCAGTGCCGCCTATGAGTGCCCATCAGTGCCACCTATGAGTGACCATCATTGCCGTATACCAGTGCCATCTATCAGTGCTCATCAGTGCCACCTATCAGTGCCGCCTATCAGTGCCCATCAACAGTGCCCATCAGTGCCACCTCAACAGTGCCTCCTCATTGGTGCCACCTCATCGGTGCCCATCAGTGCTGCCTTATCAGTGCCCGTCGGTGCAGCCATATCAGTGCCCGTCATTGAAGAAGAAAATGTACTTATTTACAAAAAAAATTAACAGAAACAAAGAAAAACTTTTTTTTTTCAAATTTACGGTCTTTTTTTATTTGTTGCGCAAAAAATAAAAATCACAGAGGTGATCAAATACCACCAAAAGAAAGCTCTATTTGTGGGAACAAAATGATAAAAAATTTGTTTGGGTACAGTGTAGCTTGACCGCGCAATTGTCATTCAAATTGCGACATCGCTGAAAGGTGAAAATTGGCTTGGGCAGGAAGGTGTATAAGTGCCTGGTATTGAAGTGGTTAACATTTTTAATCCCATTGGAAAAAAAAACACTTCAAAACGCTAAAAAACGGGGAAAAAAAGCTAAAAACCGCTAAAAACGTTATTGTAAAAACAATGAAAAGCTTTAAAAAACTCACTGCAAAGCTACTGGCGTTTTTTATAACGTTATTATAACGTCCAGTGTGCATGAGGCCTTAGAGTTATTAGAAAATATAGTCAATAGTAGAGGGATCACAAGGGTGCCTTTACAGATACCAATTCATATACTATCACCTTTCAAATGGCAGGTGGACCCTGTATTTAATTGTGTCCAGGTATATAATATCTGCATTATACAAGCCCGAACTCAACTGCTTTCTATCAATGCATCAGTAAGTAGTACAAATTTATACAGTCGTATGGGAAAAACATGAACCGTTAAACCAGCATGGTCAAAAACTTAATTTGGAAAGAGTAGGAAAAAGAGGAAAGCTAAAGAAAGGTGTAGACTAGGAGAAAATTGAAAGAGTGCAGAGCAGAAAAGAAAGCAGGTAGGAAACTATCAGTGATTCCATGGAAATTTTGCCGTAGGCATGGGAAAGTGTTACAGGGTCTCCATCCATAGCATCCAAAATGCGGTCAGGTCTCATCAAGATGAGGAAGCCAGGGCATCTGGAGTCATTACCATTTAGTAGGGGGGAGAACACAAGAATTCAAGCCAGTGAAGCCAGTTGTTGTGATATTTCTCTTCTCAATTGTATAGGATAGCAGTCAGCTACTTCATCTGTCCAGATTCATCCAGATTTTAATAAAGTGATATTAAACTGAAAATTGAATTAAAAATGTTTTTTTTTAATAAAAATTTTTGTTTTTTTAAATAACAAACATGTTATACTTATCTGCTCGGGTGCAATGGTCTTGCATAGAGCAGCCCCAATCCTCCCCTTCTGGGGTCCCCCGCCGTCTCTCCTGGCTCCTCCTGCCATCAAGTATCCCCCTAGTAAGATGCTTGCTAAGAGGGTTACTCTTGTTGGCTGACTCCTAGGCCCCACTGGCTGCACCCATTGACACAGACAGCGGGGCTTCACCTCACCCCCCACTCCCTATTAATAGGATTTGATTGGCAGCAGCAGGAGCCAAAAGCTCCCACTGTAATCATTCTGCACTGTGAGGAGGGAGGGAGCAGAGAGTGCCACTGCTTTTATGCACAGTGCTGGATTGAGATCGGCTCCAGGAGGGCTGGGGGGGAATCCTCATTACAAAGGGTTTTTTACCTTAATTTAGAAAATGCGTTAAAGTAAAAGACCTTAAAGCTTTAAACCCCCTATAATCCTAGAAAACCACATGTGGATTGTGGGTGGGATTATTGATTTCCACATGCCAGAACACAAGTTTGGGCCTCTATTAGAACTTGGCCTGTGAGAAATGTTTTGCAACACTTCAGTGGGACTGTGCTAAAGTGTAAAAGGTAGACATAGGGATTTTTCCCAGATTCACAGATGTAAGTTGGGTAATAAACATATGCACTTCCACCCAGGTGCCATAGGGGACTGTCCCAGAAAATATGAGACAGCGATCCCAAGCCAGATTGACATTGCCAACAGGTGCTAGAGACCTGAGTGATTTGCTTGTGCAGAAGGGCAGATACACGGTACCAATGGGTGAGTTACTTGTACCCCTCTTCCTAGTATCTGTTGGCCAAGTAAGCCCCGTGGGAAAATGAGATAGCCGCCTGCATCTGGGTTCTGAAGAGAGAAATTTGAAGGTTGGCTTCCTTTTTGGAAAATGAGCTATGGTTATGGAACATAACTATCACTTGCAGCAATGAATATCTTATATAGCAGAAAGAGTAGGTGAGGGACCCATCATAACATAAAAATTCAAAGGGGGTCAGTGGCATAGCATATTGTTTAGGAAGAGGTAATAATCTGAGAAAGTGTCTACGTTGAAATGCGGCCAGGTGATCTATTGGTGGGGAGAAATTGAATTTCTTCATGATTGGGCCAGTCTTGGCTTACAAGAAAATTCAAGGCTTTGGTTTTGCCTGCTTCCAGCAAGTGTCTTAGATTTCTATTATCCAGACCAGCAGGGAACTCAAGGTGGCCAAGAATCAGAAGTAACAGGGATAGAGAAGGGGAGATCTGTGAGTTCAAACCCAATGGTTGGATGACATCTGTGGATTCACCAGGCACTCGGAAGGAGCCAAGAAAGGACTGAAAGAGGTATAGAAGAACCATCTTGTTCCACGGGGACCTAGTTTTTAAGTGCGGAGTGTGTGCACCATGAGACTAACTGGTACAAATGTAAGGCTTTGTAGTATTTGTCTAGGACTGGGAGTCCGATGATACCATGCAAGGGAATTTTTCCTTAGCTTACTGAATATTAAAAATAAAAAATAATTTTTTCTTGTACTTGATTGGATGAAAGTCAACAGAGCTTCTCTTCATTTACTAAGCTAAAGGAAAATTTCTTTGCAAAGTGAACAACAGATTTAAATCAACCCTTTTGACTCCATCTAATGCCACGTACACATGGTCGGATTTTCCAACGGGAAATGTTCGATGGGAGCTTGTTGTCGGTAGGCTCCATCGGACATTTGCCGTCGGAATTTCCAACAAACAAAATTTGAGATCTGGATCTCAAATTTTCCGACAACAAAATCCGCTCTCGTAAATGCCGATCGTGTGTACACAATTCTGACGCACAAAGTTCCATGTATGCTCGGAATCAAGCAGAAGAGCCACACTGGCTATTGAACTTCATTTTTCTCGGTTCATCGTACGTGTTGTACGTCACCGCGTTCTTGACGTTCAGAATTTCTGGCAAGATTTGTGTGACTGTGTGTATGCAAGACAAGTTTGAGCCAACATCTGTCGGGAAAAAAAAATATGGATTTTGTTGTTGGAATGTGCGATCGTGTGTACGCGGCATTAGAGTTTTTCATTCTAACGTAGAACTATCTTCTAAAGTAGTGTTTACTATTAAGTGACACTTTATTTTAATTACAGTTTTCTCTTGATCTTTTACATCTAGTTCCATGAAATTTATTTATGTATTATATTACATTATTGATGTCTCATTTCCCCTTCTAATGCCAGGATAACAGCTTCATATTTTATATTTCTATTACTTTGATAGTGGTCAATGGCCAAAGGCATTATGTACGCTGCCCATAAAAAGCTTGATAAAAGCGAGTAATGGTCCCAGTTTCAGCCCTAACTTGGGCCTTTCCTGCTGTGCTAGAAAGCAATTATTGCAAAATGTACTGATTTCAGCATAAGGAAAGGATTGTACTGGATGTAAAGTGTATTTCTGCAGTCAAATTTAAGAAAACCCTGCTATATTTTTGTATGTGTTCCCATTCACACAGCATACCTATAAAAATTATTTAAAAACAGTCTTACCTTTTAGATGTCTCTAAGGAGATTTCGTGGCTGATTCTAAGAATTTCCGGACAGTCTTACAGTGTACATGTCCCCAAACATATTTCATATTTGTCTGAAGTTCTTGTGTAATAATTTTGACACTTCCAATAGTCCAATATTGACTGTTTGGCTTTTAAATATGGCTCCATGGAGGGTATATTATATTGATATCAGATTGATATGGGAGATCTTATGTTCTTTCCAGTCCTGATGAAGGGAGCACTCTTGGAACCCCCCGAAATACATTGGCTACTTTTTGGATCGTACCCCTGACTTTTGGAATAGAGTTGTATCTGGAGCTTTTAGTAGTGATATGGTGCTTCAATTTACATTTTTTGGCCATAAACGATGCAAAACCATGGGTTGCAGGAAAGAAATTTGCATGGTTCCCCAATCAACACAGACAGTGCTGACAGGGGAATCAGCAATTGTCTTCTCCCGGCGGAGGAGGACGTGGGAAGCTGTCCCCGCCGGAAGAAGACAGTGATTATCGCTAGCGGCTATAGCAGCTACTAGCCTTAATCACAAGAGAATCTGGCAGGCTGGTTGTACCCAAGTTGATCGATCGATCAACTTGGTACATTCAGCCTGCCCATTAATGGTTCAAATCTCGGGCCAGTTCCTGCTGAACCGGACCAAGATTTGAACTGCGTATGGCTGGCCTTACATTACACTACAAGGCAAGGAGACTGTGGCGATCCTCTGGGGTGTAGAAACTGCCTGCCTGGGAACCAGATAATTTACATCAACATCAATACTTTAATATAGCGATACCAGCAAGATAACTCTATTGATCCAGCGCTATCTTTCCATTTTCCTCACTTGTCCCCAAACAGACTGAGCTATCCCTCCTCATTAACATACAATGCAAGAGGGCAGTTTATAAATGTCTAACTCTTTGTCAGGACAGAAAGGGGTTAACTTATTAAAACTGGAAAGTGCAAAATCTAGTGCAGCTGTGCATGGAAGCCAATCAGCTTCTAACTTCAGCTTGTTCAGTTGAGCTTTGACAATAAATCATTGAAGCTGATTGGTTTCTTTGTAGAGCTGCACCAGAATTTGCACCCTCCAGTTTTAGTAAATCCACCCCACAGTGTTCCAGTCTAGCTTACTGCTGATAATGGAGAACTTAATTATCCTAAACAATACACTACAGCCTCACCTAAACATTACAAAGCAGGATAATAATAGTGGTCTCTGTGGCGGATTCGACGCAAGATCACTTTTATCGTCGGCAGGAGAGGGCCTCCCCCCCTCCCGCCGCGCTCCGTTGCCCTCCGCCATTTACTGGAGCCATCGGCAGCGGCGGATGTTCCCCCTTGCTGGGTATGGAGACGAGTGAGGGGAAGACCACCCATCTCCATAACATTGCAGGGCGGAAGCGGCGTCAAAACGTCCCTTCCGCCCATTGCTCTTAAAGAGACATTTTTTTTAAATGACAACATTTTTTTTTTTTTTATTACATTTCAGTGTAAATATGAGATCTGAGGTCCTTTTGACCCCAGATCTCATATTTAAGAGATCCTGTCGTGCTTTTTTTCTATTACAAGGGATGTTTACATTTTTTACAAAAAAAGTGTAAAAATAAAAAATAAAAAGTAAAATAAATAAGAAAAAATATGAATGTTAAACGCGCCCCGTCCCACTGAGCTCACGCGCAGAAGCGAACGCATACACGAGTAGCGCTCTCATATGAAAACGGTATTCAAACCACACTTGTGAGGTATTGCCACGATCAGTAGAGCGAGAGCAATAATTATAGCCCTAGACCTCCTCTGTAACTCAAAACATGCAACTTGTGGAATTTTTAAAACATCGCCTATGGAGATTTTTAGGGGAAAAGTTTGTCGCCATTCCACAAGCGGGCGCAATTTTGAAGCGTGACATGTTGGGTATCAATTTGCTCGGTGTAACATTATCTTTCACAACATAAAAAAAATTGGGTTAACTTTACTGTTGTCTTATTTTTTAATTCAAAAAAGTGTATTTTTTCCAAAAAAAAGTGCGCTTGCCAGACCGCTGCGCAAATACGGTGTGACAGAAAGTATTGCAACGGCCGCCATTTTATTCTCTAGGGTGTTAGAAAAAAATGTATAATGTTTGGGGGTTCTAAGTAATTTTCTAGCAAAAAACCTGTTTTTAACTTGTAAACAACAAATCTCAGAAAGAGGCTCGGTCCTTAAGTGGTTAAGCTGTGAACATCACATCCTAGATGGAAATTGCCTAGGATTTACACTCAATTGCAAAAAAGGAAATACACTTCAAGGGAGGCTGGACAGGTATTTCCTTACCTGTCCTCAGATTGATATCTGTTCATCTATGTAAACCATAACATATTTTATTAAGAAAGACGTAACAGGCAACCTCAAGACTGATCCTTGATTAAATGATGCCGACAAACTGTTTTTTCCATTTGAATACTTCCCAGCAGCAGATCTGCTATGTTACTGGTCAATGAGACATTAGCAACAGATGCCTGGACACTTGTTACAATGATACAATTAAATGTCACCCACTTAAAATCTGGATATATAATTTGCAGTGAAATGATATGAAGTGCTCTATAATAACATTAGTTAGAGTGGATGTGGTCAATAAGATAATGTAAAAAAGCAAATGTAAAAATTTCAATGCCTTTTATACAGTTATTTTAAATTATTAAGAGTGTAACAATTAAAACTTCACTGTCTATTAAGGCGCTTCCACTGATAACTGTATTGAAATGTAAATGAGGCCAATCGGTGAACTGGACATCTTTTTAGATTCTCCAGAATATATGTATGCAGATTTGCCCAGTCTTTAGAGAATCATAGGCTTCATATGATTGCCCTTTTTACTAAGCTGCATGGTTCTCGAGAAAAGCAAAACTTTATCTATTAAGTCCATTCAGTTGTCTGCAGACGTGTTCATCAGATCATCTTTGATACTCCAATACGCTGTCAGTCATCAGATCACACATATCTAATGCAGCCTTGGTGTAATATTTAGTTCTCAGGGCTGATTGTAAAATTATAATCTATTAATAAATATAGGTACAACTCACTTGACATTACCAGTATCAGTAAGTTCTAGATATAATAATAACGAAAAGAAAAAATAATTTGATGTACTTAGACTTTTTGACACCCCTTTGCTCTATATCAGTGGTCTCCAAACTGCATCCCTTTACTAGCCTTTGTCTGGCCCTTGGGGCATAATTGCTCCCACTGATACGAGATACTATTCTTCCCTCTGACACCACCAGTGGGACATAATTTCTGCCACTGACAACAACAACAATGGGACAGTATTCCTCCCATTCATACCAATAATGGGGCACTACTTCTTCTCCTACTGACCACAGGCACTATGTAATTTATTTACTCCCACTGACCAGCAACCCTGAGGAACTGTTTATTCCCATTCCCATCCGGGACATTTTCTACCCCCACTGGCCACAATCTGGCACCACTAAAGTCTTATTGACAGTAAATTGTTCCTTTGTTTAGAAAGTTTGAAGACCCTTGCTCTATATGATAAAATAAATTGAAGTTATAATCACACAATTAAAATGAAAAAATAATAACCAGAAAAAAAATGCAGACAAACTCCCTTAATTCGGTTTTCAGTTAAGGGTCCCTTGGTGGTCAGTGGTAGAGGTGTTCCCTTACATTGGTGGTCAGTAGGGAAAAGCCTCAAATATTGGTGTTCAACAAAGAGTCTGTTGATATGATGGTGATCAGCAAGAGATGTGCCTCCTTACATTTATGTTCAGTAACAGGATTAATGCCTCTTACATTGAAGGTCAGGTGAATGAATGCACTTCATTGGGGGTTAGTGGGAAGAATGCCCATTACAGTGGTGGTTAGTGAGAAGAATACCACCCTTGCAGACAGCTAAAGAGATCATCGGTGCCATGGTTTTGCTAAGTGGCGTTAGCCCAGGAACTTTGCAGGCACCGTCGGATAGGAGGTCAATCAGGCATTGCTCAAGAAACCCCCTAGCAACCTCTGGAGGAACCTTAGGGTTCTTTGGAACCCTGTATGAGAATGACTGATTGACTGTGTATGGGTACCTTAAAATGAGTGTATTCCTTGCTTGCGAAGAACAAAACAACAGCTTCACTTTAATAGTAGCCCCTCCTGCAGCTTATCCTGACTCTGCCGTTAATCCCTTGCTGCTCTGTTTGACCACCCAGAGTTACAGGGTACAGGGGATTATGTGACAGCAGTGAGCTTACACAGGATTGGTCCTCTGGAGGCCAAATGGAGTAATAGAGGAGTGAAAGGAATATAAGCATTACCCCCTGTTTGGGCCTTTATTAGGGTGAATATTTTGCTTTACCCTGTATGAGTAATTTCAATGTTTAGGGAACCCTATCATATGAGATAGGTAGACCTCCATTTCTCACCTCCTGAAATTGTTAGTTGCCTGGTTCTTCATGCCTCTTCTGTCTGCTCATCGTCTGGTGCTTGTACTCAAAGGTGTAAAACAAGTACTCAGTAAGTTAAAACAGAATGAGTTCAGAACTTGTCTTGATCTCCACATTTGTTTACGGTCAATGACACAAAGCTGTTAACTGTATATGAAGAGATCAGCAATGGCATCCCCCATATTTCATCAATTTTTTTTATCCAACAGGATGTTTATAAATGTGCTTTACTCACCAGAATGTATATCCTCTGTACCCACTATCATTTGGATGGGTCTTTGTAAAAAAAAACTTGTTTATTCTATAATTTGATCCTAAATCTGATCTGCGGCTGGACATACTCACAACACGTTTTACACTTGAATGCCAGGCTGTGGTGGGAAACGTTGGAGCATGCCCGCTCTCTCCTATTCCCATAAATTCCAATTGGCTCATCCCTATGACAGACTGCATTGTTGGCCAATAGGAATGTGTGAGGTATGGGAAGGGGTAGGTCAGATATACCAGGAAGCACTGGAGCTTTACCAGATCAGAATGGCCTGGCGTATAAGGGGCACTGAAAAAATAGCAGGTGCAGAAAAAGCAACTGCAGGTATGTACAGGCTATTCTTTGTACCTGCTAGCAGTATTATGTTTGTTTTTACTTTTCAATATTTTTTTTATTATTATTATGAAAGCAACAAGACAATGGGGGGAGATTTACTAAAACTGGTGCACACAGAATCTGGTACAGCTGTGCATAGTAACCAATCAGCTTCTATGTTTTATTATCAAAGCTTAATTGAACAAGCTGAAGTTAGAAGCTGATTGGTTACTATGCACAGCTGCACCAGATTCTGTTTGCACCAGTTTTAGTAAATCTCCCCCACTGTCTTATAAAATACAATTAACAAACAATAATGCAAACAGAAGCTAAACTGAGCATAAGCATTGGAATGTCCTTCCATCAAAATGCTCATAAGTATAAAACCTCCGAACATTAAACCGAAAGGTCTCGACATAAAGTGTGCTTGGTGGAAATACCGATAAGATTGTCAAAACAAAATAACATGGAATACATGAAATCGTTAGTAGTAAGGTCCAGAAATATATTTCCAATTCCCTATTGACTGACTATATAGAGTCCCAACAAGCTACGTTGACCTGTATTACTGGGAATAGTTCTGCTACAGGTAAAAGGCATAGCATAAGGGAAGGGGATGGGAAGGGAAAGGGGGGGAATGGGAAGGGAAGGGGGAGGGGAAGGGGAGGGGAAAGGGGAGGGAAAGGGGAGGGGAAAAGACCAGTAAAAAGGGGGGAAACCCCTGTGCACATTCCTGAGTATCATCAACATAAAACTGTATGCTCTGTTAAGTCATTTTACATTTTATGTTGTTTTTTTAATTGATTTAGCCACCTTAAGTGAAGATATACTCTAAATAACTCTTATTCCCTTTTTGCCCTCATTTTTCTGTCCATTTTTTTCTTCTTTTACTGATAGCACACAAGTTTTATTGATTTCCCCTTGACCCATTACATTGAACATACCAGTCCACATCATCATTGTACCCAACGGAGATGAGTAAATGGGACAGGCAGTTGCACATGATGAAAGCCAAGAAATAACACATAAGAACTCCGCAGGTAAGCTTTTTATTGAGTATTAGGGCTGTTATGAGCTAAGGTTTAGAACAATTTTATGGTTTAGAAGAGGTCAGAAATGGTTACATTCTGAATGATGTTTGCTTCTCAGGAGAAATATGAAAGTGTTAAAGTGTTATGTGGATTGGGGCTACAGTTATGCGTTCACAAATGTCACAATGTATGCCATTCCACCCACAATGACACAATGCTTGGACAGACAATCCCAAAAGATTTCGTGATATTTAATAAGAGAAATGCTTTTGTTGATTTTAAAGGAAACCTGTTCTGAGAGAACTATGCAGACTGTCCTTGTTGACCTATCCTAGAAATATTAATAATCCACCTGTCATGATGATCCAATGGTTTTAATGCTGTCTGAGTCACTAACCTAGAATTAGCATGGACGTTTTAATGTCCATCAGTCTAATGTCCTGTACACACGGTCGGACATTGATCGGACATTCCGACAACAAAATCCATGGATTTTTTCCGACGGATATTGGCTCAAACTTGTCTTGCATACACACAGTCACGCAAAGTTGTCGGAAAATCGTTCTGAATGTGGTGACGTAAAACACGTACGTCGGGGCTATAAACGGGGCAGTAGCCAATAGCTTTCGTCTCTTAATTTATTCTGAGCATGCGTGGCACTTTGTGCATCGGATTTGTGTACGTGTGTGAATTTCCGACAACGGATTTTGTTGTCGGAAAATTTTATAGCAAGCTCTCAAACTTTGTGTGACGGAAATTCCGATGTAAAATGTGTGATGGAGCCCACACACGGTCGGAATTTCCGACAACAAGGTCCTATCACACATTTTCCATCGGAAAATCCGACCGTGTGTACAGGGCATTAATGTTATTTTCATCATGATTGTTCCAGGGTGATATCTCAAAGTACTAAAGGCAGAGATAATCCCACAACTACCATTTCAGAAGCAGGACAGCAGGTCAAAATTTCTAAAAATTCCAGCGGCCTGACTTTCATGCTGATCCAATAAGTGTTTTTTCAGACATTGACCTGGAACATGTAGGCAGATCAGGAGTTTGGACTTTTCTCTGACTTTCCTGATCTGAAATCTTCTTCCAGGTCAGCGAAAAGAATTGAAGTCAAAGACAGACAAACAACTAATATGGTCTAAAGAAAGTCAGCAATTTGGAAAACAACAATTTTTATGAATGTTTACAACTGTAAAGAATTATCTTATTGAAAGGTCGCTGCAATGTTATTAGCGTGGTATACACACCTCTATGGCAGCCCGTGTCTCCTACTTGCTATCATGCAATTCCAAATAGCCAGCTGGCTGTGCATGTACATACCTGTACCTCTGCATGGACATTAGCTAGACATGTGTTTGTGTGCTAGAATGCACGCATTTGTGCATGTGCATAACTGTGTGCCCTGACGTGTGTACACACCCAAAGTCAGCATTGGCGCCATGTGGCTTACTTAAGGGAGGCTCTAACTCATTGTCAGTGTGGACTGTTCTTCAGTGTGTTCCATGCTTCCAGACTTCTGTTCTGCATGTGTTTCCTGTTATCGACCCAGCTTCCTCCTTACCTGATTTTGGATCCTGCTCTGTACTTTTGCTCAACCCAACTTCTCCTCTGACCTTGATTCACTTCTGATTTGGTACTACATTGCTCACTCATTATCATTACTGACCTCAGCTTGATCTTTGACTTTGCTTCTGCCTTCAATTCTGCTCCATGCCATTGTCGAGTGCCTGTCTACCTTATGTTCTGATGCTGATGCCTGCTTCCAGGCATAGTTCTGCTATACGGCTGCTATCTGTTAGGGCTGGGCTCAGCCCTTCCTTCTCAAAGTTGGCCGCTCAGCTGTCAGCTAATTGACAGCTCCTATCTCTCCACAGTGACTCACCTGTTGATGATATCCTGCTTGTCAGTCCTGCCTACTTAAGACGTCCAGTCCAGATATTCTCTGCCTTCGCCTTGGTCACATCTCTAGAGACGTTTTCCTGTGTTCCTGTTAAAGACTTGCTTGGCTGACATTCCTTCTGGCTCCAGATTCTGCTTGCTGTTCTACTATGCTCATCTCTGACTCCCTGACGTTTTGGCTTGTCTGACTATCCGTTCCGGTTCCTGAACCCTGGCAATGTTTTGACTATGTTTACTCTGTTTACCTTTTGTTATTGTTATTAAACAAGTGTGATTTAACTGTACTTCTGTCTCAATCTGATTCATGGTTTCTGACACTATCATCATCAGCGCGCTCAACTTCTGCTGACTCCTCACCTGACTCTCCTGCTTGCACATTCCACTGGATCTTCCTGGTTGGCATCTACAGCTCAGGGTTCTGAAAATTACATCCTCCGGCTCTCATATTCCTCCTGTCCCTTTGTACCCTCTGTCTCACCTTCAGGGGTGCTTGGGCAGGAGATACAAGAGAGGCTGATCAGGAACGTGACATCACCTCTCTGGCAACCCGTGTTTCCTACCTGTCCTCTGTTCCAGTATGGCAGCTTCTACCAGTTTCTTCAGCATTGTACATTTCCGGAAGTGTTGGAGGACTGCGTGTCTCCACTGTTCATGGTTCCATCTTCTGATAAATACATTTAATACAAGGCACTTCCATTATGTCTTTTTTTTTTTTTACAGAGCATGCTGGGTTTTTCTAATAAGAAAATCCAGCACTGCCACATGCTTTGTCAAACAAAAAAGTTGTGTTTAAGGCCCCTTTCACACGATCGGTCCGCCTGTCCATTTTTCAGGCGGTCCTGATCGGGCCAACCATTGACTTCTATTGGGAGGCGGATGTCAGCGGATGTGTGTCCGCTGATACCCGCCTGCCATCTGATCCGACAACATCCGCTCAAAACAGACATATGGCGATATGTTCGCCATCGGACTGGATGAAAACGGACAGGCGGTCCGTTTTCATCCGATCTCCCCATAGAGGAGAGTGGGATTCTGACAGGTCCGTCTCAGTACAGTGAGCAGAGGCGGACCCGTTTATAGTCCTGACGTACGTGTTTTACGTCACCGCGTTCAGAGTGATCGGATTTTCCGACAACTTTGTGCGGCCGTGTGTATGCAAGACAAGTTTGACCCAACATCCGTCGGAAAAAATCCATGGATTTTGTTGTCGGAATGTCCGATCAATGTCCGATCGCGTGTACAGGGCATTTAGCACTAAATACTGTATTGGTGTCATTGGTTCCCAAAAAGTGTCAGTTAGTGTCTGATTGCACTATCACAGCCCCGCTATAAGTCGCTAATCGCTTCCATGACTAGTATAAATAAATACATTAATAAAAATTCCAATATATATACTATAGTTTGTAGATGCTATAACTTTTGCACAAACCAATCAATATACACTTATTGGGATTTTTTTTTTTACCAGAAATATGTAGTACAATACATATTGGCCTGAATTTATAAAAAATCCTATTTTTTATTTTTTTTATTTATTGGATATGATTTAAATGCATAAAGTAAAAAATATTGTGTTTTTTTCAAATTTGTCGGCCTTTTTTTGTTTATAGTGCAAAAAAATAAAAAACCCAGTGATCAAATACCACCAAAAAAAAAAAACTCTATTTGTGGGAATAAAATGACATAAATTTCATTTGGGTACATCGTTGCATGAATACGCAATTGTCATTTAAGGTAACGCAATGCCGTATCACAAAAAAAAAAAAAAGCCTGGTCATGAAGGGGGGTAAATCTTCCAGAGGTCAAGTGGTTAAAGGAAACAAAAACACCTTTTTTGCTGAGCATAATAATAAATAAAGAAAATATATTAAAAATAGACTATAGATTCCCTTTAAATGACCACAGGGTCCTTTAATAGATGGTTACACGGAACCTTGTTAATCTAGTGTCGGATTTAATTCAGTTTATTAATGAACACACCAGTGTGTGCTATGCCAGCAATGAGGTCTCTTGCTGTGCTCTCTGCTGCCATTGTTACAGCCATTCCCTGATTCAAATTGAATATGGTAGTTAGTCCCCCCCACCCCCCCCCTAAATATTTCATTTTAATCAATCAAGGGAGCGAAGTTTTTTGCTGAATCAGTCTATTCTGGCCTAGAATAATACTTTATTAATTACAGTATGGTAAAGCTGAATATAATTGTGGAGCTTTTATTTTTTTTTTTTTTCCACGAATCTATTAGCGGTTCAGTCACGCGTCAGTTTTGCATGAGCGATGAACAAGCTTGGCCTAGTTGATGTTTTATAGATCTGTGATGTGATCTGTACTAACGTGTATTTCTGGTAGTTAATAGAGCGATGCTGAGCATTTGCAAAGTGTCTTGTTGTACTCTCTTGTTGGACATTCGTTTCTGCATCTGTGTGGGCTGTAATACAGAAATCTGTTCTTTTTCTCATGATAATTGTATTTGAAATGCATGTATAGTAAAAGGCTGTAATAATAAAAGAAAAAAAAGAAAACTACTGTGTTCCTGGCACACTAATGGATGAATAAAGATCTGACCTCATTAGCAATTATGGATGCTAATACATCATGTTCTTCAAATTCAGGAGCTGCAAGTGAGCATTCCCCAGTGCTACTAATCTAATAAGTGTTTTGTACTGAGGAGATTACACCATAAATAACATTGATGTGAATTATAACTGCCCATTTATTACTTTCTCAATAGGTGCTGCACCCTGGGTGGTGTCATTCAATTCCCCTCAAGCTGACATTTTTCTATGTATATTTATATATACAGTTACGTCCATATATATTTGGACACAGGCACAATTGTAATTTTTTTTTAGGTTTTTACCAAAACATATTCAAGCTGGGAGGAAGGGTTTAGGAATTAGGCTCAATTCACATCTATGCATGTTGCTTTTGAGCGTTTCTGCAGTGGTTTTTGCGGTGGTTGCCGCGTTTTTGAACATGCGTTTTTGCCGCATTTTTGCTTTTTCTTCTATTTTTTTTTTACACTGTGTGTATACAGTACAGCTATATACAGTGTAAAAAATAAGAAGATGCAAAACGCAAATCGCAGCAACAATGCGGCAAAAACACGCTATAACACGGTAAAAATACTTGCGTTTGGGATGTGGGTCCATTGAATTCTATTACATGCAAAACGCTGCATTTTGCATGAAAAAAAGTCCCCGACCCTTTCCAAAAACGCAGAGGCACAAAAATGGATGTTCTATAGGAACCCATGTTAAAAAAAAATTCCATGCATTTCTGCAAAATGCATCAAAAAACGCATTAGTATGAATCAAGACTTACAGCTCTTAAGAATAGCCACCCCCCTTTTTCAAGGGACCAAAAATAATTGGACAATTGAGTCAAAAGCTGTTTCATGGCCAGGTGTGGGCTACTCCTTCGTTATTTCATCATCAATAACCATTTGCCGACCAGGCGCCGCAGTTGTACTGCGGCAACATGGCTTGGCTGCGTGAATTGCCGTTATGTTACGTCAGCAACATGAATGGACACTAGGGGGCGCTTGCCACTAGGGCTCCCTGAGCCGATGCGAGTGCCCGGCGGTCTCGATCACTGTTGGGCTCCCACGATCGCTCAGGGTACACGGAGAACCGGGAGCTGTGTGTGTAAACACACAGTTTCCGGTTCTCTGAGGAGTGAACTGACAGATCGTCTGTTCATCGTCTGCACAGTCCCATCCCCCCTTCAGTTAGAACACGTACTAGGACACACATTAACCCCTTCACTGCCCCCTAGTTTTAACACCTTCACTGCCAGTGACATTTTTACAGTAATCAATGCAATTTTAATCGCACTGATCGCTGTATTAATGCCAATGGTCCCAAAAATGTGTCAAAATTGTCCGCCATAATCCTGCAGTCATGATAAAAATCGTTAGTAAAAAAAAAATTATTAATAAAAATGCCATAAAACTATCCCCTATTTTGTAGACACTATAACTTTTGCGCAAACCAATCAATATACGCTTATTGCGATTTTTTTTTTAACCAAAAATATGTAGAAGAATATGTATCGGCCTAAACTGAGGAAAAAAAATGTTTTTTTATATATTTTTTGGGGATATTGATTAGCAAAAAGTAAAAAAGAATGCATTTTTTTCAAAATTGTCACTCTTTTTTTGTTTATAGCTCAAAAAATAAAAACCACAATGGTGATCAAATACCACCAAAAGAAAGCTCCATTTGTGGGAAAAAAAAGGACATTAATTTTGTTTGGGAGCCACGTCGCATGACCGCGCAATTGTCAGTTAAAGCAACGCAGTGCCGAATCGCAAAAAGTGGTCTGGTCTTTGGCCAGCCAAATGGTCCGGGGTTTAAGCGGTTAAGCAGGTAAAAGGTCTGAAGTTGATTCTAAGTGTGGTATTTGCATTTGGAATCTATTGCTGTGAACCTACATCATGCGTTCAAAGTAGCTGTCCATGCAAGTGAAACAGGCCATTGTAAGACTTAAAAAATGGAACAAATCCATCAGAAAGATAGCAGCAACATTAGGAGTGGCCAAATCAACAGTTCTGAGGAAAGAAGAACGCACTGGTGAGCTCAGCAACATAAAAAGGCCTGGACGTCCACGGAAGACAACAGTGGTGGATGATCACAGGATCCTCTCTTTGGTAAAGAAAAACCCATTCACAACATCCAGACAAGTGAAGGACACTCACCAGGAGGTGGGCGTATCAACATCAAGTCTACAATCAAGAGAAGACTTCACGAGAACAAATACAGAGGGTTCACCACAAGGTGCAAACCAGTCATAAGCCTGAAGAATAGAAAAGCCAGATTAGACTTGGCCAAAAACATCTAAAAAACAGCCAGACCAATTCTGGAAAAGCATTCTTTGAACGGATGAAGCTAAGATTACTCTGTACCAGAATGACAGGAAGAAAAAAGTGTGGAGAAGGCTTAGAACAGCTTATGATCCAAAGCACACAATGTCATCTGTAAAACATGGTGGAGGCAATTTGATGGCTGGGGCATGCATGGCTTCCAGTGGCACTGGGTCATTGATGGTTATTGATGATGTGACAGAGGACAGAAGCAGCTGAAAGAATTCTGCAGTGTTTAGAGATATACTGTCAGCCCAGATTCAGCCAAATGCAGCAAAGTTGATTGGACGGCGCTTCACAGTACAAATGGACAATGATCTAAAACACACTGCAAAAGCAACCCAGGAGCTAGTAAATCAACCCCATTGTGTTCTGACAGGGGGACTGCCCTCCTGCCTGAACACACTGACTAGGGCTCTCAGCCATTGGCTGCAAGCGCTGTTCGGATGGTGGTTAGACCTCTTCTGTCTGACAGAATTGGGACACCTGCCTTTACACACTGGCGGCTCTGATGTGCAATGCACAGGCACGATGTTGGAACGTGCGCGCTGTCTCACACTGCGCATGCGCTGGCGTACTCAGTAATACATAACGCAGTCAGCCCAACGAGATCGAATGCTGCTGCCTGGGGCACCGAAATGGACACACTACTTTACAGCTACCTGCTAGGTAAGATACCCATATTGATGACTCCCTCTTTGCTAGGTTGCATTCTATGTTTCATGTTTGATCCATTTTCTGACCTATCATCTCTGAGCACTGCTTGCTATGCATTCAGGCTCTGGGTTTTTTGTGCTTGTCTTTATTTTTCTCGGGTAGGGAGACGCAGATCTAGCTTAGATGTCTGATTGAAATAAAAATTCTGTTTTAGACTGATACTATACTAAGGATGGTCTGGACTGCATGGTCAGTCACAGGTCCGTATAGTCCTAATCTTCAGGGGCATACCTAGAGCATTTGGCACCCGGGGCCCATCATATATCTGGCAGCCCCCCCCCCCCCCCAACTGTAAAATGTAAAAAACCCCATTAAAAAACACCCTCCTCTGCCAAGGTCAGCGTTTTTGAATTCTGAATTATTTTTTAAAAATGGCGCTGTTGGATGCCAAGTAAACCAGAAGTGACACTGTGCTGTCGCTTCCGGGTTTCTACATCAGAGACGTGATCAAAGGCAAATCCAGCTTTGTTCGGGTCTCTGGCCAGGTGGCTGGTGGCTCAGGTCTCTGGGTGGGATGGGAGACCTGGGCGGAGCTGTGGGGGGATGGGGACATCCCCTCCCGCTCCTTGTAATAACAGCTGATGCTGTTCATCCATGGCAGCCAGTGACAATAGATGGGACAGGACAGAGGTGTCAGTCACTCAGGTTACAGCACACGCCTGCATTTTGCACCCTGTACATATCATATGTCTGGATTCTGCACCCTATACATAGCACATGCCTGGATTCTGCACCCTGTGTATAGCACATGCCTGGATTCTGTACCCTGTGTATAGCAAATACCTGGATTCTGCAACCTGTATATAGCACATGCCTGGATTCTGCAACCTGTATATAGCACACGCCTGAATTCTGCAACCTGTATATAGCACACGCCTGGATTCGGCACCCTGTACATAGCACATGTCTGGATTCTGCACCCTGTACATAGCACATGTCTGAATTCTGCAACCTGTATATAGCACATGCCTGGATTCTGCAACCTGTATATAGCACACGCCTGAATTCTGCAACCTGTATATAGCACACACTTGGATTCTGCACCCTGTACATAGCACATGTCTGGATTCTACAACCTGTATATAGCACATTTCTGGATTCTGCAACCTGTATATACAGTTGTATGCAAAATTTTAGGAACCCCTGACAATTTCCATGATTGTCATTTATAAAGATTTGGGTGTTTGGAGCAGCAATTTAATTTTGATCTATCAAATAGCTGAAGGACACAGTAATATTTCAGTAGTGAAATGAGGTTTATTGGATTAACAGAAAATGCGCAATATGCCTCAAAATGAAATTAGACAGGTGCATAAATTTGGGCACCCCAACAGAAAAATCACATCTATATTTAGTAGAGCCTCCTTTAGCAGAAATAACAGCCTCTAGACACTTCCTATAGCCTGTAATGAGAGTCTGGATTCTGGATGAATGTATTTTGGACGATTCCTCTTTACAAAACATCTCCAGTTCAGTTAAGTTTGATGGTTGCCGAGCATGGACAGCCCGCTTCAAATCACCCCACAGATGTTGAATGATATTCAGGTCTGGGGACTGGGATGGCCATTCCAGAACATTGTACTTGTTCATCTGCATAAATGCCCGAGTAGATTTTGAGCAGTGGCTTGGGTCGTTGTCTTGTTGAAATATCCAGCCCCAACGTAACTTCAACTTTGTGACTGATTCCTCAACAATATTCTCAAGAATCTGCTGATATTGAGTGGAATCCATGCGACCCTCAACTTTAACCAGATTCCCAGTACCGGCACTGGCCACACAGCCCCACAGCATGATAGAACCTCCACCAAATTTTACTGTGGGTAGCAAGCGTTTTTCTTGGAATGCTGTGTTCTTTTGCTGCCATGCGTAACGCGCCTTGTTATGACCAAGTAACTCAATCTTTGTTTCATCAGTCCACAGCACCTTATTCCAAAATGAAGCTGGCTTGTCCAAATGTGCGTTTGCATACCTCAAGCGACTCCGTTTGTGGCGTGTGTGCAGAAAAGGCTTCTTTCGCATCACTCTCCCATACAGCTTCTGTTGATGTTGTAGGTCTTTGGAGGTGGTCCGTGGGATGTTTTCGACCGTTCTCACCATCCTTCGCCTTTGCCTCTCCAATATTTTATGTGGCCTCCATTTCCTCACTATGTTCCTCACAGTGGACACTGACAGCTTATATCTCTGCGATAACATTTTGTAGCCTTCCCCTAAACCATAATGTAGAACAATCTTTGTTTTCAGGTCATTTGAGAGTTGTTTTGAGGCCTCTAAGTTGCCATTCTTCAGAGGAGAGTCAAAGAGAACAACAACTTGCAATTGACCACCTTAAATACCTTTTCTCATGATTGGATGCACCTGTCTATGAAGTTCAAGGCTTAATGAGCTCACCAAACCAATTGTGTGTTCCAATTAATCAGTGCTAAGTAGTTACAGGTATTCAAATCAACAAAATGACAAGGGTGCCCAAATTCTGTCTAATTTAGTTTTGAGGCATATTGCGCATTTTCTGTTAATCCAATAAACCTCATTTCACTACTGAAATATTACTGTGTCCTTCAGTTATTTAATAGATCAAAATTAAATTGCTGATCCAAACACCCAAATATTTATAAATGACAATCATGGAAATTGTCAGGGGTTCCTAAACTTTTGCATACAACTGTAGCACACGCCTGGATTCTGCAACCTGTACATAGCACACGCCTGGATTCTGCAACCTGTACATAGCACACGCCTGGATTCTGCAACCTGAACATAGCACACGCCTGGATTCTGCAACCTGTACATAGCACACGCCTGGATTCTGCAACCTGTACATAGCACACGCCTGGATTCTGCAACCTGTACATAGCACATGCCTGGATTCTGCAACCTGTATATAGCACATGCCTGGATTCTGCAACCTGTATATAGCACATGCCTGGATTCTGCAACCTGTATATAGCACATGCCTGGATTCTGCAACCTGTACATAGTACATGCCTGGATTCTGCAACCTGTATATAGCACATGCCTGGATTCTGCAACCTGTACATGCCTGGATTCTGCAACCTGTATATAGCACATGCCTGGATTCTGCAACCTGTACATAGTACATGCCTGGATTCTGCAACCTGTACATAGTACATGCCTGGATTCTGCAACCTGTATATAGCACATGCTTGGATTCTGCAACCTGTACATAGCACATGCCTGGATTCTGCAACCTGTACATAGCACATGCCTGGATTCTGCAACCTGTATATAGCACATGCCTGGATGCCATGCCTTATCAGGTCAGCTTCCTATACCTGGGTGGTGGTGGACACAGCAATCATCCCCCCTTCTCTGTCAGACCACCACAGTCAGGGTGGCAGGGCAGACACAAACACTCCTCCAGCCTCTTCTCACAACCCACACACACCCCCTATCACCAGCTCACCTCGGGCTCTCAGCTTCAGCTGGGGAGGTCCAGACTCCGGAAGACAGTGTGGACACAGTGTGTAACATCAGCCGCCCCCGCGCTGCATGATGACACACTCAGCTCGCCTGCTCTGCAGTGGTGGGTGGAGCTAGCAGGGGAAAATAGTAATCAGATCATACTATTTTGGCCACGGCGCTGGGGGTGTTCCAGCTGACAAAAAAAATACTAAACAGAGCAGCCAGAGCCAGGTATGCCCTCAGGATTCTGTCAGACAGTGTCACTCGACCTGGGTGAAGAGCACACACCCATAGAAATGCCACCCGGCCACTGACACCACCCCCCCCTGTGTGGCACCCGGGGCGGACCGCCCCTCCCCCCCAGCTCCCCGCTTGGTATGCCCCTGCTAATCTTTAAGCATTGTTACCCTCCCCAGATGTGTGGGACATATTCCTCTCCCTTTCCACCCAGCCTTGTCTTCCTTTCACACAATTTGTGATTGCAACCCGTGGTCCACTAAGGGGATCCTTGTGTGGAATATTTGTGGCCACGCCCCCCCCCCCACACACACAGGCACCGGTAACCTCTCCAGCTATGGCACAGTGTAATATCTCTGTACATCTTTGATGTCCTACATGCGCTGTCTATCAAGGTGGTATGCTACTTTCCACTGCTCTGACAGTTATTCTGTACTAACGCCATACTGTTTTCCTGTCTCATTTGTGATAACGGCTATGCTCTATTATAGAATGTAATAGTACATATGACCTTATCTATATAAAGATCCTTGAAGAAAGGATTGAACTCTTCCTGAAATGCGTTGGAGGTACAGAAAAGACATTGTCACAGCATCATGTACATGTCGTCACAGCAGCTGCTTTTATAATAATGATTTGTTTTTTATTAAAGCGGGGGCCCACCTATCTATCGTTTTTTTTTGTTTTTTGAGTTCATTTGCAAACTTTTCTTCTCAGCATTACATACTCACATATTGTGTGTAATATGTCCGCCTGTGTCAGATTTTGTCGGAAAGAATAACTTATATTATTCACTGCAGGCGGTTTCCATCTTCATTGTGGGCATTTGAAGCCCACAAGCATTTATTTCCTGGATGTGGTGAATGCTGTGCTCCCAGCATTCACCGCTCGTTCCCGCACATGCTCAGTGGCATCCTGGGAAGCCTGAGACTAGCTCCCAGGAGTCTGGGAGAGGCTAGAAACACGCCTACTCCCACGGGAGGAGAACCAGGAAGTGCAAAGAAGAATAGAAAAATAAAAGGTAATTACGGCGATTTAAATTTTTTTAAACGGCATGTCAGCATCTAGGCAAGGAAGAGAATACATACAGATATTGTTCAAAATTTGGGTGGAACCCCACTTTAAGATTGGTGATGTATATACCTATTTTACATTTGTACAAATAAAAGTTATATGTTTTATTTACTGTATAAAGATAAAAGAGAGAGCACACCGGCTCCTAGCGCAACACCGTTTAATTGATAAAAATTAAAAATGACAAAGTAACACTAAACACTCACATTGTGAGCCATTACAGCCTTACCTAGACGACCTTATTCATACCAATGCAATGCGAGTGTTTAATGTTACTTTGTCATTTTCAATTTTTATAAATTAAACAGTGAGGCACTAAGAGCCGGTGCGCTGTCTCTTTTATCTTTATCTCTGCAGCTATCAGCCCTCCCGCTGCTTGATGGAGCAGCACGGCAAACAAACATACACCATATTGGTTTAACCCCTTCCTTTTAAAAATCAAGACTTTGATTGTCTTTTTATCATTGAGGATTATATTCTCTACAATATACATTTTCCCTTTCCTAACAATTTTTGTGGAACTCTTATTATGATCTCATCGTTTATTTTGTCATCTTTATAATTGCTCTCATTGACTCTTTGAACTTTAGCCCTTTAGTGTTTTATTTTCTGTTTAAATATGTTTTAATTATACAGTTGATTTTTATGAGTTGCCTTTAAAGAGGAAGTAAACCCTCAGCAAAAAAATGAAAAAACAAAAAACCCTGCAAGAGAAAGGCGTAATTAGCTAGTATGCATAGCATACTAGCTAATTATGTATTACTTACCTCAGATCGAAGCCCCCGCATTGGTCCACATCTCCCCCTCCGACCACTGACATGTTGTCCCGGAGTGACTTCTGGGTATCGCTGCTCCGGCGCTGTGATTAGCCAGAGCCGCGATGATGTCACTCCGCGCATGCGCGTGGGAACGGCACAGTATAACTGAAGCAACAGCATAAAGCGCAGTTGCTTCAGTTGTCTTAAGTGCGCATGTGCCGCATGACGCCGCCACATGCAAATACAGGGATATCTCCTAAACCGTGCAGGTTTAGGAGATATCCTTGTTAGCTACAGGTAAGCCTTAATATAGGCTTACCCAGACATGTACTGGCCATCGGGACTACAGGGAGTTTCCCGGTGGGCCGATTGCTCAGTGGGCCGATTTCAGTGACAGTGGACCGCCGCCTCCCTCCGGTCCTATGTCCCCCCCGCAGTGCTCACCTCCTCTCCCTGGCTAGTTATGCAGCGCGCCTGAATACAGACATGATGCTCAGGAGTCAACACTGAGAAGCTCATTATACGATCCGGAAGGAGGGCGGCCTCACTTTCCTGCCTAATCTTGTCCCATTGGGGGGGGGGCCAAACTGATACTTTGCCCCAGGTGAAATAATGTCTAGCTTCCCCACTGGTACTGCCTATAAGAGAAATAATGTAGAACGGCTAATAGCTAGTGGGGGGGGGCTTGGGTGGCAGGCCGGGGGAGGCGGGTTTGTCCAGCCGGCATGGGAGAGACCTGTCAAAGTGGGCCAGTCTGGATGAAGTCCAGGGCTAAATTTTTGTCCCAGTCCAGCCCTGGGCTTACCTGTAACATAAAGTTGTAAACAAGGGTTTACAACCACTTTAAAGTCCCATAAGTGCCTGGGGGTTACTTACTCACCCATGTTTGGGGATGTTGGCAACAATTTGTGGTTTCTCTGGGTGGTTCAACCCCTCTATGAACTTTAATGGCATCCCAGTCTTTATCTGTAGGGTTCAATATTGAGTTGTGCACTGATCCAAATCATTTGGTGGAGGGGGGATTATGGTGTGGAGTTGTTTTTCAGGGGTTGGGCTTGGCCCCCTAGTTCTGGTGAAGGGAACTCTTAAGGCATCAGCATACCAAGACATTTTGGACAATTTCATGCTCTCAACTTTGTGGGAACAGTTTGGGGATGGCCCCTTCCTGTTCCACCATGACTGCTCACCAGTGCACAAAGAAAGGTCCATAAAGACATGGATGAGCAAGTTTGGGGTGGAGGAACTTGACTCGTCCTAACCTCAACCTGATAGAACACCTTTAGGAGAAATTAAAGCAGAGACTAGGCCTTCTTGTCCACATCAGTGCCTGACCTCACAAATGCACATCTGCAAGAATGGTCAAACATTCCCATAGACACACTCCTAAACCTTGTAAACAACCTTCCCAGAAGAGTTGAAGCTGTTATAGCTGCAAAGGGTGGGCCAACTCAATATTGAACCCTACAGATTAAGACTGGGATGCCATTAAAGTTTATGTGCGAGTAAAGGCAGGTGTCCCAAAACTTTTGGTAATACAATGTACTGTATATTTATATATATATATATATATATATATATATATATATATATAAATATATATATACACAGCCCTCAAAATTTCCACTCGCCTGCTCACATTTGGAAAGTGGAAATTTGCTGAGGGCGAGTGGAAAGGGGGCGCTGAGAGCAGATGAGCGCCCAGCTCACCAGCTGCCTGAATGACAGGAGTGACACTGCTGTCACTCCTATCATTCCGAGCAGCACATAGTGCAGGCTGCGATGGCTGCTGGAGAGAGGATTTTGTTCCCCCCTCCCTCCAGCTTCGGGACTGGTAGATTCAGGCTCTGGCCGCTTGTTCTGTGAGTAGGATGGGGATGCTGCAACCTTCTGAGATCCTGCCCACCTGCACGCTCGCCTACCTGTCTGAACCGCCCACCTGCTCACCAGTCCACCTGACCTGCCTGAACAGCCACCCGCCTGCTCACCAGTCCACCTTCCTGAACCCCCCGCTCGACTGCTTACCCGTCCACCTACCTAAACTGCCCGCCTGTCTTCTCACCTATTTGGCCACCCACCTGCCTGCACTCTTGGAAGAGGGAGATGTAAGCACACCAGGAGTGAGTGTGAGCTAAGGTAAGCTCAGTTGACTGTACTTATTTCATTGCAGCTGCTCCCTGCCCAGCACCATAGCACTAGAGGAAAGGAACTGGAGCAGGCTGGAATTGAGGAAGGGGTAACATTGCCATATTCAAAAAGTGTTTTTACTGCGCTATCCCAAAAACAATGATATATAAAATTAAACTTAATTACTGTGAACTAGCTGCAACTAATAAATGCAAGACACACGCATACAAAATAATAAGCTGCGCTGTATATTAAGATTCTTTACATAAACCTTTGCGAGTCATGTAAATATATACTTATGCATAAATGTGTTCGCTGTCACCAGTGATAAGTGCACAGAGAGCAGACAGTGAAAAAATATATATATGTCCAAAAATTATATAGGTGAAATAAAAATAATTTAAATAATAAAGTCCGCTCCAATAGACAAAAATGAAAAAGTCCACTAATATAGACAATCCTCCGGGGGGTGACTCAATTATCTTTCATAAATGGTGGCATGCAGTTCCAACACTGGAAGTGATGAGTGTAGGGGTACAGTGCAAAAAAGTGCCTCCACCACAGGAAATACTGCCGCTTACCAGCTCCCTAGGTCTCTTTTTACAGAGACCCAACGTGCCTTAGGCTTTTAACCCAGCCTCAGGTGTTGCAGTGGCTGTCAGCGCTAGGAAGATTCCCCATAGTTTCAATAAGAGATGTCATCTCGTATGGCAAGTATTCATTCATAGGCCATGAAAAGATATAAAACTTCCATAGTGTATTACGTTTAAAAATTTTATTGAATAAAAAGAATGTTGCACTTACAATTATGCAGATAGTTATTCAGCGATGGAAAATCAATAACACGAGCCGGCCGGCTCTCGTAAGCTGCCCGTATCTTCCGGGTTCAGCGCAGTATGTGATGACGTCAGCACGCCGCTCCTCCCTACGCCATTTGGTCACAGATGACGTCTTCCAGGAGTACCTGACTCACAAAGGTTTATGTAAAGAATCTCAATATACAGCGCAGCTTATTATTTTGTAACATTGCCATGTCCACAAATGCAGGTGGGGGATGGGGGGGGTCAATGGCAATGAAAGTTACCCCCCCCCACATGCATTGGTCCTAATAGCAGTAAATGTTAACCCCCCTCATCCCCCATCCTCGCCTTGCATTGGTTCTCATGGCTGTTAAATTTTAACCCACCATACCCCTTCAGCATTTGTGGTTATGTGAAACTTAAACCCTTCCCTGCATTGGGGGTCATAGAAGGGGTTACATTTCAATGCCACTGACCACCAATTTGGGGGACAGGGGTTAATAATACTGACACCTGTGCTAGTGATTATTAATGCATCCACTGACATCAATGCTGGGAATTACTAATGCATCCACTGACATCAATGCTGGGAATTACTAATGCATCCACTGACATCAATGCTGGGAATTACTAACGTGTCCTCTGATATCAGTGTTGGGGGTTATTTATGTATCCTTTGATACTTGTGTTAGGGGTTATTTTGGTGTCCGGCATCAATGCTGGGGTTATTAACACATGCACTGATACCTGTGCGGGAGGTTATTATGGCGTCCACTGACAACAATGGGTTATAATTACGGTCACTGACATCTATGCTGGGGCTAATTCTAATTAGTGTTTAGGGCAGGGTAGGGGTTGGGTGGGGCAAATGGTACCTCTTAAGGCCTGGCTGGTAGCCTTAAGCCCTGTATATATATATATATATATATATATATATATATATACATACATGTAGCGCTGACAAATTTTTGCTCAGGCGCCTATTTGTAAATTTTGTGGGTTATCTGTTCTGTACATAGTTCAGAGTTAATCTATGGCTAAATTAGCCTCTGTTCCAGCATTGGCTGTGTTGCGTGCAGTTCCACACTGTTGCCTGTAGGTGTCGTTGTCACCATAGGTCGGTGTTGGAAAGCAACAAGCTGAAATATATTGAGTGCTCTTCTTTCCCAGAGGTAACTCGGCAGAGGTGGTCCACTGCTATGCATTCTGGGAGAGAGTACTTAAGGTGCAGATGCCATTTTTCTTTCTCTTTCGCCTGCTGGCCCTCCTGGCCTAAAGGTATGTGATGGGGAGTTCTACCTCGTGGCCCTCCACGCAGAAGGGCTGCGATGCTGCAGCCGTGCAGGTAGGGCCAGAAGTCTGTCTGAGGCCTACTGCTGCGGGGATGGTCCTGTGCTGTCTGTCCTGCGGGAAGAAGCCAGACAACTGAGAAGACCCAGGGGAGGACCCGTCTTTGGAGAGGACCATGCGGAATGCTGTTGTCTCAAGAGGGGCCTGGTGACTCAATTGGAGGATGCATCTTAATCTAACCTATCACACAAGTACTGCCGGGTCGGCTTAAAGGTTCTGGTACTGTTGTGCTGTTCATCTAAAACTACTACATCCTGTGACAGAGGATCGTACAGTTATACTGCTCTTTTCAAGTCTGTGGCAGAGACATTTTGTTCGTGCTGAGCTCCAGCTGCTAGGTCAGTGAGAGAGACCTATCCGGGCGGGCAAAGATTTAATCTTGGACTGAAGGTATATTCATCTCCGAGATTTCAAATTCCTCAGTGTCCTAAAGAAAAGGTATGTGAACTTCCCTGCAACTCTTCTTCTACAAAGCTCAACATGGACTCTAAGTTCTGGTATTGGTGAAACTGCGGGTAAAGAGGTGATGGTAACAGCCCGATATAAATCAGCAGCTCCTTCGGGGATTAGTGCTACATACACACATATTTTATATATATATATATATATATATATATATTTGTGTTTTCTCCTATAGCACACGTGGATTTCGCTCTGTAGCTCACCTTCAGCTGTGAAACCAAAAAGAAATCGCGCTATTTCAACCTTAACAAAAATCAACTACAAAAAAATTCCATAGATAAAATCCATAAATCGACCATACTAACCAGACACCATTAATTAGTGATCTTCCTATGTCTTAAATGTGATCTTCCAACAAAACACCAATTACCATCACCAATGTGAGAAGTGCCCTATCACCGTAGCTCCAGTGACCTCTAAATGAATAAAGGTCAGTAAGCACTTTGGGATATTGATTGGCTCAATCAATCATGGTCTCTCGATCAGATCTCCAGATAATTTTCCTCTCCCTCTCTTCCTTCAAATGATATCACCACCATAAACCAAAGAGATACTACAGTGTAATATTTTTATTTCACCAATGTAATTGTGCTCTGACTCAGCACAAATGTATACAGCCCTTAGTCTGAATTTGCCACTACTTCTCCCTCCTATGATCGGCGTATGTTCCACCACCAGGAAGTCCAGGCTGGACATGAAGTCAGAAGTAGCCGGAAGTTATGGCGCCTGTGAAGCTTCCGACTAGTTTCGTAAATTGTGTCTTCAGGAAAGCCAGTTGGCTTTCCTGAAGAAGCAATTTGAAAAACTATTCGGAAGTGTGAAGTGGAGATACAAAGGACACTGATGTGAAGGGTGGGGGGCTAGAGACTTTGATGGGAAAAGAGGGGAAATGGAGGACTCTGATGTAAAAGGGGAGGAATGAGGACTCTGATGTAAAATAAAAGGTGGGGGGCGGAGGGGGGGGGAATGAAGACTCTAATGTGAAGGGGAGACTGAGGACTCTGGGGTGCCCTGAGATTCTGCATACTTTCATGGGGTTGTGTGGTGAATAAAGGCAAAGAAACACTGGCCTAGTTAGATACAGTTAAGTATATCTGAAACATTGTGACATCAGTTGTTGGGTAATAACAGTTAATATTTGAATAAATGAGTCCCAGGTCTAATGGATTAATGGGTTACAAGTTGCAATAAATTGCAATACATACTATATCAGCAGTTCTCCGTTTTGATCGGATTTTTCTCAAGGTCTACAGGTTTAAGAAAACGGGGAAACGCATATAAGAAACAAGACTGTGAGCAATCCAGTTATATAACAGTTAAATGCAACAATCCAAAGAAGATGCTTTAGTGGATCAGATCAAAAAACATAAGCTCCTCTCTTCTTTTAAATTCCAGGCTTGTGAGGTTTCATCAGCAGGGAAAACAAGGTACACAACTGCCTCTGAGATTGTCACTTAAAGGACAAGGGTCTGTGACTTTCCACTCGCCATCTCAAAGGCAGCAGCTGTGTCATGAGGCCTGTATGAAGTCAGCCCCACTGAGCGGTTTGTGGCGCCTTATCTTTCAGCTGCAGCTTCTTTCATCTCCCAAAAGAAAGCCCTTATCACCGCTTAGTAATACCACCCCAATTCTCTATTCCACAGAGATAAGTGCAAGGGAGGCTGCTCACACACTGAGTGCACACACTGATTTGCAGCATAGCTGTGAATAAATAACAAGAAGCTTCATCAAATATGTATTAAAAGCTTCCGCGTTCCTGTGTTCAAAAGAGTTAAAAGCGATGTAATAAACTTCACATGCGATAGATTAAACATTATGTTAACTTATAATTAAAGAAGGAAACATAGTTCATGTTATTCAGCAGTTATGTGTAATATCCTGTGAAACGATCATTAGATGTGTCTTCTGAAAAAGAAAAAAATGAGTTTTCTGTAAGATTTAATTAAACGCAGGATTTTAATAGGAGTTTGAAATTACAACTAAAAAGATACATTTTCAGCATACACAGAAAGTAACTCTTTTTTTGTTGCAAGTACGATCTAATCAAAATATTAATGCTTGCGGATATCGGGTCACCTGGAGGGGAAATTTTTACTGCTGTACACTGAAAAACATTAAAAGCAACTACAATGGAGAACACCCTCACAGGTATAATCAGGGCAACCTTCTTTCACGTTGATTAATGCGCCATACACACGATCAGAAATTCCGTCAGAAAAAACTTGGATGGTTTGTCCGACGGAATTCAAGCTTGCCTTGCATACACACGGTCACACAAAAGTTCTCTGAACTTTCGACCGTCAAGAACGCGGTGACGTACAACACTACGACGAGCCGAGAAAATATAGTTTAATGCTTCCGAGCATGCGTCAAATTGTTTCCGAGCATGTGTGATTTTTTTTGTGCGTCCGAATTGCATACAGACTAATGCATTTTCGGATTGGAACTTTTTCCGACCGAAAAATAGAGAACCTGCTCTCAATCTTTTGCTGGATGGAATTCTGCCAGCAAAAGTCCAATGGACTATAGTAAATCTTCTTTTTCTTTTCCATTGAATGTAAATATTTGACTCCAAGTAGGAGCAAAATGAGTTCTTGATGAAGGAGAGGTGCAGGCTGTCCGATATCCACAGAAGGCTACAGAATGTTTACCAAAATGACACCATTTAAAAAAAAATCACAAATGACAAGACACTGCTCTTGTCAATGGTGCCATCTCCGTAAACATTCTGTTGCCTTCTTTGGATATCAGGCAGCCTGCACCCTTCATTCATCAAGAACTCAATGATGGCACATTGCTTAGAAACAGAAAAAAGGCTGAGTGATCCATCGAGTCTGTCCATTTTTTAATTTTTTTTATATATGTTTTTTATTTTTATTTTTCATTAACTTTTTGTCTAAGTATAGATCTATGTTTGTCCCAAGCATGTTTGAAGCCATTTACTGTTGACTAGCTCACTACCTCTTCTGGAAGTTTATTCCAAGCATCAACTACCCTTTCAGTAAAATAATACTTTCTAAGATCTGTTTTGAACTTTCCTCCAGTTAGTTTGAGATCATGTCCCCGTGTTCTTCATTTTGGTTTCATATTAAAAAAACTGCCCTCCTGAACCTTATTTACCCCCGCGATGTATTTCAAGGTTTCAATCATGTCTCCCCTTTCCCTTCTTTCCTCCAAACTGAACATATTAAGTTCCTGAAGTTTCTCTCGATATGTTTTATCCCCCAAACCTTTCACCATTTTTATTACCCGTCTCTGAACTTGTTCTATATTATCAATATCTTATTGTAAGTGAGGTCACCAGAACTGGACACCGTATTCTAAATGAGATCTCACTAAGGATCTATAATGGGGAATCAGGACCTCCTTCCTCCTGCTGGTGATCCCTCTAGTGATAACGAAAGATCTACAGAATATAGGGGAATCAGGACGTCTTTCCTCCTACTGGTGATCCCTCTAGTGATAACTAAGATCTATATTAGGGGAATCAGGACCTCCTTCCTCCTGCTGGTGATCCCTCTAGTAAACATGTGCACACTGAAATATTTTGTTTCGGAATTTCGTTTTCGTCTGAAAAACCAAGTTAGACTTACCGGTAACTTGTTTTCCAGAAGTCTTTCAGGACAGCACCTGAGAGATAGCGACTCCACCCACCAGAAACAGAAAACACCTTCTTCCTCCAAACTTTAAAGGGAGGCGCCTCCCTACCATACCTCAGTTGTAGTAGAGAAGACCTCTGGCCCCGGCTGGAACACATAAACACATACGTTAGTCACAGCATAGTATATACAATACAATAGGGCGGGATGTTGCTGTCCTGAAAGACTTCTGGAAAACAAGTTACCGGTAAGTCTAACTTGGTTTTTCCCAAGGCGTCTTTCAGGACAGCACCTGAGAGGATAACAGAGACTTACCCCCTTAGGGCGGGACAACAGCTTGCAGGACCTTTCTGCCAAACACCTGATCATTAGCAGATGCGAGGTCCAGCCTGTAATGTTTCACGAATGTGTGAAAACTCGACCATGTTGCCGCCTTGCAAATTTGTTCAGGGGTGGCACCAGCTCTCTCTGCCCAAGTGGCCGCTAATGCTCTTGTTGAGTGTGCAGAAATTCCTGCTGGTGGAGACACACCTGCATGCGAATAAGCCTCTGAAATGGCTAGTTTCAGCCACCTTGCTAAAGAAATCTTAGAAGCCTGGCAACCTTTCCTGTTGCCCGAAAATAGCACAAACAGAGAATCTGAACGTCTGAAAAGCTTTGTCCTTTCCAATTAACATAACAAAACTCTTCTAACATCCAACATGTGAAAACAAGTCTCTTTCTCCCCTACTGGGTTGGGGCAGAAGGTCGGAAGTACAATGTCCTGAACACGATTCTGTACTGAAGCTACCTTTGGTAAGAATTTCTGATCTGTTCTAAGTATAACCCTGTCTGGGAAGATAGACAAATAGGGTTCCTTAACTGATAAAGCATTAAGCTCACTGATCCTGCGTGCAGAGACCATGGCAATCAGAAACACAGACTTGAAAGTGAGAAATCTGAGTGGCGCTTCTTCCAAAGGTTCAAAGGGACTCCTTGTTAGAGACGGAAGGACTATCGACAGATCCCATTTGGGAAACAACTTAAGTGGTGCTGGTCTAGATCTCGTAAGGGATCTAAAAAATCTGATTACCAACGGATCTGAGGCCACAGATCTTTCTAGGAACACTGCTAGCGCAGCCACCTGCACCTTCAAGGTACTAACTGCTAGTCCCTTGTCAGCACCAACTTGTAAAAATTCCAGAATAGTAACAAGACTCCCTGGGTCCTGGGCAGATGAATAACACCATGTATTATAAACCGTCCAGACCTTGGAATAGATATTTCTAGTCACCCTTTTCCTACTAGATAATAGTGTTGAGATTAACCGGTTGGAAAAACCCTTGCTTCTTAAGAGCTGCTCTTCAGATACCAGGCTGTGAGCACCAAAGTGGCTACCTCTGGGTGATTTACTGGACCCTGAAATAGTAAATCATGCCTGAGGGGCAGATGCCAATAAGGCCTGACCGCCATTCTCAGAACTGTTGAAAACCAAGCCCTTCTTGGCCAAAAGGGCGTGATTAGGATAACCGGTACCATTTCCCTTTGAATTTTTCTTAATACTAAGGGAATTAACTGGAATGGGGGGAAAGCGTAGCAGAGAGGGAATCTCCATGGATACGCCAAGGCATCTGTTCCTAGTGACCGTCGTGATTGTTTAGGGAAAAAAATTGCGGAACCAAGGCATTCTCTTTTGAGGCGAACAGGTCCACCTCTGGCAGCCCCCACTTTTCGGCAATCATGGCGAAAAACCTCTGGGTTCAGCGACCATTCTGCTTCCTGAATGGGGTTTCTGCTCAGGAAATCCGCCACCCCGTTCAGGGATCCCTTTAGATGGACTGCTGATAAAGACAGCAAGTGTCCTTCTGCCCATCGGAGAATGCTCATGGCTAGTACTTGCAGCGATTTGCTCCTTGTACCTCCCTGCCTGTTTATATAAGCCACAGCCGTGGCATTGTCTGTTAGTATTTCAACATGCTGGGCCCGGAGCCCCTGAGCAAATGACTTCAGAGCCAAGTCGATCGCCTTGAGCTCTCTCCAGTTTGAGGACTTTGTCGCCTCTTTCCTGGACCAGTTTCCCTGAGTGAAACCCTTTTCTAGGTGGGCTCCCCAACCCCAGGAACTGGCATCGGTTGTCAGCCTTTTTCCGATTGAAAAGGCCCAGACTAACCCCTCCGATAGGATATCCTGCCTTTTCCACCACCATAGTGACCTCTTCACTTGGGTTGGAACTTTTACCTCTGATTCTAGGGATTCCAAATTGTGATCCCAAGATCTCAGAAGAAAAGCCTGCAGATGTCTGAAGTGCAGTCTTGCCCACTGAACAGCTGGCATTGACAAAGTCAGAACACCCAGAGCTAACATGACCAATCTTACCGTCAGTTGCTGGTTGGTCTGCAAGAAAGACACTGTATCCTGGATTTTTCCTTTCTTCTCTGAAGGAAGAAAAATTCTTTGGCTTACCGAATTTATTATATACCCTAAAAACCGAATCTCTTGAGATGGTTCCAGGGAAGATTTTTGGAGATTTAGGATCCAACCTAGAGACTCCAGATGGCTGCATGCTCTGCTTAAATTGCTCCTCAATTCCTCTCTTGAGGGGGCGAAAAATAGCAGATCATCTAAGTAAGGAATTACTGCGATTCCCTGAAGACGCAGCTGAGCTAGGGCCTCTGCCATTACTTTGGTGAAAATTCGGGGTGCGGATGATAGCCTGAAGGGTAGGGCTCTGAATTGCAGATGCTGAATTCTGCCTTCCAACCTTACCGCCAACCTGAGAAACCTCTGGGACTGGGATGAGATTGGAATATGCAGGTATGCATCCTTTAGATCCACTGACGCCATGAAACAATCTGGAGTCAGAAGATTTCTGGTGGTGAAAATTAAGTCCATCTTGAACCTTCTGTATTTGATGGCTCTGTTTAGTGGCTTTAAATTGAGAATTAAACGAAATCTTCCTGTTGTTTTTTTTACCAGGAAGACATGTGAATAGAAGCCCTCGAAGCCCTCGTGCCATTCTTCTGGTGGCACTGGGATTACTACACCCTGTTGCATCAGTTCCTCCAGAGAGGATTTCATGGCCAGGGCCTTTATTGGATATCGAGGAGCATTTGTTACCAGAAACCTTCTTGGGGGGCTTCTGGAAAACTCGAGAGTATAACCCTGTGAGAGAGCGGTCAGAATAAACTGATTTGAAGTTATCCCTGACCACTGCGGAAGAAACTCTCGTAATCTTCCGCCGACCCGCAGAGATGAGTCATTGTGAGTTTTCGGCCTGTGAAGGAGGACGGAAGAGAATTCCGCCTTTGCCCTTCGCCTTTTGCGCGGACCAATTTTTTCTCCTGCCCTGAAACTTATTTTCCCGCTGTTGCTGTTGAGTTTTTTGAGGTCGAAAAAGACGATTTGGGGTCTGCTTTTTCTTTTTGACCGGGAAGGACTTCTTATCGGCAGTTCTGTCTAGGATATTATCTAGATCAGGGCCAAAAAGAAGGTCACCTGAAAAGGGAATACCACAAAGTTTACTCTTTGAAGCTGTATCACCTGGCCAGGTTTTTAGCCATAAAGCTCTTCTCGCAGTATTTGCTAAAGCTGCAGACCTAGCTGACATTTTGATAGCTTCAGCCGAAGCATCTGCAATATAAGCAACCGCAGAAATCAGGGTAGGAAAGGAATCTAAGATCTCCTGCTTGGGGGAATCTGCCACTATATGAGATCTAAGTTCGTTCACCCAGTATTCCAGATTCCTGGCTACACAGGTTGTGGCCATTGCTGGTTTTAAATTGCTCATGATTGATTGCCATGATCTCTTGAGCAAAAGATCCATGCGTTTGTCCATTGGATCCCTTAGAACCCCCATGTCTTCAAAAGACAGGTCTGTGGATCTTGAGACCTGTGAAAAGGCCGCATCCAACCTGGGCACCTTATTCCACACCGCAGAAGGGTCCTCCTCAAAAGGGAAGCGCCTTTTGTGGGCCCTGGAAAAAAAAGGGCTTTTTCTCTGGATCTTGCCATTCTTTAGTAATGGCGTCGGAAATGACCGAATGAACCGGAAATGTTCACCCGTTAGGCTCATTTAACCCTGCATACATGCGGTCATGAAGAGATAATTCCTTCTTTTCCTCACTTAAGCCAAGTGTAACATGGATAGCCTTAAGGAGTCCGTCTACCTCCTCTAGGGAAAGCTTAAATTTGGAAGGAGCCATCTCCACTTCCTCACCCTCCTCCTCCGAATCTTTAACGGAAGGAGTAGGGGACTGCCCTTCCCTGATAGAGGGGCCTTCAGGTAAAGCTTCTACCATGGGGATAGAAATAGAACCCTGGGAAGCCTCAGAAGTGGATGGCTGACTAACAGCTGGATTGACTAAAGAGTCACGAAAAGTCTAAATCGTGGCGTATAGTTCCTTCTTTACAGAGGCAACCAGGTCATCACAAACCAAAGCTGATTCCTCCTTTACTAAAGAAGTGATCCGTGTACTGCATAAGACTTTTTTCCAATTTTCTCCCATTTTGGCCCTGCAAGAAGGACATCTCTTTTTTCGGTCAGAGCTTTTAGCCTGTGAGAGAAAAACAAAAAAAGGAAAAAAAAAACAGGGGACCTTTTAGTGAGACCCGGTCTCAGCTACACAAGAATCACCCACAGGTGCACTAAGAAGAAACCAGTCAGCCTCTAGTGCCCAGACAGGCCCCTTGCCACTAGGGGGTAGAGAAAAAAGAAAATAGACCAAACCCAGGAAAAGGAAGAAAGGCAGACTTAAACTGCTGCTCCTACCTGAGCTTTACTGGCGCCTGTGCCTGTCCCCACCGCTGCAGATGCCGAGTCCTCCATCTCTGTTGTGCAGCTCCTCACTTGTGACTTTATATGCCGCTTCCGGACTCCCATAGTGCATCTGCACCGGACCGCAAGCGGAAGTAGGCGCCAGTTCCTGTCCTCCCCCCTTGCATCCACGCCGGAAATGACGCTTCTGCTGACCCAGTGACCCGCGTTGTCACTTCTGCCGTGCCTGCCGGCCAAAAAACATGGCGGCGGCGCACGCGCACCGCCGCTCCTACAACCGCGCGGATCACCGGGTCTACGGCTCTCACGAGCACCAGGAGGGGAAGAGGAGCCCGATTGCTACCGCTGCAAAGGCTTGGGTAGGCCGGGAGGACAGTGGGTCTCCTGAAGGAGGAAAAAAGAAAGGAAGGAAGCCCCGTCTCCCAGGAGCACCTGAGAGAACCTGACTCCCCCTCAAAAAGATGTTCCCTCCAGGCCGGAGGAAACACAAAAACTGAGGTATGGTAGGGAGGCGCCTCCCTTTAAAGTTTGGAGGAAGAAGGTGTTTCCTGTTTCCGGTGGGTGGAGTCGCTATCTCTCAGGTGCTGTCCTGAAAGACGCCTTGGGAAAAATAAATCTGTCATTTAAGGCTTATGGTATCTGTCGAATGTTCAAAGAAGATTCGACGGAGCAGCTAAACTGTACGACGCCGTATAGTTTACCTGCTCCGTCGAATCTTCTTAGAACTTTCAACAGACACAATAAGCCAAAGTACGTGTGTATTTCACTGCTCCTACTCTTTGGTTACAATCAGCCAATAACATTCATCATCATTATTTTTATTTATCTTTTCTCCCTTACGTCGAATCTTTTCTACCCTACGTCAAATCTTTTCTCTCTATGTAGAATAATCTTGGACTAATAGAGTTAAGGTTAGGCACATTCGACCACAGGTTTGATGGACACAGATTGTTATTGTCATCATCATGTCGAATCTCCTATCTATATCGAACTGTTGTAGCAACGAAAACGAAAATAAAGCATTTGTTTATGTCGGATCTTTCCTTTTTCGGACTCTGCACTTTCGTTATCGTTTGTTAAAACGATAACGAAAATACCTGAAATTCGGACGAAAATGCATTCGGACGAAAACGAATGCACATGTCTACCCTCTAGTGATAATGAAAGATCTACAGTATATAGGGGAATCAGGACCTCCTTCCTCCTGCTGATGATCCCTCTAGTGATGAATCCTAGAATTCTATTCGCTTTTCCCACTGCCTGGTCACACTGTTTGATCATTTTGCAAACATCTGAAATAAGCAACTCCAAATCGTTTTCCTCTGTAGTTCTGGACAACACTGTACTCCCAATATTGTGCTCTGTCAAGGGATTCCTTTTTCCCTGGGTGCATTATTTTACATTAAAAAACATTGAACAGCAGTTTCCACTGCTTTGACCAATCTTCCAGCAATGCCAAATCACGTTCCATGTTAGACACCTCCCAGGGATGTCAACCCTATCACACACCTTTGTATCATCAGCAAAAAGACATACCTTGCCCAACAAACCTTTAGTTATATCATTTACATAAAGATGAAATAGAACAGGACCTAGCACAGAGCCTTGTGGTACCCTACTAGTAACTACACTCTGTTCTGGGTGAACTCCATTTACAACCACAATCTGGTTCTGCTTGGAATCCATTATCTACCACCAATGAAAAAGAAGAAGACTTATGCCGCGTACACACGACCGGTTTTGCCGTTGGAATAAACTCCGAAGGTTTCTCCGACGGAACTCCGACGGAATTCCATTCAAGCAGTCTTGCCTACACACGGTCAAACCAAAGTCTGACCGTCCAGAACGGTGATGTACAGCACATACGACGGGACTAGAAAAAGGAAGTTCAATAGCGAGTAGCCAATAGCTTCCGTCTCGTACTTGCTTCAGAGCATGCGTTGTTTTTGGTCCGACAGAACAGCATACAGACGAGCGGTTTTCCTGATAGGAAATATATAGAACATGTTCTATTTCTAGGTCCATCAGAATTTTCGAAAAAAAAAGTCTGATGAGGCACACATACGATCGGAATATACGATGAAAAGCTTCCGTCAGACTTTTTCTGTCGGACATTCCGCTCGTGTGTACGCGGCTTTACTATCGAGGAAGAGTTACTAGAGCAAAATATGACATTTTAACAACCTGTGTAAGTTAATAAAAAAAATATTTTGCCCCCTTTTGCATTTCTTTTGGTACAGCTTTCCTATATGAATAACCAACAACCAACAAAATGAGACAACAAACTTTGCTTTAGTATATACCACAACTCACACAGCTGAAAATAAGGCACTAGCATGCTGTAAATATTATCAGAAGTACCGCAACCTACAATTGCTTTAAAAGTAAACCTGGATATTACTTTTAGTAATATCCAGTAGATTTTCCTACGAAAATTCATACAAACAATCTTGTCAGTACATTCAATAATGCCATTGGAAGGTAATTCAAAATTGAAACATTTGAAACGTTTGGAATAAGTGTAATTTCCCAAACGATAGTCATGTATACGACTAGGATTTTCCATCCTGTTTCTTTGAATTTTATCATCTCTATGGTCAAATATAGCTGTTGATTTGACCCCACTAACGATTAGAAGATTGAACAAATGTTAAAAAATCGAGAATATGGCCAGATTTACTGAAGATGGCGTTTTCAATGCTATTTCAATCTCCAGTATTGCTGGTGCATAATAGATTCCAAATGATTGTTGTAACCAGTCGAAAGTTCCTATAAATGTGGCACATACCAGAAATGTTATTGTGGGTTATTGTGGCCCTTCAGGCTAAAAGATCATTTTTGTATTTTGGAGGATTCTGTTAACTTGAATTATCTTATATTTTTCAGGAACCCTAGCACAATCCAATTCCCTCCTGTGTTGTTAGTTCTAACAGCCTATAGCCTAGTGCACACTACTAGTTTTTTTATCATTCAATCCAGCAGGTTAAATGAAAACAACTGACAGCTCAGATCAGAGCCGCTGTCAGTGGCGGCTGGTGCTCAATTTTTTTGAGGGGGGGCGGCAAACCTGGCCCCCTCACTACACCCGTGTGTATACTAGTCTTATGGATAACTGCTGCAGCAGATTTCACTTCACCTTCTAAATTCTCTTTAATGTTACATAAGGTAATACACCTACCAGAAAACTAGGAATTCCTTATAGTGCTGCCATATCTTGAGTTAGAATAGAGAATATGATTGGTATTTCTGCATGTCAGCCTCAACTTGAAACAGAAAAACTTATTTTGGGTGGACTGAACCTTTAAAGTAGAACTATAGGCAAAACATTTTTTTTTTCATTTTAGATAAAGCAAGGGAGGGTTATAACCCCTGTCAAATTTTTTGTTCACCATCTGTGTCCCATTGTGGAGATTTTCCTTCACTTCCTGTCCCATAGCCAAACAGGAAGTGAGAGTAAATCACTACAAAGTAAGGAAATTCCCCCCAGGTCACCAGAACCAGTGCCTCTATTGGAAGTGTTCCCCTTAACCACTTGCCGACCGCCTACCGCATATATACTGCGGCAGAGTGGCACGGGCAGGCAAAATCACGTACCCGTACGTGATCTGCCTCCCGCGGGTGGGGGGTCCGATCGGACCCCCCCCCCGGTGCCATAGACGGTCGGCTCTCGTTCGCGGGCGATGGGAGGTGAGGGGGAGGCCATCCATTGATGGCCACCCCCTCCCGATCGCTCCCGGCGAATGAAAACGCTTCCTTTCCCTCTGTAATGTAAACAGAGGGAAAGGAAGTGATGTCATCTCTCCTCGAGCCGGTCTTTTCGTCCGGCGCAGAGGAGAGAAGACATCCAAGTAAGTGCACCAACACTACACTAACAGTAGAACACGCAGGCACACTTTTCACCCCCCTGTCACCCCCCGATCACCCCCTGATCACCCCCCTGTACCCCCTGTCACTCTGACACCAATAGCAGTGTTTTTTTTTTTTTTGCATTGGTGTCAGTTTGTCAGTTATAAGTGTTAGGGCAGTTAGGTTAGCCCCCTTTAGGTCTAGGGTACCCCCCCTTAGGTCCAGGGTACCCCCTAACCCCCCCCCTAATAAAAGTTAACCCCTTGATTACCCCCCGTCACCAGTGTTGCTAAGCGATCGTTTTTCTGATTGCTGTATTAGTGACACAGGTGACGCTAGTTAGGGAGGTGAGTATACAGGTTTGCTGTCAGTGTTTTATAGCGACAGGGACCCCCATATACTACCTGCTAAAGGTTTTAACCCCCTGATTGCCCCCTAGTTAACCCTTTCACCAGCGATCACCGTATAAGTGTTACGGGTGACGCTGGTTAGATAGTTTGTTTTTTGTAGTTTATTATAGTTTATTACAGTTTATTATAGTTTATTATAGTTTTAGGGCACCCGCCGTTTATTACCTTATAAAGGTTTAACCCCCTAATTGCCCGGCGGTGATAGAAGTTAAGTTTTTAGGATCTGATAAGGTCTGCGTCGCCCCAGGCAGCGTCAGGTTAGCGCTAGTACCGCTAAAACCCACGCACGCAGCATACACCTCCCTTAGTGCTATAGTATCTGAACGGATCGATATCTGATCCGATCAGATCTATACTCCCCAGCAGTTTAGGGTTCCCTGAAACACAGTGTTAGCGGGATCAGCCCAGATACCTGCTAGCACCTGCGTTTTGCCCCTGCGCCCAGCCCAGCCCAGCCCAGCCCACCCAAGTGCAGTATCGATCGATAACTGACACTTACAAAACACTAAGCACACAACTGCAGCGGTCGCAGAGTCAGGCCTGATCCCTGCGATCGCTAACAGTTTTTTGGTAGCGCTTTGAATCAGTCGCTAACAGTCAGGAGCTTTTTTGCCTGTGAGTCTCACTAGTGTACCCCTAAATTTAGAGGCCAAAATGGCAAATCCAAGGTACACTAGTGAAGAGGCCTACAGGATTCTGAGTATGACAGATAGTGAAGAGGAAGTCACTCATCTGTCAAGTTCAGGCTCAGAATACGAACCTGTAGAGGACAGCGGCTCCATGACAGATAGCTCTGACGACGGAGTTGTGGTCCCTGCTAGGGTCAGGCGTACCAGACCCCGAACTTATGCTGTCCTTGAAGTGCATGAACCGCAGGGCTCTCGTAGGGAGCAGAGAGGTACTAGTGCCGCTACTCCTTCTGGTGAACTGGCAAGCACCAGCGGCCTAGTACACCCTGGTCGTACATCCAGCACTGCAGTATCACGTGGTGACGTGGCGAGTCCCATAAGTGCAGTTCAAGCTGGCGAGGTGGCAAGCACAAGTAGTGTCCCGCTGCCACCAAGAAGAAGACGAACACAGGCCCGTCGTGCCCATAGTGCCCTTCCTGCTGCATTGGCCAATCCGAATTGGGAACCTTCCACTTCTGCAGCACCCGTACTTCCCCCTTTCACTGGCCAACCCGGAATTCAGGTGGAAACAGTTGACTTTACGCCACTGGATTTTTATTCGCTGTTTTTCACCGAAGATCTCTATAGATCTATTGTGGACCAAAGCAATTTGTACGCTGGTCAACACATCGCCACTATTCCCCAGTCCACCCTTGCCAGAGATTGGAGACCAATTACGGTCTCCGAATTTAAGATCTTTCTGGGCCTTTCCCTCCTCATGGGCATAACCAAAAAGAGTGAGTTGCGGTCATATTGGTCCACTGACCCAATTCACCATATGCCCGTGTTCTCTGCCTCCATGACCAGGGCACGATACGAGCAGATTTTGCGGTTCATGCACTTCAACGACAATGAACTCTGTCGTCCTCGTGGAGACCCTGCATACGATCGGCTCTACAAAATTCGGCCCCTCGTAAACCACTTCAACCAACGTTTTGCAGACTTGTTTACCCCCCATCAAGTTGTCTGCGTTGATGAGTCCCTGATTAAGTTTTCTGGCCGCTTGTCCTTCAAACAGTACCTTCCCAGCAAGCGTGCCAGATACGGGGTCAAGATGTATAAGCTCTGTGACAGGGCCACAGGCTATACATGTAGATTTATGGTTTACGAGGGCAAAGATAGTCACGTAGAGCCGATAAACTGCCCTGACTACATAGGAAGCGCTGGCAAGATAGTGTGGGACTTGGTGTCACCCTTATTCGGAAAGGGGTACCACTTGTACGTGGACAATTATTATACGAGCGTGCCACTTTTTAGTCACTTGTTTGATCATCAGATTGGAGCATGTGGCACCGTGCGACCTAATCGCCGGGGCTTTCCCCAGCGGCTTGTAGAGTCCCGTCTTAGGCTGGGGGAGAGAGCCTGCTTGCAGTATAATAATTTGCTCGCTATGAAGTGGAGGGATAAGAAGAATGTTTTCGTTCTCACCTCCCTTCATGCAGACACGACGACCCAAATTACTACGGCGACTGGTGTTGTGGAGAAACCCCTCTGTGTCCACGAATACAACCTTAATATGGGAGGGGTGGACCTCAACGACCAGTTGTTGGCGCCGTACTTAGTTGCCCGTAAGGCCAGACGCTGGTACAAAAAAGTGTCTGTTTACTTATTTCAATTGGCTTTGCTGAATGCTCATGTGCTATACAGAGCTTCAGGACGGACTGGATCCTTCCTTAAATTCCAGGAAGAGATCGTCAGAGCCCTTCTGTTTCCAGATGGTGCTCCACCTCACCTTCCCAATCCAAATGCAGTAAGCCGGCTGCATGGGAGGCATTTTCCTTATGTCCTCCAGAGTACCCCTACCCAACGAGCCCCCCAAAAAAGATGTCGTGTCTGCAGCAAGCGCGGATTTAGGCGTGACACCCGGTATTGTTGTCCCTCCTGTCCTGACAATCCTGGTCTATGCATTGGTGAATGTTTTGAACGCTACCATACACTAGTGGAGTATTAGCGTAGGGTTCAGCACGGCACAGACTAGGCACACTAACACAGGGTCTCCCAAGATGCCATCGCATTTTGAGAGACCCAAACCTGGTACAGTTACAGTTAAAAGTTAAAGTTACTAAAAAAAGTGTTAAAAAAAAAAATAAATAAATAAAAAAATAAAAATACAAAAAAAATATAAAATAAAAAAACCAAAAATAGTTGTCGTTTTATTGTTCTCTCTCTCTATTCTCTCTCTATTGTTCTGCTCTTTTTTATTGTATTCTATACTGCAATGTTTTATTGTTATGTTTTTATCATGTTTGCTTTATAGGTATGCAATTTTTTTATACTTTTTTATTGTTAACCACTTTTTTGTTTTCAGGTACGCCATTCAGCTGCAGAGCGGATTTATTTATCTTGACAGCAACAGCGTTTGCTCCCACGATATATAAAGCCGTGACTCCAGCGCTGTCGGAGGTGATTTCACCACCACAGTTCCATACTTCAGCATATATGCCGAAGCGTGGGGGCAGTAGTGGGTGGAGGAGCAATTTGCTCCTGCCTTTTGTGGGAGGATGCCCCCATGCTTCGGCATATATATATTTTAGGTAGGCACAGGTTGCGTTAAATGTTTTATTTTTTACTATGTTTTTTTTGTATTTGCTTTGCAGGTATGGTAAGGTATACTGTTATACTGTAATGTTACTTTGTTTTTTTGTTAACCATCATTTGCTTAGCAGGTACGCCATTCAGTTGCAGCGCGGATTTATTTATCTTGACAGCAAAAGCGTTTGCTCCCACGATATATAAAGCCGTGACTCCAGCGCTGTCGGAGGTGATTTCACCACCACAGTTCCATACTTCAGCATATATGCCGAAGCGTGGGGGCAGTAGTGGGTGGAGGAGCAATTTGCTCCTGCCTTTTGCGGGAGGATGCCCCCATGCTTCGGCATATATATATTTTAGGTAGGCACAGGTTGCGTTAAATGTTTTATTTTTTACTATGTTTTTTTTGTATTTGCTTTGCAGGTATGGTAAGTATTACTGTTATACTGTAATGTTACTTTGTTTTTTTGCTTAGCAGGTACGCCATTCAGTTGCAGCGCGGATTTATTTATCTTGACAGCAACAGCGTTTGCTCCCACGATATATAAAGCCGTGACTCCAGCGCTGTCGGAGGTGATTTCACCACCACAGTTCCATACTTCAGCATATATGCCGAAGCGTGGGGGCAGTAGTGGGTGGAGGAGCAATTTGCTCCTGCCTTTTGCGGGAGGATGCCCCCATGCTTCGGCATATATATATTTTAGGTAGGCACAGGTTGCGTTAAATGTTTTATTTTTTACTATGTTTTTTTTGTATTTGCTTTGCAGGTATGGTAAGTATTACTGTTATACTGTAATGTTACTTTGTTTTTTTGCTTAGCAGGTACGCCATTCAGTTGCAGCGCGGATTTATTTATCTTGACAGCAACAGCGTTTGCTCCCACGATATATAAAGCCGTGACTCCAGCGCTGTCGGAGGTGATTTCACCACCACAGTTCCATACTTCAGCATATATGCCGAAGCGTGGGGGCAGTAGTGGGTGGAGGAGCAATTTGCTCCTGCCTTTTGCGGGAGGATGCCCCCATGCTTCGGCATATATAAATGGTGCATGTATGCCCATCATTAGAAGTGGGCGGATGAAGGGAGGTATTCTAATGGTGGGCATACCCACCGATCAATATCTTTTTTTCGTTCAGCCCACAGGCTGCATGAAAAAAAAGTTTACAATACAAGGACCAGCAACGTACTGGTATGTTGCTGGACTTTGAGTGGTTATACCAGAATGATGCCTGCAGGTTTAGGTATCATCTTGGTATCATTCTTTTCAGCCAGCGGTCGGCTTTCATGTAAAAGCAATCCTAGCGGCTAATTAGCCTCTAGACTGCTTTTACAAGCAGTGGGAGGGATTCCCCCCCCCCACCGTCTTCCATGTTTTTCTCTGGCTCTCCTGTCCCAACAGGGAACCTGAGAATGCAGCCGGTGATTCGGCCAGCTGACCATAGAGCTGATCAGAGACCAGAATGGCTCCAATCATCTCTATGGCCTAAGAAACCGGAAGCTACGAGCATTTCATGACTTAGATTTCGCCGGATGTAAACAGCGCCATTGGAAAATTGGGAAAGCTTTTTTTCACACCGATCTTGGTGTGGTCAGATACTTTGAGGGCAGAGGAGAGATCTAGGGTCTAATAGACCCCAATTTTTTCAAAAAAGAGTACCTGTCACTACCTATTGCTATCATAGGGGATATTTACATTCCCTGAGATAACAATAAAAAAGATAAAAAAAAAAAAAAATGAAAGGAACAGTTTAAAAATAAGATAAAAAATCAAAAAATTAATAAAAAAAAAAAAAAAAAAAAAAAAAAAAGCACCCCTGTCCCCCCCTGCTCTCGCGCAAAGGCGAACGCAAGCGTCGGTCTGGCGTCAAATGTAAACAGCAATTGCCCCATGCATGTGAGGTATCACCGCGAAGGTCAGATCGAGGGCAGTAATTTTAGCAGTAGACCTCCTCTGTAAATCTAAAGTGGTAACCTGTAAAGGCTTTTAAAGGCTTTTTAAAATGTATTTAGTTTTTCGCCACTGCACGTTTGTGCGCAATTTAAAAGCCTGTCATGTTTGGTATCCATGTACTCGGCCTAAGATCATCTTTTTTATTTAATCAAACATTTGGGCAATATAGTGTGTTTTAGTGCATTAAAATTTTAAAAAGTGTGTTTTTTCCCCAAAAAATGCGTTTGAAAAATCGCTGCGCAAATACTGTGTGAAAAAAAAAAATGAAACACCCACCATTTTAATCTGTAGGGCATTTGCTTTAAAAAAAATATATAATGTTTGGGGGTTCAAAGTAATTTTCTTGCAAAAAAAAAATATTTTTTTATGTAAACAACAAGTGTCAGAAAGGGCTTTGTCTTCAAGTGCTTAGAAGAGTGGGTAATGTGTGACATAAGCTTCTAAATGTTGTGCATAAAATGCCAGGACAGTTCAAAACCCCCCCAAATGACCCCATTTTGGAAAGTAGACACCCCAAGCTATTTGCTGAGAGGCATGTCGAGTCCATGGAATATTTTATATTGTGACACAAGTTGCGGGAAAAAGACAATTTTTTTTTTTTTTTTTTTTTTTTTTTTTGCACAAAGTTGTCACTAAATGATATATTGCTCAAACATGCCATGGGAATATGTGAAATTACACCCCAAAATACATTCTGCTGCTTCTCCTGAGTACGGGGATACCACATGTGTGAGACTTTTTGGGAGCCTAGCCGCGCACGGGACCCCGAAAACCAAGCACCGCCTTCAGGCTTTCTAAGGGCGTAAATTTTTGATTTCACTCTTCACTGCCTATCACAGTTTCGGAGGCCATGGAATGCCCAGGTGGCACAAACCCCCCCCCAAATGACCCCATTTTGGAAAGTAGACACCCCAAGCTATTTGCTGAGAGGTATAGTGAGTATTTTGCAGACCTCACTTTTTGTCACAAAGTTTTGAAAATTGAAAAAAGAAAAAAAAATTATGTTTTTATTGTCTTTCTTCATTTTCAAAAACAAATGAGAGCTGCAAAATACTCACCATGCCTCTCAGCAAATAGCTTGGGGTGTCTACTTTCCAAAATGGGGTCATTTTGGGGGGTTTTGTGCTATCTTAGTTTTTTTTGGCCTTCAAAACTGTGATGGGTAGTGAGGAGTAAAATCAAAAATTAACGCTCTTAGAAATCCTGAAGGCGGTGATTGGATTTTGGGGCCCGTATGAAGCTAGGCTCCCAAAAAGTGCCACTCATGTGGTATCCCCATACTCAGGAGAAGTAGCAGAATGTATTTTGGGGTGTAATTCCACATATGCCCATGGCATGTTTGAGCAATATATCATTTAGTGACAACTTTGTGAAAAAAAAAAAAAAAAAATTGTCACTTTCCCGCAACTTGTGTCAAAATATAAAATATTCCATGGACTCAACATGCCTCTCAGCAAATAGCTTGGGGTGTCTACTTTCCAAAATGGGGTCATTTGGGGGGGTTTTGTGCCATCTTGGGATTTTATGGCCTTCAAAACTGTGATAGGTAGTAAGGAGTGAAATCAAGAATTTATGCCCTTAGAAATCCTGAAGGCGGTGCTTGGTTTTCGGGGCCCCGTACGTGGCTAGGCTCCCAAAAAGTCCCACACATGTGGTATCCCCGTACTCAGGAGAAGCAGCTAAATGTATTTTGGGGTGCAATTCCACATATGCCCATGGCCTGTGTGAGCAATATATCATTTAGTGACAATTTTGTGCAAAAAAAAAAAAAATTGTCACATTCCCGCAACTTGTGTTAAAAAATAAAATATTCCATGGACTCAACATGCCTCTCAGCAAATAGCTTGGGGTGTCTACTTTCCAAAATGGGGTCATTTGGGGGGGTTTTGTGCCATCTTGGCATTTTATGGCCTTCAAAACCGTGATAGGTAGTGAGGAGTGAAATCAAAAATTTATGCCCTTAGAAATCCTGAAGGCGGTGCTTGGTTTTCAGGGCCTGGTACGCGGTTAGGCTCCCAAAAAGTCCCACACATGTGGTATCCCCGTACTCAGGAGAAGCAGCAGGATGTATTTTGGGGTGTAATTCCACATTTGCCCATGGCATGTTTGAGCAATATATCATTTAGTGACAACTTTGTGCAAAAAAAAAAAAAAAAAATGGTCACTTTCCCGCAACTTGTGTCAAAATATAAAATATTCCATGGACTCAACATGCCTCTCAGCAAATAGCTTGGGGTGTCTACTTTCCAAAATGGGGTCATTTGGGGGGGTTTTGTGCCATCTTGGCATTTTATGGCCTTCAAAACTGTGATAGGTAGTGAGGTGTGAAATCAAAAATTTATGCCCTTTGAAATCCTGAAGGTGGTGCTTGGTTTTCGGGGCCCTGTACGCGGCTAGGCTCCCAAAAAGTCCCACACATGTGGTATCCCCGTACTCAGGAGAAGCAGCTAAATGTATTTTGGGGTGCAATTCCACATATGCCCATGGCCTGTGTGAGCAATATATCATTTAGTGACAACTTTGTGCAAAAAAAAAAAAAATTGTCACATTCCCGCAACTTGTGTCAAAAAATAAAATATTCCATGGACTCGACATGCCTCTCAGCAAATAGCTTGGGGTGTCTACTTTCCAAAATGGGGTCATTTGGGGGGGTTTTGTGCCATCTTGGCATTTTATGGCCTTCAAAACTGTGATAGGTAGTGAGGTGTGAAATCAAAAATTTATGCCCTTTGAAATCCTGAAGGCGGTGCTTGGTTTTCGGGGCCCCGTATGCGGCTAGGCTCCCAAAAAGTCCGACACATGTGGTATCCCCGTACTCAGGAGAAGCAGCTAAATGTATTTTGGGGTGCAATTCCACATATGCGCATGGCCTGTGTGAGAAATATATCATTTAGTGACAACTTTTTGTAATTTTTTTTTTTTTTTTTTTTTTTTGTCATTATTCAATCACTTGGGACAAAAAAAAAAAATATTCAATGGGTTCAACATGCCTCTCAGCAATTTCCTAAAAAATTCCTTGGGGTGTCTACTTTCCAAAATGGGGTCATTTGTGGGGGTTTTGTACTGCCCTGCCATTTTAGCACCTCATGAAATGACATAGGCAGTCATAAAATAAAAGCTGTGTAAATTCCAGAAAATGTACCCTAGTTTGTAGACGCTATAACTTTTGCGCAAACCAATAAATATACGCTTATTGACATTTTTTTTACCAAAGACATGTGGCCGAATACATTTTGGCCTAAATGTATGACTAAAATTGAATTTATTGGATTTTTTTTATAACAAAAAGTAGAAAATATCATTTTTTTTCAAAATTTTCGGTCTTTTTCCGTTTATAGCGCAAAAAATAAAAACGGAAGAGGTGATCAAATACCATCAAAAGAAAGCTCTATTTGTGGGAAGAAAAGGACGCAAATTTCGTTTGGGTACACCATTGCATGACCGCGCAATTAACAGTTAAAGCGACGCAGTGCCGAATTGTAAAAAGTGCTCTGGTCAGGAAGGGGGTAAAACCTTCCGGGGCTGAAGTGGTTAAAGGGGTTGTAAAATTAGAAAATTTTTCAACCTTAATGCATTCTATGCTTTAGGATAAAAAACCTTGTGTGTGTAGCAGCCCCCCTCAGCCCTCCTAATATTTATCTGAGCCCCATCTCTCTCCAGCCATGTCCACGAGTGCTTCAGCCATCAGGGACTCAATCAAAGTCAGTTAGCCAATCAGGAGAGAGAGGGGACGGGGCCGAATGGGGGCTTCTTGTCTGAATGGACACAGAGAGCTACAACTCGGCACTGGTGCCCCCATAGCAAGCTGCTTGCTGTGGGGGCACTCAACAGTAGGGAGGGGCTAGGAGAGCCAAAGAGGGACCCGAGAAGAGGACGATCTGGGCTGCTCTGTGCAAAACCACTACACAGAGCAGGGAAGTGAAACATATTTGTTATTTTTATAGAAAAAAAAACAAGACTTTACAATCACTTTAATTACTTCTCTCCAGACAACCCAAAATTCAGGATTTTCTTTTACTTTTACTTTGAATAATAATGGTAAACAGGACAAATAGAGAGAATAAATCTCCCTAAAGGGAGCACAGACAGCAATAAAAGCCCAGTAGGTGTTCTAATCCTTATCCAATCTATCCAAAAATAAAAACAAAGTTTTGCCTTTTTGCCTTTGGTTATAGTTTAACCACTTTAGCCCCAGAAGAATTTACCCCCTTAGTGATCAGAGCATTTTTTGCGATACGGCACTTGTTTCGCTTTAACTGACAATTGTGCGGCCGTGTGATGTTTCACCCAAACAAAATTGACGTCCTATTTTTCCCACAAATAGAGCTTTCTTTTGGTGGTATTTGATCACCTCTGCGGTTTTTATTTTTTGTGCTATAAACAAAAAAAGACCGACAATTTTGAAAAAAAAACATATATTTTTGATCTTTTGGTATAATAAATATCCCCCAAAAAATATAAAAAAACGAATTTCTTCCTCAGTTTAGGCCGATATGCATTCTTCTACATATTTTTGGGGAAGAAAATCACAGTAAGCTTTTATTGATTGGTTTACGCAAAAGTTACAGCGTCTACAAAATAGGGGATAGATTTATGGCATTTTTATTATTATTTTTTTATAATTAGTAATGGTGGTGATCTGCGATTTTTATCATGACTGCGACATTGCGGCGGACAGATCAGACACTTTTGACACTATTTTGGGATCAGTGACATTTATACAGCGATCGGTGCTAAAAATAGCCGCTGACTACTGTTTAAATGTCACTGGCAGGGAAGGGGTTAAACACTAGGGGGCGATCAAAGGGCTAAGTGTGTTCCCTCAGTGTCTACTAACTGTAGGGGGGATTGGCTAACTAGAACATGACAGAGATCACTGCTCCCAGTGGATCCCTGTCATGTCACTAGGCAGGACAGGGAAATGCCTTGTTTACATAGGCATCTACCCGTTCTGCCTCTCCGTGTCACGATCGCGGGCCACCAGCGAACATAGAGTCCGAGGGGCCCGCTAGCCTGCGATGACAGAGGGACGTACGGCTACTTCCATTTGCGCAGCCCTGCCATTCTGCTGACACGTACATCGTCGTGCAGCGGCCGGCAAGCAGTTAAGCGTACAAGCGAGCCAACCGAAACCCACTTGTAGGACTGTTTGGCTGGCTAAACTTGGTTTAGTTACTGAACTTAATGCTATTAGCTGGACTACTTGTTGTTATTATGTGACCAAATATCTCTGGTATTTTACTAGCTAAATTTTGCAGCCATCATTCTTGAATAAAATATAAATAAAGATTTTCCCACTATTCATTTTCTGGAGACAACCAAAAATGTGAGATTTTCTTTCACTTTTAATGATAATGGTAAACGGGACAAATAGAGAGAATAAATCTCCCTAATTCCTTCTACTCTATCCAATACTAATACAAAAGCTTTCCAAAAATATCCAATACTAAAACAAAAGCTTTGCTTTTAGTTATACTTTAACCTGTTTTTTTACTATTTTCAAATAGCATGCATGTACAGTCCTGAACCATGGAGAGTTTGATCTGATGGTCCTTGTACCTCAGAAGTGCCCTGCCCGGCTTCTTTCTCCCACATACTGCACTGCATATGGACAATTTCTTCCACATGGTAACATTGGCTCGGTTCTCTGATTAGTGGAAAGTTGTCCCCAATCACCAAAAAAAGCCATGCGTTGTTTAAGTGTAAAGGTCATTTTAAGGAGACAGTCACTAACATCACTGCTGATGGCAAGAGATGACTTATGTGAGCTCAGGATGGAGTTTCCTTGTCCTAGGGATTTCCAGAGAATGGAGACCAGTTACACTGTTTTTATGTAGTTTTTATGCATAAGATGCCTTTAGTGAAAATTTCTACACATCCAAATGTGTGGGTGTCTTTTTTTCCAATTGGTGCTGGTGGATGAAATTGTGAAGTGGAATGTGGAAAGAGGGTCCTAGGGAAAGGAGTTGGACTAGACTCTTAAAGGAGGATATAAGAGGCCTACTGGATTGAGTTGTTATGCCCAAAGAGTAGAGCCAGTTCATATCGACAGAGGCCTAGTTTGTATGCACTGGTTGGATGGGCAGCCCTGGAAACTCCCGGAGTTATGAGGGTGTACTATGCTCTAAAATGTGATGTTTCCTCCTTCACTTCTTAAGTGGGCCTTAGAGATCGACATTAATAGTTTTCTCCAGGTCTTACATTTTGAATTAAAAGACAGCAAAACAGAATTACTTTATTTTGTTTGCACCCACAGGAGCTGTGTTGGGTTGCCATAATTTTAAAAACAGTTTTTTTTACTTTTTTGTATGTAACTAGAAAAAGTTGGATAGACTGAATACAGAAGGGTATGGCATAGAGTTGCCACCTCATCCATTTAAACCCAAACACATATGAATTACACAGGTTCTGAGGCTAATTTAAAGCAGATAAGGCACCAAGTGAGTTTCATTACCACCTTAATCAGCCTCAGAACCTGTGTAATTAATATGTGTTCGGTTTTAAAGGGATGAGGTGGCAACCCTAGTATGTCATAAAAATGTGCATTGGCACAATTGCAGTGAGTGCAGAGGTGGCGTGGGCATCAGTGCAGTGGCGAGTGAAGTGGGGGCATGTGGGAGGGGTGGTGGGAGCAGAGGGGAGAAAGGGGGTTATGCACAGTGGTGAGAGTGGGGGTTGGTGCAAGTGCGGTGCAGGGGGAAAAGAATGGGAATCAGCTATGGAGAGAGCACAGAGAAGTTGATGTGAAGGTGCAATTGGTTTTCAGATGTGCTGAAACAGTGATGTTGGAGGGGTGGTGTTGGTAAAGTGGTGGCGAAGGTGTGGGGGTGTCAGGCACTGTGGTGCCTCTGCTGAGGAACTGTCAGCTGTAGCTCCAAATCTGGCAGCAGTCCTTCCGGGCAGGGAGGGGGGTTTGAGGTGCGAGCTGTCAGGCCAGAGATCACAGTGCCTATGTGAGCGCCAGCAGAAGTTACAGGGGAGGGAGGTTGTTTGAGGTGACAGAGCCAAAAATCAGAGGACCATGTCCCATTGTCCCAACCAAACTCAACTTCTGCAAAGACTGCCCTGGATGTGCTTCCTGTTGAGTATGGCGGTTGTAAGGCTAGGTATTGCTGTAGTTGATGGAACTGGGCCACATTTAAAAGTTGATGCCGCTGCACATGTGTAATAGTGTCTTTGGGATAAGCAAGAATAGCGCCCATACCTGGTGCATGTGTGGTAGCAACACAATGTTAAAATATGCTACACTACCCCTAGAGCAGACTAAGCTGTTAGTGACAGCGATTTCCTTTAATCTGCAATGATCTCCATAGATACCAGCAATGGCCTACCAGTACAGTATGTCTTGCATCAGTAATAATTTATTTGCAGCTCCTACATGTCACATGGTCTACTAAAGGGAGTCTCAAATAAGTTAATAGTGACAGGAGGCTTCCTGTGCCAGGAGCTGATTGCTGGTGTTGGCTGCAGTTTAGAGAAGATCAGCAGCACTGTCACTAAATGCAAGGCTAGGTGCATTTGTACGTGTTGTAGGAGGGTGAAGGGGGGTGAGTAGTTTAGATCAGCTTGGGGTGAGAAATAAATGTTCATAAAATGCTGATTGAAAGTTTCCTTAGCATTTTATACTTGTGTTTTTCTACATATTGCATGATGATTCTTTTAGCAACAAAAACATCCAAATTATTATACTCTGAAATGCTTTAAAGTAGTTCTAAATGCTCATTGTTCTTTACCTTAATGCATTCTCTGCATTAAGGTAATAAACCTTCCTTGCCACAAGATCCCCCCAGACCTTCCCCCTTTCCATATGAACCTGAGCCCAATCTCAATCCAGCGCAATGCCTGAGAGCAGCGGATCTTTCCACTCTCTCCCACCTCAAAGGGCCACAGGCTCCTGCTTCTGTCAATCAAATCCTGTGATGTGGGAGCAGGGGGCAGGACCGAGCCGTGCTGCCTGTGTCTATACACAGACAGTGCAGCTCGGGATCGAGCCCGCACGTTTGCCACCATTGGAAGCAGCTTCCTATGGTGGCACGCGGAGAAAAGGAGGAGACAGGAGCGCTGGCAGGGGACCCCCGAAGAGCAGGATTGGGGCTGCTCTATGCAAAACCATTGCACAGAGCAGGGAAGTATAACATGTTTATTATTTTTAAAAAAAATAACAAAGGCTTAAATCACTATAAAACATTTCACTTAGATCTCAGAAATATTAAAGCAGCTCAGATTTAATATTCTGGAGGTTTCCTAAAACATATGGTAAGCATATATTGATTGCCTTTATTAGGAGCCCCCTTCCAGGGCTGGCAACACACATATCAATTTTGTTTAGCTGAAAAAAAAAAAAAATCTAACAAACTCTGCCTTCCACGCTATACAGCAGGGATGGATGAATCTCCCACTGTAGCCTTTGTATTTTGACAGTCAGCCCCACCTGCTGTCAAAATGAAACAGCGGCTGCATCTTATTGGATGCAGCCACTCCTCAGCTGACATTTTTTCCCCTGACTTTGATCTTTCAATTGAAGGATGTTGGGCAGGAGGGAACCTACAACACCACCCACTAAACAAATTTACAGTTCCTTAGTAATTGGCTGGATTTCATAGGCAATGTCTGGCAATGCAGATCAAACTATTAAGACCCCATTCACACTATGTAATGGTCTTTTGCAAATTTCTATGTGTTACACTGAGGCTTTTATTAATCAAGAATGGACTTTAAATGCATAGGCCCATGCATTGTGGTGCACTGCAGTGTAGATCCATTGCCACCTACTCTACTTGTGCATTTGGAAGCCATTCTAAATAAATAACATTGCAATGCTTTTCACACAGTGCCATGTGTTATTGTGCATTGAGTAAATGCGTGGTAAAACATGTTTTTGCAATGCATAGGTCTGAAGGGGGCCTTATGGCTAACTATAATTTCAAATAACTTTATTCTAAAGACCCTCCTCCTTGATAACTACCAACACCCCCAACCACCAACGCCACCCCCCCCCCCCCCGCCTGCACTTGTACCTTAGATTAGCAGGTGGTCCAGTAGCCTACACCATATTGAATGGCTCTCAGTCAAATCCTCTCTGCAGGCTTATAAGTTGACAGCTTTTTCATTTGGGCCTACTACAAACCCAGTATCCCTGGCACTATACATACTGACATTGCATCCTCCTGTTGTCCACACCTACTGTACTACTGCACCACATTCAACCTGACTCTGAACCTCCCAAATCCCCTGAGACTGCACCTTTCTGCCACCCAGCAACTTTCCAAACTGCATAGTCCATAGCTCCCAACTGTCCCTGATTTTGAGGGACTGTCCCTGATTTGGAGCAATGTCCCTCTGTCCATCATTCCTCCTCATTTGTCCCTCATTTTGGTCTGATCTTTGGAGTTGATAAGAAAATGCACTTTTTATCTATCAAAAAGTATTTTCCAGCACTAAACCTTTCATCTGATTTCTAAATTGCTGCATTTGTAAATTCCAAAAGCCAATATAAAGGAATAGTAGTGGTAAAAAAAAGCACCCATCTTGTTTTTTTTTGTATAATTCTCCTTTAAGGGGGAGTGACAATGGGTGTGTCCTATGCCTGAATACTTTTGCTGATAGGTGTCCCTCATTCCCATCTCAAAAAGTTGGGAGGTATGGCATAGTCCACTAGCGCTCCCTCTGTTCCTGCTATTCTTGTCACTGCTCCCTCTTGCAGAGACACGCAGAAAGGAGGCGAAGTTGAGCCTGGAGTTTCTTGATGCTCTGCCCACTCCACATTTGGCTTCATCTGGTCCACATTACATCCTCCCCAGTGCAGCCCATAGGTACAGTTCATCTCTCAGAGACTCAAAACCACTGGGAGACCTAGTAGAAGATGATCAAAACTGTCTGTCATCTAAAGCCTCGTACACACGATTGGATTGTTGGCCAACAAAACCGTGGACTTTTGTCTGAAGGACGTTGGCCCAAACTTGTCTTGCATACACATGGCACACAACTGTTGGCCAAAAATCACGAACGTAGTGACGTACTACATGGTTTTTCAGCTCTTTAGCACCACCCTTTAGGCTCCTTCTGCTAATTTCGTGTTAGTAGAAGTTTGGTGAGTGTTAATTCGCACTTTTCTTTTTGCATTTTTCATTTAGCGCTTTTCAGTTTGCGCTTTTCATTTCGTGCTTTTCAGTTCGTTACTGAATGGCCGTTCGTCATTTATTATTGGCCTTGGAGTTATTGCTTTGACATTATTTCTTTGGTTGAATAATGATTTGATTTGGTATATTTTCTATATTTTTGGATGCATAGAATGCACTTTTTGATTAAGTTCTATTGGCAGATAGCATGTCTAATTTTATTTGTTTTCTTTTTTAATGCACAATAAAAAAAATGTGTAGAATAATACTTGGCTATGTGTTTTACTTCAAATTACATTTTGGGAGTAGGCAGTTACATTTTAAAAAATACAATGTAAAATTGACAAGGGACACCAACATAGTTGTATCTTTGATCTTAAAAACTACAGGATAATGGTGTTGTGGTAACTTGCCCAAATAAAAAAAACAAAAGCATAATAATATTATTCTTGATATCACTAGAAAAAAAAAGCCCTTTAAAATTTGTTTGCAATAACTCCATCAGTATCACCAGCAAAGCAGCTTCATTATTATCCCATTAAAGAAGAAGAGAATTGTGCGCTGCATTTCGAGATTTCATAATTTGCCACGTGACGAATGTTAATTCTCCATTACGAACGTGCTAGATTACAAGACCAACCGCTTCTGGCTCGTCCTTGCTTCCGAGCATGTGTGTGTCAGGTCACCTGAATCCAGGTGACAGATGCACCCCGTTGGGGTTAGGAGTGCACCGCTATGATAGTGGACCCTAAGGCTGACTGCTGCAGATGGAACTCGGGGTGGTTCAGGAAGGCAGGTCCCCTGGAGCACCAACACGGATCCCACAGTGAGTTAGAGCATAGATTCCCCAGGATGCGGAGTCTAAGAGCCAGTTGGTGTTCACCAGAGCCTCTAGTGGTGAGGATGGACTGGGCTGCAACTGGCTCCAGGTCGCGGACCCAGGGTCTCCCAGCTCACACTCACGGTAGGCTACAGGAGGATGGAGAGGAAACAGCAGCCCAGGACAGCAAGGAATAGTAAGGAGGTAGCCAAATGTCGGGGCGACTAGCAGACAAGGATAACAGAGAACACGCCAAAAGTCAGGGTCACAGGCATACTGGGATAGTCGAGAATGCGCCAAAGGTCAGGGTCACAAGCAGACAGGAATAGTCGGGAACACGCCAAGATCGGTAACAGAGACAGAGACAAACTTGGAGCACACGGCAAACAGGAAGCCAAACACACAATATTGCACGGCAAGGCAGGCTTGGAGAATACGGTGTTAAATAGTGGTTCCTTTTGAGGCTAGGGTTGAGCCACACAGAGGGAAGATTACTTAAGCATGCAGGTGTGAGAGTACAAGCCTCAAGACTGATACACAGGCCAGGTAAGAGACAGACAGGTTTATGAATGTATTACTGTAGGTCATGACAGTACCCCCCTCTTACGAGGTCTCCCCCTCCCCCACTTTGGACCAGGCTTGGAGGGAAACTTCAAATGGAACTTCCTCAGAAGACGAGGTGCGAAGACTTCAGATGCAGAAATCCAAGATCTCTCGTACGAAAATGGGAACCAAGGCAGGAACAAAGGGGAGACCAGGAAGAGGAACAAAATGGGCCATCTTGGAGAATCAATCAATTACCACCCAAATGACTGTATTCTTCTCAGAAGGTGGAAGATCGGTGATGAAGTCCATGGCTATGTGAGACCAGGGCTCCTTGGGAATGGGCAAGGGCGTGAGAAGACCAGCAGGAGCCTGCGTGGAGGACTTAGACTGGGCACAGACATGACAAGCCTTAACATAGTCTTTTACTTCCGAACGAAGAGTAGGCCACCAGTAGCGGTGACTGATGAGGAGGAAGGATCGAAGAAACCCAGCATGACCTGCCACCTTGGAGTCATGTCCCCAACGAAGGATCTTAGCTCTTAGCTCAGTGGGGACGAAGGTCCTACCAGGAGGAATTTTTGACTTCAGGGTGGTTGAATGGGCAAGGATGCATGAAGTAGGGATAATCGGCTCAGGTTCAATGGTAGGCTCCTCATCCTGAATGTCAAAAAATCTAGAGAGTGCATCAGCCCGACTGTTGCAGGAACCAGGTTTGAATGTAATGGTGAAGTTAAAACGGGAAAAGAAGAGACTCCACCTGGCTTGTCTGGGATTCAATTGTTTGGCATTCTGTAAGTACTGCAGATTTTTATGTTCAGTGAAAATTGTTATGGAATGTGGGGAACCCTCCAAGAGATGACGCCACTCCTCCAATGCCAATTTAATCGCAAGAAGTTCCTGATCACCAATAGCGTAATTCTTCTCTGCCTGAGAAAATTTTCTGGAGAAAAACACACATGGTAGACGTTTTTTCCCAAAGGATTGAAGAAGCACAGCTCCCACAGCAGAGACACAGGCCCAGAGTTCTGCGCCTAGCACGTTCCTCGGGAGATGGCCTGGTCTGGCCCAGCTGCATGGGTTCCTTTGTTGGCAGGAGATGCTCCACAGGACGAAAAGAGGGGAGCTCGGGCTGACTAAGGACCAAGGAGTGCTGGCGTCGCTTTTCTAGGGTCCTTTCCTGAAAACAAATATCTATCTGGTTACACAGGGAGATAACTTCGTCCAGATCAGTGGGGATGGTTCTTCCTGCTAATTTGTCCTTCACTCTTTCAGAAAGGTCATGCAGAAAGGTTGCGACTAAGGCCTCATTGTTCCAGCTCAGCTCAGCCGTCAGTATGCGGAAACAAAGAGCATACTGTCCCATAGAAGCAGACTCTTGGCGGAGACGTAAGAGGGCGCTGGCCGCTGAAGAGACACGACCTGGTTCCTCAAAGATATTCCGGAAGAGTTTCAGAAAATTAGAGAGGCTGGAAACCACTGGGTCTTTTCTCGCCCACATAGGGGCAGCCCAAGCTAAAGCCTCGCCGGACAGGAGAGAAATAATATAGGCTACCTTTGCCCAATCAGACTTGAAGTTTTGGGGTTGGAGTTCGAAATGAATAGTACACTGGCTAAGGAACCCTCTGTAGGCCTTGGAATCCCCAAAGTAACGGGACGGAGCTGGTAAGTGCAAAGGGCTGGCGGCTGCATCTGTAAGCGGAGCTTATACAGCAGCCGATTGCGGTTGTGGAACCGGGGAGCCTAAGGAGGCTTGAAGTTGTTCAAAGCGGGAAGCCAAACCTTGAAGGAATTGCATCACCTGGGTCTGATTAGATTCCTTGAGTCTGTGGACTATGCCCTGTAGCTGATCATCGGCGGGTAGCGGCACATCAGACGGGTTCATGGCCGTGCAAACTGTCAGGTCACCTGTATCCAGGTGACAGATGCACCCCGTTGGGGTCAGGAGTGCACCGCTATGATAGTGGACCCTAAGGCTGACTGCTGCAGATGGAACTCGGGGTGGTTCAGGAAGGCAGGTCCCCTGGAGCACCAACATGGATCCCACAGTGAGTTAGAGCATAGATTCCCCAGGGCGCAGAGTCTAAGAGCCAGTTGGTGTTCACCAGAGCCTCTAGTGGTGAGGATGGACTGGGCTGCAACTGGCTCCAGGTCGCGGCCCCCAGGGTCTCCCAGCTCACGCTCACTGTAGGCTACAGGAGGATGGAGAGGAAACAGCAGCCCAGGACAGCAAGGAATAGTAAGGAGGTAGCCAAATGTCGGGGCGACTAGCAGACAAGGATAACAGAGAACACGCCAAAAGTCAAGGTCACAGCCAAACATGGATAGTCGAGAACGCGCCAAAGGTCAGGATCACAAGCAAACAGGAATAGTCGGGAATACGCCAAGATCGGTAACAGAGACAAACTTGGAGCACACAGCAAACAGGAAGCCAAACACACAATAGCAAGACAGGCTTGGAGAATACAGTGTTAAATAGTGGTTCCTGTTGAGGCTAGGGTGGAGCCACACAGAGGGAAGATTACTTAAGCATGCAGGTGTGAGAGTACAAGCCTCAAGGCTGATACACAGACCAGGTAAGAGACAGACAGGTCATGAATGTATTACTGCAAGGTCATGAAAGTGTGTTTGTACCTTGGACTTTTGTCCGACGGACAATCCGTATTGGAAAATCTGACAACAAACTTTTGTCCACGGAAAATTTTAAAACCTGATATCCAACATTTGTCCGTGGAAAATCCGACAACAATTGTCCGTTGGAGCATACACATGGTCGGATTTTACGCCCACAGCCTGTCATCACACATTTCCCGTCGGAAAATCCGATCGTGTGTACGAAGCTTTAGTCTTCTTGATTGATAGCTGTGCACTTGGCAACTGTCAGGTAGTCAGTCCTTAGGTCGCAGGGGGTTCTGTGTATTGTGTCGGGGAAAGGAAAGAGCTTGTCCACAAAGAGATGTTAACAAAACCTGCTCACGGCATCATCACTACCCTTCCATTGCGGCAGCCATCATGTCCAACATACAAATGTATCCTTCATTTTTTTTACTTTGAAGGAAAACATTTTATTTGAAATACAACACCACTAATATCTCTCCTAAACTATCGAACCTTCTAAATTATTATTTTGAATATGCAATCCCTACAATTGTATCGTTTCAAATGTGGATATATTTAATTAGTAATAAGCAATACAGCAGCCTATGTATTACTGTATACTTGGTTTAGTTATGAACCGACATCATTTATTTGTATAAAAAAACAAAACAATGATTCACGCTAAAGCCTTTAGGGAGTCCCGGATAAATTCTTAAGGCCTTATTCACCGATTTATAATGCAGTCTGTTTGGAAATTTACTGCCATGTAAGATGCATTGGAAGGCAAAGAACCCAAAGGCATATATAAAGCCAATTATGTTTCAAAGGGGAAAACAATTCCATCCTAAATCAAAAGGTGGCGATTAGTTTATATATTAGATTCCACATACAGTGTTCAACTACATACTACTATACAATACAATGAAATAGAAACAATCCACTATTTCTTTTTCTTCCCCCTCTTAAAGTAACCTTAAAGTTAAAGTGGAATTTCAGTCTGGCTCTGTACATACCCCTCTGGTCCCGCCATTATAGCATGTGCACAGATGGGCCAAAGGCTCATCTCCCACCTTCCTGACATAGGAAAGAGGGATACCCTTTAGCATAAAGTGTGTAGGCAAGAGATGAACCACCTACCATGACCCCAGTTGTGCCGCGTACACACGAGCGGAATTTTCGACAGAAAAAGTCTGACGGGAGCTTTTCATCGTATATTCCGATCGTGTGTATGCCTCATCGGACTTTCTATGTCGAAAATTCTGACGAACCCAGCAAGAGAACATGTTCTAAATTTTTCTGACGGAACCAATTCCTATCGGGAAAACCGCTCGTCTGTATGCTGTTCCGACGTACCAAAAACGATGCATGCCCTGAAGCAAGTACGAGACGGAAGCTATTGGCTACTCGCTATTGAACTTCCTTTTTCTAGTCCCGTCGTACGTGTTGTACGTCACCGCGTTCTGGACGGTCAGACTTTGGTGTGACCGTGTGTATGCAAGACAGCTTGAGTGGAATTCCGTCGGAGAAACCTTCAGAGCTTATTCTGACGGAAAAAACATACGTGTGTTCAGGGCATCACATGGCTCATGAGAAATTAATAAGCAAATAAAATGATAGGCTAAACCCAAGAGTCCTTTTTTCATCTCTATGTTTCCTGTGTTTCTCTATGTACAGTATACTTTATACAGATTTTTCAAAACAATAATGTGATAGTAAAAAGATTTGTGTGAAAGGTTTAGTGTAGTGTAACATTTTAGTAGCTAAAGTATTGTATTTATTTAAGAGGCCGACCCATCTCTCTGAAAGGAGGGACAACTGCACATCCATACCTCCCAACATTTTGAGATGGGAATGAGGGATACCTACAAGCAAACATATGTAGGCATAGGACACGCCTCCTGCCACACCCCCTTAAAAGAGAATTAACCCAAAAAAAGTTAAAGTCCCAAGGGCTTTTTTTTTTACCAATACTATTCCTTTATATTGGCTTTTAAAATTTACAAATGCAGCAATTTAGAATTTGGATGAAAGGTTTAGCACTGGGAAACACTTTTTGAAAGATAAAAAGTGCATTTTATATACAATGATATAGATCAGACCAAAATGAGGAGCAAATGAGGGGGAAAGAGGGACATTGCTCCAAATCAGGGACAGTCCCTCGAAATAAGGGACAGTTGGGAGCTTTGCACTTCTGCACACGGTCAGGTGATTTCCCACACATGGTCAAAGACAGCGAGATTTTGGGACTTGTTCCTAATAATTGTCTTTGTGTATGCATGGAAAACGCAGCATGTGCACAGATGATCGGGGAAACCCACAGGTGCACAGATGTTCCACAGGATTTACTTGGGACCCGAAGCCCCATAGCACATTCAAGCAGGCGCAGGACTGGGGTTAAAAAAACATAATTCTCCCCTTGGAGAGAAATGAGGAAGTGGTGCTTTGCAAGGCAGCATGACTTATACTTTAGGATGAGGAATATACAGTATCTCACAAAAGTGAGTACATTCCCCACATTTTTGTAAATATTTTATTATATCTTTTCATGTGACAACACTGAAGAAATGACACTTTGCTACAATGTAAAGTAGTGAGTGTACAGCTTGTATAACAGTGTAAAATTGCTGTCCCCTCAAAATAACACACCCCTAAGTAAAAATGTCCTAATTGGGCCCAATTAGCCATTTTCCCTCCCCTGTGTCATGTGACTTGTTAGTGTTGCAAAGTCTCAGGTGGTCTCTCTCATACTCATCACTGGAAGTTCAACATGCCATCTCGTGGCAAAGAACTCTCTAAAGGATCTGAAAAAAAAAGAATTGTTGCTGTAAATAAAGATGGCCCAGGCTACAGGAGATTGCCAAGACCCTGAAACTGAGCTGCAGCATGGTGGCCAAGACCATATAACGGTTTAACAGGACAGGTTCCACTCAGAACAGGCCTTGCCACCAAAGAAGTTGAGTGCACGTGCTCAGCCTCATATCCAGAGGTTGTCTTTGGGAAATAGATGTATGAGTGCTGCCAGCATTGCTGCAGAGGTTAAAAGGGTGGGGGGGTCAGCCTGTCAGTGCTCAGACCATACGCTGAACACTGCATCAAGTTGGTCTGCATGGCTGTCGTCCCAAAAGGAAGCCTCTTCTAAAGGTGATGCACAAGAGAGCCCGCAAACAGTTTGCTGAAGACAAGCAGAATAAAGACATAGATTACTGGAACCATGTCCTGTGGTCTGATGTGACCAAGATAAACTTATTTGGTTCAGATAGGGTCAAGCGTGTGAGGAGTACAAAGACAAGTGTGCTGCCGGCACTGGGGAGCTACAGTTCATTGAGGGAACCATGAATGCCAACATGTACTGTGACATACTGAAGTAGCGCATGATCCCCTCCCTTCAGAGACTGGGCTGCAGGGCAGTATTCCAACGTGATAACGACCCCAAACACACATCCAAGATGACCACTGCCTTGCTAAAGAAGCTGAGGTTAAAATTGATGGACTGGCCAAGCATGTCTCCAGACCTAAATCCTATTGAGCATCTGTGGGGCATCCTCAAATGGAAGGTGGAGGAGCGCAAGGTCTCTAACATCCACCAGCTCTGTGATGTCATCATGGAGGCGTGGAAAAGAACTCCAGGGGCAACCTGTGAAGGTCTGGTGAATTCCATGCCCAAGAGGGTTAAGGCAGTGCTGGAAAATAATGTTGACTAGACAAAATATTGACACTTTGGGCCCAATTTGGGCATTTTTACTTAGGGGTGTACTAACTTTTGTTGCCAGCAGTTTAGACATTAATGGCTGTGTGTTGAGTCAATTTGAGGGGACAGCAAATTTACACTGTTATACAAACTGTACACTCACTACTTTACATTGTAGCAAAGTGGCATTTTTCAGTGTTGTCACATGAAAAGATATAATAAAATATTTACAAATATGTGAGGGATGTACTCAGTTTTGTGAGATACTGTATATCTATATATAGATATACACGCACACACTATATTGCCAAAAGTTTTGGGACATCTGCCCTTACACGCATATAATGGCATCCCAGTCTTAGTCTGTAGGGTTCAATCTTGAGTTGCCCAACTCTTTGTCACTATAACAACTTCAACTTTTCTTGGAAGGCTGTCCACAAGGTTAAGGAGTGTGTCTATGGGAATGTTTCACCATTCTTCCAGAAGCGCATTTGGGAGGTCAGGCACTGATGTTGGACAAAAAGGCCTGGCTCGCAGTCTCCGCTCTAATTCATCCCAAAGGTGTTCTATCGGGTTGAGGTCAGGACTCTATGCAGGCCAGTCAAGTTCCTCTACCCCAAACTCGCTCATCCATGTCTTTATGGACCTTGCTTTGTGCACTGGTGCGAAGTCATGTTGGAACAGGAAGGGGCCATCCCCAAACTGTTCCCAAAAAAGTTGGGAGCATGAACTTGTCCAAAATGTCTTTGTATACTGACACCTTAAGCATTCCCTTCACTGGAACTAAGGGGCCAAGCCCAACACCTGAAAAACAACCCCACACCATAATCCCCCCCTACACCAAATGATTTGGAGGTGTGACCCAATGCTTGTGGCAATATAGAGTGGATGAGCGAGTTTGGAGGAACTTGACTGGCCTGTACAGAGTCCTGATCTCAACCCAATAGAGCACCTTTGGTATGAATTAGAGCAGGGACTGCAAGCCAGGCCTTCTCGTCCAACATCAGTGCCTGACCTCACAAATGCGCTTCTGGAAGAATGTTCAAACATTCCCATAGACACACTCCTAAACCTTGTGGACAGCCTTCCCAGAAGAGTTGAAGCTGTTTTAGCTGCAAAGGGTGGGCCAACTCAATATGGAACCTTATGCCGCGTATACACGAGCAGACTTTCCGACCGGACTGGTCCGACGGTCTATCCGATGGACTTTGGGTGGACTTCCGACGGACTTTCCGAACAAACGGACTTGCCTACACACGGATTCGTACGTGATGACGTACGTCCGGACTAAAATAAGGAAGTTGATAGCCAGTAGCCAATAGCTGCCCTAGCGTCGGTTTTCGTCCATCGGACTAGCATACAGACGAGCGGACTTTTCGATAGGAACTGGGTCTGGTGGAGTTTCCGACGTAAAGCTTTGAAACATGTTCCAAATCTAAAGTCCGTCAGATTTTCGACCGAAAAAGTTCGCTGCAGGTCCGATGAAGCCCACACACGGTCCAATTGTCCGCCGGTCAGTCCGGTCGAAAAGTCTGCTCATGTGTACGTGGAATAACAGACTAAGACTGGGATGCCATTAAAGTCCATGTGCTTGTAAAAGCAGGTGTCCCCATACTTTTGGCAATATAGTGTGTATACTGTATATATGTTTATATATATATATATAGTTATATATAGTTATATGTATATATATATCACTGGGACGTTTTTAGGGCAGTGCACCCTTTTTGGTCGGTATTTTGGGTCACTGAAGGTACTTTTTGTAGGGAGAGAAGGAGGTAAGTGTGGAGAGTCCTCTAATTATTTCACAGTTGTACATGTTTGGGCAGGTAGGTTGATTGAACTATTTTTTTTTTACTTATAGCAGAACTCCAGCTAAAAACAACAAGATAAAATTAATAGACCGTTAAAAAAATAGAAGGAAAAACAGCATTTTTGCAATATTCACTTTCAATCCAGAGCTCTCCCCCACAGTACTTATTTTCCATCACAATATCCAATTTGCCCTCAGTCTGATGGCCAGCATCAGTCAATTCATTTCCCCTGAGACCAGACTGTCCTGGACCTTCCCCCAGCCTGCGACTGGACAGTGAAAGGAGAAGCAGCACAGTGATGAGCTCATCCTTGTATCACTCTGCTCTCTCCCCCTATCAGCACATAAACAGATTGGCTCCTTCTGCTACCCCTTCCGCTATGTCCATCATGGACACTTCCCCTTTCAGGACCAAAGACCTCTGAAAAGTAAAATTTTATTTAACATGTGTGAGAACAGTTATGCCGTGTACACACAAGCGGATTTGTCGTCGGAAAAAGATACGATGGCTTTTCCGACAGGATTCCGCTCAACTTTGCCTTGCATAAACGCGGTCAAGCAAAAGTTTTCTGAAATTACGACCGTCAAGAACGCGGTGATGTATAATGACGAGCCAAGAAAATGAAGTTCAATGCTTCCGAGCATGCGTCGAATGGTTTCCGAGCATGTGTAGTGATTTTGCGCGTCTGTCACAGACGATCGCATTTTCGGATAGGAACTTTTCCCGACCGAAAAATTGAGAGCATGCTCTCAATCTTTTGCTGGCTGGAATTCCGCCAGCAAAAGACCGATGGAGCATACACACGGTCGCATGTTCCGATGCAAAACTCTCATCGGTCTTTTGCGGGCCGAAATTCCGATCGTGTGTACGCGGCATTAGAGTAAGGCAATTTTTCTAATGATTTCTCCTCTGTGCATTAGCTTTTAAGCACTAGAATATTAGTATAAACAGAAAATATGTCCCAAAGGAGTGGGAGGATATTACGCAAAATGTAACGTAACAAAATGTACATATTCTATACGGACAGTGGACAGTTAATATAGTTTGTTTTTTTCTTAAGTTCAACGTCCCTGTTACCCTCTGGCTAAAAGAAAGATAAAATGAACAGTTCTGATGTCCTGTAGATATGAACTGTCACAAGATCAGTTAATGGTGTTACATAGGCAGTAAGTAGAGGTTATCTCAACAGGAAAAACCAGATGCATTTATCCATTATGACAGATGATGAGATGTACGTGTCTGTGTGTATGCTAGAGAGTGGAGGCTTAACAAATTGGCAGAAAAGTCTCTCATATAAGGGCAAAGTCTTGGAAATGTCCATTATGATTTTCAGCTTATACAACACCTACATCATCTCACACCCCTGGCCTGCTGTACAGGCCCTGCAAAAGAGTCAAATTCGGATACAACGGTTTTCAGTAAAGTGGTTGTAAAGGCTGAAGGTTTGTTGCCTTCATGCATTTTTTGCATGAAGGTAAAAAACCTTCTGTGTGCAGCTCCCCCCCTCAGCCGCCCCTAATACTTATCTGAGCCCAATCTCGATCCAACAATGTGCACAAGAGCGGCGGCTCTCCTGGGTCTCTTGCTCTTCATTGGCTGAGATGCAGCAGGAACCATTGGCTCCCGCTGCTGTCAATCACAGCCAGTAAGGAGGGAGCGGGGGCGGGGCTGAGCCAACCTCTTTGTGTCTTATGGACACAGACAGCGGTGGCTTGGGAGTGAGCACGTACAAGTGCTCTTAGAGTAAGCAGCTTGTTATGGGGGCACTCGGCAGGTGGGAATGAACCAGAGTGCCAGCAGGGATCCCGAGAATAGGAGGATTGGAGCTGCTCTGTGCCAAACCATTGCACAGAGCAAGCAAGTATAACATGTTTGTTATTTAAAAAAAAAATGCCTTTACAAATCATTTAAAAAATAGATTTAATGATGTATTGATTGAGCTGCATTAATTTGTGTCTATTATGTCTGCCTAGAGTTCAGCGCTACCTTCTTGCAGCCCGTGTAAAGAGGGTGGGCTTTAACACAAATGCATCCATGGACGACCGAAAAGTTTCTGTGCTGAGAGCACACTCCCAGAACAGTGTTATACACAGCTCTCAGTCTCTAGTCATGATCAAGAGCCAGCGGGATTGGCTCTTGATCGTGTGACCACTGTGTGACAGCCAATCACAGCAGTCAAGTGATCGGGCATACAACCTGCCCCTTGGGTGTAGAGATCCATTTAAAGAGATGCTGAGTCTGGGTGGGAAGGGGTGAAAGCTGAACTCCAGGAAACACACAAAATGAACCTTTGTAGTTGGGCCCCTCACACTGCAAGGATTAATGCTTGTTCAATCTAATGCCGCGCACACACGACCGGACTTTCCGGCAGAAAAGGTCCGATGGAATTATTCCGTCGGACATTCCGATCGTGTGTGGGCTTCATCGGACATTTTGTTTCTAAAATTCTGACGGACCTAGAAATAGAACATGTTTCAAATCTTTCCGACGGGAAAACCGTTCCTCTGTATGCTATTCCGATGGACCAAAAACGACGCAAGGGCAGCTATTGGCTACTGGCTATTGAACTTCCTTTTTTCTAGTCCCGTCATATGTCATCACGTTCTAAACGAACAGACTTTGGTGTGATCGTGTGTAGGCAAGTCCGTTTCAGTGAAACTCCGTCGGAAAGACCGTCGGAGTCTATTCTGATGGAAAGTCCAGTTGTGTGTACGCTGCATTAGGGTACATGAATAAGGAGCAATACTTACTTTATTTGTCACTCCAGCAGAGATCCTTCAGCTGTGCAACTGGTCCAGTGCTGCCAACTTTCTAAGGCGCTTTGGGCCACAGTCACATGCTTGCCTACTCTCATACAATGCCCTGCACTGTATGTGATGATGCCAAGGGATTGCCCACAGCCTAGAGTGAAATGGGGGGGGGGGGTATACCTGCAACCCAAGACTAATTTTTTTTTTTATAAGTTAGAAGGCTGGCCATTGGCTAGCCTGAGTTTGTAGGAGGAGTCTGGGGCTTATAATCCCCCCTCCTTCTCTACACACTCATTGGCAAGCGTTTTCTGGTTGGGAAAGCAGTCAACGTGTCACTTCTGGGTCAAACACAGTGTGGAGACTCTGTGTCAGGCAGTGTGGACGCTCTGCCCCCCCATCCAACTATTTCAGTCCCAAGCAGCTGTCAGCCACTCTCTGTCCCCGTGGTTCATGGCTCTGGCAGTCCCTGACATATTTCAGGTACACCTGCTGATTCCTGGTGTTCACTGGTAAGGGGTTGGAATTTAAATCTGACAGCTGGTCACTGCTGCACTTGTTCATGTACCTTTTACCCATTGTTCACCACACTTCCTTGTCTACACACGCAGCTCCTGATGGTTATTCATGACAAGCTGTCGTTGTGACACCAAGTGACAGTTGCATTACCACCAGTTGGCCAGCAGTCAGCATTCCAGCACCAGGGGGCATAGCACTGGGAACCTCTCTGGTATCACTCAGGCAAACCTATGGGTCTTGTAGTTCCACAAACTGGGGCCTCGGTTCAGCCCCTTCCTTGGGTTGCCACATTACGCACGTCAGCACAATTAGGTCAGGCATAGCAGGCCTCGCGCCCAGCTCCAGGAGCCTCAGTCTTGGGAACGTTGTTTGCATCACTCAGGCAGTTTCTGAGTCTTGTAGTTCCACTGCTTGGTGGCCACATTAGCCCCTCATTTGGGCTGCCACTGTCACGGGCATTGCACCTTATCACATCTCACAGGCGGGGCAGGCCACGCTCAGCCTGGTTTCCCCAGCCCCTAAAAAAGGGGGGGGGGGGTTCGTCACCGCTGCAGGTTCACCTGTATTTCTCTCACCACAGAGCTCACGCTTCGCTCTTGTCAGGTAGTGTTTTATTTTTGTGTTGCTTTTAGGTTTTTGCTTGTCCATCATTTTATTCAGTGCCGACCTCATGATGTTGTTTCAGGTGGACTCCACATTTTACGTTCAGGAACAGCAAGGTGTGTTCTGTGTGTCAGGGGTCATAGCTAGTTGCACTACATACCAGGATCTGTCACGTCTACAGATCCGTGTGGGCTGAGGTTTTGTTTTTAAATGATTGTGATATTTACAGTCTTCTTGCCTGTACTTCATACATCATTCGTTGCAAGTCACTTACATTCCTTTTTCTGCCTGTCTGTAGGTTCCAAGCTCTGAGTGTTCATTTTTAATTACCTGTCTTTGCACTGCAGGTTACTCGAGCTCGCTTACTACATACACACAGGGGGTTATGGTCACTAGATTCACCATCACGCGCTGTTCCTGTTTGTTTACTTTGTTTCACTGCATGTTCATTCAGGGTAGGCACGGTAGTGTGTCTTTGTTTTTTTGAGCATTTAACTTTTCTGGGGTTTGATGGTCTAAAGTTGGGTTTATCTACAGATTCGGACATGTCGCATGTTTCGGAGAGCGACGAATTTGCCGTCATCCCTCCTACTCCTGTTAGGGGTTCGGAGCATGGCAGCGCCCCATCTCTGAGAAACTGGACTATACCGAAGCTCATTACAGAGCTCCAACGCAGGGGCATTCCGTTCTTTGCTACGGCCAGGAAAGCGGAGTTGTTCAGGCTTTTATTTTCTAGCCCGTCCCAGCCACAGCCATACACTAGTGCAGAGCATGTGTCCTTGCTCACGTCACTAACCCAGATTCACACAGCTCTAAACACACTCTCCACTTCAGTTCAACTGCTGCAAGATAGGATGGATGTGATGGAGGCCCGCCCATCCAGGGTGGAAGTTGCTGCTGCTCCCATAGCCTCTGTGCAAGCTTGTACCTCTGCAGGTAATACCAGCGTGCCATTACCTGTAGCTATTCCTTCGCCACTAGCAGTGCTGCCATCTGTGTCCCCTGCGCACTTCATCCCTGCCAACCTCAAGAAAGATATTTTATAGGGGAAGGATATAAATATGGCATCCCTGCTCATAGCCTCACAAGACATTGTCGAAAACAAGTCTTATGCTTGCGGGAAAGTCTCTGTGGTTCTCAAAACTAGAGACCCAAGGCTCAATCGTAAACTCAGCATAGCGGAATTTGTTCTGTCCTTTTGTATTTACAGAGACGTCATTTGTGCTGTTAGTCCTGGCAGGAGAGAGGAGTTGGACCTGTATCTTCACCTGGTGATGGACACACACCTGACAAGTACGGTGGCTCTACGTTCTACCACTATCACCGGTCTTTTTCAGCGAAGGTCGCAGCTGCTTGGACTCACTTTCAAATGGTCACATATTGGAGCAATATTGCCATGGAACTGTTCTGTAGGCACTATGCCAATCAGAAATCTCCAACATGTGGCCATTGTCAGTCTTCAGCCCACACCACCAATTGGTGTCCCAATCTAGAGCATTCCCTGCCTTTGGGTTCTGCCAGTGGATCCTCCACATGACCATCGGGTCAGGTAGACAAACTGAGCAGACCCATACATTTTTTAGGCAAAGCTCAGCTGTGTAACAATTTCAATTACTTGACCTGTAATTATAACCAATGCAGACTCCTTCATGTTTGCGCCAACTGCTTTAGGGCACACCCCAAATCCTCCTGTCCCCTTAAGTCATTCTTGACTAAGCCGAGTCAATGTTTCCAGGTTAGAGTTATGGTTGTTACACCACCCATCCCCATCTCTCAGGCAATTTCTCATAGGGGGGTTTTCTGACGGTTTTCATACGGGCCTCATCACTTCACCTTTGCAGACTTTTGAATGTGCTAACCTATTATCTGCCACCAGCAATGCCCTATTAGTCGATGAATTGTTACAGGTTGAGTTATCCAAGGGGTTTGTCATAGGGCCATTTCTTGCTGCACCTTTCAGTATGTGGAGGGTCAGCCCCGTCGGTGTGGTTAAGGGTAAATTTTCAAAAAAAACATCAGTTAATCTATGACTTGTCTGCTCCTCATTCCTCACAGATACCTAGTCTTAATTCTCTTATTCCTTGGACTTGGCCATTCAGTATATTTTGCAGTCAAGTAAGGGCACATGGTTATCTAAAGCCGATATTTTGGATGCCTTTAAACTCCTCCCCATCAAACCAACCTTCTGGCAATGGCATGGGTTCAAATGGCGGGAGCAATATTATTTTGCCACAAAGTTGGCTTTTGGGTCCAAGAGTAGTCTGTGGCTCTTTAACACCTTTGCCTCATCTCTCAATTGGATATTGTCCAATCGTAAAGGGTGTCATGGGGCCATTCATTATTTTGACGATTTTTTGCTATTAGAGAGCCCTGCACAGTCTCCCAAGGATCTTGAATCACTCACTGAACTGTTTGCTGATTTGAACGTCCCCTTAGCTGCCCACAAGGTGGAAGGGCCTTCCATGGTGATTACCTTCCTAGGTATTACCCTTGATACCAAACAATTTGAACAATTGGAACGATATCTCCATGTTTATCCATCTTCCTACTGCCGGGTCCCCCAGAATTTTTTCAGATGCCGCAGCCTCAGGGTTTTGCAGTAATTTATGGATGTCAATGGTTGGCTGATCCATGGCCCCCCAAGGTTTTCAACATTTCCGGGTTTTCTCAGACTTCTGTTCTGTTTGAGATTTATCCAATAGTCGCAGCAGCTGTCACTTGGGGTCCCACTTGGTCTGGCCAGACAGTCATTTTCTTTACCAACAATTCAGCCACAGCTGAAATAATCAGTAAGGGTAGATCCGGGTCGCTCATTATAATGTCTTTCATGCGCAGGCTCACATGGTTGGGCCTCATGCATAATTTTCATTTACAGGGCAAGTTTATCAGTGGTGTCTGTAATGTGGCTGCTGACGCCTTATCTCGTTTTGATTTCCGGCGTTTCTTCCTACAGCATCCGGAAGCAGATCGGGTGTGTAAGCCGGTACCTCCTTTTTCCACATTGACAATGGATTAGCTGCACTCATGGTGCAGGCTGCCAACCTGGCGAATTCTTCATTGTCAATGAATACACTCAAGGCTTACAAGACGGCTTGGAAGTGTTTTTCTAAATTCATGACCCTTTAACCTTGTAATTTGGTCGGGGATGTCAAATACATGTTGACTTTTGCTGCCTATTGTCATGGCAAGTTGTCCCTTTCTTTCAATACCATCAAGTTGTACTTCTCAGGTATTCAGCACTTTATGTCACTTCAGGATCCTGATAGACCATCCTTTTTTGCGGCCCATCCCATCAAAGCCATTTTGAAAGGTATACAGATTTGCTGTCTCTTTCATCGTTTAGCTCAGGTCCCAGCCTTATCCTCAAGCCTGCTGCCTTCCTTAGTTACTTTGGTTTCTTCAGACCCAGGGAGGTATCCTAAGCCAGTCACAACGCACCAGTGCTCCTCAAGGGTAGTCTCACTAGATGTCCTGTTCACTTTTCACTTCAATTACCCAATAACAAAAACCAGCAGATTGGTCTGGGTTTCATTATAAATTATTACAAAACTCATTATAAAAACAGTGAGGGCGCAACAATAGTGCAGTAAAAACAAATGAATATAAAATAACTATGGTGCAGATAAATAAAGTTCATATTTCATTTAACATTGCTATCGAAAGAAAAAAACAGTGTATCTTCTTAAAGGTGTTTCAATCACCATGATTAAATTGTGCAAATACTGCAAAACTAACACTATCTGGTGTCCAGTTGATGTCTTGGACCAGCTCTCCTCCATGTTTGCAGCTGCTCCTCTTGATAGCCCATTACTCCCTTTCCCTATGCAACCTCTGGCTTCCAGACAGTTCATCTCACATGTTAGAATTTTGCTCGTTAGTTTGGGATTAAATCATAAACAGTTTTTGGGGCATTCCTTTAGAATTGGGGCTGGGTTTCCTCGGCATCCAAGCAAGGGGTCCCGTCCCATGTTATCAAACACATGGGTCTTTGGAAATCATCCTGTTACAGTCAATATATTCCTGATCCTCATAAGGAAGTTAAACAAGCTTTTGTTACTCTGCTTGACTGACTGTGCACATGTTTTCCATTAAACTTCACTTTGCTTACCTAGTTCTTGTATTTTTGCCCTCTTTTAAGCATACTGTTCCACGGGACCATGGCACACCTCAGGTTGCCGTAGTTGGGGTAAGAAGTCTTCTCAGTATCCAGACTCTGACTACAAGTTAGAAGGCTGGCCATTGGCTAGCCTGAGTTTGTAGGAGGAGTCTGGGGCTTATAATCCCCCCTCCTTCCCTACACACTCGTCGGCTAGCGTTTTCTGGTTTCCTTCCACCCATAGACCTCATACTGCTTATTTTCATACTCGGGGTATGCCCTCTTTTAAGCATTCTGTTCCACGCGACCATGGCACACCTCAGGTCGCCAAAGTTGGGGTAAGACGTCTCAGTATCCAGACTCTGACTACAAATAATTTTTATTGAACATTTTTCAAAACATACAATTATACTTTGCACGACATTCTCTATTAAAAAAAAATCAAGAGAACGATCACATCGGTGGGTTACAAAAACATCTAGAGAATCAATGAACAATTTCCCAAAATCAGTGAGGGAGGTAAAATACTCTCCACAAAAAAAGAAAGGAATAATGTTCAGATCTGTCAGTATATAGATCGTCAGGTGTCATTCACACAGTTCCACGGTGAATCCTTTCTTTAATCTAAACAAAGAGAAAATATAGGCATACAGGTAAGGGACGAGTGATTCCTATACATCAGGCTGAACTACAAACTGTATTTCTTAGAAAATGTATCACAAAAGAAACAAAACATAACTAACAGAGTAAAAGAAAAGAAAAGAAAATGGATGATGAGAAGTAGAAGAGAGAAGGAGGAAGAAAAAGTAGGTCTCTCCACTCTCCAGACCACCCCATAGCCGCTAAAAGAAAATAAGGTGATGTGGATAGGAGGAGAGGCTCACTACGGCGGGTCTTCCCTGAGGTGCCAAAGCTCCCAGATATTATTGTGCCTGTCTGGGTTTGTAGATTTTACCTAATTCTGAAGTTCAGCTTTAATGAACATCCTATTAAGAAAAATGTAGCCACTTGGCTGGCTGATTGCTATTAGAGGCCAGAGGTGGTCCAACAGCCATCAACAGGCATTATAGATTAGAGACAGAATACCATTTGTGGGGGGAGTTTAGGAGAGGTGAAGTTGACAGTCCACTGAAGTGAAGTCTACCCGGACGGTACAGTGTGTGCCAGTGGTGACCGGTGTGAAATAAGTGTCAACACAGATTGTTGAGCACTTAAAGTTTAGAAAAGTTAAGAGCTCTCATTGTCACAGCATGCTCAAGTATCCGTGATGTAGCAGAAGAAAGTGCCTCTGTGCCTGGTGTGCTCGTAAAAGTAAATGCATACTGTCATTCCAAAGGACATAATGGAATGTTGCAGGTGCTGGTTTGATGCTGCTCTGTTATTGAATTAACGTGTTCTGTAGACCGTGAACTGACCTATAACTTTGAAGGAGATTCTTTTCTCTTTGTAGCACGTCCTTAATATGTGCATAATAAAACTTTCAACGCCACAGAAGGGTTTGATGTCACGATGATGTTCAGAGGTGTCAAATGATGGTTGAGCCTGTCACTGCAAAGTCTTCCACAGACTCGTCTGCTAACATTGCCATGGCTGCTTCATAATATTAGGAGATTGGTCACTTCATGTGACCATTTTAATGTTACTATGCGGATATGTATAATCTTTTGCATAAACACGACCTTTGGATTGGTATCCCAATTGAGGTTCTCCAATTGCACATCAAAACAATTGTCTATTATTATAATTGACTATTTTTTAAGTCCCTGAACATTGGAACTCAGTATGATGACAAACAGATGACTTCAAATAGTACATTATCATTGTGCCCCACTATAAAAGTGATAGGGCACCCCTGGAACTATTAAAGAGAGTGGGAAAATGGCACTGGACATGTAATGTTATCTATTTGGTTTTGCTATCCTATTGATGTTGATGTAAATGATCTGGTTTCTGGGGCAGGCGGCTTCCACACTGCAGAGAATCTCTACGGTCTCCTTGACATGTAGTGTAATGTAACAAAAATGGAAATTGAAGCATTGCCACCATGGCTAAGAGGTCCAGATCCAATTAAGAGTCAGGGGGGCCATCTAAAGAACATCCAATATGTTTCGGTGGCCCAAAGATCCACCTTCATTGGGGCTAGAAATAACGTAAGTACATCTTCATATCAATACAGTATTCCAGCACTATATATGAGGAGAGGATAATGTGTTGAAATTTAGATGTCCTTATAATTTTTTAACCCTGATAAAGGGGGCACCTTTGGACGTTTTGGATCATCCCCTGACTTTTATTGACTTTTAATGGAATAAAGTTGTATGTGGACCTCTTAACAGTGCTGTGGTGCTTCAGTTTCCATTTTTGTTGCCGAAACTATTGAAGACATTACACCGGCTGATGTCTAGAACAGCTGCTGGTCTTTTTAAACTGTACACTTTCCATTATAGAACATTAGTTGCCATGACAACATAGCATTAGCGTCATTATATTTATCTTCTAACATTTGACATATATATAAGTCTAGACACAAATAAAAAGTCCAAGTTCATTTTAATATGACAAATAGGATCCTTAAACGATGGCATGTTGAAATTTGCATCTCAACATAATAATGACTAAGCAGACCTAAGCTGATTGTTGTGGTAATTTCCTTAGAAAATAAACTATTTAACTTGCCCTTGGACAAGTAAATTATTTTCTTTGAAAATACACCGAGGACATGATGCACTTAGACTTAGCACTCAGAATAACACTGGGCATAGAGGACATTATGAAGAACTGAAGACTAAACACGGCCTGTAGCTGGAGCAGCTGCTGGCCTTTATTAACTGTAAGCATTCAGTCATAGAACCATAGGTTCCCTGACAACAAAGATCAGCATTGAACTGTGATGGGCTTTATGAATAATCTTGCAGATTTTTTTTTTTTCAAATGATATTTTATTGAGTAAAGAATGTTGGATACAAAAAGACTAATACAGTACGATGATACTAAGTACAAGTGATTACATGGGTAGCATTGGGGCTTAGTGATTAGCACTTATGACTTGCAGCACTAGTTTTCTTGGTTTAAAAACCAATCAGGACACTACCTGTATGGAGTTTACCTGATGAAATCACTGATGTAATTTTGGATGCATTCCTGAATGCACTGAATTGCATGTCAAGTAAAATACCATGTCTTTCTATGGAGGACATTCACATATACTGTATGCAGTCTGAAAGTGATGTGATTTGAGAAAGGGTCCTGTGCGTATTTTGTGCGAGTGGAGAGGGACTAGAACACCTGTCAGTTTTTATTGCTTTCTGTGTCCCCATTAAGGAGTTTCAGCTCCTCTATTTGACCTGTTTACAATTATCCTTAAAAATGTAAGTAAAAAAAAATCCCCAAATTTGGGTTGTCCCCAGAAAAGTAATATAGGGGAAATCTTCCAACGGGGACACTAGTTCTAGTGACCTGGAGGTCCCCAAGGTATTCCTTTAATTTGCAGGGATATCCTCTCACTTCCTGTTTGGCTATGGGACAGGAAGTGAAGGGAAATCTCTGAAACGGGACACACAGATGGTGAAAAAAAATTAATCTGACAGTGGTTAACCCCCCCCCCCCCTACACACACACACACACACACACACACACACACCACTCTATCTAAAATGAAAAAAAAGTTTTGCCTATAGTTCTTCTTTAATCACATTGCTAGCACAAGATGTGAAGGTCACTTCTCTATGTAGCACCCTCTACCAATATGTAGGTGCTAGTAATAGTTTTTACTAGGGATTGTCAGCATAGGCAAATTTAGGCAGGCCCATGCTGCAAGCTAGGCCTGTCTGTTTTGAACTGGGGGGCTGGGAGTGGTCAGAGTAGCAGTGGGTGTGACCACCTGTGCTTCCGAGGCGCCTCCCCTGCTTCCAGAGAGAAGATTCTGGAAGAGGGGCTGGGCCTGGAACTGTGGCAGGCAGCTCACGTGGGAGCCCTGACCAACCCCCAATTGGTATTGCCTCCTATATAAGCTGAGGTGATATGCCACTGGGGGGAGTTGTTGGCTGAGTGAAGTGAGGAATGGAATACAAGGCAGTAGCAGGAGGGCACCCCCATCTGGGGGGGGGTGTACCGATCACAGCAGGAGGCCCAGGGAGAGCTGTGAAGGAACTTTGCCTCTACACGGTCATTGGCAATGTCTTTATCACCACACGGTCAGTGGTTAGGAACTCCTGGAGCAGAGGGGCAGGTGAAGCTGTCAGAACGTATGGTCCGGTCAAGTTCCTCATCAAGGACTCAGGGCAGTGGAAGGTCGTTAGTGTTACCACAGTGGAGGGCTGGCTGTGCCAGGAAGTTTGTGAGGGAACTTTGCTTCTACACAGTCATTAGCAAAGTCTTCATCATTTACACAGTGAATGATGACATACTTGCCAACAGTCCCGATTTTCCCGGGACAATCCCGATTTTGGGACCCTCGTCCCGATTGGAGAGTGTCCCGAATCGGGATTTTCCATAAGGAAAATCGGGAATGTTGTTTTTTTTTTTTTTTTTTTGGAGCAGCGGGCTCCAGCAAAATGGCGGCCGGCGCCGCCGCTCTAGTTGCCTCTAGTGTTGAGTGGAGAGGGGAAGGGGGCTCGATCCGTGCAGCCAATGCACGGCCCCTCCTCTCTCCACTGAAGCGAGCAGAAGACACGGCGCCGTGTCTTCCTGAAAGTTCCCCAGCCCCGTACTGCGCAGTACAGGGGGTCCGCCATTGCCGAGAGGAACTTTCTCGGCAGAACACCGGCCGCTCCTCCACTGAGCGGGGGCCGGGCTGCATTGAGGGGGGGGAGGCTGCACTAACTGAGGGGAGGCTGCACTGAGGGGGGGGAGGCTGCACTAACTGAGGGGGGCTGCACTGAGGGGGGGCTGCACTGAGGGGAGGCTGCACTGAGGGGGGCTGCACTAACTGAGGGGGGGCTGCACTAACTGAGGGGGGGGGCTGCACTAACTGGGGGGGGGCTGCACTAACTGGGGGGAGGCTGCACTAACTGAGGGGGGCTGCACTGAGGGGGGGCTGCATTAACTGAGGGGGGGCTGCACTAACTGAAGGGGGGCTGCACTGAGGGGGGGCTGCATTAACTGAGGGGAGGTCTGCACTAACTGAGAGGGGGCTGCACTAACTGAGGGGGGGCTGCACTAACTGAGGGGGGGGCTGCTCTGGCGGGGGCACCTGATGCAAGGACAGACTCTGGCGGGGGCACCTGATGCAAGGACAGACTCTGGCGGGGGCACCTGATGCAAGGACAGACTCTGGCGGGGGCACCTGATGCAAGGACAGACTATGGCGGGGGCACCGGATGCAAGGACAGACTCTGCCGGGGGCACCTGATGCAAGGACAGACTCTGCCGGGGGCACCTGATGCAAGGACAGACTCTGCTGGTGGCAGGCGACGTGGCTAGTGACACGCTCAGGGATCCCACTGATTCAGCATTATGGTGAGTTGAATGATTTAATTTTATATTACAATGTAATAATAGAAATAATGCACTTCAATCATCCTGGCACCATAACAACCATGGTGCCAGGATGATTGAAGCGTTAACACCAGGTGTTTGGAGTATCTTTATCTGCTGATTGTTAAACTTTCTAGATTACACATATTTCTATTGTTGTGTAGGACCTGGGGCTGCTGTCCCGTCATTCCTCTCTCCCCCTCTCCCTCTCCCCCTTTCCCTCTCCCTCTCCATCCCTCATTCATCTCAGACTCTAACCACACCCTCTTGAGCCACGCCAATTTAAGCCACGTCCACTTTCATGCAAGCCACACCCACGTTTATGCAAGACACGCCCACTTTCCGCGTAAACCACGCCCACTTTCCGCGTAAGCCACACCCATTTTTCGCCACGGCACGCGAAGCGCGCCGCAACTATTATTTTTTACTAGACCACGCCTGCAAATGAATGCCCCGCCTCCTAATTATTGATCAGCTCCGCCTACAGCCAAAAAAGTGTCCCACATATTTTTTTTTCAATGTTGGCAACTATGTGATGAGGATTCCTGGATCAAAGAAGAGAAGGTGGGGATCTGTGTCAAATCGATGTGGCCTGAGGGCAGAGGATTTGCAAGGTGGGTTGGCTGGGAACAGTAGTCCACGATCCAAAGAAATGCTTTTAAACTACTAGGCCTCTGGGGAGAGGTGCTGCAGGCCTCAGGCCTAGTAGCGGCGAGCAACCAGAGCCTGTTTAGGGGCTTATTCAGAGTGGGTCCTTATTACCAAAAAGAAGAAGATGTGACATGACTTTACATCAGTATTCATAAGTTTGTGCAGGAGGAAACAAGTTTGTGCAGGAGGAGAAGGAGTTCTAAGACCATCACTGTTACACAGTCAATAGTGATGTCTCCATTCTTTACACGGTAATGGATGGGGAATTCTTGGAAGTAATAGTCTGCATGGAGATGCAGGAGGAGATTCATACCCAGTAAAAATGCACATCCAATCTTCTGGCTCTAACTATGTGCTATTGTGCTTAATTTTAAAATATCATGGCAATTAAAGGACCTATGGGCATCCCATATCCCCTTTCCCCTATCCAAGTTGTACCCCCCAATAAAACATCAAAAAACAAAACCAGCAGAAGACTGTTCATTGTCTCTGTAAGTGATGTATGAAGTCTGGTAGCGGGGTTCATTGGTGGACTGTTTGTTACTAGCGGCAACTACATCGCTCCATCAATATGAAATACTTACCTGTGAGCTATACGGTTCTTTTTTGAACTCTTGTTAAAGAGACAGACCTCTTCTTTGGGATCTACTGTCCATTTAGTATTTGCCATCTTGTTACTGGGAACCAAAAGGAGGCTATATTCAAAGTATCTAGGGGAGATTATAATGCTCAACTGCCCTTGGAAACTGTAATATAGGTGTACACATTTATGAAAGTTTGCAGTGTTTCCATATTACTCAATGTTACCTGCCTACTGTGACCAAGGACCAATACTTACAGACCAATGTGTTTTCTGTAACCATGAGTTTACACATTTATTTTACACCTGACGCCCTGGTTCACATTGGTACGATTTGACATGTGATTCGACATGTCAAATCAGCGGCAATTGCCGGCAATGGCACCATCCTAATCGGTGCGGCGTTGCATTTGCGGCGCCACACCGAATTCAAAAAGTAGTTTCTGTACTACTTTTTGCAATTTCGGCTGAGATTTACATTGACATCTGTGCAGAAACCTGCATAGATGTCTCTGAAATCGCGGCGGAATTCGGGACTGACATGCGGGAGTAAAATCGTGCTTCATTCCCGCAGTTCAGTGTGAACGTGGGCTTAGCTGCATTTATATGCATTTCACAGGTTGCTTGCCTTTAACAATGAATCAGCTTTGAAAAGCTGAAAGATGCAAGATGAAGGATTTACAATGTACAAAATACAGGCCATTAACCTTTTCAAGAGGTAAAGAAAAAAACAGTAGCGACAGACAAAATGTTGAAGGAACATGAAAAGTTTATTTCATCACAAAATGTCAAGAGGACAAATCAGTGCATTTCAGGAGTTTAAAATTGCTGGATGGTCCCAGGCTTGAATGAACATTATAAGAACATGAAAATTATAAACATTAAAATCTCAGTATTAGGAGAAGGCTCCAACAGCTGATTGCCAAGGTTTTGCAATCAGTGGCTGCAGCCTGCTTTTAATACTGAGTGCAAGCTCTGCTAGAGTTGGTCATTATGGTGATGAGTGAATGTCAGCTGATTGCTTCATGGTATTATTATTCACGCTTTGCCCATCACCTGGTGAACTAATAATGGGGTTCAAAAGGACTCTTTCCGCCTTCAGTAAAGTGCTTCCAATCCAAGACTATAGTACTTGCCTACTTTAAGAAGAAGGGTAGTTACTATTAAGGTAGTACTAAACCCAAAAAACATAATTTTAATATATTGTAGCTTATCAATCCTTAACCACTTGAGCCCCGGAAGATTTGGCTGCTCAAGGACCAGGCCATTTTTTGCGATACGGCACTGCGTCGTTTTAACTAACAATTGCGTGGTCGTGCGACATTGTACCCAAACAAAACTGACATCCTTTTTTTCCCACAAATAGAGCTTTCTTTTGGTGGTATTTGATCACCTCTGAGGCTTTTATTGTTTGCGCTATAAACAAAAGAAGAGCGACAATTTTGAAAAATCACAATATCTTTTACATTTTGCTAAAATAAATATCCCACGTATTTTTTTTCCAAAAAAGGAATTTTTTCCTCAGTTTAGTCCGATATGTATTCTTCTACATATTTTCGGTAAACAAAAACGCAATAATCGTATATTGATTGGTTTGCGCAAAAGTTATAGCATCTACAAAATAGGGGATAGATTTATGGCATTTTTATTATTTATTTATTTATTTTTTTACTAGTAATGGCGGCGATCTGAGATTTTTATCGGGACTGCGATATTGCGGCAGACAAATTGGACACTTTTGACACATTTTTGGGAACATTGATAATTATACAGCAATCAGTGCTATAAAAATGCACTGATTACTGTAGGGAAGGGGTTAACACTAGAGGGTGATCAAGGGGTTAAATTTGTTCCCTAGGTGTGTTCTAACTGTAGGGGGGATGGGACTGACTAGGGGAAGAAACAGATAGTGTTCATACTTAGTAGGAACATACGATCTGTCTCCTCTCTCCTGAGAGAACCTCGGTCCTCGCTCTGTCATGAGCGATTGCGGGTGCCCGGCGGTCATCACGCCCGCCTGGCACTCGCATCAGGCGCACGCGCCCCTAGTGACCAAAAGGCAAACCGACGTAAGGTAACGTCGATTTGCCCAGCTGAGCCAACCTGCCGTAGTAAAACTGCGGCGGCTGGTCCTGAAGTGGTTAAATGAGGTAGCTACATTCGTTTTATTTATTTAGGCTTTTTATTCCTTTATTCTCACCAGGTCCATCACTGCTCAGCAACTGCTGTCAAGTTGTTACTTCACATGGAGCGTTCAGTACAAGGTCTAATGTCTGTGAAGTCACTGTTTTCTGAGTCCACCCAAGTTTTATCCTGTGTTGGGCCTTGACGAAAGGGGAGTGGTGTTCACCCCAAAACACGTTGGCTGTTTTTTTATGACTTTGCCAACAATTACAATTATCTTTTACTCTTCAATTTCAATGTTTTTATTAGTTTTATGAAATGTACAAAAGAAAAGCAAAAAAGCAGATGGTATAAATGTAGTCAACATAGGTATGTGCAGCCTATTACATTAGGGTGTGCACCCCAAAGCTCAAACACATATGCATGTGTGTGTATACTGGCGATGTCAGTAGGGCAGAGATTTGTGTCAGTAGGGCAGTGGATGGTGTCAGTAGAGCAGTGAACGGTGTCAATAGAGGAGTGGATGGTGTCAGTAGGGCAGTCGGCAGTGTCAGTAGTTTTTTATGTTTATTAATTAATTTATTATTTTTTACAATTTTATTTATTTATTTTACAATGTTTTTTAGGAGCCCCATTAGCGAGCTTTGGTGAAATATCAGGGGTCTAAACAGGGGGAATCTGCACCATACGAGTGATTAGGGCACGCCTATGGTAGTCTATGGTAGCCTATGGTAGTCAGACAATACAAATCTGTTTACATAACTGGGGCCGTACTGAACAGAGACAATGCAATGACATAGTTGCCAACATTGTAAAAAAAAATTTTAGGGACACTTTTTTGTCTGTAGGCGGAGTCTTGTTATAATTAGGGGGCGGGACATGCATTTGTGGGCGTGGCACAGGGGAAAAGCAAAAATACGGCGGTGAAAAAAGGGGCAGGGTTTACACAAAATAGTGGTTGTTATGGTGTCAGGATGATTGAAGTGCATTATTTCTATTATTATATTGTAATATAAAATGAAATCATTCAACTCACCATAATGCTGAATCAGTGGGATCCCCGAGCTTTTCACCTGCCACGTTGTCTGCCACCAGCAGAGTCCATCCTTGCATCAGGTGTCCCCAGCAGAGTCCGTACTTGTATCAGGTGCCCCCAGCGGAGCCCCCCCTTACATCAGATGTCCCCAGCAGAGCCCCCCCTTACATCAGATGTCCCCAGCGGAGCCCCCCCTCACATCAGGAGTCCCCAGCGGAGCCCCCCCTCACATCAGGTGTCCCCAGCGGAGCCCCCACTCACATCAGGTGTCCCCAGCAGGGCCCCCCTCACATCAGGAGTCCCCAGCGGAGCCCCCCTCACATCAGAAGTCCCCAGCGGAGCCCCTGCTCACACCAGGTGTCCCCAGCGGAGCCCCCTCACATCAGGTGTCCCCAGCGGAGCCCCCCTTCACATCAGGAGTCCCCAGCGGAGCCCCCCTCACATCAGGAGTCCCCAGCGGAGCCCCCCTCACATCAGGAGTCCCCAGCGGTGCCCCACCTCACATCAGGAGTCCCCAGCGGAGCCCCCCTCACATCAGGAGTCTCCAGCAGAGCCCCCCCTCACATCAGGATTCCCCAGCGGAGCCCCCCTCACACCAGGAGTCCCCAGCAGAGCCCCCTCACACCAAGAGTCCCTAGCGGAGCCCCCCTCACATCAGGAGTCCCCAGCAGAGCCCCCCTCACATCAGGGTCCCCAGTGGAGCCCCCCCTCACATCAGGTGTCCCCAGTGGAGCCCCCCTCACATCAGGTGTCCCCAGCGGAGCCCCCCCTCACATCAGGAGTCCCCAGCGGAGCCCCCCCTCACATCAGGAATCCCCAGCGGAGCCCCCCCTCACATCAGGTGTCCCCAGCAGAGCCCCCCTCACATCAGGTGTCCCCAGCGGAGCCCCCCCTCACATCAGGTGTCCCCAGCGGAGCCCCCCTCACATCAGGTGTCCCCAGCAGGGCCCCCCTCACATCAGGTGTCCCCAGCAGGGCCCCCCTCACATCAGGAGTCCTCAGCGGAGCCCCCCTCACATCAGGAGTCCCCAGCGGAGCCCCCCTCACATCAGGAGTCCCCAGCGGAGCCCCCCTTACATCAGGAGTCCCCAGCGGAGCCTCCCTCACATCAGATGTTCCCAGCGGAGCCCCACTCACACCAGGAGTCCCCAGCGGAGCCCCCCTCACAACAGGAGTCCCCAGCGGAGCCCCCCTCACACCAGGAGTCCCCAGCGGAGCCCCCCTCACACCAGGAGTCCCCAGCGGAGCCCCCCTCACACCAGGAGTCCCCAGCGGAGCCCCCCTCACACCAGGAGTCCCCAGCGGAGCCCCCCTCACATCAGGTGTCCCCAGCAGAGCCCCCCTGACATCAGGAGTCCCCAGCAGAGCCCCCCTCACATCAGGAGTCCACAGCGGAGCCCTCCCTCACATCAGGAGTCCCCAGCGGAGCCCCCCTCACACGAGGAGTCCCCAGCAGAGACCCCTCACACCGAGAGTCCCCAGCGGAGCCCCCCCTCACATCAGGAGTCCCCAGCAGAGCCACCCTCACATCAGGGTCCCCAGTGGAGCCCCCCCTCACATCAGGTGTCCCCATTGGAGCCCCCCTCACATCAGGTGTCCCCAGCGGAGCCCCCCCTCACATCAGGAGTCCCCAGCGGAGCCCCCCTCACATCAGGAGTCCCCAGCGTAGCCCCCCCTCACATCAGGTGTCCCCAGCGGAGCCCCCCCTCACATCAGGTGTCCCAAGCAGGGCCCCCCTCACATCAGGAGTCCCCAGCGGAGCCTCCTCACATCAGGAGTCTTTAGCAGAGCCCCCCTCACATCAGGAATCCCCAGCGGAGCCCCCCTCACATCAGGAGTCCCCAGCGGAGCCCCCCTTACATCAGGTGTCCCCAGCGGAGCCCCCCTCACATCAGATGTTCCCAGCGGAGCCCCCCTCACACCAGGAGTCCCCAGCGGAGCCCCCCTCACACCAGAAGTCCCCAGCGGAGCCCCCTCACATCAGGAGTCCCCAGTGGAGCCCCCCTCACATCAGGTGTCCCCAGCGGAGCCCCCCTCACATCAGGTGTCCCCAGCAGAGCCCCCTCACATCAGGAGTCCCCAGCGGGGCCCCCCTCACACCAGGAGTCCCAAGCAGAGCCCCCCTCACACCAGAAGTCCCCAGCGGAGCCCCCCTCACTTCAGGAGTCCCCAGTGGAGCCCCCCTCACATCAGAAGTCCCCAGCGGAGCCCCCCTGACATCAGGAGTCTCCAGCAGAGCCCCCCCTCACACCAGGAGTCCCCAGCAGAGCCCCCTCACACCAAGAGTCCCCAGCGGAGCCCCCCTCACATCAGGAGTCCCCAGCAGAGCCCCCCCTCACATCAGGGTCCCCAGTGGAGCCCCCTCACATCAGGTGTCCCCAGCGGAGCCCCCCTCACATCAGGAGTCCCCAGCGGAGCATCCCTCACATCAGGAGTCCCCAGCGGAGCCCCCCTCACATCAGGAGTCCCCAGCGGAGCCCCCCCTCACATCAGGTGTCCCCAGCGGAGCCCCCCCTCACATCAGGTGTCCCAAGCAGGGCCCCCCTCACATCAGGAGTCCCCAGCGGAGCCTCCTCACATCAGGAGTCTTTAGCAGAGCCCCCCTCACATCAGGAGTCCCCAGCGGAGCCCCCCTCACATCAGGAGTCCCCAGCGGAGCCCCCCCTTACATCAGGTGTCCCCAGCGGAGCCCCCCTCACATCAGATGTTCCCAGCGGAGCCCCCCTCACACCAGGAGTCCCCAGCGGAGCCCCCCTCACACCAGGAGTCCCCAGCGGAGCCCCCTCACATCAGGAGTCCCCAGTGGAGCCCCCCTCACATCAGGTGTCCCCAGCGGAGCCCCCCTCACATCAGGTGTCCCCAGCAGAGCCCCCTCACATCAGGAGTCCCCAGCGGAGCCCCCCTCACACCAGGAGTCCCAAGCAGAGCCCCCCTCACACCAGAAGTCCCCAGCGGAGCCCCCCTCACTTCAGGAGTCCCCAGTGGAGCCCCCCTCACATCAGAAGTCCCCAGCGGAGCCCCCCTGACATCAGGAGTCTCCAGCAGAGCCCCCCCTCACACCAGGAGTCCCCAGCAGAGCCCCCTCACACCAAGAGTCCCCAGCGAAGCCCCCCTCACATCAGGAGTCCCCAGCAGAGCCCCCCCTCACATCAGGGTCCCCAGTGGAGCCCCCTCACATCAGGTGTCCCCAGCGGAGCCCCCCTCACATCAGGAGTCCCCAGTGGAGCATCCCTCACATCAGGAGTCCCCAGCGCAGCCCCCCTCACACCCGGAGTCCCAAGCGGAGCCCCCCTCACACCAGGAGTCCCCAGCGGAGCCCCCCTTACATCAGATGTCCCCAGCGGAGCCCCCCTCACATCAGATGTTCCCAGCGGAGCCCCACTCACACCAGGAGTCCCCAGCGGAGCCCCCCTCACACCAGGAGTCCCCAGCGGAGCCCCCCTCACACCAGGAGTCCCTAGCGGAGCCCCCCTCACATCAGGTGTCCCCAGCAGGGCCCCCCTCACATCAGGAGTCCCCAGCAGAGCCCCCTCACATCAGGAGTCCTCAGCGGAGCCCCCCTCACATCAGGAGTCCCCAGCGGAGCCCCCCTCACATCAGGAGTCCCCAGCGGAGCCCCCCTTACATCAGGTGTCCCCAGCGGAGCCCCCCTCACATCAGATGTTCCCAGCGGAGCCCCACTCACACCAGGAGTCTCCAGCGGAGCCCCCCTCACACCAGGAGTCCCCAGTGGAGCCCCCCTCACACCAGGAGTCCCCAGCGGAGCCCCCCTCACATCAGGTGTCCCCAGCGGAGCCCCCCTCACATCAGGTGTCCCCAGCAGAGCCCCCCTGACATCAGGAGTGCCCAGCAGATCCCCCCTTACATCAGGAGTCCCCAGCGGAGCCCCCCTCATACCAGGAGTCCCAAGTGGAGCCCCCCTCACTCCAGAAGTCCCCAGTGGAGCCCCCCTCACATCAGGAGTCCCCAGTGGAGCGCCCCTCACATCAGGAGTCCCCAGCGGAGCCCCCCTCACATCAGGAGTCCCCAGCGGAGCCCCCCTTACATCAGGTGTCCCCAGCGGAGCCCCCCTCACATCAGATGTTCCCAGCGGAGCCCCACTCACACCAGGAGTCTCCAGCGGAGCCCCCCTCACACCAGGAGTCCCCAGTGGAGCCCCCCTCACACCAGGAGTCCCCAGCGGAGCCCCCCTCACATCAGGTGTCCCCAGCGGAGCCCCCCTCACATCAGGTGTCCCCAGCAGAGCCCCCCTGACATCAGGAGTCCCCAGCAGAGCCCCCCTTACATCAGGAGTCCCCAGCGGAGCCCCCCTCATACCAGGAGTCCCAAGTGGAGCCCCCCTCACTCCAGAAGTCCCCAGTGAAGCCCCCCTCACATCAGGAGTCCCCAGTGGAGCGCCCCTCACATCAGGAGTCTCCAGCAGAGCCCCCCTCACATCAGGAGTCCCCAGTGGAGCCCCCCTCACATCAGGAGTCCCCAGCGGTGCCCCCCTCACATCAGGAGTCCCCAGCAGAGCCCCCTCACATCAGGAGTCCCCAGCGGAGCCCCCCTGACATCAGGAGTCTCCAGCAGAGCCCCCCTCACACCAGGAGTCCCCAGCAGAGCCCCCTCACACCAGGAGTCCCCAGCGGAGCCCCCCTCACATCAGGAGTCCCCAGCAGAGCCCCCCCTCACATCAGGGTCCCCAGTGGAGCCCCCCCTCACATCAGGTGTCCCCAGTGGAGACCCCTCACATCAGGTGTCCCCAGTGGAGCTCCCCTCACATCAGGAGTCCCCAGCGGAGCCCCCTCACATCAGGAGTCTCCAGCGGAGCCCCCCTCACATCAGAAGTCCCCAGCGGAGCCCCCCTCACACCAGGTGTCCCCAGCGGAGCCCCCTCACATCAGGTGTCCCCAGCGGAGCCCCCCTTCACATCAGGAGTACCCAGCGGAGCCCCCCTCACATCAGGAGTCCCCAGCGGTGCCCCACCTCACATCAGGAGTCCCCAGCGGAGCCCCCCTCACATCAGGAGTCCACAGCGGAGCCCCCCTCACATCAGGAGACTCCAGCAGAGCCCTCCCTCACATCAGGAGTCCCCAGCGGAGCCCCCCTCACACCAGGAGTCCCCAGCAGAGCCCCCTCACACCAAGAGTCCCCAGCGGAGCCCCCCCTCACATCAGGAGTCCCCAGCAGAGCCCCCCTCACATCAGGGTCCCCAGTGGAGCCCCCCCTCACATCAGGTGTCCCCATTGGAGCCCCCCTCACATCAGGTGTCCCCAGCGGAGCCCCCCCTCACATCAGGAGTCCCCAGCGGAGCCCCCCTCACATCAGGAGTCCCCAGCGGAGCCCCCCCTCACATCAGGTGTCCCCAGCGGAGCCCCCCCTCACATCAGGTGTCCCAAGCAGGGCCCCCTCACATCAGGGGTCCCCAGCGGAGCCTCCTCACATCAGGAGTCTTTAGCAGAGCCCCCCTCACATCAGGAGTCCCCAGCGGAGCCCCCCTCACATCAGGAGTCCCCAGCGGAGCCCCCCCTTACATCAGGTGTCCCCAGCGGAGCCCCCCTCACATCAGATGTTCCCAGCGGAGCCCCCCTTACACCAGGAGTCCCCAGCGGAGCCCCCCTCACACCAGGAGTCCCCAGCGGAGCCCCCTCACATCAGGAGTCCCCAGTGGAGCCCCCCTCACATCAGGTGTCCCCAGCGGAGCCCCCCTCACATCAGGTGTCCCCAGCAGAGCCCCCTCACATCAGGAGTCCCCAACGGAGCCCCCCTCACATCAGGAGTCCCCAGCGGAGCCCCCCTCACACCAGGAGTCCCAAGCAGAGCCCCCCTCACACCAGAAGTCCCCAGCGGAGCCCCCCTCACATCAGGAGTCCCCAGTGGAGCGCCCCTCACATCAGGAGTCTCCAGCGGAGCCCCCCTCACTTCAGGAGTCCCCAGTGGAGCCCCCCTCACATCAGAAGTCCCCAGCGGAGCCCCCCTGACATCAGGAGTCTCCAGCAGAGCCCCCCCTCACACCAGTAGTCCCCAGCAGAGCCCCCTCACACCAAGAGTCCCCAGCGGAGCCCCCCTCACATCAGGAGTCCCCAGCAGAGCCCCCCCTCACATCAGGGTCCCCAGTGGAGCCCCCTCACATCAGGTGTCCCCAGCGGAGCCCCCCTCACATCAGGAGTCCCCAGCGGAGCATCCCTCACATCAGGAGTCCCCAGCGCAGCCCCCCTCACACCAGGAGTCCCAAGCGGAGCCCCCCTCACACCAGAAGTCCCCAGCAGAGCCCCCCTCACATCAGGAGTCCCCAGCGGAGCCTCCCCTCACATCAGGTGTCCCCAGCGGAGCCCCCCTCACACCAGGAGTCCCCAGCGGAGCCCCCCTCACATCAGGAGTCCCCAGCGGAGCCCCCTCACCTTAGGAATCTCCAGCGGAGCCCCCTCACATCAGGAGTCCCCAGTGGACCCCCCCTCACATCAGGAGTCCCCAGCGGTGCCCTCCTCACATCAGGAGTCCCCAGCAGAGCCCCCCTCACATCAGGAGTCCCCAGCGGAGCCGCCCTCACATCAGGAGTCTTCTGTGGAGCCCCCCCTCACATCAGGAGTCCCCAGCGGAGCCCCCCCTCACTCCAGGAGTCCCCAGTAGAGCCTCCCCTCACATCAGGTGTCCCCAGTGGAGCCCCGCCTCACATCAGGTGTGCCCAGTGGAGCCCCCCCTCACATCAGGTGTCCCCAGTGGAGCCCCCCTCACATCAGTTGTCCCCAGTGGAGCCCTCCTTACATCAGATGCCCCCAGCGGTGCCCCCCCTTACCTCAGGTGTCCTAGTCTCCTATCCGCCGTCCGCATGGTTAGAACCCCCGCCCCTTTCCATAACAGACCGGCAGCGGGGCGGGGCGAGGTGGAGCAGGGCGGAGGTTGGGCGGCGACGCAGGAGGCGACGCTGTGCCATAAAACTGTTGATCAGACTTTACTGGGCATCTTGGTAGTACAGTTCAGCAGCATAACAAACATTCTGCAATAACTTAAAGCGGAGTTCCACCCTAAAGTGGAACTTCCGCTCATCGGATTCCTCCCCCCCTCCGGTGTCACAATTGGCACCTTTCAGGGGGGAGGGGGGTGCAGATACCTGTATAATACAGGTATCTGCACCCACTTCCGGGTACAGCTAGCCGCAGACTCCCCGCCCACCCCCGTTGTGTTGTGGGAAATACACAGTTCCCACAACACAACGGGGACCAGTGAAGACGCGCAGCGCGACTCGCGCATGCGCAGTAGGGAACCGGGCAGTGAAGCGGCAACGCTTCGCTTCCTGATTCCCTCAGTGTGAATGGCGGCGGCAGCACCCGAGGACCGAGGGACGGCTCGGTCTCGGGTGCCGACATCGCTGGACCCCGGGACAGGTAAGTGTCCTTATTTTAAAAGTCAGCAGCTGCAGTATTTGCAGCTGCTGACATCTAATTTTTTTTTTTTTTGTGAAACACCACTTTAATAACTTTCTAACAAAAGACTGCCCAGTGCATACATTCCCAAGGTTAGAGTACTTAAAGTCCATGGTCTGGAAGAGTCCTGGCTCAGGTGAGCCCCTATAGGGGCTTGTGGGTTACATCTTCTCCTTGTCTCTGGTCTTACTTCCCATCCAGGCCATGGCAAAAGAGAACTCAAGCAGAGGTTTCCCCCTATTTATGTACAACACAGGGTGGAGGGCCAAGCCCAGAAATGCCCAGGAAACCTTTACTTAAAGAGATTGTAAACCCTCACCCAAGGCTGGGACAAGGGGTGGGCAAGAGGGGAAGCTGCCCTGGGTGCAGTGAAGCAAGGTGGCAAAGAAGGGACACAAGGTGGTACACCCATTCTACAGCATGTATTAACAGTGGGGGAAGGGGGCGCAATTCTGGGTCCTTGCCCTGGGCATTGTACAACCCTGTCCCAGTACTGCCCTCACCTTGTAAAACAACTTATTAAGTTTAAAATATAAATGAAAGGCAAAACAATGCTGCAGTGCAGATCGCAAATTCCTCGTTATAGGCAGGACATTCGACAGAGGACATGGGATCCTAAAACCCTCCAAGAATCCCACAGCCAAAAGTTTTGCCACTTCTCGATTAGGGTATCTATTTAAAAAAGGTTGCATCCTTCCGGTGCCATCCCTCTTGTTAGCAAACTCAGCGGCACGCTTACCTTTTTTGAAGCATCAGCACACGGGATGTGAACCCCCACAGCACTCATGCTTGAAGTCAAGTCAAGTCAAGCTCTATTGTCATTCCACTAAACGTAAGAACATACAGTAGAACGAAATATTGTATCTCACAGGGCCACGGTGCTACATACAAATTAAACATAATTCTAACTAGATGTACAAAGAATAAAAACACAGTGAGGAATACACATCTGAGAACTACGTAACTGTACATATACTATATGTTTTCGAAAGTCTTTGTAGCAGCAAGTGTTTATAAAAGTGTCTAGTGCATATTCAAGAGTAAAAAGGAGGGGACGTGAGACGTTCCTGATCACAATATATAGGAATAGAAGAGGTTTCAAAGAGGATTGGAGTTGAAGGCTCTCACAGCCTGAGGGAAAAAACTATTGAACAGTCTGACAGTCCTGGTTTTGATACTCCGGTACCTTCTACCTGATGGAAAGAGCTGAAAGAGACTGTGGGAGGGATGAGTAGGATGTAGCTTTTCTGGAGCATCGTGTATAGAAAATGTCCAGGATGGAGGGGAGAGAGACACCAATAATCTTTTCAGCCGTCTTCACTAGCCGCTGCAGGGTCTTGTGGTCAGCGGAACTGCAGTTCCCATACCAGACAATGATGCAGCTGGTCAGCACGCTTTCAAAGGTTCCCCTATAAAATGTAGTACGGGTGGGTGGGGAGAGACTGGCTTTTTTAAGGCAGCAGAGAAAATATAGGGGCTGTTGTGCCTTCTTGGTTAGTGATGTGATGTTGGTTGTCCAGGTAAGATCCTCTGAGATGTGCACTCCCAGGAATTTAATACTGTTTACTCTCTCCACAGTCAAGCTGTCGATGGTCAGTGGGGAGTGATCAACAGAATTTCTCCTGAAATCCATCACAACCTCCTTTGTTTTGCTTACATTAAGGAACAGGTTGTTTGTACTACACCATTTAACCAGTTTTTCCACTTCCTCTATGTAGATTGTTTCATCATTGTTGCTGATAAGACCCACCACAGTCATACACAAACTTGATGATATGGTTGGAGCTGAACTTGGCAGTACAGTCGTGGGTCAGCAGTGTGAAGAGCAGCGGGCTGAGCACACATCCCTGTGGGGCACCCGTGCTCAGTGTGGTAGTGCTCGACGTGCTGCAGCCAACACGGACTGACTGAGGTCTACTGGTTAAAAAGTCCAGGATCCAATTACAGAGGGGCAGGTTGAGGCCCAGCGAGTTAAATTTAGTGATAAGTTGCTGAGGAATTATTGTAGTAAATGCTGAGCTAAAGTCAATGAACAGCATTCTAACATAAGTGTCTTTCTGTTCTAAGTGGGTAAGGGCCAAGTGAGGAGTAGAAGATACTGCATCGTCCGTGGAACGGATTGGACGGTATGCAAACTGATATGGGTCCAGCGTGTTTGAAAGACTGGATTTAATGTGATGCATGAATAACCTCTCAAAGCACTTCATCATTATTGGAGTTAGTGCTATAGGACGATAGCCATTCAAACAGGACACAGGTGTCTTCTTTGGCACTGATGGTGGATTTAAGATACATAGGGACAACCGCCTGGCTCTGGCTCAAATGTTAAAGATATATGTAAGGACATCTGTCAGCTGTACAGCACAGTCTCTCAGCACACGTCCGGGTATGTCATGAGGGCCAGTAGCCTTCCGTCGGTTGATCCTGAACAGGGTCTTCCTTACATCAGCTAGAGAAAAGCAGAGCGCCCGGTTGTTTCGGGATAATAGTAGTTTTTGTGAAGGCGTTTGGTTCTGCATCTCAAACTGTGCATAAAATTGGTTGAGTGCATCTGGGAGAGAAGTATCATTATCATTGGCCTGTGGCAGGGGCTTGTACTTAGTGATGGTCTGGATGGCTTGCCACAGGGCCCCTGTGTCTTTGCTGTCGCTAAAGTATTTATTCATTTTTTTAGCATATTGCTGTTTTTCCTTCTTGATGCCATGAGACAGATTGGCTCTTGCTGTTTTGAGAGCTGTTTTATCTCCTGATCTGAATACCTCATCTCTGGTCTTTAGCAGCCCATGAACCTCTGCTGTAATCCATGGCTTCTGGTTGGCACGTGTGGTAATAATCTTGGTGACTGTCACACCATCTATGCACTTTTTGATGTAAGCAGTCACTGTTTCAGTGTACTCTTGTAAGTCTGTATAATAGTTGTAAGTGGCTGCCTCTTTAAACATGTTCCAATCTGTGTGCTGAAAGCAGTCCTGCAGTACTGGGGTAGCATTGTCTGGCCATACTGTGATTTCTTTTTGAACCGGTTTTGCAAGTGTAAGCAACGTTTTTTTTGCTGGGATTAGCATAACAGAGATGTGATCTGAATACCCAAGGTGGGGGCGGGGTTCAGCCTTGTATGCATTTTTCTCTGTTGTATAAACAAAGTCCAGTATGTTGTTTCCCCTTGTTGCAAAATTCACATATTGGTAAAACTTCAGCAAAACTGTCTTTAAGTTTGCATGGTTGAAGTCACCAGCAATAATGAAAAAGCCGCCAGGGTTGTTTGATGTTCGCTGATAGAGCTGTAAAGTTTGCGAAGCGCGTCCTTAGCAGTTAAACACGGGGGAAAGTAAACCACGGCAATAACAATGGCTGTGAACTCCCTCGGCAGATAGAATGGTCGACACTTCACAAGCATAAAGTCTACCACCGATGAGCAGTGTTTTGCTACCACCACAGTATTGTTACACCATTCTTTGTTGATATACACACACACCTCCGCGAGTCTTACCTGACAGTGATGAATCTCTATCCGCTCGGTAGCAGGTTGGCCCGTGTAGCTGAATGGCGGAATCCGGGATGTTGTTTAGGGATGAGCTTCATGTTTGGTTCGAACAGGAGTTCGACTCGAACATTGGCTGTTCGCCCGTTCGCCGAATAGAGAACAATTTGGGGTGTTCGCGGCAAATTCGAAAGCTGCGGAACACCCTTTAAAAGTCTATGGGAGAAATCAAAAGTGCTCATTTTAAAGGTTAATATGCCTGGTATTGTCATAAAAAGTGTTTGGGGGCCTGGGTCTTGCCCCAGGGGGCATGTATCAATGCAAAAAAAACTTTTAAAAATGGACGTTTTTTTGGGAGCAGTGATTTTAATAATGCTTAAAGTGAAACAATAACAGTGAAATATTCCTTTAAATTTCATACCTGGGGGGTGTCTATAGTATGCCTGTAAAGTGGCGCATGTTTCTTGTGTTTAGAACAGTCCGAGAGCAAAATGACATTTCTAAAGGAAAAAAAGTCATTTAAAAGTACTCACGGCTATAATGAATTGTCGGTCCTGGCAATACACATAAAAGTCATTGAAAAAAACGGCATGGGATTCCCCCACAGTCCATTGAATATAAAGGGGAACCCCGTACCAAAATTTTTTTAAAAATGCGTGGGGGTCCCCCCAAATTCCATACCAGGCCCTTCAGGTCTGGTATGGATATTAAGGGGAACCCCGCGCCAAAATAAGAAAATTAAGAAAAAACATAGCGTAGGAGTCCCCCTCAAAATCCATACCAGAACCTTCAGGCCTGGTATGGGTTTTAAGGAGAACCCTGCGCCAAAATTTTTTAAAAAAAGGCGTGGGGTCCCCCCAAAAATCCATACCAGACCCTTATATGAGCACGCAACCTGGCAGGCCGCAGGAAAAAAGGGGGGGCTAGAGAGTGCCCCCCCTCCTGAACCGTACCAGGCCACATGCCCTTAACATGGGGAGGGTGCTTTGGGGTAGTGGCCCCCCAAAAGCACCTTGTCCCCATCTTGATAGGGACAAGGGCCTCATCCCCAAAACCCTTGCCCGGTGGTTGTGGGAGTCTACGGGTGGGGGGCTTATCGGAATCTGGAAGCCCCCTTTAACAAGGAGACCCCCAGATCCTGGCCCCCCCTGTGTTAAATTGCTAAATGTATCCCTACCATTTCACAAATAATGTGTGAAAATGGTAAAAAAAAATACAAGACACGGTTTGGGACAAGTCCTTTATTAAAAAATAAGTGTCCCACGAAGTCCATTCATCTTCTTCTCTCACTCCGACGGACCGAAAAAGAAAAAAAAAAAAAGCCGCACGCCGCCACCGATCTGCCTCCATGGGAGGCACCTGCCGTAATGACCGGCCTCTCAGGTGAGAGCTCTTTTATAACTGAGGGCGGGGCCACACGATGACATTGCCGGGTGATCACACCCCCCTCTGACACATGGGGACATCCATATGGCTTTCCCATAGTGTCGGGGGGGGCGGGCCACCTGGCTACGCAACTGGGTGACCCCGCTCCCTCTGTAGCTACGGGGAAGCCATAGGAATGTCCCTGTGCGTCAGAGGGGGCAGCCAGGTGGCCGCGCCCCCTCTGACTCTACTATTTCACACAAGGGGGGCCAGGATCTCGGGGTCCTCTTGTTAAAGGGGGCTTCCAAATTCCGATAAGCCCCCCGCCCACAGACCGGGCAAGGGTTGTGGGGATGAGGCCTTTGTCCCCATCAATATGGGGACAAGGTGCTTTGGGGGGGGCCGCTACCCCAAAGCACCTTCCCTATGTTGAGGGCATGTGGCCTGGTACGGTTCAGGAGGGGGGCGCTCTCTCATCCCCCCTCTTTTCCTGCAGCCTGCCAGATTGCATGCTCAGATAAGGGTCTGATATGGATTTTTGGGGGGCACCCCACGCCATTTTTTGTTTTAATTTTGGCGCAGGGTTCCCCTTAAAATCCATACTAGACCTAAAGGGTCTGGTATGGATTTTGAGGGGGACCCCTACACCATTTTTTTTTTAAATTTTGGCGCGGGGTTCCCCTTAATATTCATACCAGACCCGAAAGGTCTGTGGGGGAATCTCATGACGTTTTTTTCAATGACTTTTATGTGTATTGCCGCGACCGACAATTCATTATAGCTGCAAGTACTTTTAAATTACTTTTTTCCTTTAGAAATGTCATTTTTCTCTCGGACTGTTCTTAACACGGAAAACATGCGCCACTTTACAGGCATACTATAGACACCCCCCAGGTACAAAATTTAAAGGAATATTTCACTTGTATTGTTTTACTTTAAGCATTATTAAAATCACTGCTCCTGAAAAAAGTCAGTTTTTCAAACTTTTTTTGCATTGATACATGTCCCCTGGGGCAGGACCCAGGTCCTCAAACACTTTTTATGACAATAACTTCCATATAAGCCTTTAAAATTAGCACTTTTTATTTTTCATGTTCGTGTCCTATAGACTTTAACGGTGTTCGCGTGTTCGAATGAATTTTTTGCCTGTTGTTGTTTCTGCTGCGAACCAAACCGGGGGGTGTTCGACTCATCCCTAATGTTGTTATTTAGCCATGCTTCAGTGAAGATAAAGACACAACAATTTCTTGTCTCATGCTGTGTGGACCGACTGAGTTGAATTAAGTCCAGTTTATATTCCAGCGAGCGAACATTAGAGAGCATAAGTGTTGGAAGAGCCGGCCTTGTGGGTTTAGCCCTTAGCCTTGTATACCTCATCGCTTACTGCGTTTCCATCTCCTCTCACACCGCTTGCGTCGCTGCCTTGTGCAGGAAGTTTCAGTAGGCGAAACTGCGGTCTCGGGGTCAGGTTTCAGTAAACAGAGGTCTCGTAGCTTCTTGATAGCCACCGGTGAAAGTTGATGTTTGTGTATACGGCCGATATCCAAAAGAATTTGGCAATCGTAGTTATGTAGTAGTTTCCAGATGACTTTGTGATAAGGTAAGACTATTTGAAGACAAAGAGACAACATTAAAAGACATAAAAGCTCCATCTTTTGGACCCAGAGTAGCCGCTGCGTCTAACCGCACCGCCATCTGTAGCTGGAGGTGATACACACACTGCAGAGACACAGACTGAACTGTGAGGCCTGTAGCTGGAGATGATACACACACTGCAGAGACACAGACGGCAGGACCCCCCAAACTTACAGGAGCCCTTGTTATACTGCCAGCATATCCCCCATTTTTTCTGGCCGGTAGTCCCGAGGAAGGTGCACCCCGGCCCTCCCTGAAAAAACTGACCCGGGGCCCGAGCCGAGGACATCAAACGCATCTAAAGGCTGATGTCTTTATGATCCCATCGAAGCGGCGGCCTGACAGCACTGCACTGCCTAAACTGTTCGTCATACTGTAGCCAGGCCAACCCCCCATATACCCGATGAGCCTCGATGACGGCGTCCATGTAACAGAACAAAGCCAAACAATGTTCCGGGTTCCTCTCGCCTATAATGCCCACCATAATGGCAAACACCTATAAGCAGTTAGTGAAAGTCCGCGGAATCAATCTGTACCTCCGCTTCTCCTCATCCTCCTTCTTGGAATCGTCGGGCTTGACCCTATCCAAATTAAATTTTTCCAGAGGCAGCAACGAGAAGATCTCCACATACTCACCCTTGCAAATTTTGTCCCGGACCTCCTGCTTCAAATGTGCCCACAACGGCCCTTCAAAGCACACGTACACTTGGCATTTTGCGGCATCTGCAATCCTAACCACATCCTTCCTGCCCATGACCTCCTGCAAAGTTCCCGCTTCGTCCCCAGCTTTTGAACTCACTGACACTGCTCCAAGGGGGGCGCCGAAGGGCTCCGCAGGGGTCGGCAGGACACCCATGATCTGGGATAGGGTAGGTGGGGCCCCCACGTTCTGGCCCGTCCCCCCGCCATCTGCACCACCCCCTACAACCAGTCGTACCCAAGGCGACACCTGAGGGGGCTAACCCTGTCCCCCCGCAAAACGCTGGACTAAATCCTGCAACCCTCCCAGCAAATCTAGCAGCTGTGCCTTTGTCCCAGAATTGGCAGGTGGAGAGCCCACCACCCGTGGGCTAGCTAGCCGTAGGTGACTGTGGCGTCACTCTATCCGCGCCACAGCCGCACCCCTATTCCCAACCAACCATGCAGTGCAGCATTTGAATAAACATTAGGTAAAACAGATGACTTACCGGGCTGACCAGGAATGCCGCCAACAGCTGCCGCTCCCGCCTCCATCGGTGCCATGCGACCCTGCGACTCCTCTTCCTCCGAGCAAGGAGAGCTGCCCTTCGGACTGAACTTCAGGAGCCTGTTGATCTGGCCTCTGCAGCCTCCCAGGCGAAAAGGGCCTGGAGGCCGTGGATCCCTGCCGCAGCTGGGACCACCCACCAGCACTGATCCTGTTTACTGCTTCGCCTACTGCTGCGCCACTGCGCGTGCACACTCATGTGGAGCCCTGGCCAGTCCTTCCCTGCATCTGCTCTGTCCCCCTTCCGACACAGCTTGTGGACCCCTCAGAGCTCTGGAGCTGCCGGCTGCATCTGGTGATGGCCCGTCGGCCGTGGCTACACTCCTCCCTCACCGAGCCTCCTCCCCCGTGGGAACCGCTGGGGGGGGGGGACCGTTTGCTCCTGACACATGCGACGCACGGGCGGGATGAAGCGTGATGGCGGCCTGTAGCCCTGCCCACCGAGCTCTGCCGGAAACGAGGATTCCAATCAGGTCCTGCACCGGCGGGAGCAGATGGTCACTTCGCCGGGGAGCCCGACAGGTCCCGTGGAGGGCTCCTAGTGTGGCGCAAAGCTCTGGGGGAGGGCCGTGGTGAAAAACGCTCCGGAGGCCCAGACCTTTGAGCTTGTGGGGACACCTCACCTCCTGCTGCCGACCCTGAGGCCTGATCCTTGATGAGGGCGGACACTTGGCTGTGCAACCACTCCGGTCCCCTGGTCGCTGCAGCCACCAACAACCGGGCTAAGATGAGGTCTATGTCGGCCATGATGGTGGAGGACAGCAGTGTGTGTTCAAACTGCTTCCTCGTTTCTGCCCCTTCCCCTGCTACCTGAAAGTCCCGCCTCCCCCTTAATAAATACAGCTCCTCCCACTCTGTCTTCTCCAAGCTGTACCATCCCCTTCCTTTCACACTTTCCTGATTACCCATTTGTTGTCTCCCCTCCACACACTGTCATGCCCAGCCCTGCACTACTTCCTTCTTTTTCTTTTCGTTCCGGGCCTCACTGACAAGATGGAGATGTGTATGTAGCAAGGTCCCAGGCCTCCCTTAGTCTAATGAGAACCTCCAGAGCCAAGGACAGCTGACATCCTTCTGTATAGAGTGGGTTGTAAGGCATAGTGGGTGTAATGTAAGATAGATTCATGGGCACCAGACACTTCTTGAATGCAAAATAGATTTATTTTCTCTTGAACAGAACAGTGGGAGAGAGGGTTTAGGGCCAGGACACCCTTAGGAAGTGGCAAAGTCAATTATCAGGCTCCAAGACTTCTACAGGTAGACAGCCATGCAGGGAAAGGCATCCAGCAAGACACCATATCTGCATGTGCAGATGCTCTCCTATGGCAACAGCCTTAGAACAGTTCCTAACACAGATTGTAACAAACTCCTTTACTTTTATACAGTCACTTCTTGTAGACTAGAACATATTTGGGGGGCACACCATACAATGAAGGGGATACATCCTAAACACTGGTGGCCACTAAATAGGCGGTAATGAGGAGGGGGAGGGGTGCTCCAGCCCAAAAAACCTGGTCAGGGCCTATTACAATATACAAGAACATATTTGGGGAGCACACCATACAATGCGTTTAAATTCAAGATGGTGCTGCTATAAGACCTACAAACAGTACAAAATATTTTACAGCGCACACATACTGTTCAGGTGTTTTTAACTAGCCCTGCAGGAAATGTCATTCTTGTATGTGTGCGCTGCAAAATATTTTGTACTGTTTGTAGGTCTTATAGCAGCACCATCTTGAATTTAAACGCATTGTATGGTGTGCCCCCCAAATATGATCTTGTATATTGTAATAGGCCCTGACCAGGTTTTTTGGGCTGGAGCACCCCTCCCCCTCCTCATTACCTTCTATTTAGTGGCCACCAGTGTTTAGGATGTATCCCCTTCAGTTCTCCCACATAGAGGAGTTCAGCTCCCATGGTTGAGACAAAGGATCTTCCATTCTATTACTAGAGTAGGACCCACTAATTTGGGGTACTTTGTCGCAGTAAGTGGGCTTAGCACTATATGACCATATAGTGTGACTAAACACCCGTATTTTTTGAATATGTTCAGGTGTTTTTAACTAGCCCTGCAGGAAATGTCATTCTTGTATGTGTGCACTGTAAAATATTTTGTACTTCTTGTAGACTCTCAGCCCACTGAGCTCACAGTCTCTCTCACTAGACTTGCTGATTCACTGCCACTGAATTCCGTGAGCTCTTCTAATCTTCTTACTTTAGTATCTTCCTCAAGCATCACCTCCGCTTCCCTGCTGGGTCCCTGGCTTGGCACTCCAGATACTCCTCAAGCATCCCACCTTGGCACCTGCTGAAGTTTCCCAATTCTTTACCATCCCAGGTTGGTGAGGATACTGCTACGGTACTCGCTTCAGCTACTCGCTGTGGTCCCTGGTAACAAGGTGGTTGGTCCCTTAGTGACGACAGCTTCCCCTCTACCTCTGACCATGACAGGTTCTCTGGCCGGCAGAACTATCACAAGCCGCAGTCCCAACCCTATGCTGCTCTCTTGCTTCTGGATAGGCCCACAGACAGCCTAGCAGCCAGATGTGCCCGGGGTAGGCCCAAACTCCAGCCTAGCAGCCCGGGCAGCACAACACACATCCACCCAGACAGCCATCCAGGTGGCACAGAACACTGGTCACATGACCTCACCCAAATAAATAGGCTCTCCCAGCAGGCCAAGGGACCCAAGAAAATCCCTGCCCAATGGCCGAGATACCCCATCTATTCCTAATCTGTCTTTGCAATGCCCTTGTCTTATTCCAGTGTCACCAGATACCCGGCCACCTAGTGACAGAAGAGAGAAGTGCAGCAATTCCAGACTTAGGGTGAAATCAATTGATCCCTCACAATTGGCCAAGACAATGATACCTGGCAGGTAAATTTAGGAACAACCCTGCCTAGACATCAGGGTAGTATATGTACACATGGTTATAGAATGGGTTAAAGAAGATAAGCGGCAGTTATACACAGAACTCCTTCAAAATGGGATAAACTTTACAATGGTGTAGTACAAGAATTGGTATTGGGCCCAGTTCTTTTCACTCCATTTATTAATGGCATGGTGGAAGGAATAGAAAGTAATTTTTGCTGATGACACAAAATTCTGTATTTGTTAAAACTCAGCAGAATAGAGAGTGACATATTGCTGAAGGATCTCAACAGTGGCATTATGGACAGGTAGAATGGCTGAGGAAATGTAAAAATGATGAATGGAATGTTATGCACCTAGGTTTTAATAATAGTGTGCTTCCTATATATTAAACAGAATTTAGAATATAGCTGGATAAAGAACAAAACTGGAATACATTTGAAAATACTGGTTACCAGTAAACTAATGAGCACATCTTAAAGTGATACTAAACTCTGGTTTATTTATTTTTTATATTCAAGTACGTATTCTTAATTTTAAAAAGTCCCTTCTGTTGCTCTCAGTTTCCTCCAAATCTTTGAATTCCTTCTCTTTGCTGCTGTGATCTGACTTCCAGTAAGTGCAGCTGTGCACGGTAGCCAATCTGCTTTTAACTTCAGCTTGTTCAATTAGGTTTTGGCAATAAAACCTGGAAGCTGATTGTTTTATATACAGAGTTGCATCAGATTTTGCACTCTCCAGTTTTAGTAAATAAACCCCAGTGACCAGGGGCGTTGCTAGGTGGGAAAAAGACCAAGCCTGGCGGTGGCAGGGGATTGACTGCTTGGTGCGGGAGGGGGGGCGGTTAGGCTAACTTGCTGCCTGGCTCACCAGTGTCCTTCCATGCTGACCACTAAACTGGCCTACCTGACCATTATACTGACCTACCTTCCCCCTACACTGACCTACCAGACCCTTACACTGACCACCCTGTCACCTACATTGATCCCCCTGACACATACACTGACCACCCCTGGCACATACACTGACCCCCCCTGACACCTACATTGATCCCCCTGACACATACACTGACCACCCCTGACACATACACTGACCCCCCTGACACATACATTGATCCCCCTGACACCTACACTGACTCCCCCTGACACATACATTGACCCCCCCGACACCTACACTGACCCCCCTGACACGTACACTGACTCCCCCTGACACATACACTGACCCCCCGACACATACATTGACCCCCCTGACACCTACACTGACCCCCCTGACACATACATTGACCCCCCTGACACATACATTGACCCCTTCTGACAACTACCTTGACCCCCCTGACACCTACACTTACCCCCCGACACATACATTGAACCCGTCTGACACCTACCTTGACTCCCCTGACACCTACACTGACCCCCCTGACACATACATTGACCCCCTCTGACACGTACCTTGACCCCCCTGACACCTACACTGACCCCCCTGACACATACATTGACCCCCTCTGACACCTACCTTGACCCCCCTGACACCTACACTGACCCCCCTGACACATACATTGACCCCCTCTGACACATACCTTGACCCCCTTGACACCTACACTGACCCCCCTGACACATACATTGACCCCCCCCCCCGTAACAGATGACCTCTTGACACTCCTGCAGCTCAGCCTTACCTGTGTAGTGTAGCCCATCTCATTCATGACCACTTCGAGACAGCAGGCTGCACGCACCAGAGAGAGAGAGAGCCAGTATAGGAGAGCCGCACCACTGCCCACCCATTTACACAGAGCGAGTGGAGATCTCAGTGCCCAGCGCGGCCTCAGTGTCATTCCCGCCTCCCCTGGACCCGGCAGCGCCTATGATGGACGTCCTGCAGTCTCAGCATTGGACCAGTGGGGCGTCCATCATAAGAGCCGGGTCCAGGAGGCGGGACTGCCAGTGACCCTCTCTTGGTAGCTTCTGAGATGGATTATAGACTATGAACTATGGATCTGTAGTGTCCATAGAGCAGTGCACATGCTTGTTGTAAATAAAAGTGAGAGGAAAAGGAGAGGTTCAGGAGCTCATGGAGGACATTACAAGGAGGCAGAAAAACACAGTAAGAAATGATTTCATAAAAAATAGATTACAGGGCCAATTAAAGTATAACTAAAAGCATTTTTTCAGATTTATAAGAGTGAAAATGGATTAGAACACCTCTCAATTTTTGCTGCTGTCTGTGACCCCGTTAGGGAGATTCATCCTCTCTATTTGTACTGTTTACAATTATCATTGCAAGTGAAAGTAAAAGAAAATCCCAAATTTTGGGCTATCCCCAGAAAAGTAATAGAGGGGAAATATTCCAATAGGGACTGGTGACCTGGGGGTGGCAAGGGATTCCCTTAATTTGCAGGGATCTGTTTGGCTATGGGACAGGAAGTGAAGGTAAATCTCCACAATAGAACACAGATGGCAAAAAAAAAAAAAAACAGACAGGGTTTTTATCACTCCCTTACTCTACCCAAAATGAAAAAACGTGCCTTTAGTTCTACTTTAAGTAATGGATGTATATAGATGCTTTTTGGAGTACAATGATATCTTTTAAAGTATAACTTTAGGCATTTTTTTTATTTAAAAAAAAAAGCAAACCAGACTGCAGTACCCCCCATTAATCTGGTGCTGTATCCTGCAGTATTTTTTTTGCCACAAGATGTCCTTTGTTTCTTGTGTTGAATGACACCACTTGCAATCGAACATAAAATTGGCCACATCTTGTACTATTGTACTGTTTTGGTCACTGTACTGTAAGGTTTTAAAGCAAGGTTTCTCAACCAGGGTTCCAGGGAGTCCTGGGGTTCTTCCAGAAGTTGCCAGGGGTTCCTTTAGCAATTTCTACCTCTCAGATAAGTTCCCACTGTCACCATTGATCTTTTTTATGTGTAAGGAGGTAGTTCTTCCCAATGACCACAATTGTAAGGAGCATTCTTCCCACGGACCATTAAACTAATGTAAAAGGGAACACATGGGGGGTGCCAGCTAAGTGCAGCATCAGTCCATTTATTACGATTAAAAAGCTAAACTTGCCGAAATATAAAATCAAAGAGCCAGATTGGATGGAAGCCCGTCCACCGGAAGAGTCACTTGTGACAGCCAACAGCGTGTTGTCAGTGAGGAAACCAAGTTCAATGTTGAAGTGAGCAGAGTCACTGTGGGACACAAGGCAGGTCACACCTGGGGTGGGCTGGTTGTTATACCATAGCAATCAGCCGGCCCCAGGTGTGACGCCTCCTTGTGTTCCTTTTTTGTAATTTCAGAGATTCATTCCTGTCTCAGGTGGAGATGCCTACTGGAGTACAACACCCTTCCTATGGGATTTTTATGAATTCTTTATGATTAATTACTGATCTACCTATGCTACAGAAGGATATGTTCACATTTATCGAGGGGGGTAGAGGCTAACTTCTGTGAATGGTGCATTAGCATTCTATTGCGCCACCATTTTAATTGTTGTTTGTACACTAATGTATCATGAACTGTAGATATAGTAATTTATCAATTTTTAATTTTTCCCTGATACCAAAAAGTTACTTCAAGGGTTCCTCTAAAGGTTGAGGAAGGGGTGATTTTGAAGGTTTTATGTGCAACAGAAGGTAAAAAAAAACACACTTGGAGGTCTTGGTTTTGTTATTTTGTTCTCTGGACCAAATACATTTGGAGTTTGCAGGCTGCAGAACTTGATATACCTGTCTTTTTTTTCCAACCAAGCAATTTTTAGTGAAATCCCCACTGACATACCATATGCAAACATTTCCATTTGTAGTGTTTCTCATTTCATTGAAAAGATCCCATCATTATAAAATACAGCGTCGCTTATGCATAGAAGTACAGTTACAGTAATACAGTTGTTTCTTATAGAAGCATGAGAACAATCAAACCTGTCCGCTGCTGGCATATATTGAGCTGTGAATGGCCACATAAATCCCAACTGTGACATATTAGAAGTGATGTTGGCCCCTTCTATACCTTTATGCAGAAGCTATTATTTGCCCAGGTCAGTTTTGATTGGCTGCATAAAAGCTAATGAAGCAGCTTGCAGAACCTAATGTACAATAGTCACAGGTGTGCACCCCAAAGCTCAAACACACATGCGTGTGTGTGTATTGTGTATATATATATATATATATATATATATATATATATATATATATAATGTATATGCTGTACACAGACACACACACACTCTTATAAATAAGAGTAAAACAAACATTTTAAAATGTATTAAAACATGGACAGTGTAAGAAGAGCAGTGGACGGTGTCAGTAGAGCAGTGAACGGTGTCAGTAGGACAGTGGATGGTGTCAATTGGGCAGTGGACGGTGTCAGTAGAGCAATGGATGGTGTAAGAAGAGCAGTGGACGGTGTCAGTAGAGCAGTGGACGGTGTAAGAAGAGCAGTGGACGGTGTCAGTAGGACAGTGGACGGTGTCAGTAGGACAGTGAACGGTGTCAGTAGGGCAGTGAAGGGTGTCAGTAGGACAGTGGACGGTGTCAGTAGGGCAGTGAAGGGTGTCAGTAGGACAGTGGACGGTGTCAGTAGGACAGTGAACGGTGTCAGTAGGGCAGTGAAGGGTGTCAGTAGGAAAGTGGACGGTGTCAGTAGGGCAGTGAACGGTGTCAGTAGGACAGTGGATGGTGTCAGCAGAGCAGTGTATGGTGTGAGTAGAGCAGTGGGCATGTCAATAGGGCAGAGGTTGGTGTCAGCAGGACAGTGGATGGTGTCAGTCAGTAGAGCAGTGCACGGTGTCAGTTGGGCAGTGGCCTTTTTCAGTAAGTCAGAGGATGTGTCAGCAGAGCAGTGGATTTTGTCAGTTGTGCAGTGGATGGTGTCAGTTTTTTATTTTTATGATTATTTTTTTCTTACTTTTTAACAGTTTTTTAATTTTTTAAATTATTTTTTACAATAATATTTTTTATCTACTGTGCGGGGGAGACGGGGGGTGGACAGGCTCTAGTGGGCACCACACAGGGTAATTAGGGTGCGCCTGGGCACTTCTGGCACACCCTGTGCAACACAGAGGCTGGAGCAAAGAGCCAAATACCCCTTCCAAAGCTGATGTGTGAACCATCAAAGGAAAGTGATAGCTTCAAATAACTGCGTCGCTTTAACTGACAATTGTGTGGTCATGTGAAGTTGTACCTAAACAAAATTGATGTCCTTTTTTCACCACAAATAGAGCTTTCTTTTGGTGGTATTTTTTTTTTTTTGCGCTTTAAACTAAAAAAGACCAACAATTTTGAAAAAAAACAATATTTTTTACTTTCTGCTATAATACATATCCAAAAAAATATATATAAAAAAAAAACAAATGTATTCATCAGTTTAGGCCAATATGTATTCTGCTACATATTTTTGGTTAAAAAAAAAAATCACAATAAGCTTACAGTAAGGTCCATAAATATTGGAAGATGGACACAATTCTAATCTTTTTGGCTCTATACACCACCACAATGGATTTGAAATGAAACAAACTGCAGACTTTCAGCTTTAATTTGAGGGTATTTACATCCAAATCAGGTGAACGGTGTAGAAATTGCAACAGTTTGTATATGTGCCTCCCACTTTTTAAGGGACCAAAAGTAATGGGACAATTGGCTGATCAGCTGTTCCATGGCCAGGTGTGTATTATTCCCTCATTATCCCATTTACAAGGAGCAGATAAAAGGTCCAGAGTTAATTTCAAGTGTGCTATTTGCATTTGGAATCTTTTGCTGTCAACTCTCAATATGAGATCCAAAGAGCTGTCACTATCAGTGAAGCAAGCCATCATTAGGCTGAAAAAACAAAACAAACCCATCAGAGAGATAGCAAAAACATTAGGTGTGGCCAAATCAACTGTTTGAAACATCCTTAAAAAGAAAGAACGCACCGGTGAGCTCAGCAACACCAAAGGACCCGGAAGACCACGGAAAACAACTGTGGTGGATGACCGAAGAATACTTTCCCTGGTGAAGAAAACACCCTTCACAACAGTTGGCCAGATCAAGAACACTCTCCAGGAGGTAGGTGTATGTGTGTCAAAGTCAACAATCAAGAGAAGACTTCACCAGAGTGAATACAGAGGGTTCACCACAAGATGTAAACCATTGGTGAGCCTCAAAAACAGGAAGGCCAGATTAGAGTTTGCCAAACAACATCTAAAAAAGCCTTCACAGTTCTGGAACAACATCCTTTGGACAGATGAGACCAAGATCAACTTGTACCAGAGTGATGGGAAGAGAAGAGTATGGAGAAGGAAAGGAACTGCTCATGATCCAAAGCATACCACCTCATTAAGGATGAGCTCCGGCGTGTTCTCTGCAGCCGTACATCGGGAAATGTCTCACTGCCTGTAATTAGCGCTGCGCCGTGCCGACTTCCTGGCGGGCTCGGCACATTTAGCATGCGAATACGCCAGAGCTCATCCTTACACCTCATCAGTGAAGCATGCTGGTGGTAGTGTCATGGCGTGGGCATGTATGGCTGCCAATGGAACTGGTTCTCTTGTATTTATTGATGATGTAACTGCTGACAAAAGCAGAAGGATGCATTCTGAAGTGTTTCGGGCAATATTATCTGCTCATATTCAGCAAAATGCTCCAGAACTCATTGGACGGCGCTTCACAGTGCAGATGGACAATGACCCGAAGCATACTGCGAAAGCAACCAAATCATTTTTTAAGGGAAAGAAGTGGAATGTTATGCAATGGCCAAGTCAATCACCTGACCTGAATCCGATTGAGCATGCATTTCACTTGCTGAAGACAAAACTGAATGGAAAATGCCCCAAGAACAAGCAGGAACTGAAGACAGTTGCAGTAGAAGCCTGGCAGAGCATCACCAGGGATGAAACTCAGCGTCTGGTGATGTCTATGCGTTCCAGACTTCAGGCTGTAATTGACTGCAAAGGATTTGCAATCAAGTATTAAAAAGTGAAAGTTTGATGGATGATTGTTAATCTGTCCCATTACTTTTGGTCCCTTAAAAAGTGGGAGGCACATATACAAACTGTTGTAATTCCTACACCGTTCACCTGATGTGGATGTAAATACCCTCAAATTAAAGCTGAAAGTCTGCAGTTAAAGCACATCTTGTTCGTTTCATTTCAAATCCATTGTGGTGGTGTATAGAGCCAAAAAGATTAGAATTGTGTCTATGTCCCAATATTTATGGACCTAACTGTATATTGATTGGTTTGCGTGAATGTTATGGTGTCTACAAAATAGGGGATAGATTTATGGACTTATAATTTTTTTTAATGTTTTTACTGATAATGTCGGCGATCTTCAATTTTTAGCGGGGCTGCGACATTGCAGCGGACAAAGCTGACCCTAAGTGACACTTTTTAGGGACCAGTGACATTATTACAGTGATCGGTGCTAAAAAAATTGCACTGATCAGTGTATAAATGACACTGTCAGGGAAGTGGTTAACACTAGGGGGAGATCAAGGGGTTAACTGTGAGCCCTAGGTGTGTTCTGTGTGGGGGATGGGCTCACTGGGACAACACAGAGATCGCTGTTCCTGAACACTAGGAACAGCAGATTTCCATGTTGTCCCCTGTCAGAACGGGTATCCGCCTTGTTTATACAGGCAGATCCCCGTTCTGCCTTTCTGTGGGTCGATCGCGTGTTGCCGGCAGACACAGTATCTATTACTCGAAACGACGTACAGGTACGTCGTTTTGCACAATATAGCCTACCTGCCACAGTATTTGTACTGTGGCTGGTCGGCAAGTGGTTAATGTAATTTTTATTTTTTTAACTTTATTGCTGTCACAAGGGGTGAACAAGTCCCTTTGTGATAGCTTTGGGCAGGTGACAGTTACTTGTTATGTAGTTATCAGGGGTGTTTTAGACCCCCAATATCTCCCCTGCCCTCCAAAGCAGCTAATCAAACACAGATCATGCTTGATCATTTCCATCCCTGGCTGTAACAGTCAGGCAAAGACAGCTCCGAAACTGAAAGTGACAAAAAAAATCACTGCTTCCGAGTCCATCTGTCAAAGAGGAAATTGGGAAACAAATGTTCCTCCATCTTCTCTGTGGGCAGCCGTCCCGAATGTTTACCATGGGCCCAGGCCCCGGGAGGAACAGGGAGCCTGGGAACCACCGTGGGCAGAGCCAGAGGGGTGGGTCCCTTCTGAGCTCTGTAAAAGTGACCACTTTTATAAGAAAGCTGATCAATGGCTTAAAGAAATGGTTGGGGCCATGATCCTGGTATAACCACTTGCTCACAGGACTTTTTAATACATACTGTACTTTGGTCAGTAGTTAAAGAGGAGTTCCCATTTAAAAAAAAAAATTAAAAGTCAGCAGCTACAAATACTGCAGCTGCTGACTTTTAATTGGACACTGACCTGTCCCAGGGTCCAGCGATGCGGGGGATCGAAGCCCCGCTCGTCTCCCCCACCGTTCGGCGGCGCCGGCATTGCAACTGTGGGCGCCTGGCTGTGGCTTCACAGCCGGGCACCCACTGCGCTTTCGCGGCCGCTCAGTCATCTGGGACCTGTAATGGGTCCCAGATTATTGACAAGAGGGAGGGAGCAGAGCTGAGCCCTTCCTGTGCTGAGAGGAAGTGATGTCACCAGCCCAGGCATTAAAAGAGGCAGACTGTGAGGGACCCCCTAGCAACAGGCATTTAGAGGTAAGTTAAAAAAAAAAAAAATTCCAAATGGTTTTTTAAATTTTTTTTTAGGCACATTCCTCCTTTTTTTTTTTTTTTTTTTAGGTTGGAACACCACTTTAAAGCTGAACTCCAGACATACAGTACCTTTAAACTTTCACATTTGCACAGGCTCCTTTCTTGAACTAAAACTACTTACTGATTCACTGCACACTGTGACCTTTTAGCAGTGTGCATTAAAAGCCGCAGCAAGTTAGAACCCGCCTCATTTCCTGGGTAGAGAATGTTCAGCATCAACTAGCTCTTTCCTCCCCAGCTTGACTCTCCCTGGCCTGCCCTCTTCAAATCGTAGAGGATCAGCATCATATGCTGGTGTTTCTTAGAGTGGTCTACATCAGTGTTTCTCAACTCCAGTCCTCAAGGCGCCCCAACAGGTCATGTTTTCAGGTTTTCCATTTTTTTGCACAGGTGAATTGATCAGTTTCACTGCCTTAGTAATGACCACAGCTGTTTCATCTGAGGGAAATCCTGAAAACATGACCTGTTGGGGCGCCTTGAGGACTGGAGTTGAGAAACACTGGTCTACATGCACTAGGAACACCCACTCCTCCAGACTGACCTCACTCCTTCAAGACAATTTTGATATTTGCATACTCATCCCAATAGCCAGCCCACTGTTTGCATTAGGGCTGAGCACTCTGGAAAGTAATGAGACAGGGTGGTGCAATGTTTTCTGGAAGCTATGGACAGTACCCTGTCATCCCCTCCCACCAGCCATCATTTGTCTGTATTGCACAGGGTAGTGTTTCTCAACCAGGATGCCATCTGGGTTCCCCTGGGGTACCAAACACACAGGACCCAGAAAGTCCAACAAATATAAAGCACCACTCCAGGTCGGTCCACATAATACCCCTTCCCTAAGTCCTTACATCGAGGTCCCCACCCAGCTTATAACCAAAGATACTTGATTAGAAGAAGTGGATGGCCGCACACCCTAGTAGGATGCTTCAAAAATCTTTAGGTATAGGGGGCCTCTGATGTCTGGGGGGACTCTGATGTCATTGGGACCTCTAATGTGAAAGGGTGACTCTAAGGAGAAGGGGGGACACTGACATAATGGGGGCCTCTGATGTGAAGGGGCTTCTGATGTAACAGGGGGACCTCTGATGTGATGGGGGACCTCTGATATGAACAGGGGGGCTGATGTGATGGGGGAGACCTCTGATGTGATGACCTATAATGTGAAAGAGGGGTTCTGCTGTTAAAGTAGTTCTAAAGGTAGAACATTTTTTTACCTTAATGCATTACCTGCATTAAACTAAAAAATGTCCCAGTAGTTGTATCACCCACTTATCTCCCTATATACATTATTCCTATGTCGATTCAGAGCTGTGCCTGTCTACACTGGTCTCTCTCTCTATCCTTACAGGACAAAGAGGTCAATTAAATCCAGAATTCAGTGGGGAGGGAGTAGGGGGTGTGGCCAAGCTGCACACACAGCCCAGCCAAGGAGCGAGCCCGCACATACTTCCTCATAGCAAGCGGCTTGCTTTGATGGCGCACGCAGAAGAAGAGTAGTAGATAGCATTGGCGGAGGACCCCAGAAGAGGAGGTTTGAGGCCACTCTGTGTAATACCATTGCACAGAGCAGGTAAATAAAAACCTGATTCTTATTTTAAGAAAAGAAAATAGACATTACAACCCAGTGGCGGCTGGTGCTCCATTTTATAGGGGGGGGGGCGGTAAACAAACTAGCCTCCACGCCACAACTTCCCCCCCCGGTTGCGGTTGGTCAATAGTCCCCCCCACCAGCCCTGCACTTACCCCTGAAGTGAAGGTCATGGTCGTATCTGGGGAGATGTGATGCAGAGCCGAGCCGATCATGAAGGGAAGCCAACAGGGAAGCAGGACCGAAGACCAGGTGAGCCAAGCCGAAGTGTCAGGCGCGCCTGGATGACGTGCAGCACCAAGCTGGACGGGAAGAAGGAGAATGGAAGCCTGCCCTTCTCCTCTCTGCCAATCAGGTCTCAGGACCCACTTCCTGATTGGCCGGGAGGAGAATCAGGAAGACAGTAGCGAATATTGCCTTTTTGAAGCCAATTAAAGCCTCTGGCTGTAATTATGTGCTTCGAAAGAAAAAAAACCTATTGGAATCCATGCGTTTGGTGCCTAGATTAGGGGCCAGGTGCATGGATTAGGGGGTGACGGGCCGCCACTGTTACAACCTCTTTCCCAATTAATTTCATTAAGTCTGTTGTGTGCATTGTCCCAGTTTCAGGTTACCCATTAATAAGTACCATTTACGGTTTTTACATTTTAGACCGGGGTGCAATATATTTTGCAATATACAGAAACCCATTAATGAGGTCAATGGATCTAAAATAAGGTATGTAATAAAGATGGACAGGTTTAATTAAAAAAATGTCATTAGCATGTTGATGAGGGGAAAGTATGAACCAGGAAAGGAAAAATATAAGCAGATTAAACTTCAGCTTTAAATTTTACTAACTATACACAGTAGCAATGAGATCAGCAGAAAATCTACATATACATAGACTGTATATACTGTACATAAACTATACATATATACTGTACATAGAGTGATAGTATGAGAATTATGTTCTGCACACAGGTCCCTTCACATGACATCATTATTTTTGCTACACTGGATTTATGAGGATCGCTGCACAGTTTTTAAACCCATCATATTTATATATATTTTTTTTTTCATATTTATATTTTATCCTTCACCGAAACGGACTTTAATTAATTTAAGCTCATACAGATAGCTGTAGATTCCAGAACAGAGGTAAATTAATTAGGACTTATCTGGAGTTGAGCATCTAATTCGTGGAAAATGAAATACAGTATTCTTTGACAAACATTTGTTGTGACAAAACCAAGTCCCATAAGAATCCCGATTAATTAATGTGATTGCAATAGTATGACAAATGAATCCCATAGCAAACAGTACTCGCTGCATGACAGGTCTGCTGCTTGATATTTAAAGGGAATTAGGACTGAGAGAAATATATATATATGCGAGACGGACAAAGAAGAGCACCAGTCAGTTGTCTTGAAAAACCTTAAATATTTATTAAATTGAGACAACAGGAAGATAGAAGGTAAAGGGAGAAACAGAGGGGGGAGGATTATTACGGTGCCAATATAACGCAATCAAAAAATTATTAAAATAGTAAATTTTATTACAAAAATCTCAAATACATATCATGCACACATAAATTGCTAATCAAAATTAAACATTAAAAGGGGAGCACATAAGGTTTCCTAATGGCCAGGTTGGTAAGGGCCTGTGAAAAAATTGCAGGTCAGGTCTTCCCTACATGTTTCGCCAAGACATTGGCTTCCTCAGGGGAATGGGACGTGACCAGTATAGGGAAATAGTTTTATAATGAAAAAAATATAACATGACATAAGAACATGGCAATTTATGTGTGTATGGTATGTATTTGAGATTTTTGTAATAAAATTTACTATTTTAATAATTTTTTGATTGAGTTATATTGGCACCGTAATAATCTTCCCTCCTCTGTTTCTCCCTTTTTCTTAATTATTGGGATGAGGTGCCTTATCTAATACGGACATACCTGCCACTCTTTGCACTTTTCGAAGATAGAAGGTAACCAACGCGTTTCAGGGCCAAATTCTCCCCACAACTCTTCCTATAGGATTCTAAATATCAAAGCTCCTGGGAATTGTTTAATATTAAAGGAGGAGCATTATTAGTCGGAATAAATGTCTGCTTGGGGGGACTTTATTTAACATTATGTTACAGAGGGGGCTGGTGTGTTGATGGCATGGTGAGACTGCATCATATATGTCAATTTCTTATTTTTCCCACAGTTCCACCATATCAATCCTGCCTGATCAGTAGAGGTATCCACTGTTACGGCTTTGGTCTGACGCACCTCAAAATCTTGAGTAGGGATGAGCTACGAGTCAGGCCAAACTAAGTTTGATCCCGCAAGAAACTGTCACATGATAGACGGTCACTCACCCAATCAGCCACACGTAACAAAGAGGCAGGGTTGGTGACATCATTACCCTAATGTAGTCACATGGCCATATTTGGTCAATGATGTCTCTAGCATCTCCGCCTGACAGCAACACGTAATAAGGAGGGGGGGCGGGGTGCTGGTGACATCATTGACCTAAAATGGCCAAAAGGCCATATTTTGTCAATGGCATTGTCCAAAACACGGCCATTGGCCTTCCTTCTATCATGTGACAGTCTCCTACAGATTTGGGCCAAACCTTAGGTCACCCTTTATCCTGAATTCTTGCCCCTCCTCCTCCTCTACACAGCCACACAAGTTAAAGTGTAACTTCACTCTATCAAACAACATTAAATAATACTGCTGTTAGCATTAGTAAATAGATAGGAAACTATATCATATTTACTTGTTTTAAACTTTTTTTTTCCTTTCTTCAGTTACTTCCTGGTTTGCAGGCCTAGGTAAACCTATCATTCATCCCAACGGTCTTTAGGAGGGGAGGACAGTCTCTCAGCTAAGCACACCCTCCATGCCTGAGCTAAGGGCAGATGGATTCAAGGAAGTAAATGCTACATTAATCATTTGTCCTTACTCAGCCACAGCCATACATCCTAACTTTTTGAGATAGGAATGAGGGACACCTATTAGCGAAAGTATGCAGATATAGGACTCGCCCTCTGCCACGCCCCCTTAAAAAAAATAATTAGTTAAACCGACAAGTGATTTTTTTACCACTACTATTCCTTTATACTGGCTTTTGACATTTACAAATGCAGCAATTTAGAAATTGGATGAAAGGTTTAGCGCTGGGAAACATTTATATTGACGTCTTCCCAGAACCCCAGGATGTGCATTGGGCTTGCTCAGTAATCACTGTTTCTTTCGGACACAGCTGATCACAGATTGAGGTATAGAGCCAATCACAGCTGATCCCATATAAACAAATGCCGGTTATCAGCATTTCCTTTCCTCAGCACAATAATCAGCTATCCTGTGACAGTACACATTTACATTGATAATCAAGGCACTGATTATAAGTGCAGCCCCATCGGTGCCCACCAGCGCATCATATTAGTGCCGCCTCATCAGTGCCCATTAGTGTAGCCTCATCAGTGCCCATCAGTATAGCCTCATCAGTGCCCACCAGCGCATCATATCAGTGCCACCTCATCAGTGCCCATTAGTGTAGCCTCATCAGTGCCCATCAGTATAGCCTCATCAGTGCCCATCAGTGCAGCCTATCAGTACATCTTCATCAGTGCACATCAGTGAAGAAGAAAAATTACTTATTTATAAAACGTTATAACAGAAACAAAGAAAACTTTCAAAATGTTCAGGTTTTTTTCATTTGTTTAGCAAAAAATGAAAACCCAGTGGTGATTAAATAGCACCAAAACAAAGCTCTCTCTGTCTCAAAAAAAATGATAAAAATTTCATATGGGTGCAGAGTTGCATGACCGCGCAATTGTCATTCAAAGTGTGATAGCACTGAAAGCTGAAAATTGGCATGGGCAGGAAGGGGGTGAAAGTGCTCAGTAGGCAAGTGGTTAAAACAGCATTGCAGCTTACCAATTATTCGATGTGATAGCTGCATTATTTTTCTTTTTTTCCCCTCTGTTTTCACCTGGTGATCTGTCCAGTAACACACCTCCTGTATTAGTGTGCCTTCATTCTGAATGAACGCAGGGGCATTCCATTCCCGACCACGGCCAGGAAAGAAGAGTTGTTCAGACTCCTCTTTTCTAACCCATCTCAGCCACAGTCATCTACCAGTGTGAAGCATGTGTCTTTAATTACTTTGCTAACTCTGATCCATGTAGTGTTAAACACACTCTCCACTTCTGTACAGCAGTTACAGGACAGGATGGATGTGATGGAGGCCCGTCCAGCCAACGTGGTAGTTGCAGCAACTTCCCCAGATCCTGGGCCGTCCGGGTCCTCAGTAGGTAACACCAGTGTACCTCTGGCTGTTCCTTCTCCATTTAATGTATCACCATCTGTTTCTCCTGCCCATTTTATTCCTGCTAATCTTAAAAGGATATTTTGGTGGGGAACGATGTAAGTTTGGCATCCCTGCTCATAGCTTCACAGGACGTCGTGGAAAACAAGTCTCGGTGGTCCTCAAAACCCGTGATCCTAGGCTTAACCACAAGCTGAGCATTGCCAAATTCGTCCTTTCTTTCGGTATCCACAGGGATGGTATTTGTGCAGTCAGACCCGGTAGAAAGGAGGAGATGGACCTTTATCTCCACAAGGTGGTAAATCTGGCCCACAAATATGGTGGTGGTTCCACCTTCTACGATTATGACCAATCTTTCTCGGCTAAAGTTTCTGGTTGAAGGCTTTTCTGAGGGGTTTCCATACAGGCCTTATCACCCTACCTTTGCAGAAGGTAGAACGTGCCAATTTGTTGTCTGCTGCTGCTAGGCCGGGCAGTATATGATTTATTGCAGGATGAGTTAGCCAAGGGGTTCGTCATTGGGCCTTTTGTGTCTTCACCGTTTAACATGTGGAGGGTTAGCCCCATTGGTGTGGTAAGAGGTACATTTTCTCATAAATTTTGTTTAATCTATGATACATCGGCTCCTCATTCATCACCCATACCTAGTTTAAATTCTCTCATTCTTTCAGAGGACTTTTTATTGCAATATTCGTCTATAGACTTAGCCATCCAGCATTTTTTACAGACGGGTCAGGGCACATGGTTGTCTAAAGCTGACATTTCGGATGCCTTCAAACTGCTCCCCATCAAACCATCTCTCTGGCAATGGCATGGGTTCAAATGGCGGGAGCGTTATTACTTTGCTGCCAAGTTAATGTTTGGCTCCAAGAGCAGTCCTTGGCTCTTCAATACGTTTGCCTGAGTTCTTAATTGGGTTTTGTCTTTTCAGATGGGTTGTGGCAAGGTTATTCATTACTTGGATAACTTCTTGTTTTTAGAATGCCCGGCACAGCCTCCCAAGGACCTCGCACCACTCACGGAATTGTTCATGGATCTGAACGTCCCCTTAGCTGCCCATAAGATTGATGGGCCTTCCACTGTGATTACCTTTTTAGGTATCACCTTAGATACTGTCCGCATGATCACCAGTCTGCCTCAGGACAAGCTGGTCAGGATTCAAAATGTGGCTGCTGATGCATTATCTCGTGCTGATTTCCAGCGTTTCTTTCAACAGCATCCAGAAGCAGATCAGGTGGGCAGGCCGGTTCCACCGTTTGCCCTGCTGACGTTGGATTAGATGCACTCAGGGTGCAGGCATCCATCCTGGTGAATGCGTCACTGTCAAGGAACACGCTTAGGGCATACAAGACAGCATGGAGGTGTTTCTGTGGCTTTATGTCCCTCTATCCCTGTAATTGGGTGGGGGATGTTAAGTACATGATGACTTTCATGGCCTATTGTCATAACAAGTTGTCACTGTCATTTAATACCATTAAGCTATACCTTTCAGGTATTCAGCACTTCTTTTCACTTCTCCATCCCGACAGACTGTCCTTTTTTGCAGCTCATCCTATTAAAGCCATGCTTAAAGGTATCCAGAAAACACAGGGGAAGCCAGGGGTGACACGCTTGCCTTTCTCCGGTCAGATGTTCTGTGATCTTGCAGATTTGTTGTCCCTTTCACCCTTTGGGTTGGGTCCCAGCTTGGTCCTCCAGGCAGCGGTCTTCCTTAGCTACTTTGGTTTTCTCAGACCTGGGGAGGTATCCCGAGCTGGTCTTCATGCACCAGTTCTCCTCAGGGGTAGTCTCACCAGGTTTCCTGATCATTATGCTCTTCAACTCCCCAACAACAAGAACTGGCAGACAGGGCAGGGTTTTTATGATTAAATATTACAGTACTAACGCTGTCTGGTGTCCAGTGGAGGTCTTGGATCAGATTGCCACCATGTTTCCAGCAGCCCCTCTCGATAGTCCATTGCTTCCCTTCCCTACACAGGCTCTTAATTCCAGTCAGTTTATCGCACATATTAGGATTCTGATTGAATACTTGGGGTTGAACCTGAAACAGTTCATGGGCCATTCCTTTAGAATTGGGGCAGCATCTGGGGCATCCAAGCAGGGGGTCCCATCCCATGTCATCTAATACATGTAATGTTGGCAATCATCTTGCTATAGTCGGTATATTCCTGATCCCCATGTGGAGGTCAAACGTGCTTTTGCTACTTTGTTGGATTAGTTATTTGTCATGTTTTTCATTAAATTACACTTACTGTACCTAGTTGGTGTCTCTTTTTCCGTCTTTTAAGCTTACACTCATGCACACCTCAGGTCACCATAGTTGGGGTTACATTTCCTCCAGTATCCTGACTCTGACTACAAGTTAGAAGTCGGGGCCATATAATCCCCCCTCCTCCCCTACGTACTCGTCGGCTTGCATTTCCGGGTTCCCTCCCACCCATTCCCCATTTTTTTCATATTTTATACTTAGGGTATGCCCTCTTTTAAGCTTACTCTCACGGGCGACCATGGCACACCTCAGGTCGCCATAGTTCGGGTTACATCTCCTCCAGTATCCTGACTCTGACTACAAACACAATTAATTAGATACAAATTCAATAAATATGAAAACGACAATACATCTGCAAATAATCAACTTTAGTATCAAATTAAGGACGTTTTCTAAAGAAATAAAACTAATAAAGGAAAAGGTAAGAAACAGAAGTTTTCTAACAATTGTTTTAGGACACAAAGAGAAATGTTGGAGAGGCCAAAAGTGGAAGGGTCAGACAGAGCTCCCAAACAAACAACCAACCATCAGACAAATGGTAAAGACAACGAAAAAAACAAAAAGGACAAATGAACTAACGATAACTCACAACCAATCAAGCAAAACGAATACCAACAACTAAACAAACAAGAGAATTATGAACTAAGGAAAATCATCAAAACTATAAAAATGGTTTATAGCTTAAGGTTTCGTTTAAACCAGGAAAAGTAGTGGCCTTGGGCATATGTATCCAATGAGATTCAAGTTGTAATAATTTTTGGTCATTGCTTCCCCCTCGGACATCAGGTGGGATATGCTCAAGTGCCATACATTTTATTAAGCCTACATGTCATCTAATTGGTATTTCCATTAAACCTTTTTTTAATGAGGGAAACATGGTCCCTTACTCTTTTGAAGAAGGGTCGTTTGGTCTTTCCAACATAAAAAGTGTTGCATGCACATTGTATTAAGTAGACAATACCAGGCGTTTGGCATTGATTGTTATTGCATTACTGAACAATTTAACATATATGGGCAGTACTTGCACTTCTTACACGAAAAAGTACCTGGAGCAGATGACATTGTTTTGGTTTGGGCCATATAATGGCTCTGGACCAAACGATCCTTCAAAGATTTAGAGCGCTTATAGGTGATAGATGGCTGTTTGTCAATATATTTACAAGCAGTACAATCGGCTAACAGAAGTGGCCAATATTTGTTGATTATTTGTCTTACTTGTTGGAGCTGTCTAGAGTATGTGGTAATGATTCTCATCGGCTGTGGATTTTGTGTATTTAGATTTGTAGATCAGAGAGTTATGTGTATGTGCATTCACCCTATTGAAAGCTTTTTTTAGGTGACTGTTACTGTAGTCTCTATGGCGTAGACATGAGTATAGTATCCTAGCTTCAACTTCAAAATCTTTAAGATTACTTGTCATAAATCAGATGTGACCAGAACTGCGTGACTGTGACAAAGTGAACCAAACGTAAGTGAAAAAGTAAGTCATTTATTAATATAAAGCATACAAACATAAACGCACCACCAATACCAAACCGTATAAACAACCAAACAGTGACAACAAACTAACCAGCATATACAGCAAAAGGGGATACCAGAATCGTAGTCTTAGCCAGGCCAGGCTCATAAACAGGAGATCAGCAGATGGGGGGCAAGGAGTAAGACAGACAGGGACATGTTTTGATACAGAGCACTCTGTATCAAAACATTACCTCACCTCCCACTAGGGTTGCCACATCATCCCTTTAATCCAGGACACACATTAATTACACAGGTTCTGTCGCTGATTAAGGTGGTAATTAAACTCACTTTGTGCCTTATCTGCATTAAATCAGCCTCAGAACCTGTGTAATTAATATATGTCCTGGATTAAAGGTATGATGTGGCAACCCTACCTCCCACGGAAGAGATCCCTCAGGCACCATCTTTTTGGGGATTGATAAATTTAGGCCCCATTGGAGGGGCAGTGTTCTTGTTAGAAGCATCTCACGTTTGGAGATGGCTGGGTTCACAAGTTAAAAACTTATACCCCCTTTGACCTCAACATTGAAGTTGATGTCAATTCTTTTATTGACAATTCCTAGGTATTCCGTGTTATTGTATGATCTATTCTGATTGTATTATTATGCCTGTGTATCTGATCTGTGCTTTTTGCCTATTACTTGTGGGTCCCATGATGTTGTCAGGGAAGACCAGCCAGTACTCAAGATGGCCGAAGGAGAAGTCGACCTGTGACCTCAGCCTGTCAGGGAAGACTAGCCAGTACTCAAGATGGCCGACCGAGAAGTCGACCTGTGACCTCAGCCTCTGTCAGAACACCTTCGGTTCACCTGTGTGCACATTACCAAGGGGCTATTTAAACCTGGTCTGTGCTTGCATCCAGTGCTGTCCGTTCTACAGCGTTCCCGTGTGTTCCTGCCTGCTTTACCCGTGATACCTGCACCTGTTTACCGACCCGGCTTGCCTCTGACTCTGCTACCTGCTGCCTGCATCTGACCCGGCTTGTTCTGACTCCGCATCTGCCTGCTTCTTCTACTGCCACGCTGCCAGCCCGTTGCTGACCCTGCCTGCATCCAGACTACGCACCTGCCTCCGCTTCTGTTCCTGACGTTCCTGCCAGTGTTTGACCCGGCTTGCCCGACCTGCATCTTCCGCTCATTGGAGAACCCTGCTCCAGCACCGTGCCACCTGCCGCTGTTCCATATTACAGTGAAGACGAACTGTTTGGCACTTGTGCGACTCTGCACTTCTGCTCCTCCTGTCTACTCTATCAGGGGGCCAGAATCAGAGGAGCAAGAGAGGCCGTTCCCTGCACATCAGGCTCTACCGTCAGGTACGTGACAGATGTCCTTTAATATCTACTATAATTATCTACTGTTTTTGATTTTTACTGTGAGTGCTATGTGATGATATATTATCTGACAGTGTTACTACTATCCGATTCCATCTCATTTTGTAGGGGGCGCTCTTCCATTTTGGGGAGATTCTGCTATTATAATTTTTAATTTTTAATTTTTTTATTATTTACTTTTTTTCACATCTTTTAGACACTTCAATACTATACACTATGACAGTTAATTGAGCCTTTATGATGTATTTTCATTCATTTATTTATACAATTAATGATTTGGTTTGACTGACATAGTAATTTTAATTGCATTTATACCTTTTTAGGGACCGCTATTATAATGTATCTGCATTATTAACGGTGTCTTTTTTAGTTTTGTTTTTTATTCGGCAATTCCCCATTCCTTTTATATCCTTTATAGGTCACACATTTGATGCTTTCCAGACACCCATTCAATGTAGATGTGTTTGTGGCTTCTTATGTGGTAATTTTAAAATTTTAAATTTTTATTTTTGTTTTTTGTAATATGGGCTACGAGGTGTATTCATCCAGTTGCCCTCAGTTTTTCCCTTAAGTGGGATGGCGCCCAGTGTGTCTCGTTTGAGTGAGGCAGGGTCTTTCTATATATAAGCGGTGCGTCAGGACGCCGCCCGTATCCCGTGACCACGTCCGCTAGTGACAAAACGACGTAGGGAGGAGGAGCCACGTCCTGACGTCACCGCTGCACGTCCAGTCCCGGAAACTATGGGCTGATCTGAAGCCGACCGGCTTTCCCATACTGTTTGCTGTTATTATTTCGCCGATCTGTAAGTGTTCATTTGGTTTTTATCATTCAATTAAATGTGAAAGGATTTACGCTATGTGGAGCACTTTGTGTGTTTTTTTTCTGGTGAATACATCATTCTGCTGTGATTCATGGTGACGATCCTCACTGACGCTGTGGTATCCAGTGCCTGCCTGTGAGATCCCGGGTTGGGGTTACAGCCATCTGCTCAGCGTGGTCCCCTGTAATAAGGGACCATCGCTTTCTGGTAAGCGGCAGTGTTTTCCTGAGGTGGAGGTCTCATCAATGCACTTGTCACTATAATGTGAATCTACACTACCTATCACTTTGGGATTTGTTTTTCACAACATGGACTTTCTTATGTATCAATCATCATACATTTAACTTCACTTTTCTTTGTATTCATTATGGACAATTTTCAACAGTACTTTCCCTATGCCTGCACGTTTGTTTGATTACAATTGTATAATCATTTAGTTTTTAATGTTTGTATCTTAATACTATATTTAGCATTTATTATTATCATTATTATTTGTGGCACTTAACTTTGCAGTTTTCACCACACTTTGTATTAGCGCGACTTTATTTCCTCAAATGTCAGATAGTATTACCAGCGGGTGGAACCTTTCCTGATATTACTACAGTTTATTTTGAGACAGAGGTACTGACTGTAAGGAATACTTTGACACAGATGATCTGTCGCTTAGCATTTTTGGCTAAGTGTATTTTCTGGTCTTTATTTTTAGTTTAACATCTGAACAAACCTGTTCTGTGGCCCCTGCCCCCGCTGTTATTCATTTACACAGCTTATCCTAAGTAAGTTTGTTCACCTTGCTTTTTTTGAAATGAGAAGTGCTAGTTTGCACATAAACATTGGTACTATTTATTGGTGTTGGTTTTGCTTATTTTTAGTCTGGTCCGTGTCTGCCTCCTGTGGCCACCTGCAGCTCTGCAGTGGATTTAGCATTTCACCATTTATTAAATAATTTTATGAACATTGTTCTAAGTGTTATTTTAGGAATACAGGGTAAGCATATTGGATGGCTGATATTTGCATACATATACATAAAGTTCAACTAAATGTAAATATCTTGTATATATATATATATATATATATATATATATATATATATATATATATATATATATATATATATATATATATATATATATATAAAGTTCTTATGTAATAATTATGGTATGTTTTTTATATATTTATGTCTATTAGAAGGCTGAGACCCCAAGCAGATAGCAACCCCTGAGGAAGCCCATTACTAGGGCGAAACATGTTGGGATTCAAGTTTATGCCGCCCTAAACAGTTCACGGATCACATTTATGGGTTTTACTTTTAAGCCTATGTTCTTTTAACATGACTTTTTAGATAATCTTGTTAATACATTTTGAAGATTTTGTCATAATATTTCTTTGGTTTGATTGTGTTTGCACCGCTATAGTCCCGTCCAATCTCTTCTATTTCAATGATTCCGGGATGAGGTGCTCCTTATTGTGATAATCTATCCACATTAGCTCATACTGCATTAGTGTCAAATGTTTTTCTGCCAGAGAAGTGGCACGGTGCCACCTACAGGTTGGGAGACAAACTGCATCCCTGGCAAATAGTGGTAAAGAATCTCTAATCTCGAATTATATCTGACAACTGATTACTGCACCTTTAAACAGCGTTAGAATCATAGGTGATACTCAGATAAGTGACATTGCTTATTTGTCAAGATATAACATCAAACAATACGCCCAAAAAATCTGAAGATGTTCTTACAATATAAATAAGAGTATTTCAGCCTTTTCATGTTTAATCAACAGATCGGCAAACACGTTGAAGTGTAAATATTAGACAACTAAAGCCGCGTACACACGGTCGGACTTTTCGTCTACAAAAGTCCAACGGACGCTGACGGACTAAAGCTGGCTGGTAATCCGATCGTGTGTGGGCTTCTCCGGACTTTCAACGTACTTTTTTAGCCTCAAATCCGACGTACTTTAAATTTGAAACATGCTTCAAATCTTTACGTCGTAACTACGACGGACCCCGAAATCCGCTCGTCTGTGTGCTAGTCCGACGGACAAAAACCCACGCTAGGGCAGCTATTGGCTACTGGCTATGAACTTCCTTATTTTAGTCTGGTGTACGTCATCACGTACGAATCCATCGGACTTTTGTGTGGTCGTGTGTAGGCAAGTCCGTTCGTTAGAAAGTCTGCCACAAGTCCGCCGCAAGTCTGCCGAAAGTCCTCCGGAAGTCTGTTGGACAGGCTGTCGGACTTTTGTAGCTGAAAAGTCCGACCGTGTGTACGCGGCATAACACAGCACAGAATGTTGCAACAATGTCAATATTAGGGCGCTGTGACATCACTGCAAAGCACACAATGACGCAACCAGCTAAGTATCCACATTAAATGGAAATGAAAATGTTTTTGTTTTTGAACAGGTAAGTTAAAATAACTGGGACTGAATCTTTTTATATCCTATTCAAGGCTTCTCAGATCTATAAAGGGAAATAAAGAGAGTTTATGCAGCCAGTAGCAAATATATAAAGAATGGAACTGCGCTTACCCAATGTGTGAAAAAGCTGTTTCAATGAAAAGTGCTACTGTGTACAATAAGGTGCTACCGTGCAATAAAAATGTATGTGTGACTCAACAAGTGCTACTGAATATGATTATAAAAAAAAAATTGTGATAATTAATTTTTTTTTATAATCATATTCAGTACCACTTGTTAAGTCACACATACATTTTTATTCCATGGTCCAGGTCTGTTTAGCATATATTTCACACTACAGTTACATTCCTACGCACTGTATATAGTGCAATACTTGAATTGTAATAGAGAAGATTTATTTCAGTTCACACATTTCACAGCGATAAACCAAAATAAAAATCACTTATATCCTCTGAAGATCCCTATTCAAATTATACAATACTTTATCTATCTACCGATAGGCAAATATTTTCTATGCTGAGAGTGAGCAGTTTATATATTATAATATTGCTACACAATTGTGCCAAGGTTGTAAAGCTCGGCCTTTTTTTATTTTATTTTTTGTTAAAATAACAAACATGTCATATCATGTCATACTGCTTTGCGCAATGGTTTTGCACAGAGCAACCCCGATTCCTCCTCTTCTTGTGTCCCCTGCCGAGTGCCCCCGTTGCAAGCCACTGTATCTCAGTCAATAAGGAGTGAGACAGTCCAGAGATCCTCGGCTCTCGTGCACATTGCTGGATCAAGATTGGGCTCCAGTAAGTTTATTTTTTTTTTTTAATAGATAAATGGTAGTAGCTAGTGGTTGCCAACATCCCTTAATTTCATATAGATAAAAGGAGAAACCCTCATATGTGGGACTTTAAGCGGCAACAGGGAATATTATACAAAAAACTTGTAACATAGGTAGAGTATAAAAATATACAAAAGTCTTTATGGGTATCAAACAACATAAAAGCATAAAATACAAAACCGTAATGGCTAATCATGTAGTACATATATATTTCAATTTACAGAGTTCCCACTAATGCCGCGTACACACGGTCGGACTTTTCAGCAACAAAAGTCAAACGGACGCTGACGGACTAAAGCTGGCTGGTAATCCGATCGTGTGTGGGCTTCTCCGGACTTTCAACGTACTTTTTTAGCCTCAAATCCGACGTACTTTAGATTTGAAACATGCTTCAAATCTTTACGTCGTAACTACGATGGATCCCGAAATCCGCTCGTCTGTGTGCTAGTCCGACGGACAAAAACCCACGCTAGGGCAGCTATTGGCTACTGGCTATCAACTTCCTTATTTTAGTCCGGTGTACGTCATCACGTACGAATCCGTCGGAGTTTTGTGTGGTCGTGTGTAGGCAAGTCCGTTCGTTAGAAAGTCTGCCGCAAGTCCGCCGAAAGTCCGCCGGAAGTATGTCGGACAGGCTGTCGGACTTTTGTAGCTGAAAAGTCCGACCGTGTGTACGCGGCATAAGTGTCACCAATCAGATGCGCTCCAGATGGTGAACACCCAGTGCGTTTCAAAAATTTGCTTTCTTAATATTCTTCAGGGGTGTATATGAAGTTAAAGAGGGAGCTACATTCTATAATAAGAACATAAGAGTAGAAATATTGCATGTATTACAACACAATACATGTTTCTAGACTTTATTATTGCATTCGTATATCAAATAAATCATAAAGTTCCTCCCCTCTAAAGGGACACACACCAACTTCTTTACTTATATCAAGATTCCTTATTAACAGTATCATTGCTGGCACTGCACAGGCATTATTGGAATAACATACAGTCCTGTAGGTAGAGTGGCTCATTGGCGGTTCTTTTTCCCACAGTTTGCTAGAACACTACCCTTGCTTTGGCTTTGGCTCTGGCTGACCCCAGTGGCCCACAGGTTGGCCGCCTTGGTCTTGCTATCCCCTGGTGGACAGTTTTCAGATTTTATGTACTTTTATTTATGTCAATTCTTACAATCTTTTCATCACTCTTGTACAGGTACCATTGATAGCCTTTATGATTTATTTCATATACGAATACATTAAGAAGGTCTAGAAATTTGTATTGTGTTGTAATACATGCAATATTTCTAATGTTATGCTCTCAATATAGAATGTAGCTCACTCTTTTACTTTTTATACACGCCTGGAGAAGGTTAAGAAAGCAAATCTTGAAACGCGTTGGGTGGTCACCATCTGGAGTCCATCTAATTGGTAACTCTTAGTGGGAACTCTGAATATTGGAATATATATAAATACTACATGAATAGCCATTATGATTTTATCCCGTATATTAGGCTTTTACGTTGTTTGATACCAATAAAGACTGATGTATATTTTTTTACTCTACCTATGTTTTTGTATAATATTCCCTGTTGCCGCTTAAAGTCCTACATATGAGAGTTTCTCCTTTTATCCACTGGCAAGTATTTGGGGGGGATTGCGAGGGAAGTTGCAAGCAGAATTTTTTTTACCTTACTGGATAGAATCCAGTAAGGTAAAAAAAAAACCACTCTAATGCAGGCCATACATGGTCGAATTTCGAACTAATTTTCTTTTCAAAATCAGAAAGTTTGTTTTTCTTGTGATCCGATGGTGCCACCATTGATTTTCGAAATTCGGGCCGACCAAGCCTTCAATTTCACCGCATGCTGCTACAGAAAAGAATTTTTGTGGGCGGAAATCTTCTTTTCTCTCCGTAAATTTTCTTTTCTTATTACATTTCTCGCACGATTGTCCCATCATTGATTAGAAAATCGTTCATTTTCAAAAAATTTCCAACATGTCCGATTCCTCAAATTTGATTGCCGCACAAAAATTGGCCGTTGTTGCAGCCCACTAATGGTGCAAAATTCGTAAGAAAATTCTTTCATACGATTTTCGAAAGAAAATTCTTTCAAAATTCGAGCCGTGTATGGCCGGCATAAGTGTATCTACGGTCAAAATGTAAAATCATATATTCATTGTATATTAAAATATATAATAATTATATTCATTTCCACATTGTTTTTTCAATTACTTCTAGCCCATTCCTATTACTCTGAATTATTTTGGAGTTTGTAAACTTACTTTGTGAAGATCCCCACACATTTACCTCCTTAAATCCTTTGACATGTAGACACTACTATGTCCTGTGAGTAAAAAAACAAAAAAAAAAAAAAACCCCCAAAAAAACCAAAGAGAATAGATATCTCTCAAGAGGACATAAAACTCTCAGGCACTTTCTGAAAAACCAAGCCTAAATTTTATTAAACAATTAGATAAAGCATCACACAAAAATATATAACAATTCATAGAAAAAGGGGCTATGGTGAGTAACTAACACAGGCCCTCACAATAAAATTGACAACGTTGTCGTTTAAAAAGAAGGGGAGCCATGGCGATGCATACCACAAGCACACTCCATTCACCACTCAAACACCGATAGTTGTGTCAAAAGGCAATTGAACTAAAGTGACATGGTCAGTGGATCGCTCTTCAGAGGCGTGGTATAGTGGGTGTGCGGGTAATTGTGGATGGGAAGCAGTGGAAGTCCATAGGCCAATAAACCTGATTGGGGGAGAACAGGAGCCGGCCAGGGTGTATTCCAGGGGTTTGGGGGAGAACAGGAGCCGGCCAGGGTGTATTCCAGGGGTACGCAGCACAGAGGACCGGCAGTAGCTGACAGTTCGTCTAATTAAGCAAGTAAGCAAGATAACGTAGCAGCGTCAAGCACAGCAGATTTGGCCCGCAGTATCTAGCAGATCACACATGTGGAAAAGCAGATAGGTGGCAATACATGGCAGCAGCAAGCAGAAGGAGGGGGGAGCTGGCTATTAGGTGATACGGAAAACATATGGTCATACATAAGGTGGTATAACTCTCACCACCCGAAACGTAACCGACATCCGTATTCTGCCGTGTTTGTCCCCATCAGTCTAAGTCCGTGTAGAGCCGATTTTGCTGCTTGAGTTGCTGTATCCACCGAGCGCTACACTCGCCGTGCAAGAAAGGGTAGTCAGGTACAAAGGACGCCGGTCATCAGCTGTTTGGTCCCAGCTGATTATCCATCCACAGCGTTGCACATGGTTCCGGGATAGCGTGCTGACGTCAGCATCGGTGTTTGAGTGGTGAATGGAGTGTGCTTGTGGTATGCATCGCCATGGCTCCCCTTGTTTTTAAACGACAACGTTGTCAATTTTATTGTGTTAGTTACTGTGGCTTGGAGAGGGACTGATGCGGCCTTTTTCTTACCTTTTATCTGGCCTTTGGGGCACCATTCCTCCCACTGACACCAATAATGGGATGTCAGTCCGCATTGGGCGGAGCTGTAAGTAAAGGTGCTGTTTTATGCTTGTCTCTGATCGCTGTAATGTGAGTACCGTCTTCTTTTCTTCTCATGTTGGATTTTATTGGTCTTAAAGTGTTTTTAAAGTCAATTTTTTTTTGTTTACCATTTTTTTTAAATTAAAATAATAAACATGTTATACCTACCTGCTCTATGCAATTGTATTGCACAGAGCGGCGCCAAAACTCTGTGGTCACCCGCAAGCGCTGACCGCTTCTCCTCTTCTGTGTCTGCCCCCATAGTAAACTGTTTGCTATGGGGGTAACACGCAGCTATTTGAAAACAGTAGGAGCCAATGGCTCCTGTTGCTGCCTGAGACCCTGTGAGTAGACGGAGAGAGGAGAGAAGAGATGCAGCCGTGCACATTGCTGGATCGATTGAGGGCCTAGCAAGTTGTAAAATGGCTTTTACATTAATAAAGGGAATGCATTAAAATAGAAGTAAACTTTTGTTTGGGAGATATTTCAAAAATCTTTTTTTATTGAGTTTTCATTTCATTAAAAAGAGAACTAGCCCACGCAGGGGCCAAACATTGTTTGCCCACGCAGGGGTAATGCCGCGTACACACGGTCGGACTTTCTATCCTACTTGGTCCGGCACACTTTCCGACGGACTTTGTCCGCCAGGTGCGCCGGACTTTAAAACGGACGGACTTGCCCACACACGCCGGTACTTTCCGGCGGGCTAAGTCCGCCCGTCTTTCCGACGGACTTTCGCCGGACTTTCAGAATGAACGGACTTGCCCACACACGGACAAGTCCGTTCATTTTGAACGTGACTCAGGTGCGACGGGACTAGAAAAGAATGTCAATCTTGCCGCTTTTATCGGCGAAATTGACACCTTGCGAGCCCCGTCGCGGGGCATACCAGGCCCTTAGGTCTGGTATGGATTATAAAGGGGAACCCCTACGCCGAAAAAACGGCGTGGGGCCCCCCCTAAAATCCATACCAGACCCTGATCCGAGCACGCAGCCTGGCCGGTCAGGAAAGGGGGTGGGGATGAGTGAGCGCCCCCCCCTCCTGAACCGTACCAGGCCGCATGCCCTCAACATGGGGGGTGGGTGCTTTGGGGGAGGGGGGCGCCCCCCCCCAAAGCACCTTGTCCTCATGTTGATGAGGACAAGGGCCTCTTCCCGACAACCCTGGCCGTTGGTTGTCGGGGTCTGCGGGCGGGGGCTTATCGGAATCTGGGAGCCCCCTTTAATAAGGGGGCCCCCAGATCCCGGCCCCCCACCCTATGTAAATGAGTATGGGGTACATGGTACCCCTACCCATTTACCTAGGAAAAAAGTGTAAGTAATAAAACACACTACACAGGTTTTTAAAATATTTTATTAAACAGCTCCGGGGGGGGGGATCTTCCTCCGGCTTCGGGGGTCTTCTTCCGGCTTCGGGGGTCCCTCCGCTTCATCTTCTCCCGGCGTCCGGTTGGTTCTTCTCCGCTCTCCGGCCTCTTCTCCCGGTGTCGCAGGTCTTCGGCCGGCTCCTCCGCTGTCTTCATGTAGCTCTATTGCCAGCGGAGGTCCGGGCTTCTTGGCTTCTCTTCTCTTCTCTTCCCCCAGATGTTGACACGACGCTCTCTCCGGCTGGACTGGTCTCTGAGGGCTGCGTTGTGACTTATATAGGCGGAGACCCCGCCCCCATATGATGTCACAGTCCCTGGGCATGCCCAGGGACTGTGACATCATATGGGGGCGGGGTCTCCGCCTATATAAGTCACAACGCAGCCCTCAGAGACCAGTCCAGCCGGAGAGAGCGTCGTGTCAACATCTGGGGGAAGAGAAGAGAAGAGAAGCCAAGAAGCCAAGAAGCCAAGAAGCCCGGACCTCCGCTGGCAATAGAGCTACATGAAGACAGCGGAGGAGCCGGCCGAAGACCTGCGACACCGGGAGAAGAGGCCGGAGAGCGGAGAAGAACCAACCGGACGCCGGGAGCAGATGAAGCGGAGGGACCCCCGAAGCCGGAAGAAGACCCCCGAAGCCGGAGGAAGATCCCCCCCCCCGGAGCTGTTTAATAAAATATTTTAAAAACCTGTGTAGTGTGTTTTATTACTTACACTTTTTTCCTAGGTAAATGGGTAGGGGTACCATGTACCCCATACTCATTTACATAGGGTGGGGGGCCAGGATCTGGGGGCCCCCTTATTAAAGGGGGCTCCCAGATTCCGATAAGCCCCCGCCCGCAGACCCCGACAACCAACGGCCAGGGTTGTCGGGAAGAGGCCCTTGTCCTCATCAACATGGGGACAAGGTGCTTTGGGGGGGGGCGCCCCCTCCCCCAAAGCACCCACCCCCCATGTTGAGGGCATGCGGCCTGGTACGGTTCAGGAGGGGGGGGGGGCGCTCGCTCGTCCCCACCCCCTTTCCTGACCGGCCAGGCTGCGTGCTCGGATCGGGGTCTGGTATGGATTTTAGGGGGGCCCCACGCCGTTTTTTCGGCGTAGGGGTTCCCCTTTATAATCCATACCAGACCTAAGGGCCTGGTATGCCCCGCGCTCGCCGCAATAGGAAGATTTGTTTTTCCTATTGCAGCGAGCGCGAGATGCAATACCCTGCCCTCGTGTCGTATTTGGTCTGTCGGACCAGCCTACACACGAGCGGGCTTTCCGTCGGACCAGCACACACGAGCGGACTTTCCGCCCGAAACTGAGTCCGACGGAAAGATTTGAAACTTTCTTCAAATCTAGGTCCGGCGGGCTTTTGGGAAGAAGTCCGCCGGAAAAGTCCGCCGCCGCCCACACACGGGCGGATTGTCCGGCACACTCTGGTCCGCCGGACCAAGTATGCCGGAAAGTCCGACCGTGTGTACGCGGCATTAGTCTCATTTCACAGTAACATGTCTTAACATTGATACTATGTTCAACTTAACACAAACAACTAAAACTACTACCCAAAGGTGGGGAGAGGCTACAGCTCAGGGGAGATCTGTGCTCAAACTGGTGTTAGCAGGATACTTAAATGAAAGGTTATCTGGGCTCATTCAATGAAAATATAGTTTTAAGCTAGGTCTTTCTTACTTCTTCACTTGCTGTGGTGTCATCATCTAACCAACATGTCCACACTTTATCAAATTTTTGTGGGCAACCCCTGTTTAAATAGGTGGCCCTGTATAAGGGTAAGCTGGCATTTATCAGGCTTTTGCAAAATCTAGCAGAGGGGGCAGATGATTGTTTTCAGGTCATCGTGATGGCTTTACGAGCGTAATACAATAGTAAGGATATAAGTATTTTCCCGCGCTGTAATCATTGGCATTTGTTCAACCAACCCCAATAGACAGTATTTAGGATCATAAGGAACGTGGATCTTTGTGACTTTTAGAATCACCTGAATAACCTCCTGCCAGGAATGCTGAATTGCTGGGCAGCTCCAAAAAATGTGAAAAAACTCTTCGGGCTGGTGTGAGCAACGCCAACACAACCGTGAGTATGCAGCCGGCATCCTATGGAGCCTGTGGGCAGTGTAGTGAGCTCTGTGCAGAATTTTGTACTGGACCAGTTTATCTCTTGCTGAAACAAGATGGGAGAAGGGAAAGTCCCAAATCTCTCTCCAGTCGTCATCATCCAGTTCCGGGATGTCCCCCACCCATTTCCTGCGGAAGGGAGGACAATTCGGGACTGGCAGCAACAAGCAGGGACCCATAGAGCTGGGACGTGGGTTTCTCCAAGTCCTTCACCCGAAGGGTAGATTCAAGCTCTGAGTATAATAACTCATCTGGCTGGCCCAAGAACTGACACCTACAGGCATGCGCAATCTGAAGATACCTAAAATGTGCATGTGCTGGTACATTAAATTTGGTGTGTAGCATGTGAAAAGGGGTCAGCCAGTTTGGGAGATATTTACTGTACAAGCAGCTGGTGACATCACCGGCACATGCACTTTGAAGGAACAACCACCCGGGCCATTCCTTCAGAGTCCTGTGCCGTAAACAGCAGCTCCCGCGTGCATGTGTGGGAGTGACATCATTGCAGCTCTGGCCACTCATACAGCCAGAGTCCGCAAACCCAGAAGGAAGACGGGTGAAGATGGAAGCCCTGTTAGCGGCGACAGTAAGGGCTTCGTTCTAAGGTAAGTTTCACATAATGTGCTAGTATACGATGCATACTAGCACATTAGAACTTGCAGGTTAAAAAAATAAATCGCCGGCAGTTTACTACCGTTTTAAGGTAAAAAACGGTTTTGCTTTAGAACCACTTTATATCTCAAGCAGGGGAGATCATTCTGGATGCCTAATTTATTTGTTATTAGGCGTAATCAGACCTCTTATGCTGTGAGGTCTCTATGACTGGTAAGTAGCAACACTGATGGAACACTGAAGCCCATGTGTAGAAGCAACACATGGTATTTTCTATGGACTTTATTTATTTGATAATATTATGACACAGATTACTTTGTTTTGCATAAATAATATATGATTATTTTTGTGGAACAGTTTGGACATGATTTTTAGCATCTTATGTTAATTCACAGGGACAGCGCAACACATTTTGCGCTTTTATATTTTGCAATACTTTGCATTCTAAATATCATTGAGTGCCACTGTCTACACTACTTAAGTTGTATAAATTAACACTAAGCACAGATTTTTTAAATTTTTTTTTAATATGGGCACTATTACTCTTACTGATAACCAATGATAAGGCACCAATCCTCCAACTGATATCAACACTGGGGCACTATTCCTTCCACTGATACCAATGATAGGGCACTATTCCTTCCACTGATACCAATGATGGGGCACTATTCCTCCCACTGACACCAATGATGGGTCACTATTCCTTTCACTGATACCAATGATGGGGCACTATTATTCCCACTGACACCAATGATGGAGCATTATTCCTTCCACTGACACCAATGATGGGTCACTATTTCTTCCACTGATACCAATGGTGGGGCACTATTCCTTCCATTGATACCAATGGTGCGGCACTATTCCTTCCACTGATACCAATGATGGAACACTATTCCTCCCACTGATACCAATGATAGGTCACTATTCCTTCTACTGATACCAATAATGGGGCACTATTCCTTCCACTAATACCAATGTGGGGCACTATTCCTTCCACTGATACCAATGATGGGACACTATTCCTTCCACTAATACCATTGATGGGGCACCAATCCTTCTACTGATACCAATGATGGGGCACCAATACTCCAACTGATACCAACAAAGGGGCACTATTCCTTCCACTGATACCAACATTGGGGCACTAATCCTCCCACAATGATGGGTCATTGTTTACTCCCACTGTTGCAGAACATTTTACACTCATTGGTCACATTCTAGTCCCCTAAAGCCTAAAGGGCCATAAACTTGCCCTTTGTTTAGTCTGGAGAGCCCTGCTTAAAGCCGGCCATAGGCGGTTCAAATCACGACCGGTTCAGCAAGAACTGGCTGTGATTCGAACCATGTATGGGCAGGCTGAATGTACCCAAGTTGATTGAACAATCAATTTGGGCACAACCAGCCTGCCGGGTTTTATTAGCCGCTAGCAATAATCACTGTGTTGTCCCAGTGGGGGCGGCCTCCCTGACCTCCCACTGGGCGAGCACAATGGCTTGGCAGGGGGGATTCCCCTGTCAACACTGTCTGTCTGTTCCATGGTTGCAGGAAAGAAATTTGCTCCGTCTATGGCCGGCCTTATAGAATGGCTTACTGTAGTTTGCATATCGTTGTTACACTTTACAAGGTTTGATTACACATGGCTATCAGTACATGTAGAAGGGCTTGGAAGATAATGGGACTTTGAAGTGCATTGTGCAGGATTTGCAGATTATTAAATGAGGTCATGGAAGCTCGTGACATTTTCATGACATTTAGCAGAGTTATGCCTTAAATCTTAAAATTGTAATGTTCTTTTTACATCCCACTGGAAAGACATAATTTAAATCACAAGTTATTTCTTCTGCCTGCACCTCCAGCACCTAGTCTATCATTTACTTGTTTACTTGGCAGATATGTGGTGGCTCTCGTTTCAATGCAAATGTCAAATTCTGTGTACCTGCTTAGAGTCATATAATAAGGCCTTCGGGGCTGATCACTCCAGTTCTACCACATTACAGCAATGAAAGCCTTTGAACATAGAGCTCAGAAAATTGTTTTGCTCATTCTTCCCCTTACATTTTTTAATGACTAATATGTGTCACAAATAAGCTTTTCATCATTTTGGAATGTGTAGTGTATAACGTCTTGTGCTGCCAGGTATGATTGGTCTAACTGCAGATATTAGAATTTCATATTAAAGAGCAACTCCAGGATATTACCAATCCCTCCTCCCTCACCCCTCTAACTAACAGCTTATATAAAAAAAAAGCCCATTATACTTACCTAAAGCCACGGCCACATGATCCTTCTCTGTTCTTCTCTTTACTTCTCAGGGTCCTTCTTCGGGTGTCCATATCACCGCCTGCTTGATGTACACACCTTCTATTCGTGGAGGCAACACTTCCATTGACCAGGTCCTCTCTCCTAGGCTCCAGAGGCAGGATAACTCGCAGGGGCGGTGAAGGGACCAGTACCCAATGTAGCGCTGCCCCCATAAGGGTCACTGGATATTATTTGTCCCCTTGCGCTGCCCTGACCCTGGGAACTTCCCAGTCCTTCGGACACTCTAGGTTCTGACATGATGTATACCCCTTTAAATGAACCACAGACACAATGTAAACAATTCGGCAGAATTCTGTATTGACAAAGGCAAACAGTGGGTGCAAAAGTCAGCCAAACCCTGAGGCAGCACTCAATACTGATTGAGTTGGACACACGGCAGTTAGATATCTTTAGAATAGCATAGCAAAAACAGACAGTAATGAATAATAACACTTGAGTTTGCAAACATAGTGGACACTGAATAATTAAATGGGCTCAGAGAGCTCAATGGTGGAAGGGGGGGGGGCGCTATTGCTAGAGAAAGTCTGGCCTGCAGGGAACTCTACTTCTATGAATGGGAAAAGGGTTAAGCAGTATTTGGGCCAACTCTCCCTGCAGATGATGGAATAAGGGCAGTCCAAGTGTTCGGGCTGAACACAGTCTTTGCTGGCACGTTGAAGCTCAAAATTGTTGAAAGGAAAATCCTCAGGGAGAGAAGAGGAGTGAAGGTTCAAGCAGTCAACAAGCAAATAGTGGGTATGGCAGGAGTGGAAAGTTTCTCTGTAATCCGGGTTATGATGTCTGAATGCAGTGTCCATGTGCTGTATGTTGCTGAAAAGAAGGGGGTTTGGGCATAAGCCCGCTCACCGGATCCTGAAGGTAGTTGGCAATTCAGGGTCTGTACCCCAGTCAGTGCAAGGATGGATGCAGCATAGATGTGAACACAGCAGTCCAGGTTGGTGCTTGCAGAGCGGTCCACGGATCGCCGGCAGGAGTGACAGAGGATCCTCTTATGTCGCACAGAGATGCAGACAATCTCAGGTGGGGACAGCGAAGGCTCTCAGGTTCCTGGTAGGCCGCGATCCTAGCAGCCAGACAGCAGCTCTGATGCTTACTGATGGATCCCGGGAGAAGAGAGAGGGCCCACTGAAAACACCTCTTTAGATAGCCTTTCTCATAATCATCTTCTTAATTAGAAGCTTGCTGGGAGATGTAGTCTAAGAGAGACTTAGGAGTCCAGTTATGGCTGAACACAGGACTACAAGTCCCACCGTCCTTTGCTTCTGTGCTCAGAAATGTGATGCAAGCAATCTGAGTGCAGCACTAGGGGGGAAACTAGAACAATCTGCAGTAATGAAAGTAATGTCCACTGCATTCATATTATGTTAACCTGCACCTGGCTACACCAAAAAGATACTGAGCAGGAAAAAGTCTGGTCCCCAAGGCTGGAAATTAGCTTTGCTCAAAGTGGAAATTAGGACTTTGATTCATTACACTGCTGCAGGATGGCTTAGGAAGAGGTGTTTGGAATCAAGACTGATGAGTAAGGTAACTGAAGCACAATTCACTATTTACATTTCATTTTTTCCTGGAGTTGGACGTTAATGTCTATAGAGGAAAGTGTAGAATAGAAAGAAACCTGCAATGGCAGCTAAATCAGTTGGGAAAGCAACAGTGGTCAGTCATACACATACAACAAAGCTACTTGATAGACCCTCAGAGACACAAGAGGGCATCTTAATAGCTCAATGCCAGCCAACTGTACTTAACACCATCCAACCACTATCAGATCTCTGAGTCTAGGTTCAGAAACATGACCATTTAGGTCTAGCCTATTTGGAGGGCCAGAGAAGACTCAACGGAGACGCCTAACGAGAGAAAACATCATGCTTGGAACTTGTCCAATCAATATTTCCTTAAAGAGCCTGCTGCAGACGATTTCCCAGGGAAAAACAGACAGTTCAGAAGAACATTATCTAATGTTTATGGGCTTCTTAAAATGATAATAAACCCCAAAACAAAAATGGAATATGTTTCAGCTTACCAACTCTTAAAATGTAATGACTGCATTTGTCTTCTTATTTAAGTTCTATTTTCACCTGGTGATCTGGCCAGTAACACACTTTCTGTCATAGAGTGTCTTCACTCTGGATGGAGGAGAAACTGAGACACCTTTAAATAGCAGCATTGTCCATTTGTGGGGAAGGTAGTGTTAAATGGACTAGCAGATTTACAGTGCTTTGAAAAAGTATTCACACCCCTTGAAATTTTCCACATTTTGTCATGTTAGGCCTGATTCACACCTATGCATTTTTAATGCTTTTTGCATTTTGCAGATATGCACTACAGCCATTTTACATGGTTTCCTATGGAACAAGTTCTGTAGAGCAAATCTGCAAAATGCAAAAAGCACTAAAAATGCATAGGTGTGAATCCAGCCTTACAACCAAAAACATTAATGTATTTTACTGGGATTTTATGTGATAGACCAACACAAAGTGGCACATAATTGTGAAGTGGAAGGAAAATAATAAATGGTTTTCAAAATATTTTACAAATAAATATCTAAAAAATTTGAATTTGTATTCAGCCCCCCTAAGTCAATACTTTGCAGAACCACTTTTTGCTGCAATTACAGCTGCAAGTCTTTTAGGGATGTCTCTACCAGCTTTGCACATCTAGAGAGTGACATTTTTGCCCATTCTTCTTTGCAAAATAGCTCAAGCTCTGTCAGATTGGATGGAGAGCGTCTGTGAACAGCAATTTTCAAGTCTTGCCACAGATTCTCAATTGAATTTAGGTCTGGACTTTGACTGGGCCTTTCTAACACATCAATATGCTTTGATGTAAACCATTCCATTGTAGCTCTGGCTGTATATTTAGGGTCGTTGTCCTGCTGGAAGGTGAACCTCTGCCACAGTCTCAAGTCTTTTGCAGACTCTAACAGGTTTTCTTCTAAGTTTGCCCAGTATTTGGTTCCATCCATCATCCCATCAACTCTGACCATCTTCCCTGTCCCTGCTGAAGAAAAGCATCCTGACAACATGATGCTGCCACCACCATGTTTCACTGTGGGGATGGTGTGTTCAGGGTGATGTGCAGTGTTAGTGTTCCGCACACAATGTGTTTTGCTTTTTGGTGAAAATTTTGGTCGCATTTGACCAGAGCTCCTTCTTCCACGTTTGTTTTGTCCCCCACATGGCTTCTCGCAAACGGGACTTCCTATGGCTTTCTTTCAACAATGGATTTCTTCTTGCCATTCATCCATAAAGGCAAGATTTGTGGAGTGCACGACTAATAGTTGTGTGGATCTCTGCAGTTCTTCCAGATTTATCATGGGCCTCTTGGCTGCTTCCCTGATAAATGCTCTCCTTGCCCGGCCTGTTTCAGGGGGTATAAATACTTCTTCAAGGCACTGTAGGATTTGACTAGCAAATTAAAGACAAACTCCAGCAAACACAATCTGACTATTGTAAGCACTCCTTGACTCAACCCTATGCCACTTTTGCTGGACAGCTTGACCTGTTAATGGAAGTTGAAAAATAACTTACTGGCTGGATTGCTAGATGAAGATAAAAGGAAAAAGCCTACAAAAGAAAACTAATTCAACCACCACATCTGAACCTGCAATTTATTACATTTTTGGTTTAGGTTTAAGACTTTTGGGCAGTACAAAACATGACTAGGGTAGGTAAGAGCTCACCTGAGACTGCCCTACCTATGTAAGCCCCACTTACCCCCCCCTCCCCTCTACTTATCAGGAATGACAACGTAAAACATAAGTGGAGTTAAAATGGCCGAACACGGCCTTTTAAACATACACTTACTATATAAAAACATAAAATAACCATACATAACTTATCCAGCTATCACGATTAGAGGTCCCTGACGGTGCCACATTGCCAAATTTTTTGGGTCTGAGGCGCCAGATAGCTGAGCTGTGACCCCAGCTGCAAACACCGGCTCAGAGCCTAAACCAGCTGACCTTAGACACCCACCGGTCTTAACACTAATATGCATTATACCGTACACACTCGAGGACTCCATACGTCAGATAGATCCCCACCGTTTTCCCAATAACCATAAATAGACCTCCGTCAAGTGTAAAGCCTTACACTTGTGTGTCCCTCCACACCCGAAAAGCTCATTGTAACCCATCTTCCAAACTCAACAGCCATAGATCCGTACCCACTGCATTAGGGTGGACACCGTCACCCCTAAAAAACTGCCAAGTATCGGTCTCCAAGTCCAAGTGGCGAATAACTAAACCCCCATTCCTAACAATAAACCTAACCACTTCCTTGTTCACCTTGGTCCGTGCCTTATTAATTTTTCAACCAACCTGGCCATCCGCCAAGACGAATGAACCACGATGTCTGACCAAAGTATAAGCATTTCAGGGAATGCAGTTCAAAGTCTAAGAAAATAAAATTTTACGTCCCTGATGAGCTCCCCACATGAAGAATCAGAATATCGGGGGCCCTGTCCAACCTGGCAAAGTGAGTGACCTCCGGGGCTACCCAGCCCCATAGCATACCCAGGACCCCGATCCAACGGACATTACCCAAATCACAAGGTAGCCCTAACCTGCCTGACCTGCCATTGTGCCTAACCTCTGCCCTCCTGGTTACCCAAAACAAAAAAGAATGTCCCAAGATCCAGACGGGGCACCGCGGGACATCTGAAAAGAAAAAATCACAGTGCACCCCAACAGGAACCAGGAATGACAACACAAAACAGTAGTACAGAAGGAAAAAACCCACCCACGAAATCGGTTGGACTCCCACCTACCAATGCGCCTAACAGTATTCTCATCCAATCCCCACTGGGACCCCTCCGTGGCTGCCCCAATACGAAAGGAGTGAGAAGCGTACTCAAGTGGGTTAAACCCAGCGGCCCCCAGGCATGTACGAAAGACTGCTACAAATTGAAACTTAGATTAGACACGAGCCATCCGAATGCAGGAACAGGGCACCACCGGTCAGCGGTCGCACCAGAAAGAACTGTTCCAAGGCAAGCACCGGACAAAAACGGGGACCATTACCCCAAAAAAGCTGCACCAACATGCCCTTGCCACTGTGGTCCGTCTTGGATCGCCGAATCAAAATCCTGACTGAGGAAGAGGAAGCAACGTCCCTCACCATCAAACCCCCAGCTAGTCGTTTAGAAAGACTAACCAGCTCGCTAATGTGAAGAGCCCCGAAATAGGCCACCAAAAAAGGTCACCCTAAACAATGTTTGTTCATAACAGGATGAACAGACCTTGCGTAGCTGTCCTAAGATAGCACCTAGAACAGAAAAAGACACTGGTTGCCATTAATCAATCGCTCGGCGACCCTTCCAATACCCTCTCATGGCCTGTCCTACCGCAAATGCCTTAGTACAATCCTGCACCCCCAGCACTTTGAAACTAAAGGCCAGGCCGGCCAATTTTTTATCCACCCCAGAAGCTGATACACCCCTTCGAAAATTGTGACTCACAAAATAAAGGACCAACAAAGCAACATCCACCCCCCCCCCCATCGCCTACCTCCTCCAACAAAGAAATCCATTCCCCTCCAGGCCCTTGAGTAAACCTCCCAGGTCGCAGTACTCAACGAATCTCGAATCAATCCAGCGTCGAGTCCAAAGCGATCCTCCAAAGCCGCCGGGGACAAGGCATGCCATGTCCACTTCCGGTGCCAACACGCGAAACTCGTCCTACTGAAATCGAGATAAAGCATCTGCCACTTTGTTGCAAACTCCCGGAATATGTACAGCATAGAGGAAAGCATTTAGGCAAAGACAAAGCAAAACCAAATGACGCAAAAGGTGCACCACTGGTGGAGAATATGCAGATGTAGAATTAATCGCTGACACCACGTCCATATAGTCACAGTAAAAGCAAACCTTTTTATTGCGAAAAGCCTCCCCCCATATCTCAACCGCCAAGACAATTGGAAACAGCTTCAACAGTACTAGGTTTTTGAGAAAGTCAGCTGAATGCCACTCCTCTGGCCACCCTTCTGCACTCTGGCGGGACCATGGGTTGCCCGTCTCAAATCCAGTACCACCAAGTACCCGGCCACCTAGCGGTAGAAGAGAAAAGTGCAACAAGGCCAAACTTAGGGAGAAATCAATGGATCTCTAGCAATTAACCAGGGTAACTACTCCTGGCAAGTAAATTTGTGAGGAGCTCCCTGACTAAACCCCAGGGCGCTACACTTATGTTATGGGGATGAGGTGAGGGGGAGGGGTTCTGTTATCCTAACAAACTTCTTGACCTTTGGGGTGATAATGCTGCTTCTCCACAGATACAGTACTCTCAGTGAATGTTATCTTCCTATGACAGTAAGTGTCTTACTGGCGGGGTCACTAGGTGATAATAAAGGGAAAAAGCCTGAAAAAAGGAAATTAATACAGCCATCACATCTAAGGGTTGGTAAGCTAAAATATATTAACTGCTTGACCTCCAGAACATTTTACCTTCTTCATGACCACTGTGTTTTTTGCTATTCAGCACTGCGCTTCGTTAATTTGCAATTGCTCGGTCATGCAATACTGTACCCTAATTAAATTTATATTTAATTCAATTTATATTTTTCACACAAATAGCGCTTTCTTTTAGTGGTTTTTGATCACCACTTTTTTATTTATTTTTTAACTATATAAAAAAAAAACTATTTTGAAAAAATATGTAATATGCAAACAAAAAATAGAATTTCTTCATAAATTAAAGTGGTTTTAAAGCCTTAATGTTTTTCACCTTAATGCATTCTATGCATTAAGGTAAAAAAACCTTCTGTGCTGCAGGATCCCCCCCCCCCAGCCCCCCTTATTCTTACCTGAGCCGATCCAAACCAGTGATGTGCACGAGAGCAGCGTCTCTCGCCACTGTCTCCCTCCTTCCTGGGCAAATGCTTTGCCAAGCGAGCAGGGGGCAAGGCCAAGCCACCCACTCTGTGTCAATAGACGCAGACAGGGTGGCTTGGGAGCGAGCATGCACGGGTGCCCCCCTGAAAAGCGGCTTTTCATGTGGGTACTTGCTGAAAAGGAGGAGTCTGGAGCGTTGACGGGGATCCTGCGGGATCTCAGAACAACAGGATTAGGGCTGCCCTGTGCAAAACCATTGCAAAGAGCAGGTGAGTGTAACATGTTTGTTATTTTAATATAAAAAAAAATTAAGCTTCAATATCGCTTTAAGGACAAATGTATTCTGCTACATGTCTTTGGTAAAAAAATTAAATAAAAAAATCCCAATAAGTGTGCAGTGCCTTGCAAAAGTATTCACCCCCTTGGCTTTTTACCTATTTTGTTACATTACAGCCTTTTGTTCAATGTTTTTCTAATCTGAATTATATGTGATGGATCAGAACACAATAGTCTAAGTTGGCGAAGTAAAATTAGAAAAATATATGCATAAAACTATTTTTCAGAAAAAAAACTGATAATTGGCATGTGCGTATGTATTCACCCCCTTTGTTATAAAGCCCATAACAAGCTCTGGTGCAACCAATTACCTTCAGAAGTCATATAATTAGTGAAATGATGTCCACCTGTGTGCAAGCTAAAGCCTTGTACACACGATTGGATTTTTGGCAGGGAATTGTGTAATGACAGACTGCCTAAAATCCGACCGTACGCTCCTTCAGACAGTTGTTGTCCAACTTTCCGCCAACGGATGTTGAAAGGCAGGCTAGTAAATTTTCGGAGGACAACGGTCTGTTGTCAGATTTTTCGTATCGTGTGTACACAAGTCTGTCACACAAAAGTCCAAAGTACAAACTCGCATGCTCAGAATCAATGCTCACCAAACATGACATTAGCAGAAGGTGCCCAAAGGGTGGCGCTCAAGAGCTGAAATTCCATGTAGTACGTCACTACGTTCGTGTTTGTTGGCTAACAATTGTGTGCCGTTAGTATGCAAGACAAGTTCCTGGCACATGCCCTTTGGACAAAAGTCTGACGATATGTTGGCCAACAATCCGATCGTGTGTGAGAGGCTTAAGTGTCACATGATCTGTCATACATATACACACCTTTTTGAAAGGCCCCAGAGGCTGCAACACCTAAGCAAGAAGCACCACTAACCAAACACTGCCATGAAAACCAAGGAACTCTCCAAACAAGTAAGGGACAATGTTGTTAAGAAGTACAAGTCAGGGTTAGGTTTTAAAAAAATATCCAAATCTTTAATGATCTCTAGGATCACCATCAAATCTATTATAACCAAATGGAAAGAACATGGCACAACAGCAAACCTGCCAAGAGACGGCCGCACACCAAAACTCACGGACAGGGCAAGGAGGGCATTAATCAGAGAGGCAGCACAGAGACCTAAGGTGACCCTGGAGGATCTGCAGAGTTCCACAGCAGAGACTGGAGTATCCGTACATAGGACAACAATAAGCCGTATGCTCCATAGAGTTGGGCTTTATGGCAGAGTGGCCAGAAGAAAGTCATTACTTTCAGCAAAAAACATAATGGCACGTTTTGAGTTTGCGAAAAGGCATGTGGGAGACTCCCAAAATGTATGGAGGAAGGTGCTCTGGTCTGATGATACTGAAATTGAACTTTTTGGCCATCAAAGAAAACGGCGCAAATCCAACACATCACATCACCCAAAGAACACCATGTTTTTCAGCAGTCGGGACCGGGAAACTAGTCAGAGTTGGGGGAAAGATGGATGGTGCTAAATACAGAGATATTCTTGAGCAAAACCTGTACCACTCTGTGTGTGATTTAAGGCTAGGACGGAGGTTCACCTTCCAGCAGGATAATGACCCCAAACACACTGCTAAAGCAACACTTGAGTGGTTTAAGGGGAAACATGTAAATGTGTTGGAATGGCCTAGTCAAAGCCCAGACCTCAATTAAATAGAAAATCTGTGGTCAGACTTTAAATTGCTGTTCACAAGCGCAAACCATCCAATTTGAAGGAGCTGGAGCATTTTTGCAAGGAGGAATGGGCAAAAATCCCAGTGGTAAGATGTGGCAAGCTCATAGAGACTTATCCAAAGCGACTTGGAGCTGTGATAGCCGTAAAAGGTGGCTCTGCAAAGTATTGACTTTAGGGGGGTGAATAGTTATGCATATTGACCTTTTCTGTTATTTTGTCCTATTTGTTGTTTGCTTCACAATAAAAAAAGACATTTTCAAAGTTGTGGGCGTGTTCTGATGCAAATCCTCAAACAATCCATGTTAATTCCAGGTTATGAGGCAACAAAACACGAAAAATGCCAAGGGGGGTGAATACTTTTGCAAGGCACTGTATATTAATTTTTGTGAAAGTTATAGCTTCTACAAACTATGGTATATATGCTGGAATTTACACAGCTATGATGCTTTACTGGTAATGGTGGTGATCAGTGAGCAAATGTAAGTATTTGTGAGTAGTATTAGTTCACTGGACAGCAGGTTGATACATTTTCCTCCTCTGCCACATTTGGCATGTCACTTTTTTCGGGGTGAAGCGAGTACCTAGTTTTGACAGAAAGCCGCTTCCTCTTCCGCCCTGGCGATCTAAGTGGAAGTTCTCCTCTCCCCCTCCCTCTTCTGCAGGACCTTTCACAAAACGCAGTGAAACTTGCGCATGCACAGTGGGCAGCCGGCTGTGAAGCCATAAGCAGCATAGCCGGTTGCCTATAGTTAAGATGCCAGTGCTGGGAACCCGTAGGCTAGTGAAGAATTAGCCCTGGGTGAGGATGGTGCTGGATCCCTGGACAGTTAAAGCGGAGTTCTGCCTAATTTTTTTTTTTTAAGTCAGCAGCTACAAATACTGCAGCTGCTGATTTTTAAAATAAGGACACTTACCTGTCCAGGGCGCCCACGATGTCGGCACCTGAAGCCATCCATCCCTCGGGTCTCGGGTGGACACGCCGCCATCTTTGGTAAGGGAATCAAGAAGTGAAGCCTTGCGGCTTCACTTCCTGGTTCCCTACTGCGCATGCGCGACTCGCGCTGAGCAATCCCACTGGTCCCTGCTGTCTTCTGGGACCTGTATGTCTCCCAGAAGACAGCGGAGGGAATGGAGAAGGCGCCGGAAGTGGCGTAGATACCTGCGGGTGGCTCGGCTATCTATTCCCGGAAGTGGGAGCAAAATACCTTTAATAGACAGGTATCTGCTCACCCCTCCCCCCTGAAAGGTGCCAAATGTGACACAGGAGGGGGGGAGGATTCAGAAAAGCAGAAGTTCTATTTTTGGGTGGAACTCCACTTTAAGTGTCCTGTTATTAAAAGTCAGCAGCTACAGTATTTGTTAAATTTGAATGGAGAACCACTTTAACCAGTAAGCCACCGCCCACCGTCATATGACGGCGGGACGAGGCATCTCTTGTTCTGGGCGGACGTCATATGACGTGATCGCCCTCCCGAGCCACTGACGTCATATGATGCCTGCTGCGTCGCTCGGGACCCGGTGCGCGTGCCCGGCGGCCGCGATGTCCGCCGGGCACCCACGATTGCCGGGTAACAGAGCAGGACCTTGGATCTGTGCATGTAAACACAGATCCACGTCCTGTCAAAGAGGAGAGGAGACCGATGGTGTGTCCCCTGTACATAGGGACACCGATCGGTCACCTCCCCCAGTCAGTCCCCTCCCCCCACAGTTAGAATCACCTCCCTAGGTCATACATTAACCCCTCGATCGCCCCCTAGTGTTAACCCCTTCCCTGCCAGTCACATTTACACAGTAATCAATGCATTTTTATAGCACGGATCGCTGTATAAATGTGAATGGTCCCAAAAATGTGTCAAAAGTGTCCGATATGTCCGCTGCAATATCACAGTCACAATAAAAATCGCAGATCGCCGCCATTACTAGTAAAAAATAAATAAATAAATAAAAATGCTATAAATCTATCCCCTATTTTGTAGACGCTATAACTTTTGCGCAAACCAATCACTTATTGCGATTTTTTTTTTACCAAAAATATGTAGAAGAATACATATCGGCCTAAACTGAGCAAAAAAATTTGTTTAAAAAAAAAATAAATAAATTGGATATTTATTATAGCAAAAAGTAAAAAATATTGTGTTTTTTCAAAATTGTCCCTCTTCTTTTGTTTATAGCGCAATAAATAAAAACCACAGAGGTGATCAAATACCACCAAAAGAAAGCTCTATTTGTGGGGAAAAAATGATAAAAATTTCATTAGGGTGCAGTGTAACATGACCGCGCAATTGTCATTCAAAGTGCGACAGCGCTGAAAACTGAAAAATGGCCTGGGCAGGAAGGGGGTGAAAGTGTCCTATATTGAGGTGGTTAATGTTGCCTATTATTATTATTATTATTATTCAGGATTTATATAGCGCCAACAGTTTACGCAGCGCTTTACAATATAAAAGGGAGACAATACAGTTATAATACAATACAATAGGATTAAGAGGGCCCTGCTCAGAAGAGCTTACAATCTAATAGGGTGGGGCAGGTGGTACAAAAGGTTGTAACTGTGGGGAATGAGCTGGTGGAAGTGGTAGGAGATTAGTTGGAGACGTGATAGGCTTTCCTGAAGAGATGAGTTTTCAGGGATTGCCTGAAGGTAGCAAGAGTAGGGGATAGCCGGATAGATGGAGGTAGCGAGTTCCAGAGGATGGGAGAGGCTCTGGAGAAATCCTGGAGACGAGCATGGGAGGAGGAGATGAGAGAGCTTGAAAGCAGGAGGTCTTGAGAAGAGCAGAGAGGACGATTTGGGTGATATTTGGAGACAAGATTAGTGATGTAGCTTGGGGCAGAGTTGTGAATGGCTTTGTATGTTGTGGTTAGAACTCAACAGTAACTAGTCATGTGTCAAAGTACTTTATGGTTAAAGTCAACTGTGTATGTTAAAATTTAAAAATTTAATGCGCCACCCAATGAGCTACAAATGCTGCTGACACTACAATTAGACAAATTGTGTAAGAGAATGTGGGATAAAGTACAGCGCTAAATGATTGTCCAAATGTGCAAATATGTAAACCATAAATGACAGTACAATATTATATTAAAAGCCAGTGTTTGGCACCAGCAAACAAAAAATAGTATACAAAACAGTGAAAACACATAATGTCCATCAAACTGAATTGAGGGAAAACGTGAAGAAATCCAAACAAGTATAAATTAACCTGAAGTGAGATAGTTTGTATAGGGTGAAAAATGAATGTTCAGCCTCTGTAGAGGAAATTACTCATGAAGATAGGTAATGAACTCTTCGAGAAACACACCGCCAAGAAAGAGTCACCATCCGATGTGCAACCACTACCAACAAAGGTATTAGGGTACTCTTACCAAATGGTGTGGGTTACTTGCCAGCAGCAAGGAGCCAAACAGAACTGGAGAGATTGGACATCACAGGAACCAACATGTAGAATGCACACCAGCACAGGTCTAACATCCAAACATCACAGGAACCAACATATAGGATTCACAGCAGCACAGGTCCGACATCCAGGGGCTCATAAGCTCCACCAATCAGCAAAAAAGAGTCAAGAAGAAAAGAAATTGCCACATAACATAAAATCCTTGACTAAAAATGTATTAAATAAGGTATTGCACTTACATCAATACAGACAATACAGGCACTGTATATGGTATGATCACAGAGAACGGAGTGGAACGCAGTATATGGAGCCAGCATAGTACGTCCTAAAAAAAAATGTGTATGTTGTCCATAAAAAAAAGAATCTTTGGAAGGTGTTAGTTTTTTGGGAAAAGTGAAGCTGCCCTGGTTGGTAGACTTATGCCGTGTACACCCGAGCGCACTTCTCGTCGGACTGAACACCGAAGGACTTTCCGACGGAGTTCCGACAGAGTTCCAACTAAACGGACTTGCCTACACACGATCACACCAAAGTCCGATGATCGTTTCGAACGTGATGACGTACGACCGGACTAGAATAAGGAAGTTCATAGCCAGTAGCCAATAGCTGCCCTTGCGTCGTTTTTGGTCCGTCGGACTAGCATACAGACTAACGGATTTTTCAATAGGAATCGAGTCCGTCGGAAAGCTTTGAAACTTGTTCTATTTCTAAGGTCCGTCAGATTTTTAGACAGAAACGGTCCGATGAAGCCCACACGCGTTAGACGGATTTGTTCCGTCGGACCTTTGATGCCGAAAATTCCGGTCATGTGTACGCGCATAAGGGTTCCTCTACGATGGTCTGTGCAGAGTGATCCACAGAAGGTTCAGCTGATAGGCATTCAAGAGGAGATACTGCTGCTTCCTGAATGCCTGTTTTTTTTTTTTTTCGATGGTCCCATGTGTTTTTTTTAATGGGAATACAGCTTCACAACTGCAAGCCTAGCGTTTGGCTGGCAATTGCAGTGCCACCTCCATTAAAGTGTCGTTGTCAGGGAAATGGCCGTAGGATGGGCACTCCCGCCAGTATCCTTCATGGTCACGCCGGGCGAATCCCCGTGCGCATGCGCACACACAGGCGCGCGGCGACGGGTGCACGCAGGTGTGCAATGGTGGGTGCCTGCAGACACGCGCCCACCGTGACAATTGTTGGCGCCCTCTGGCCTATTTAAACCTGCTGCAGATACATGCAGGTTGCTGGATTATCGTCAGCTTCCTGTGTCTCCTGTTCCTGCTATCCACATCTGATTCCTGTTAACTACCCGGCTTGCTTGACCTCTCCTGCTCTCCGCCTGCATTGACCCCCGGCTTGGACTTGACTATTCTCCAGTCTCCGCACCTGTACCTTGTCTGACCGCACGGTGTTTGACCCCTGGCCGGGCTACCAACACCGTTCCTGGTTTATCCTGCTGTACCTCATTGTGGACTTATCCTGCTGTGTATGACCCCTGGCCTGGCTACCGACTCTGTTCCTGGTTTATCCTGCTGTATCTCATTGTGGACTTATCCTGCTGTGTATGACCCCTGGCCTGGCTACCGACTCTGTTCCTGGTTTATCCTGCTGTACCTCATTGTGGACTTATCCTGCTGTGTATGACCCCTGGCCTGGCTACCGACTCTGTTCCTGGTTTGCTCTACTGATCCGTAACCTGGGATCTCTCCTCGCACGGTTGCCCAATCAGCTTATCCAGCGCACCCCAGCTGCCCTCTGCTAACCAATTACCCAGCAGTAGCACTTGGCAATCCGTGCTTCTTTGGGCACCATACTCCCTGTCTCACTCCCAGGGGTATGTTGCACTTAGCCGCAAGGGGCGCCCTCTTAGCAATCCGGCCTCGCACCCGGGACTTGACAGTCGTGTTCAGCAGCAGTACTGCCCCCAATCACGACAGGGGGTATCATTTTTGCAAACAATCTCATGCTGCAGCATGTGTATGTAACAGAAGGTTACATTACTGGCTTTGCAGGACTTCTTTTTATTCACAGGAAGGCAGCAGCAGGTGTGTTTTATTTTTGAGATTGACTGGGGATGCAGCACTCTGGGAGATTGAGTCTGGAGGGAGACCCGAGTCATTACTAATGCTGGGAAACCAAGTACTGTAACCTCAGAACAGGAGGACTCATACAAATAGAAAAGCCTAGGAAGGAACAAGGCAGTTGGGGCAGTGCCAACCAGAGAGCTGTTGCAGAGGAAGCTTGAAAAAGAGCAGTTACGCTCCGAAACATGTATCTACGCTCCCCACGCTGCGCGCCCCCCCGGTGTGATGCCAGTTCCAGTCCTGTGTAGTACATGCGCTCCAGGGTGGCTCCAGGATTGCCAGTTTTGTTTCTGGAGCCCTACAAAGCTTCTTACAGCTGCATCTGCTTCCTGCCTCTTGAAGACACACTGATGCTCAACAGCAAACCACACTGGTTGCATTACATGCTTTTATCCTTAGGCTCCGTTCGCACATAGGCGTTTTGAATCACGGGCAGAATAGCTGCAATTCTGCCTGAAATTTTTCAAAATGTGTTAAAATGTCAAACCGCACATCAGTGTGTTCAGGTGCCATATATTTCAATGGCACCTAAAAACGCAGTGTGATTCTGCTGTGATTGACGCGCAACGAATCACTCTGCAATCGCACAAATTGTGCGATGTGTGTCACCCAAAAGAAGTTCCAGAACTTTGGTTTGCGTGATTGGTCGCACGACAATCGCGGCTGAATCGCACCACGTTTTTAGGTGCCATTGAAATGAATGGCACCTGAACATACTGATGTGCAAATTGACATTTTAACAGCACGTTTTGAAATTGGGCGCAGAATTTCGTCGATGTGTGAGCCTTATGCATCTTGTGAGGTGCCACTTGTGCTTTAATAAAGTATTTTCCTATATACTGCACTTAGTTGTCGCCCTCTGCTGTTTCCTTTATATGCAGTATTGAAGAGATTACTTCAGTCTCATTGAGGATATCTTTGCACCTATGGACTTTTTAGTATAATCCACACCCACACATCGATAATTGTCTGCGCTCATTGACAAAGCGAAACTGGAGCTGCGGGATCACATGACCGGACTGTGGTAGATTTAAAATAGGTAAGTACACAGATTTTTTTTTCTACAGGATAGGTATGAGGAGGGGTCAGGGAACATTTTGTTTTCACCTTAAGGTACAGATATAATAATCAAACACCATGAAAAGAATGGAATTACCCAAGGTGGTATTATATAAAATGCCTGCAAAAAGAACTACTACAGTAGTAGCTGTAATCTGGTTTCTCCCAGGCCATCAGAATGATATCACAACATGAGAGATCTCATAGAAGAAACACCCGGAGGACATACCGCGCTTCTCAATATCGGCATCTAAAAAAGGAAATGTTATAGATAAACTGATATATATATACACATGGACCAACGCAGATAAAAATGTTCCTCTAAAAACAAAAGGTCACATACAATGGAACATGTGTAATAGAAATCTGCAAATGTCATTGGTGTGGCAATAGAGTTTTTATATAGATGTGTGAACTAGTAATAGGATAAAAACTTACATTTTATTTTCGTATATGAGCAAATATATTTTTCATATAGTGTGCATATTTTTACGGTTTATAACAATGATTTTTCTTCTTGTTGTCATAAATAAATATTTACATTTCAAAAGTTGCAAGGCATTTTTTTAGTGTATTGGTGTAGTTAGTGTATTCAACTTAGTGCACGATTGCATCATACCTATTACAGTTGTGTGAAAAAGTATTTGCCCCCTTGCTGATTTTTTTTTTGCATATTTCTCACACTTAAATGATTCAGATCATCAAGCTAATTTTAATATTACACAAAGATAACCCGCGTAAAGCACGCTAACAGATCACAAACACACATCATGCCACAATCGAGGTTAATTGGATCCTGTCTAAATTGTCCCTAGTATGTATGAATGTGAGTTAGGGACCTTAGATTGTAAGCTCCTTGAGGGTAGGACTGATGTGAATGTACAATGTATATGTAAAGCGCTGCGTAAATTGACGGCGCTATAAAAGTACCTGAAATAAATAAATAATAAATAAATAAATAAAAACAATCTAAAAAAGTTCAAGAACAGATTAGAAATAAAGTAATGTACGTGTATCGGTCTAGGAAATGTTTAAAAGCCATTTCCAAGGCTTTGGAATTCCAGTGAACCACGGGGAGAGCCATTATCCACAAATGGAGATAACTTGGAACAGTGAGACTCCTTTCACACTGAGGCGCTTTGAAGGCTCTACAGCGCTAAAAATAGCGCCTGCATAGCCCCTGTAAAGAGCCTCTCCTGTCTCTTGAGTGTGAAAGCCCAAGTGCTTTCACACTGGAGCGGTGCGCTTGCAGGACGGTAAAAAAAGTCCTGCAAGCAGCATCTTTGCAGCGCTGTAGGAGCGGTGTATACACCACTCCTAAAGCGCCCCTGCCCATTGAAATCAATGGGGCAGCGCCGCTTTGCCGGCAGTTTTAACCCTTTTTCGGCCGCTAGAGGGGGTTAAAAGCGCCCCGCTAGCGGTCAAATAGTGTCGCTAAAACGACGGTAAAGCCCTGCAAAAAATATCGGTGCTTTACCATTATCGCCACCAACGCCTCGGTGTGAAAGCACCCTGATGAACCTTCCCAGGAGTGGCCCGCCTACAAAAATGACTCCAAGAGCATGACGACGACTCATCCAGGAGGTCATAAAAAAACCCAGAACAACATCTAAAGAACTGCAGGCCTCACTTGCAACAGGTAAGATCAGTGTTCATGATTCAAAAATAAGAAAGAGACTGGGCAAAAATGGCATCCATGGGAGAGTTTCAAGGCCAAAGCCACTGCTGACCAAAAAGAACACAAAGGCTCATCTCACATTTACCAAAACATCTTGATTATCCCCAAGACTTTTATCAATTCTTTATTTTTGAATAACATATAATACATTCCACATAAAGCACTTCACTTAATCTTCATATCCTCTCTTACATCTCCATTTTACCGTAATATAACAACGTAATACATTTTCTTTAAAGTGGATCTGAATCTCATCTACCCGATAAGAATGTATAATTTCCCTTTTCTCTTTTCATAACCCTTTACCAACCCTCACCCTCAAACGCAAAAAAAAAAAAAAAAACAGGAGGCACCCCCTTCTCATTCCCGTTCGATCGCACATAATCTACCTCTCCTGTTCTCTACTTCTATAGTCCAGGAAGGGAGTCCATATCCTCCAGTATTTCTCGTCTTGTTCTTTCAACATCAAGGTCAAATTTTCCATTTGTTGGATTTCTGTAATTCTGGCCCACCACTGTATTTTGGTCGGAGGGACTGAACTCTTCCACAAAGCCGGTATACAGGCCTTCACCGCCGCAAGAAGGTGTTTAAGCAAAGAATTCTTATATTTTTCCACCGACAAGGGGACATCATTTAATAGAAATGCAGCCGGATTATTCCCGAGAGACACACCTGTAATATCTTTAATCGTTTCCTCAACCATTTCCCAAAAACCCTTGATCTTCTCACAATCCCAAAATATGTGCAACATCGTGCCCTCCGCTCTCATACAACGCCAACACATATTTGAAGCCTGTGGGAATATTTTATGTAGAACAGATGGTGTTCTATACCACCTAGTGAGGATTTTATATCCTCCCTCTTGGTACCTGCTAGCAATCGATGTCTTATGTGTGGATTTTTTAATTTTAACCTTCTGTCTTTGGGAGAACGTTACCCCTATCTCTCTCCCAAGCTTGAATGAAGTTAAGCTCCTGGGGAGCTTCCAGACTCGTTAGTACCTCATAAAAGTGTGATAGGGAGTGTCTCATACTCTCTCCGTCTAAACATCTCCGTTCTAAGCAGGATAAATCCCGTACCACTGGATAAACTTTAATTTTCAAACAGATAAAAGCTCCTAGCTGCATTGCCCTAAAATAATCTAAATCGGGTGTCACTTCTCCCTCTATCTCACCTCGTGTCATCAAGCAGCTACCCCTAGAAAAGTGTATGAGCCTGTTTCTCCCCCTTGTTTTAGTACCTCATACCTCCGATCTAGTAGGCCAGGTTGAAAGTCTGGTGAACCCAGCACCGGGGCCATAGGGCTCGGAAGAGATCAAAGGTTTGTCTTTTTGAAAATCATATTGATAGTACGAATGGTTGCACCTGTCAGTGGATGTTTTTTCGCTATTATAGGTAGTTTCGATTTTGCTATCCATGCTAGGCCCTCCAAGGGGATTTTAACTGTCACTTGTTCTAACTGTACGTGTGGTTTCTTCATGGAAGCGCACCATTCCACCGCTCTAGCTAACTGTGAGGCTTCCTGGTATCTCACTGGGTCTGGAAAGCCAATACCTCCTTTTTCTTTTGGGAGCACTAAAATATTTCTCCTTACTCTTGCTGGCTTCCCTGCCCAAATGAACCTCAGAAACCTTGATCTGAGGTCCTTCAGGAAATATGAAGGGATCTTTATTGGCAAGGTTTGCAATAAGTAAAGGTGTCTAGGCATCACGTTCATCTTTATGATGTTGGTCCTTCCAAACCAAGTAAAGATCTCCCTATCCCATCTCCTGAAGTCCTGTTTAATTTGTCTTAGCATCGGGGCATAGTTTAATTCAAACACTCTGCTGAGCTTCTTAGGAATTTTAGTCCCCAAGTAACTTATATGAGAGTCTGACCATCTAAAATTAAATTGTGACTTTATCTGTTGTATTTCAGATACCTTCATTTCCAACCCCATAGCTTCGGATTTAGTGTAGTTCATCTTATAATTTGCTAATTCCCCATAGTTACTTATTTCCCTTAGAAGGGATGGGAGGGATATAATTGGGGAAGTTACAAAAAAAATAAAATCATCAGCATAGGCTGCCAGCTTATGCTCCTCTCTTTCTGTCTTGATACCATTAATGTTGGGATTGGCACGTATCTTCCTTAGAAAAGGCTCCAATGTGAGAATAAAAATAATAGGCGATAAGGGGCAACCCTGGCGCGTTCCATTTCGTATCCTCAAGGGGTGCAACAATCTGTCAATTACCTTAACCCTCGCACTCGGGATTGAGTAAAGGTTTGAGAACCAACTCAGCATTCCATCACCCAGTCCAATATGCTGTAGGGTGGCCTCAAGAAAAATCCAGTCAACTCTATCGAATGCTTTTTCTGCATCAGCTGAAAACAATATTAAAGGTTTCTGTCGACTTTGTGCAGTGTAAATCGCATTAATTACTCTCTGCGTGTTTTCCCTCCCCTCCCTTCCAGCAGTGAATCCCACTTGATCTGGGTGTATCAATGCGGGGATATACTCTTCTAGTCTAATCGCTAGAATCTTAGAAAAAATTTTTAAATCCACATTCAGCAATGCAATCGGCCGGTAACTGGAACATTGAGAGGGATCCTTTCCCTCCTTCGGGATTACTGCTATATGTGCCATTAATGTCTCACTGGGTAACATCTGTCCCTCCCGTAGTGAATTAAAAGCCGCTATGAATCTTGGAGCCAATTTCTCAGCGAAAAGTTTATAATATGCCAGGGTATATCCATCTGGGCCCGGTGCTTTCCCTACTTTTAGAAGGTTTACTGCTCTCTTGAATTCTTCTATTGAAATTGGTACATCTAGATCTCCTCCGTCAGCTTTGGCATTTCTGAGTTACATAGGTAGTCTCTTACCCTCTCCCATTTATTTTTACGCCTCTGTGGGGAATGGTGGCAATCTAGTTGATAAAGACCCTCATAGTACTCCGTAAAAATCTGTGCCATATCCTGCGAGGAGTTGACCACCTCACCCCTCTGTGTCTTAATACCCGACAAGTGCTTCTGTGTTGTAGCATCTTTAAGGGCCTTAGCCAACATCCTACTCGGTTTATTCCCAAATTCATATAGTGTCCGCCTTCCCCGTTTCAATTTCGCTTTAGCCTGTTCAATGAGTAGAGAGTTCAGATCTTCCCGGAGACCACTTAGTTTCTCCTCTAATTGCTGTGTCTGAGATTTTTTATGTTTTAGCTCTACTTCCAGAATTTTTTTAAGTAAAGCCTCAATCTGTTCGTTGAGCTTTTTTTTCCTATGCACCCCTAAAGATATCAAGACTCCTCTCAACACACATTTATGTGTTTCCCAAATACAAAGTGGGGTGACTTCATCCGTATCGTTTGTCAAAAAGAAAAAATCCAATTCCTGGCTTAATTTTTGTTCATACTCTTTATCCTTTAACAAAGTCTCATTAATCTTCCAATGCCACTCGCGGCGTTCTTCCTCCCCCTAAATCTAGTATACAGTTTGTTGGAGCATTGTCCGACAAGGTAAATTAACCTATGTCCGCACTCACCATTGATGTTATTGCCATCTGTGATATCAAGATGTAATCAATGCGAGTGTATGACTTATGTTTTGCCGAGAAAAATGTATAATGTCTATCTTGTACATGAAGCGACCTCCAGGTATCTATCACCTGCAAATTACTTAATAATTTTTTGTCGATGAGAGGTGTGACACTCCCCTGGACGCATCTAAGAGAGGATCCAGTGTCAAATTTAAATCTCCTCCTATCACCAGAATACCTTCCTTATACTGATGTATCATTTGTAGGATAGTTTCTAAGTAACCGACCTGATCTTCATTTGGGAGGTATAGGTTCACTAATGTAACCCTCTGCGATCCAATTAGTCCCTTTGCGATTAAAAGACGGCCCTCCTCATCTGTGATTACTTTCAACTCCTTCCATGGGATCTGTTTCGAAATGATAATAGATACACCATTGGATTTAGCGCTCAAGGATGCACTGTGATAAACCACCGGAAATTTATGATTTACGAGTTTTGGTATTCTATCCCTTCTAAAGTGTGTCTCCTGGAAAAAAGCGATCTGCGTCTTTAACTTTCCCACTTCCGCAAGCAGTCTAATCCGTTTCTCCGGAATGTTCAGTCCCTTAACATTATATGAGGTGAATTTTATTCTAGTCATATCTTTACGATCGCCTGGGAACTGCGAGGAGGGGGGACCCCAAAAACAAAAACAAAAAAACAAAAACAAAAAAAAAACCCCTCCCCCCGATTCCCTTGTACCACTAAGGGGAATAATCCAATCGGCACGAATCCTCGATGCCGTTGGAGAAAAAAAAAAAAATTTAAACCCTAAAACGCCTCTAACTTTCCTCCACTCGGAGGGGAGACGTTTGTTATTGGGGGATGTCCCCGAGCACGTGAAGTTTGAGCGTAAGTATATCAGCAGCAGCGCGCCCAGTAAAAATAACTAAGAAAAGTTTCCAAAATATTTACAATTACAAATCACCAGTATATCACCATATGTCCCTCCACTTTTACAGCAAAAGAAAGAAAAGGCAGCATTATGCAGTTGTATTTACATTTCCATACTTATTTGGCAATTACAATCATAATACATGGTTTACCCCCTCCCCCCTCCAACCCCCCCAGCCCGTCCTCCATATCTAACCCACTTCCTTTCTACCCTCTACTCTTGATAAATTACACCGTGCATTTCACTCATCCTTCCCATATCCCCCCACCCGGTCCCCTCCCCTGTGACCCCCACTCGACCCCCTATAGCACCACTACCCATCCCCATCACCCCCAGATAAAAAAAAAAACCCCTTCTTATAACCTTTTCCCACCCTAATTCATGAATAACACTGAAACATTTATTTTTCCCACACAAATTTGTATATGATTATCCCCGTGCCGAAAAATAAATAAATAAATAAATAAATAATTTTGTGTCCTACCCCTTTTTATGACCTTATCCCACCCTAATTAATGAATAACACTAAAACATTTATTTTTCCCACACAAATTCATATATGATTATCACCGTGCCGGAAAAAAAAAAAATTGTGTCCTACCCCTTTTTATAACCTCTTTCCACCCTAACTCATGAGTAGCACCAAAACATTTGTTATTCCCACACAAGTTTGTATATAATTATCACCGTGCCAAAAAAAAAAAAGTAATAGTGTCCTACCCCTTTTATAACCTTTTTTCACCCTATTTCATGAATAACACCACAACATTTGTATATGATTATCACCGTGTCAACCCAGAAAAAAGGGGTCACCTTCCCCCCCCTCCCCCCCCTTCATTAACCAACACATCCCCAACCCCCCACCCCCCCCCACACCTATCCCATCCCATTCCTCATGTGTATCCTAAAAACAACGTGATAATCACCCAAAACACAGCAAAAATCTACCACCCTCACAACAAACCATAAAAAAGTGAATTAGAAAAAAAAAAAAAAAAAAAGGAAGAGCAGAGGTATCTCATATTGACAGCAATTTAAATCCTATTGTCCCTTTATCAGGGGTTTCCTCCCGCCTTCACACCAAAGTAAACAAAATCTTGAGGGAGAACCACTAATAAGCAAAAAAAAAAAATTAAAAAAAGGATGAAGGGGGGGTGTATGGGGAGGGGAGTATAAGGAGAAGTGGAAAAAGAAATCTAATGATACTCCATACAGTCTGGGCTATATAAAAAAAATTCAAAAAGAGGGGGAAAAAAAATAAGAAAGGAAAATCCACTTTGAAGATCAAAGTCCAATTATTCTGCTTCCTTCTCCCAATTCCTTCTCCTCTGCCGTTTCTTCTGTTGGTTATACCCCCCCATAGTCTCGATTGAGATGTCAACCTAGTCGGGAACCTCCACTACTTCCGAACCCAGAAACTTGAATAAGTCCGGTAATTGCTCTGGTACAGATAAGGTGAAGGCGCGTTCATCCTTTTTTATAATTAATGATAATGGGTACCCCCATCTATAGGTTGCGCCCTTTGCCCGTATTTGGTCCAGAAATGGCCTCAGTAGCCGTCTCCTTATCTTCGTCTGCCAGCTAAGGTCTGGGAACACCTGAACCTCCTGAGCTGCATATTCCAATGCACCTTTCTTCCACACTGCTCTCATTATATCTTCCTTTACTTTGTAAAAGTGAACTCGACTTAACACATCTCTGGGAGACCCTTGTTCCGGGATGAGCCCTACCGGACTCCTATGCACACGATCCAACTCAATATGAGTATCAAAGGGGTTCTCCAGATATTTGTTAAAGATATCAATTGCTGTCTTTCTCAAATCAGGTGTTTTTATGGTTTCTGAGATCCCTTGAATGCGTACATTGTTTCTTCTCCTTCTGTTCTCAGAATCCTCAGCTTGCAACTGTAAAATTAACAATTTTTGATGTTGTGATTTTAACTTTCTTTCCAACAAATCAATGTGCCGAGGACTGCAAAGACTCACAGCTACACAATCTTTTGTCCATTAACTCTAACTTGGCACCTACTTTGCTCATTTCCTCCCTTACAGCCGCTTTTAAGTCGCTCATCAGGACTTGTATGTCCTCTTTGGTCGGTAACGCCTGTATGAGCTTCCTAATGTCCGGTTCACCACCACCAGCCACTACTATCATCTCCCCCGTATTTAAAGAACATACCTGAGCCTCTGTGGTAGCCCTGGTCCATGGCGTGATTGGGGAGCTTACTTCAACGGCCTCTGTCAGCTCTGTGCGGATGTTCCCAGCTGACCTACTTGAGGTGGCTGAGATGGCTGATTCCTCCATGGCCGCTAGCTGTCTCTGAGCGGCCCGTACAGCACGCTGGGAGGCAGCACTGGCCTCCACTGACATGGCTGGTTCTTTTTTTGCTGCTGCAAGGTACTTGAGCGGGTGTCTGGGTGCCACCGTCTCTCCTATGCCCTTCTCTCGTCCACGTCCCGGCATGTATTCCTGGCGTTCCTGGCGTCTCTCACTCAGCCCGCTCACAATCTCTTGCTTGGACGCGCCACTGCGATGCACCGCCCCTCACTCCGTCATGCTCAAGCCGCACCCCCTGGCGTCAGCATCACAGCGCCCCCTTCCCCCTCCCCAAGACTTTTAGGCAAATATTCTGTGGACTGATAAGACAAAAATGTAACTTTTTGGAAGGTGTTACAAGGTGTTACATCTAAAGTCATGGTCTGTCTAAACCTAGAGAACCTTACCATCAGGTTGTCAGATTAAATGAATGATATTGCAACAAACTGCATGTAGTGCTGTGTATTGCTTGGGCATTGTACATCCTGAATCTCTATTCATCTCAAGCTATGGTGGGGATGGCACATTGTGATACCTTCATCCTTGGTGCCAAAGTACCTTGTTCTGTCACCTCTATCCAGTGAACAGGGAGCTGACCCAGAAAGCAGTAATGTTCAGCCAGAAAGTAGCAAGATGTGTGTATCACTGACTGAAAATACAACTCATGCAGCAAATAAAACGTTGAATATATTTGTATTTTAACCATCAATTCCTGGAGTTACACTTTAATTTGGGTATTGTGGCTAGGGATGGGCCGAACGAACCCCTGTTCGGTTCGCACCAGAACTTTCGAACACCGCGAAAGTTCGGACCCGAATAACGAACCCCACTATAGTCAATGGAACGTCAAAAATCAATAAGTGCCCATTTTGAAGGCTTATATGCAAGTAATTGGGCATACAATGATTATAGGGGTCTGGGTCCTGCGCTGGGGACATGCATCAATAAAAAAAAAAGTTTGTGAAAAATTGGTCTTTGGGTGTTAATTGTGCCCATGAAACCTATACCAAAAACATTCTTCCAGATGAAATGATTGAAACACCCTCAAAGCTAGGCAGCCTGGAAGTCCTGCAAAGATTCCACATCCCAAAAAGACTTAATCAGTGACATCGGCATTAGGGGCTTCATAGCTGGTTATCCAGGACTGATTCATTTTTTATAAAAGTCAAATGGTCCACGGAGTCTGTGGATAGACACGCTATATGATCAGTAACCTAACCTCCTGCAGCACTGAATGCCTATTCTGAAAGCACGCTGGATGCAGGGCAGCCCAAAAACTCAATAGCATACTGGGCAAGTTCTGGCCAGTGGTCTATTTCCATGACCCAGTAAGTCAGTAGATCGTCAGTTGGAAAACTCTCCATCTCTGTTTTGGCCCTGAGGTAATCATGCAACATGTGATGCAGACGCTGCCAATGGAATGTGGAAGCTGACAGCCCTGGGCGGCGAGGACTAAAAAAATTCCGAAATGCCTCACTTAGCCAGACGCCTTCTCCAACGCTCCTCTCTTGACCAACAGAAGACACAAAACTACGTTTTCCACGACACTGTAACCTACTGGAGTCAGGAAAAACGTTCAATAAAATCCTCTTTAACGTGTCCTCAAGAGATTTTATCTTCTGCACTCTCTGTGTGGACAGGATGAGTTCTGAGACCTTCCCCTTAAAACGGTGGTCAAGGAGGGTTGCCAACCAGTAATCATCCTTCTCCTTTATGCCACTTATTTTTGGGTTCTTTCGCAGGCTTTGAAGCATGAGGTTGCCCATGCGCCTCAAATTTGCAGAGGCTTTAGAAGCAGACTCCTCAGGGTCACTCAGGATGACAGCATCTGGAACTTCCTCCTCCCAGCCACATACTACTCACTAGGGTCCTGGGGTTGGAAAACCATCGCTTACAGATTGACGCATGTCTTCCTCTTCATCGAAGCCTATGAAAGTGTCAGAATCCTCCTCTTTATCCTCCTCCCCTCTCTCCTCCTGTGTGTTCTGTGACATAGGAATGATGGTGTCTGGATAAAGTGGGCCTTGAGAGGAAAGGAAGTCCTCCTCTTCCTCCTGCTGCTCTGCCTCCAGTGCCCAGTCCATAATGCCATGCAGAGTCTGCTACAGCAGGAAAACAACAGGGATTGTTTCACTGATGCATCCACTGTCATGGCTCACCATCCTCGTGACCTCCTCAAATAGTGACAATACAGTGCATGCATCCTTAATGATCAGCCATTTGCAATGGGTAAAAAAGCTGAGGTGGCCTGAGCCTGTCGTCGTGTCTCTGCTCCATGTATAGCCGCTGCAGCATTGACAATGTCGAGTTCCACCTGATGGGCATGTCACAAATTAGGCGGTTTACGGGCAGGTGGATTTCCCGCTGAATTTCAGCCAACCGAGCACTGGCTGTGTATGACCGCCTGAAATGGCTACAGACTCTTCTGGCCAGCTTTAGCACATCTTGCAACCCTGGGTACGTATTTAGGAAATGCTGCACCACCAAATTGAGGACATGTGCCAGGCATGGCACAGGTGTCAACTTTCCCTGTCTAAGGGCAGACAGGAGGTTTGAGCCATTATCGCACACCACCATTTCTGGCTCCAGCTGGCGTGCTGTGAACCACCTCTGGGCCTGTCCCTGCAGAGCTCCAAGAATCTCTGCTCCGGTGTGGTTCCTGTCCTCTAAACACACCAGCTGAGTCACTGCATGGCACCTTTTAGCCTGACTCTGGGAATAGCACTTTGAACGCTTAGGGGGTACCTGATGTTCATAGGACAATTCTGCAAAGGAGGGCATGGAGGTGGAGGAGGAGGAGGGGGTAGAGCTCACAGGTCTGGCATCATCACCACCAGCTGTATGGAGATGTGGGGGCACAAGCTGCAGCACCGAGCCCTGTCCTGCATCCTTTTGAGTTGCAAGCAGCGTTACCCAGTGTGCTGTGAACAAAGTATATTGGCCCTGCCCATGCTTGCTGAACCATGTGTCAGCAGTAAGGTGGATTTTACGTCCTGACTGCCTTGCCCAACAATGCCAGAACATTCTCTTCCACATGATGGTAGAGAGATGGAACGGCCTTACGTGAAAAGTAGTAGCGACTGGCAACCTGCCCTTGTGGTACAGCACATTGTGCGTATTCACGGAAGGGAGCAGAATCCACCAGGCTGAAAGGCAGAAGTTGGAGAGCCAACAGCTTTGACAAGCTTGCATTTAGACGTGGCAGGGACTGTATTTTTTTTTTTCCACTGTAGCAAAAGGGGAAAGAAAATTTTGCCAGCTACAGTCTACAGCTGGTGGTGTGCTTCTGGCAGATGTGCTGCTAGGACCTGGGACACCCTGTGCTATACCATCATGCCTGTCAGTGGAGGCTGCTGAGAGGTAATTACTCAGTATAGCAAGGGCAGACTGAAGTGGGTAAGGAGGAGGAGGTCGAGGAGGAGGGACAGATTTTTGCCCCTTTTGTATGGATTTTAGGTGCTCTTGCCAATGGGCTGAGTGGTTGGACGTTAAATGCCTTGTTAAGCATGTGGCACCCAAATGGCTGGTGTTTTTGCCACGTTTGATGTGTCTGAGACACAGTTCGCAGATAGCAACAGTGCTAAAAAAGGCCCAGACAGCTGAGCTTTGGGGAGTGGGCCAGAAGATAACAGCTGCAGAATGTGATGGAATAGGGTGGCTGCTCTCTACTGTTTCGTGATGTCGGTCTTCTTAGGGTTTGACCCCTCACCTTCAGTTTTCTCCTCTGCTCTATCTGGCACCCAAGTTGCATCAATGACCTCATCATCATCTCCATCATCATTACAATTGGATACAACTTGGCAATACGCTGCTGCTGGGGGAACATGAATGCCAATTTGTCTACTAGTGTTCTTCCCTCTCTCTAGGCTCATGTTCCTGTCATCCTCAACCTCAGAACCAACATCTGAATCCAGTAATGGCTGGGCATCATCAAGGAGCAAGTGGCTGACGCTGTGGTCAAATAACCCAGCTGACTCCTCTATGGCTGATATTGGGGCTATGGAAGGAATAGATGTGGACAAGGAGGCAGGTTTATCCACTCTGACAACTGCAGGGGACTGCACACTTGAATCTGCTTGCATGACACAAGATTAGGAGAATGAGGAAGGTTTAGTAAGCCAGTCCACCACCTCCTCTGCATGCTGTGGCTGGATAGCACGGGCAAACTCACTAAACAGAGGAAATGAAGCCTTGCCTGAGGACTGACCACCATGTCCACCTTTGCCTATGGACGCATTTGTTACTGGCCCCCTTACAATGCCAAGGGAACGTCTGCCTCTCCCTGTTGACCTCCCAGACATTATTGGGAGGGAGTGGGCGGTCCTTTTAAGCAAATGTAAAGAAGAAGTGGAAATCTGTACGTAGATGCACTTTAATCGATGTAAAGTGGTGTTTGGTGCACTTTAATTTGAGTACTCACACTGCACAGACAAACTCCAGGGATACACTATAATATACTGCAATATAATGCGCCAAACATACAGTGACGTACAGAACTATATGGCTTTAAACTTGCAGTAACGCACACAGAAGTAATTGCTGTTAAACTTGCAGTAACACACACAGAAGTAAATGGCGTTAAACTTGCAGTAACACACAAAACTATATGGCATTATACTGGCAGTAATGCACACAGAACTATATGGTGTTAAACTGGCAGTAACATACACAGAACTATATGGCGTTAAACTGGCAGTAACGCACACAGAACTATATGGCGTTAAACTGACAGTAACGCACACAGAAGTAAATGGTGTTAAACTTGCAGTAACGCACAAAACTATATGGCGTTAAACTGGCAGTAACACACACAGAACTATATGGCGTTAAATTGGCAGTAACGCACACAGAACTATATGGCATTAAACTGGCAGTGACGCACACAAAACTACATGGCGTTAAACTGGCAGTAACGCACACAGAAGTAAATGGCGTTAAACTTGCAGTAATGCACAAAACTATATGGCGTTAAACTAGCAGTAACGCACACAGAACTATATGGCGTAAAACTGGCAGTAACGCACACAAAACTATGTGGCATTAAACTGGCAGTAACGCACACAAAACTATGTGGCGTTAAACTGGCAGTAACGCACACAAAACTATATGGTGTTAAACTGGCAGTAACGCACACCGAACTATATGGTGTTAAACTGGCAGTAACGCACACAAAACTACATGGCGTTAAATTGGCAGTAACGCATACAGAAGTAAATGGCGCTAAACTTGCAGTAACGCATAAAATTATATGGCGTTAAACTAGCAGTAACGCACACAGAACTATATGGCGTTAAACTGGCAGTAACACACACACAGAAGTAAATGGCGTTAAACTGGCAGTAATGCACACAAAACTATATGGGGTTAAACTGGCAGTAAAGCACACAGAACTACTGTATATGGCGTAAAAAATGGCAGTAACGCACACAAAACTATATTGTCTTAAACTGGCAGTAACGCACACAGAAGTAAATGGCGTTAAACTGACAATAACACACACAGAAGTAAATGGCGTTAAACTGGAAGTAATGCAATCAAATAGACAGTGTTCAACCGTCACTACACTATATGAACTGTCCCTACTCTAGCTATACACTAATGTCAAGATTACTGACACGGTCTCACTACACTACACTGAAACTATCTGAGCTGTCCCTACTCTACACTAATGTACGTATGAATGACACGGTCTCAGTACACTACAGTGAAACTACCTGAGCTGTCCCTATTCTAGCTGCACACTATGCAAATCTGAATGATGGTCTTCCTCACTACACTCACACTATCCCTAGACTGACACTAAACTAATATTCTACACTGACAATTGAAGCAAAATAGCACAGTATAGCACACTAACTAATAGCACTGAACAGAGCCCTGTTCTATCTCTCTCCACGCTGAAATCACACTGAAAATGGCACAGTCTGACACACCGCATCTCCAATTGTGACCAATCACAGCTGATCATCGCGTGAACCAGGAAGTGCCAGTAAACGGCATTCCTCGGTTCGCGCTGACAGGGAGAGTCGATCGTGGCTCTTCCTGTCAGGGGGGGGTCTGTGCTGATAATCAGCACATTGATTATCCGCACAGCCCCCTCAGATATGCCAATCACATGCCAATAAGTGCCCAGCAGTGTCCCCATAATAAAAGACTGCTAGTGCCCACCACAGTGCCAATCAGAGCCCACCACAGTGCCAATCAGTGCCCAGCAGTAACACCTGTCAGTAACACATCAGTACCTTATCATCAGTGCTGTCCATCAGTTCCACCTGTCAGTGCCAATCAGTACCACCTATCAGTGCCAATCAATGCCGCCTGTCAGTGCCCATCAGTGCCGCCTGTCAGTGCCCATCAGTGCCGTCTGTCAGTGCCCATCAGTGTCACCTATCAGTGCCCAAGAGTGCCGTCTATTAGTGCCCATCAGTGCTGCATATCAGTGCCGCCTATTGGTGCCCATCAGTGCTGCCTGTCAGTGTCCATCAGTGCCGTCTGTTAGTGCCCATCAGTGTCACCTATCAGTGCCCATCAGTGCTGCATATCAGTGCCGCCTATTGGTGCCCATCAGTGCTGCATATCAGTGCTGCCTATCAGTGTCCATCAATTCTACATATCAGTGCCTCCTCATCAGTGCCCATCAGTGCCACCTTATCAGTGCCACCTCATCAGTGCCCCCTCATTAGTGCCCATCAGTGAAGGGGAAAAAATTATATGACAGAAACTGAGAAAAACTTTTTTTTTTCACAAATTTTGTTTTTTACAAAAGTTTGATTAGCAAAAAATAAAAACCCCAGAGGTGATTAAATACCCCCAAAAGAAAGCTTTATTTGTGGGAAGAAAATGATAAAAATTTAGTTTTGGTACAGTGTTGCATGACCGCGCAATTGTCATTCAAAATGCGACAGCGCTGAAAGCTGAAAATTGTCCTGGGCAGGAAGGGGCAAAAGTGCCTGGTATTGAAGTGTTTAAAATAAAAAATTACATTTACAAACCAACAACATAACAACATATACTAAAATACAACATTTATTCAACACAAAGTAGATATTCAGGACGTGAACCTGATAAAATGACTGCTGTTACACCTGTGACGACTTATTCCAGACAGAATTAGTAGGTATTATCTTGACCGATTTAAATCCGCCTTTACACGGGAGTAAATTCTGTCTAAATCTATATCTAGCCAGAAAAATAGCTGTAATAAAAAAAAATGCCTGGGCAGAAAATTGTTTTTGCCAGGCTTTATAAGATCATATGGCGGTTTGAAAAATGTTATTTTCCGCTCTACTCTACAGTTAAGCTTAAGGGTAGAATGTAATAACAGAACGTTTCTAGAATCTAGAATCTATTGTTCCATCCCAGGCCACAGTCTAGCTTTACGCTAGGGGCTTTGGCTTTATTTAAATGACGGGAAAATATCAGCATGCATTAGTCGCCTTTAACATGTTTTAAAGTCTAAAGACTCCAGAGTAGCACTTTTTTTTTTTAGTATTCATTAGACCCCTTTCACACTGGGCCGCCTGTACGTTTGCGGTAAAGCTCCGCTCCTTTTAGTGGCTCTTTATCGCTCTTTAAGCAGCGCTTTCCGGCCACTAGCGGGGCGCTCTTAACCACAAAACTGGACTTAAAAACTCCCGTGTTGTATCGCTTACAAAGAGCTGCCCATTCATTGCAATGGGCAGGGGCGTTTTGGGAGCGCTGTAAACAGTGCTCCCAAACCGCCCCAAAGATGCTGCTTGCAGGACTTTTTTTGAACATCCCGTGAGCGCACCGCCCGGGTGTGAAAGCACCCATTGCAATAAATGGGAGGTAGTTTTCAGGTGCTTTACAGGCGCTATTTTTAACTCTAAAATGCCTGAAAACTGCCTCAGTGTGAAAGAGGTTTGAGAGCCATTTTTGGCAGGTGAGTGCGAAAAACGGCTGAATCCTAAAATGTTACAGATTTCAGTCACTTGCCTCTTGAGAAATTATTTTTTTCAAGCTCCAGCAGAGATCTCTAGCAGCACCCAGTCTATTTCTGGCCGGCTAATTTACAGAGGTGTTCCTATCCTAAGCACTGCATTACATTCTGTCCACCGTTCTTAAGAATCATATAAATCTCCATAATTAAACTTTCCAGACTATGCAATCGGTATATCAAGTTTTAGCGTCCCGTGTCTGCTTAGCTGAAAGGTGTTCATTAGCTAGCAGGCTTCCAGGGCACCCTTATGTTTTCAAGATGTTACCAAATATTTTATGATTTTATAAGAACGAAACTCTCTCAAACAACATTAATTATTTTTAATCCTTATGCCGCTAAATAAATAGAAAGGTGTATTATATTTACTTGTTTAAAAAAAAAAAAAATTATGTAGAGCTCCCCCCATAAGGGCTGTTTGATTTTGGACCTTTTCCTCCCACACCACCCACAGGCAGGCAAAAGGGATTTTCGCACTCTCTCAGTGGCTCAATAATCAGTCTAGGGCAGTGGTCTCCAAACTGAAGCCCAAGGACCTTTATCTGGCCATTGGGGTACATTTCCTCCCACTGATACAAGACACTATTCCTCCCACTGACATTAACAACAGGGCACTAATCATCAAACCAACACCAATGATGGAACACTATTTCTCAAACTGGCACCAATGATGGGCGCTATGCCTACCACTGATACCAATTATGGACCACGATTCCTCCCACTGACACCAATGATGGGGCACTATTCTTCCCACTGACACCAATGATGGGTCACTACTCCTCCCACTGATACCAATGATGGGTCACTATTACTCCCAATGATGGGTCAGTATTCCTCCCACTGATGCCAATGATGGATCACTATTCCTCCCACTGACATCAATGATGGCTCACTATTCCTCCCACTGATGCCAATGATGGCTCACTACTCTTCCCACTATTCTTCCCACTGATACCGATGGTCTAGGGGAATTGGTTTTTAAATTAGAACTATAGGCAAAACTTTTTTTGCATTTTGGATAGATTAAGGGAGCGCTTCAACCCCTGTAAGGTTTATTTTGGCCCTCTTTCTGCCATTGGAGAGATTCACCTTCACTTCCTGTCCCATAGACAAAACAGGAAGTGAGAGGAAATCACTGCAAATAAAGGAGTTGTAAAGTCTCGAGGGTTTTCACCTTAATGCATTCTATACATTAAGGTGAAAAACCTTCTGTGATGTAGCAGCCCCCCCGAGACCCCCTTTTACTTACCTGAACCCGTTCGTTCCAGCGTCGAGGACAAGCCCAGCAGCTCCAGCCACTGTATCAGATCCTCATTGGATAGATTGATAGCAGCAGGAGCCCTTGGCTCCTGCTGCTGTCAATCATATCCAGTGACACTGGAGCCAGGGGCGGGGCCGAGTCCTGCTGTCTGTGTTAATGGGTGCCCCCATGGAAATCGGCTCTCCGTGGGGGCACTTGTCGAAGAGAAGGACCCAAGAGCACCGCCGGGGGACCTCAGAAAATGAGGATCGGGGCCACTCTGTGCAAAACCCTTGCACAGAGCAGGTAAGAATAACATGTTTGTTATTTTAAAAAATCACTTTTTACAATCCAATCGATTATAACATTCTCTACGCTTTATTACCTTGATTCTACCCATAGGTAAGAATGTTGGAACTGTAGGTTTATTTGTTCCCTCTCTTCCTGCCTAAGTTACTACTATTAAAGGTCAATCAACATTTTATTATAGATCCTTCCAGTGTACAGCTGCTCCTAATGAGTGGAAATTATCCACGAAACGCGCCAAGTCTATACCGATGCTATGTCACAGCAATCATGCATGTACCATGGGTTTTTTATTTTGTGAATCAATTACTTATTGCCAATCATGTTTATTACATATTTGGGTATACTGCTATTTTATTACGAATCATGTGGAATAATGTTATATTATGCTATATGTGATTTACCAATCTTGTTTCTATTATTCTGCATGTTACTTTTTTTATATTATATTACCTTGCACTATGCCCGTCTGTACTAATAAATATTGTATTTACCAAAATTGATTGATTCAATCTACCCTAGTGATGTGTTTCATTCAAAGTCCCAATACCCCCCTTTTCTCCCAATTCCCCCTTCTTTACAAACAATAGGGATGAATATCTTTTACCAATATAGATTTTATTTACTATTGGGTTACCAAAATTGATTGATTCATTCCACTTGGAATGTCTTGAGGACCCCCAGGTCACAAAAACTAGTGTCCCCTTTGGAAGCTTTCCCCTCAATTACTTTTCTGAGGACAACATAAAATTTGTGATTTTATTTCACTTTTAATGATAATGGTAACCAGGACAAATAGAGAGGGTGGATCTCCTTAATGGGAGCACAGACAGCAATAAAAACTGACAGGTCCTCTAATCCACCTCCACTCTATCCAAAACTAAAAAGAAAAAAAAGAAGTTTTGTGTTTAGTTATACTTTAAGGTTTATTGTAGAATGTTGAACTTGGATGGGCATCAGGGATATGTGAGATGCCCAGAACGTAAAGACTTCAAACAAAGGACCTGAGGACCTGCTAAAGTCTCTGGCTGCTATGAACTAACTCCAAACTGAGCTGCACACCAGTGGGAGTGATGGTGCAGCTGGAATGGCACACAAAAGTTCCAAAAGTTAAAGTTGCAGATGCAGCACCTGGCTACTCTTGACCCAAGCGAGAGATATTGGGGTGCTCCTGGTTGTCTTGTACTTGCACTAAAGCTCTCCCCCTGGATCCAGACATGTGAGGTATTGCACTCCACTGTCCTCTCTGTAGCTTTGGGTGTGGTGACAGGAATGTACTCACTCAGTCCCTTTCAGTAGCTCCTAGAATCCAGAAAGCTGCTGTTTGGGCCTTGCTGTTGCATGGGCTGATTCTGTTTCTGCTTGATATCTGCAGCTAAGGATTGAGGCTTCCCACTTCTCCGTCTCTCTCTGTCTTTCTTCTGCCCGAGGGGCAGAGCCCCCTAGCACAGGAGTCTCCTCCAGACGACTGGACCCCAGGCATTGCTTCCAGACTGCCAGGTTTTATGGGTTATTTCCCCACCATCTGGGCCCTCCCCAGGGATTGGTGGACACCCATAAATATTCAGGCTGCAGCCTCTGATCCTCCACCCACTAGATCCTGGAACTACCAGAAAGTTCCAGAAGACAGGGGGAGGTAACAGCCTCCTACTGCACAGCCTCCTAACAAAATTAACTCCTGCTCCTCTGCCTACAGGGGAGCCAAACTAAATGTACTTATTCTAGCAACAATGAGGGTTCTACATTTACATTTCGTCAGTTGCTTCCTAGTTTTTGGCCTAGGCCAAATTATGTCATACATCTCAGGAGTCTTCATGGGCAATTCTTTTTCTTTCATCTGGAGGAGGGGTTTTCTCAGCTAAGCACACTCTCCCATTTACATGCCTGAGCAGATGGATTCCATGAAGTAAATGCTACATGAATATTCTGCCCTTACTCAAGATGGCTGTGGTTAGAAATGCTAGGGGGTGTTTTTTATTGTGATTTCTCTACAAAATAAAGCATGGAGACACAAATATTAACGCCAGCTAGATGTTTAGTAGCTCTCCATTGGAAACAACGAAACCCCCCCATCATTATCTGATCTTTACAACAGAATCAAGGACGTAGAGGTTATGGAGTCCATGTCGGCTAGACTAACGGATCGGGTGGACAGACATACAGCAACATGGGAGCCACGGCACCAACGAATGGACCCCCCATGATTCCATAAGACCCCCTCCCGTCCGCCCTGCACACTGTTAACACTCGGAGCCCAGGTGAGACGTGCCCTAATGATTGGGACTTTCTTACACCTCTTTCTTTCCCTTCCCTTCTTCCCCCCCCCTTTTTTTCTTTCTTTGTCCCCTCTCTCGAAAAACAGGCCAAGCAATTCTAATTCACAAGATCTGCTGTTGATTTGTCTGACAGAAGGGCTTGTACTGTGATCTCCCCAGTGTTCTGTCTTCTTGTTTTATAGAGCAGTACCTTGATTGATTGTACATGTGGACTTTATGTTAATCCTGTTATATGTAGACCACCATGCCCTCTCTAGAGCTGTTTGTTACTATTACTGCCTTTTCATTACTTTTTCCTCCCACAACTTTGTTTTAAACCATTGTATTGTACCCATTGAAACCTAATAAAAATTGTCAATTAAAAAAAAAAATGTTTGCTTTTACGTTTAATGTCACTTTAAACCATAATAGTTAGCAACAAAATATTTTGTACCAATAAAAGAAAAGGAAGCATAATGAAGCCAAAAAATAAAAACCAGCTACAAAATGAAAGACTTGCCTAGAATATTTTTCAGGCAGAAATGTGTGCAGAGAGTTTGAAATATTTAAACAATGACTACGCGGAAGATAAAGTACACGATTAGCCCCTGGTGGTAGGTAAATTGCAATAGCAATTTTTAAAAAGAATCTGTGATAAAAATCATACATATTTGAACATGGCCATTTTTTATTGTTGCATTCCAGACTGGAGAACCCATCTCCCCTGTAGTATGAGATTCATTCCAGATTACTTAAAACACAGGAAATATCGGAAAGGACACATTTTAATTAATTCATGTGACCTAAGCAAAACTGTACTGCCAAAAGCAACAAAAAAGCCCAAATGTGACCCCCCCCCCCCTAAATTTTGTCAAGCAAATTATTTTACTGAGCGGTGACAATAGCAGATTGCCAGTATAACAACCAAATTTGAAAACAGACCTCATAGCCCACACCTTGCATAGTTAACCAAAAATAAATAATAAATCCAGAGCCCACAGCAGAAACCCTGTAAAAGAAAAGAAAGAAATTCTGTAAAAATAGCTACTTTTATAGGGCTTCCATGGGAATTCTGATATATGTATAGAAAATAATCCTGAGCATTATTGTTCATTATTGGTTTCTATAAATATATATAAGAATTCCCATGAAAATCCTAACAACCTGAACACAGTTTTGAAACTTTGACCTGTGCTAGTAAAACAGTACATATCATTGCAACTACTAACAGTATCCAGGTTGATTGTACCTTGCTTTTTTGAGGACAAATTGGGCTTTCATTTGGTGGTAAATGGTAATGAATACCCCCTGATTTTTTTTTTCTTTATTATCAAAGGAAAACTGACACAAAGAATAAAAAAGTAATAAAAAGATATATTTGTTACAACCAACTTACAATCAAAGAACAACACAAAATAAATTCTCCTGCTCCTGCCGATCACAGTGATACCACATATGTGTATGTTATTTGTTGTTTTTCCCTTAGTAGGGCCCAAAAGCAATAGTGAACATTTTGCTTGTTTTATCCTACCTAAACCACTTGCAGACCACATCACAAGGATGTACGGTGGCAAAGCGGATGTTCTGTGCCAGATCTCGTACCTAGTATGTGATCTGGCACTTCCGGGTAGGGGGCGCTGTGACAAATCACAGCAGAAGCCAATGAGCCGGTGCCGGCCAATCGATGTCATCCGGCACACGCCGATCGTCGGGAAAACACACAGAACAGAGCTCTGCCTATGTAAACAAGGCTGAGCTCCATTCTGACAGTGGGAAGGGATGAACTTTCTTTCCCTGCAAAGCAGGTTATAAAATCCATCACTTCTCTTAGTGAAAGCACCACACATAGTGTACACAAACACTGGCTAGACACACATTTAACCCTTTGATTGCCCTATATGTTTAACCCCTTCCCAGTCAGTGTCATTAGTACAGTGACAGTGCATATTTTTAGCACTGATCACTCTATTAGTGTCATTGGTATCAATATCACTAGTGCAGCGCACTTCTGGCACAAACACATGTAAGCATATATGTGGCGCCACAGAAGACAATCTGCTTTGGATTTATTACCTGGTTAAAGAGATAATAAATCCAAAAATGAAAATGTTATACATTGCAGCTTATCAATTATTAAATGTGTTGACTGCATTTGTTTTTTTTTTTTTCTTTTTTCTTTTTTTTTCTTTGCTTTCACCTGGAGATCCATCCAGTAACAGATTTCCTCTTAGGGTGTCTCCACTGTGGATGGAGGAGGAACAGAGCCCTTTAAAAAGTATTCAGCTGGTCAGATTCCTCTTCACGCAATAGGTGGGGGTGTGCGTTGTATATTTGATTCTAGTTTATTTACTATATACTACACTGGTTTGGATGGTAGTTACACCTCAGTTATATATATGAGCATTTTTTCTGGCTTATATACACTAGCACGGTTCATCAATTTCTATTAGGAGCACACTCACAAATGAAAGGTTTTTTTGCTGAGTGGTTTTCTCTTGCTTTGTTAACACAAGCACGGATTATTAAATCCAATTAGGCACCCCAATATAGGTAGCGCCACTTACCCCTATCCTTAAAATTTTTCTACCAATAAATCTCACCCCCCAGGGGGTGTGTCTAAGGGGAGGCTGCAAACCTTAGTCCATGAGCGCGGAAACCCTTTCTTACTTACAACTGCAAACCTACCAAGACATGGCCGTCCACCTAAACTGACAGGCTAGGCAAGGAGAGCATTAATCAGAGAAGCAGCCAAGAGGCCCATGGTACCTCTAGAGGAGCTGCAGAGATCCACAGCTCAGGTGGGAGAATCTGTCCACAGGACAACTATTAGTCATGCACTCCACAAATCTGGCCTCTATGGAAGAGTGGCAAGAAGAAAGACATTGTTGAAAGAAAGCCATAAGAAGTCCCATTTGCAGTTTGTGAGAAGGCATGTGGGGGACACAGCAAACATGTGGAAGAAGGTGTTCTGATCAGAAGAGACCAAAATGTAATTTTTTGGCCTAAACAAAACGGTATGTGTGGTGGAAAACTAACACCGCACATCACCCTGAACACACCCTCCCCACCATGAAACATGGTCGTGGCAGCATCAGGTTTTGGGGAATGCTTTTCATTAGCAGGGACAGGGAAGCTGGTCAGAGTTGATGGGAAGATGGATGGAGCCAAATACAGGGCAATCTTAGAAGAAAACCTGTTAGAGTCTGCAAAAGACTTGAGACTGGGCGGAAGTTCACCTTCCAGCAGGGCAACGACCCTAAACATACAGCCAGAGCTACAATAGAATGGTTTAGATCAAAGCATATTCATGTGTTAGAATAGCCCAGTCAAAGTCTAGACCAATCTGACAGAGCTTGAGCTATTTTGCAAAGAATAATGGGCAAAAATGTCACTCTCTAGATGTGCAAAGCTGGTAGAGACATACCCAAAAAGACTTGCAGCTGTAATTGCAGAGAAAAGTGGTTCTACAAAGTATTGACTCACATAAAACTCCAATAAAATACATTTACGTTTTTGGTTTTTGGTTGTAACATGACAAAATGTGGAAAAATTTAAGGGGCATGAATACTTTTTCAAGGCACTGTAGATGGACTTGACAATTTAAAGTGGAACTAAATTCTAAAATTAAACTGCAAGCAGGCAGGCTATTTATCGCCAAAAGACACATACAATGCCTCTTCTGCAATAAAATAAACCTATCTGCCTGCTCACACTCCTATTTAAAATTTACAATGCATACACAGCTCAATTTACATTCCGGAAACAGTGGCAGTATGCTGGGATGACTGAACTCCTGTGCATGCATCCCATGCCAGCCAATGATGACAGCTGAATACCGACACCCAAAAGACGCTGGGGAGAAGATTCAGAAAAGCCTGAAGCGAAAAATAAATAAAATGAAAAATAGCAGAGGGCTTGCATGACAGGGGAAACAGGGTACAGGCAAAATGAGAGGTTTTACCCGACTGGGGGAGCCTGGGGGGAGGAGGGTTAAAAGGAGTTAAAAGGAGCCCCCCCCCAGCATCAGTGCAGCAGCAGGAATAAGCTTGGAGCTTGCCACGAGCTGGAGACATGGCTGAGGTGAAGCATCTGTTGGCCCAGCTGCAGATGGAAGCGGCGGCATGGGGAGCTGGTTGGCCGAAGGCACAGATAGCGCCCGTACTGGGTGAGCAGGCCTCAGGTTTCGGTGTGGCGGGGGCGGGAGTCCTCAGGAGCTCGGAGGTCTAGGCCTTCGGAGCGCTTCTCCCTGGACTCCTCCCCCAGAGCCAACATCACGCCAGATGTCCCATTCGAAGCCCCTCTGGGACCACCTGCGAAGCGTTCCATGGTGCTCGTGGGTGGGGGTCCTGGGAGGAACCTCCTCCCATGGACGGAGCTCGGCGGGCGGGTGCTCCAGGAGCACTGGGGCAGCTTCATGGCCCACCCGGCAGCATTAGAAGGAGCGCGCGGGCTCCGCCCCTGGCGGTGTCTCGGCGGGGGAACCGTTCAGCGGTGGCCGCCGGGCCCCCCACTGCCACAGCCAATGGCTCTCAACACACCAGGCGGCAGCCACAGAGTTCTACACTGTGGAGGGAGACAGGACGGAGGAACGATGGGAGCCCCCTGGGACAGGGCAAAGCGACGCAGAAGTCAGTAGGCGGATCCGGCGCGATAGGGAGGCAGCGCGGTTATGGGGCGCGGGTTTCACAGAGGGATTTTGCATACCTTGTGCTTTGGCCAAGGCGCCTCCAGTGTTCCGTAACTTGGGCCTGGCCGTGTAACATTCGGAAGTGGTTTCCGAGAAGCTACGGAAGGGGGTTGCGTAGGGCCGCATGGGTGGCCCTTTCCCTTCACTACCTTTAGTGGATTTGGTTATGTCTCCCTTGGAGGTCGTGCCAAAGAAGGAGCCCAATAAATTTAGACTTATTCACCACCTTTCCTTCCCGGAGGTGATGTGATTGACTCGGAGGTGTGTGCGGTAAGTTACACTTCCTTCGATGTGGCTGTATTCTGGGTACAACATTACGGGCAAGGGGCGTTTAGGGCCAAATCCGATAGTGAGTCGGCTTTTAGACTGCTTCCAGTTCACCCTGATAGATATTTTGGTTGCTGGGATGCCATTGGAATGAGGAGTTCTACATGGATCGCTGCCTTCCCATGGGATGTTCGATCCCCTGTGCATAATTTGAGCGAGTCAGCTTGGTTGCGGTGTGGGTGGTTTGTGATGTATCTGAAGTGATTTCTGTCATCCATTAATTGAATGACTTCCTTTGTGTGGGCCCGGCCTCATCCAGGATCTACATGGTGCTGCTGACTACGTTGGAACACATTGCAGATCGTTTTGGGTATCCCCTTGGCCCCGGATAAGACGGAGGGGCCAACCACAGTCCTTAGTTTCTTGGGTATTGGTTGGACTCCAGCACCATGTGTCCCGCCAGCCGGAGGACAAGCTGGTCGCCCTCAAAGAAGAGATTCTGAGTCTTTTGGGATGGCGCAAGGTTCAACTTAGGAAATTGCAGTCGTTGTTGGGTAATTTTAATTTTGCATGTCAAATACTACCGATGGGGAGAGTCGTTTTCCGACGACTGTCGGCAAGTACGGTGGGGGTCACATTGCCCACTCATTTTGTGCGTCTGGTGAAGGAACATAGAGAGGATTTGCGAGTGTGGCACTCTTTCCTGGAATCTTTTAACGGGCGGGTATTGTGGACGTCCGGGCCGGTTAGTAATTTTAATCTGGAACTTTACACAGATGTGGCCGGCTCGACAGGTTTTGGGGTTTTCTTCCAAGGCCAGTGGAGTGTGGGACCCTGGCCGCATTCATGTAAAGAAGCGGGTTTGTTCCGTAATTGGTGTTACCAGATTTGTTTCCAGTGGTGCTGGCCATGGAGTGGTTGGGGTGATTCTTTCAGCGATCTGTAAGTGCGCTTCCACGGGTACAATCTCGGGTAAGTACAGGTCATCAATAAGGTCTCAGCCTCGTCTCCACCGGTGGTGAGACTGCTCCGACATTTGGTGTTGAGATGTATGCAGTTAAAATGTCTTATTGGTGCTGTGCACTTTTCGGGAGTGAGAAGGTCATAGCTGAAGCTTTGTTTTGCTTGAAGTGGGGACAGATCCTGGGAGTTGGGCGACGGGTCGGAGCAACGGGGTTCCTTGTCCCAAATGGTTGTGAAGGTTTGCCTTGGGGTCGTTTCCGGATGGATCAGAAGGTCAGTAAATGGGTGCAATGCAGGCTGCATACTGTAGGGTTTAGCAGGAATGGCTGTCGTTGGTGCATCAGGCCAAGGTGGAAAAGGAGGGCCAGGAGGGATGGTTGCTGGTTCTGCACTTTGGTTCGCGGAACCTTGAAAAGGGGGTGTCGGTGTCAGTGTTAAAAAAAAAAAAAAATTTAAATTAGCAGGTTTGGGTTTTTCTTCAAAGTACACGGTTGCCGGGACTTCACTAAAGATTTTGGGGGCGGCGAGCACTGAAGCACTAGGCGCCCTGTGTCGTTTGTGATTCTGTGGAAGGTTTTAGCCCATTGGGTCTGTTTGTGTTCATCAGACTATGAGGTTTCTTTGTTCACAATGGCTTTCTCTCTGGCATTTTTGGTGCTTACAGGATCGGCAAACTGGTTAGCCCTTCCAAGAATGTAAAAGGGGTTATGGGGCCCAGGAGGTCACCTGCAGGGAAGATAGGGTATCCCTGGTGCTGGGCAGGCCCGCAACAGGATAACCGGTGGGCATGGGGGGGTAGGTTCAACTATTTTCTGTGCCGGACTCGCTATTATGTCTGATGGGGGCAGTGGGGTGTTTCTAGCGGTGCACCCGAATTTGGTGGGGTCATTTTGTATACATGCAGACGGGTCCCTGACGTCCAGATTTCAATTAAGTTTGGTTGTCCGGAAATGTTCAGGCTTAGGAACAAAGAATTTTATCTCATTCCTTTCATATTGGGGCGGCTACGGAGGTGGCCAGGTGTGGGTTGGGTGCAGAGGCGGTCAAGGGCATTGGTAAGTGGGAATCGCGTAGGTTCCAGTGGTATGTTTGTCCTCACCTGTTGAAGGATTACAGAGGAGGGGATGCTTACAGGCTTGTATGGGTGTTATACATGTTTTGCGTGCCTGTTGTTGATATGGTTGGTGGGGTTTTTCTTCTCTTTCAGATGGAACACAAGTCCTGGTCTGGATATTGGGCCAATTATATGGGTTGTGGGGGCAAAAAGAGCAGACGTTAGGCCTGAGGGGAGACAATTGGGCATTGCTAGACAGGAAGCCTTTGTCCGTTGGATGGGAGTACCGGGCATGCTGGGGAGCAAGATGTCACCTGAAGTGCATCGCTTTGCACGACTGGACAAGCTGACGGATGTTGATGTGTCACACGCCAGTGGCAATGATTTGGGCTTATGGTCCATGTTGGATATAATATCAATTTTTATTTCAGGCGTCTCCGCATGGCCTTCCCAGAGATGCTTATTGGGCGGTCCGACATCATCGCTCGGATGACTTTGAGATTGGCCAGATTGGTAGAGGGGCTTAACAAAGCTTGAGCAAAGGTTAACAGAGATGTTAGCAGATTTGTGGTTAGGAATGGGAAGGCTGGTCATCAGGCATTTAGAGCTGGAAGTGGATACTTGGAGGTACCTTCAAGGTGATGGGGTACAACTCCATGCTGTGGGGATTGATATGTGGGCCCTGGGGTTGCAGGATGGCATCCAGAGAGCATTGAGGGTTTGGAGGGGCACTCAAGGGTAAGGTCTTTCCCTTGGGTGCTGTGGCAGGTGTTGGTCTTTGCAGGTGAATGAAGAAACCTCGGATAAGGAGAGTTCAGGATCCATGGGTGGTATGGGTCCCTCTGTTGGTATCCCAGTTAACGGTGGTTTAGCTGGAATTTGGTTAATGGGTGCACTGCGGTCAGTGGGTTGTCTTCGAGCCAGCATGTCGGATAGAGGCCTATTATCATATATAAAAGGTACTGCAGTGCATTATTATTAAACAGATGGTATGTGGAGTGCCTACAAAGACCAACGCGAGTATCAGATGTTTTTATGTTTATGTTAATTTCAATTTATTGGTTAATAAAGAGGCTGCTACGGCCCAAATTTACTCCAACTTGGTGTGGTCTCTATTAATGGGAAATGGTATGGGGGTTGGAGTAGGCGTTGGTCAGGCAGTATGGGAAGGATAGTACATCTGTTATACAATGGTCATGGTACCAGCAAGGGACTTTGTGGGCGCCAGACCACTGAAGGAGAGACAACTGTTGTTGACTCTGGTTCCGCTTTAAAGTAGGGTTACTACCTCATCCCTTTAAAACCAAACACATATTAATTACACAGTATTCTGTGGCTGATAAGGGGGTAATTAAACTAATTTGGTGCCTTATCTGCAATAAATTAGCCTCAGAACCTGTGTAATTCATATGTGTTCAGGTTTAAAGGGATGAGGTGGCAACCCTACTTTAAAGCCTAAATCTAGATAACACCTTTTCAGCAGTTACAGCAACAGTTTTTTTTTCCTTTTGGGATAAAAGTTGACATAAATAAATAATAGCTAACCATTGAAATCACCCCTGTCAGAGTTAAATGGTTTGTTTCAACCCTATAACCCCCACTTTTGCTGGAAAGAGTGTTCTATTAAAGTGTTACTAAACCCAGGACCCTGCATTCACTATATCTGGTCTCCCACAGTACACAAAACATGAAAATGCAACAGTTTTTGTAAATATAATCTACTAAATAGCTTTTCTCATCAGCAGTTAGAGCAGTCTTGTGATTTCTATCAGTGTCCAGCAGAGCTCTGGTTAAAGATTGTAGGAGGAGTTTTCATTCTCCTGTGATTGTCCTATCAGATGCAGGACCCCTGACCCTCTGTCTGGACAGTGCTGATTGGCCCTGTGCTGATCACATGCACTCTCCCAAGATAAAAAAAAAGCTCTCTAGCAATTCACACCAAACTGAGCATGTGCGGCTTGCCCCCAGGGCTCTGTTCTATGAGGAGATGGTTTAGGGACTGTGGAAGAAGGGGAGGAGCAGAGAATACAGGATTAAACAGCCTTTTTACACAATGCGGAGGATTAACCTCTTAGGTTCCACAGTGAGTATAACAAACATGCTTTACTGCATATACAGACTGATTTTATTGTTGTGGTATTAGTAACACTTTAAAGGGAGTTGGAAAATAACAGTCTTACTTGTCAATGAATATAAAGAAAAAAAAATTAAAAAAGAGCACTAATGCAGCCACCACATGTAAGAATTGGAAAGCTGCAGTCTATTAACATTTGTTTTTTGGTTTAACACCGCTTTAATTTAGCTACCTGTATGTATCAACTGCTTAGATCCTACCCATCACCTGCTCAGTTTAGATGTTTTAATTGTGACGAGAGGCTGGTCAGAAGACCAAACCAGTAATCAGCATTAATATTAATGTAAGATAACTACTGAAATTACTGACTGCATTCAACGGTGTACGGAGCAGTTACCCAGCTGATTTGTAAAGGATGATTACCTGATGTGTTTTTCTTTGCCGTGGCATAGCAACACGAATAGCAGAAGTAGCAACCGCTAGAGGAACAATGGCTCTGAGCGGCTCATCCCTGACCTTGAATCAAGCATTGTACCAAGAGAGCCATTATTGTGACATCTTTATTAACTGGAAGAGGCTGTGGTGCTCATACATTTGTTAAATAGTCGTATTTATGTGTATGGTAAGGGTTATTGAAAATCAAAAGATATTGCTAATATTTCGTTTACATCTTGTATTGGGACAGATAGCTAAGGCTATGTTTATTGCGATCCAAGCTGAGTTATAAATATATTTGCCTGCTACTGCAAACCATGTTGAAAAATGTATGACTTAAAGTGATTGAAAAGTCTTGTTTGTTTTTTTGTTTTGTTTTTTTGTTAAAAATAACAAACATGTTATACTTACCTGCTCTGTGTAGTGGTTTTGCGCAGAGCAGCCCAGATCCTCCTCTTCTCGGGTCCCTCTTCGGCACTCCCGGCCTCTCCGTTCTGTTGAGTGCCCCCACAACAAGCAGCTTGCTATGGGGGCACCCGAGCCGCAGCTCCCTGTGTCCATTCAGACACAGACCCACAGCCCGGCCCCTCCCCCTCTCTTTCCTCATTAGCTCACTTACTTTGATTGAGAGTAGCGGGAGCTAATGGCACTTCTCTGCCATCTCACCTAATGAGAAGGGAGAATCCCAGACAGCCAAGTATTTTGTGCAACATCACTGGATCGAGATGAGGATTAGGTAAGAATTAGTGGGACTGCTGCACACAGAAGGCTTTTTATCTTAATGCATAGAATGCATTAAGATAAAAAAAAACTTCTGCCTTTACAACCACTTTAAAGGAAAAGTACTGCACTCGTTCTGCACTCCTGTGACCTGATTTCAGCAGACAACAGGCTGAAGTTCGCTGTCTGCTGACGTCACAGAGCTGGTCCAATCAAGCTTGGATCCGCCCACATGCCTGGACCGGCACCCGGCTCAGCCTCTCAGCGAGCCACTGAGAGCCTGATCCAGTCGCTTCTGCCCCCTCCACAGCCCAGCACTCCAGTGAGCGAGGGGGTGGCAGAGCAGAGAGCTGCTGACTGACAGTCACCAGCTCTTTGTTCAGGGAGCCCTGAGAACCGAGTGATTGGCGGTGTTTGATTGCTCGGTTCTCAGTGTTAGAGCAGGCGGGGGCAGATGCAGCCTCAGAGACAGGAGCAGCATTGACACATTTCAGGCTCACAGGTGTTTAGTCATAATTGACTAGAGCACCTGTGACCCTGAAACGTGTCAATGCTGCTCCTGTCTCTGAGGCTGTGATGTTTTTATACATGGATTTTCTTCAATAAAACTACTGGATTTCTCATTATACGGGGTGCGGTCATCTACCTCATCTTGTCTACATTTCACAGCTGCAAACCGAACCAGCCCCTGTTCATGAGGAAGAGGGACTAGAGTGTGGTAGACCTACCTGCAGTGGTGACTGCAAATTTTTGCTTTGGATCAACAAGTAGTACCCTACATACATTCAGGGCAGACCTCTGGTGACCCCCTTATTCAAAAGATGCTTTCAAATCCAAATAAGTTCCCCCTGCACACCCCCTCATCTCTTTTAAAGGACAGGATGCAATGATGATACTTCTCAGCTTTAAGATGAGGACAAGGTGCCTTGCAAGAGGGGGAGGCTTTGCTGATTCATGAAGGGGAGGGGGGTGGGACCCACTTCCATGACAATGTTACCCTGCCACTATTCCTGTTGCAGATGACAGATTCCTGGGGCAGCTGAAATGTAAATAAATTGGAGAGGATTCCAAGTGATGTCATTGTCCAAATATGGTCATAACTGTATTTGGCAAATTACACCAACCAGGATCCCCAACAGGTTGTTTGTACACAGGAGCCAGCAGGCATTACTGTTTGTCAACAAACAGAGGCTGGTAAGGATTTGCCACTTAGCAGTGCTACCACTGCTAAATGACAGATCCCCGGCAGCTGTTTGCAAACATATAATGTCAGTTTTAGAGGAGTCCATCCAACTGTATCCACAACTTCTCATGCAGGTTTAAGGTACCCTAAAAGCAGGCTATGTAATGGATTTGTATATTTTTATTGTTTCTCTATAAGCTACACTAAAAGACCCTCTTCCTTACTGAGCGGTATTTTTTTTTTCACATTGGTATTTGTCCCCCCATGGCAATGTCCAGCTGTCCATGTCATTTTTTATTAATAAAAGCTTGTAAATTGGCCTTGAAAATGGCCAGAAAAAATAAGGTTTGTCTCCCGTAGATTTTAATGGGGTTTAGTGCTCTGTTTGAGTTTAGAGGATTTCTTCCTGGGTTTGCCAAACCTCCTGCAAACCGAGCTATGCCCAGTTAGCTCATCCTTAGCTCTCCGCTGCTTTTGAAGTGGCAATCCATCTTAAGATGTCCAGTACAAACATCTGCTAAACTTTAATGGTTTCTAACTAAATGTGCCCCCACGCAGAGGTTACCTAGTGTAAAGGATAAGTTGACCTTTTGTAACATGTTACATGCTACACCCATATTCAGGGTGTGACATGCAACATGTTACGAATGGACTGGCCCCCGCACCTCTCTGATTCCCCAATCTGACAGCTAGCAGGGATCCCCCCCCCCACTAGCTGTCTCCCCACATCATTCATTCAAAGTATTCTGTGAATGGAAAACTGCAGCCTTTTTGTGGCTGTCAGCTTGTAGTTCTCAATGAACTACCATGGCGCTGTGGAGTTCCCTCTTCCTGTCAGGTTGTATCTGCTTGCCCGTTTACGGGCGCACAGATACACTGGCAGATCGGCTGGAGACCTGCATGGCAGCAGCGATTTGCTGATCGCTGGTGCAATGCTTTACAGGCTCCATAAAAAAAAAATTATAAATGCACATTTTTTACTTGCAAAAAAATGTGCATTTATTATTTTTTTTCTAAAAAGTGAACTTATTCTTTAAATAAATGTATTAAAATACTGCCAACTTCCTATATGTATGAAAGCAGTTAGATTTTTTTCTATCACAAGGCAAGGTAGGAATGATCTCAGTTAGTGCCCCTAATGCCGCGTACACACGGTCGGACTTTTCAGCTACAAAAGTCCAACGGACGCTGACGGACTAAAGCTGGCTGGTAATCCGATCGTGTGTGGGCTTCTCCGGACTTTCAACGTACTTTTTTAGCCTCAAATCCGACGTACTTTAGATTTGAAACATGCTTCAAATCTTTACGTCGTAACTACGACGGACCCCGAAGTCCGCTCGTCTGTATGCTAGTCCTACGGACAAAAACCCACGCTAGGGCAGCTATTGGCTACTGGCTATCAACTTCCTTATTTTAGTCCGGTGTACGTCATCACGTACGAATCCGTCGGACTTTTGTGTGGTCGTGTGTAGGCAAGTCTGTTCGTTAGAAAGTCTGCCGCAAGTCCGCCGAAAGTCCGCCGAAAGTCTGTCGGACAGGCTGTCGGACTTTTGTAGATGAAAAGTCCGACCGTGTGTACGCGGCATAATAATGGTATTAGATATGTTCTTGCCCATGGTGGAGTTTATGCCATGGTTGAAGGCAGCATTTTCTATTACTAATGCCGCGTACACATGACCGGACTTTACGGCATACTTTGCCTGGCGGACTTTTCGACGGACTTTCCGAATGAACGGACTTGCCTACACACGATCAACCAAAGTCCGACAGATTCGTACATGATGACGTACGACCGGACTAAAACAAGGAAGTTCATAGCCGGTAGCCAATAGCTGCCCTAGCCTCGGTTTATGTCCGTCAGGCTAGCATACAGACGAGCGGACTTTTCGACCGATGTTTCAAATCTAAATCCGTCAAACTTTTGATAAAACAAAGTCCGCTGGAGCCCACACACGATCGAATTGTCCGACGGACTCCGGTACGCTGGACCAAGTATGCCGTAAAGTCTGATCGTGTGTACGCGGCATAACTCTAAAAAATGCTACCAACTAAGATTCATGGACTGGCAAAAGCTGAAGATCTCCATTCTAGACTGACCAGTACTGAAAGAACATCAGATACTATCTTATGTAAGTAAGGTAATGAAAAAAAGTACATTTGTAAACAGTAATGATAACTTATTCTGTTTGGTTATGTTATTGTAAATGTTCAAACTGTTGTGTTTTGTCACAATGCTCTTTCTAGCTCTGCCTACAGTTGAAAATAACATTTTTTCATAGAAGCAATATTCCGGTGGGACTGACAGATGCAAACCGGAGCAAACAAAAAGAAAACCTAAACCCGCAACAACCAAGAGAAAGCATATTCTGCTTCCCACAGTGCATATTTCATGAAGAGACAAAATAAGTCATGGAAAAGATTATAGTTTTTGTTATACCATTCTTGCTCATAACACATTTTCAAAAATGGTTAAGAAAAGACGCACAGTTATGATCTATTGGGAAAGTATAGTCATTTTTTTATTTTCTCGTGTTCTTTATTATTTATTGTTATTTGTTATTTATTATTCTCAGGGCTAAAATTGTATACAGTGTATATTTTTTTTCCCCTATTTTAAAATAATAATCAGAAAAATTGCATGTAAAGATTATGTAGCATTCTTTTCAGCCAGCAGGTGGAACTCTCAATTCCCTTCACATGTTCTTCATAATCTTCCTACAATCCCAGGAGAGCTTCACGATACAGTGGATTGGGTCTTGGACTTCAACATCCAGGATTCCCTGCAAGCAGAGGAGGAGAAAGCAGAACTTGTCCCAGTCAAATTATGAGAGGTCAGAGCAGTCTATGGCAGGGAGCCAATGAATACGGACCTGCTGTCTGTGGGGGCTGTGCCCATCCTCCAGCGTGTGAGAGGCTCAGAGCTGAGAACTGCAACACTGATAGCTCTCTTGCTGTGCTGGGTTCCAAAGTTGCCATTGCCATGTCTGCCTATGGTCAGGAAGAGCAAGGGGGGAGTCTGAACGCTAGGACTGAGCCTTGTGAGAGACCTGATCATGAAGATTGAGACTTCTGGGACAACTGACCGCCAAGCGTAATGAACCAGAGCTGTTGCACGCCAGAAGTGGTGAGCAGAACTATAGAGCTTAATCCCTTACTACCAACAGTTAATACAATAGAGACTGCTCCTTGCTTAGCAGCACATCAGCTATCCATTGCAAACTCTTATTGGGACAGTTTCAAGTGCTCCACCTTACAGAAGGGCCCAAATGATAGCCAGCTAATACTCACTATTAGACACCAGGTTCCTGTAGTCACCTCCAGGGGTTCCTCTTTATCAGGAACGCGTACACCCAATCAATAGAGAGTGCAATCGAGGATTTTTTTTTTTTTTTGGGATTAGCTAATGCTGATACTTTTAATCCTGTTTGGTTAAAGTTTGAATGAGCATTGCTGCAGTGTAGGTAATTGTCATAATATAAGGCAGTGTTCACCCGATTTAGTTCAGCACCTTAAACATGTTCAGTTGCCTGCCTGCTGGTTTATGATTTGTGTTTGACTTGCTTGCAATGCTAATGTGTTCTCCCAGTGGGGGGGTGTATGGAATATACACTCAGCGACCACTTTGTTAGGTACACCTTGCTAGTATCGGGTTGGACCCCCTTTTGCCTTCAGAACTGCCTTAATTCTCTGTGGCATAGATTCAACACGGTGTTGGAAATATTCTTGACATTTTGCTCCATATTGACATGATAGCATCACGCATCTGAGGCAGATTTGTCAGGTGCAGATCCATGATGCGAATCTCCCATTCCACCACATCACAAAAGGTGCTCTATTGGATTGAGATCTAGTGACTGTGAAGGCCATTGGAGTACAGTGAATTGTCATATTCAAGAAACCAGTTTGAGATGATTTGAGCTTAATGACATGGTGCATTATCCCGCTGGAAGGAGCCATCAGAAGATGGGGACACTGTAGTCATAAAGGGATGGACATGGTCAGCAACAATACTCAGGTAGGCCGTGGCATTTAAACAATGCTCAATTGGTACTAAATAACCAAAGTGTGCCAAGAAAATATCCCCCACACCATTACACCACCACCAGCCTGAACCATTGATACAAGGCAGGATGGATTTATGCATTCATGTTGTTTATGTCAAATTCAAACGTAAACCTGAATGTCGCAGCTGAAATCAAAACTCAACAGACCAGGAGACGTTTTTCTAATCTTCTATTGTCCAATTTTGGTGAGCCTGTGATAATTGTAGCCTCAGTTTCCTATTCTTAGCTGACAGGAGTGTCACCCAGAGTGGTCTTCTGCTGCTGTAGCTAAGGTTTGATGTTTTGTGCATTCAGAGATGTATTATTCATACCTTGGTTGTAACACGTGGTTATTTGAGTTATTGTTGCTTTTCTATCATCTCGAACCAGTCTGCCCATTCTCCTCTAACCTCTGACATCAACAAGACATTTTTCATCCACACAACTGCCGCTCGCTGGATTTTTTTCTCTTTTTTTGGACCATTCTTTGTAAACACTATAGAGATGGTTGTGTGCAAAAATCCCGGTAGATCAGCAGCTTTTGAAATACTCAGACCAGCCCATCTGGCACCAACAACCATGCCATGCTCAAAGTCACTTAAATCCCCCTTCGTCCCCATTCTGATGCTCGGCTTGAACTTCAGCAAGTTCTCCTTACCATGTCTAGATGCATAAAAGCATTGAGTTGCTGCCATGTCTGATTAGCAAATTGTGTTACCAAGCAATTGAACAGGTGTACCTAAAAAAGTACCTAATAAAGTGGCCAGTGAGTTTAAAACATCATCAAATCTACAAATGGACACAAACCCATCACAGTTTATTTTTTTTTAAGGCTGCAGCACAGGCTTTAAATGTTATTGTAATTATAAAGGACACAGGACTTTGAAAGTTTAGCTTCTATAAATTTGGGATAAAAGATGCAACTCCCAACCTCTATTTTACTTGTATGCATCTAGCACAATTTAGAATGCAGTGCTTACAGTATATTACCACCACACTGAAATACTCATTTCATGCACAGTGACAGGTCTTTTATTTAAGTGGTCATAGACGGCTTCTTCCGCTAATAGTCTAGAGATCCATTAGCTGGTTTGGCCGTGGCAAAAAGCAGACTCATTTGCAAGCTGCAATTGCTTTTAATGTGCCAGCATGTCACCCTCTAAGGATGTGCGGGGCCACCACTACAGGCTGAACACTTCATATATCTGTTTCCTAGAATAGATAAGCAAAAATAGCCAAATGATATGCTAAGAACTGTGTAACTATTATTTATTCACTGTACAATATTCAAGCTACGGCATATGATAAAACGGTTGCTCTGAGAATGCCGGTTGGACCTGCTTTAACTTTAAAAGCAAAATCTGCATTCATGCATAAAGAACATGAACCCACTGGAACCAGCTCTCAGTTTAGTGAAGTCCGATTATAGATTTTTTTTTTTTTATCCATGCGCAACAATATCTGTCAAAACTGTAATTACACTGGCACAGCGCCCTATCATAGATAAATTCCTTTGTTGGCTCTAAAGGTAACACCGAATCTGGCAACAGAATAAAATAACCATTCAGGCCTGACCAAGCTTTCTGACATTTATACAGAATATTTCATCAGAATTCTACGCTAGCTTCTCTAGTACACAGAAGACAAATGTGAAATCCTTGCTGAAGCCGAGCATGCACGCTCCTTTCTCAAGCTCTTGGAGCGCGAAAAGCTCCAAAAAGCGTCGCAAAGCATCCTTGGTCCTGTGACATCACCACCACCAATGCCGCCTCTACTGCACTGCGGTCAATGCTAGACATGTGCATTCGTTATCGTCCGAATGCATTTTCGTCCAAATTTCGTGATTTTCGTGTTCATTTTAATAAAAATTATAACGAATGCGCAGAATCCGAATGATCTGAAATAAAAAAATGCTTTATTTTTGTATCCATTATATTTTCATATGGTTGCGACAACAGTTGGATATAGATAGATAGAAGATTCAACATGACAGTGACAATAGCGAACCTGCGGTCGAATGTGCCTAACTTAACTCTATTAGTCCAAGATTATTTCATATAGAGAGAAAAGATTCGAAATTATAAAGACATGAAGATTCGATGAAGCAGCTGAAAACATACGATCACCGCAAGCGGACATTTAGGGTCAAATGCTGCGCCCATAGGCTAGAGAAGAATTCTAATGTTGTTTGACTAGTAATAATAATTAATAATTATAACTACTACTAGTCATACAACATTAAAATTCTACTATAGCTTGTGGGCGGAGCATTCGACCAGAAATGTACAATTGCGGCGTCGTACAATTTAGCTGCTTCGTCGAATCTTCTTAGGACATCCGACAGACACCATAAGCCTTCAATTGACAAATTCGACCTTAATTAATTCGGATTTTCGTCAGAATGCATTTCTTCTGGAAACAAAATTTTAAAAAAAACAATTTTGGGAGTAACTAAATAAATGTATTTTTCAGACGAAACCGAAATTCCGAAACGAAATATTTCAGTGTTCACATGTCTAGTCCATGTTGCTTTTCACTGGAACAGGAGCAACAGCACAGTGGACCTCCTTCCCCAGCTCCTGGGCCTCCTTCCCCAGCTCCTGGGTCTCCACTGTGACCCATGGTTTGTTTAGTGTGCCGCTCAGGCTCAGTTATTATGGGGAGTAGTGTGGGTAATACTTCAACCACTGCAGGAGTGCCAGCAAGGGATTGAGCTCGTCCCAGCTCCTGTAGTCACTAGAAGAGAGGAAAGATCCATGGTGCCGTACATCCACGGAGTCCTATGGTGGTAAAGGGGGAGACAACCTCTGGGTCTCCACGGCGTCCTTCCCAGCGCTACATGTGGACAACTTCCAGGGTGTCCCACACCGTCTATGTCAGATGAGCCTGTTTTTATCCAGTTGTGCGAGTAGACCTTATTAGGGGTATAATAAAATGTACCTGTCCTACTACACTTAGTGGTGCTTTACCTCTTCTGCTTCCTTCCCTATTTCTCCAGAGTCATCTACAGCTCCTGAATTAGCTTTCCCTAGTATTGGACTACTATATACAGCGTGTAAAATAAGTATTGAACACGTCACCATTTTCTAGGTAACTATTTTTTCAAAGGTGCTATTGACATGAAATTTATACCACATGTCAGGAACAACCCATGTAATCCATACATATAAAGAAACCAAAACAAATAAGTTCAGAAATGATGTTATGTGTAATAAAATGGAATGACACAGGGAAAAAATATTGAACACATAAAGAAAGGGAGGTGCAAAAAGGCATGGAAAGCCAAGACACCAGCTGAAATCTTTCAATAATTAGAAAAGCAATCCTGCCCCTTGTCAGTGCAAATTAATATCAGCTGGTTCTGTCTTAACTGATGGCCTTTAAAATGGTGTCTCATTACCAAGGGGTCACACAAAAAACATCTCATGATGGGTAAAAGCAAAGAGCTCTCTCAAGACCTCCACAGCCTTATTGTTGCAAAACATACTGATAGCATTGGTTACAGAAGGATTTCTAAACTTCTGAATGTTCCAGTAAGCACTGTAGGGGCCATAACCTGGAAGTGGGAAGAACATAATTTCACCAAAAGCCGGCTACAACCAGGTGCTCCTCTCAAGATTTCTGACAGAGGAGTGAAAAGAATTATTAGAAGAGTTGTCTAAGAGCCGAGGACCACTTGCAGAGAGCTTCAAAAAGATCTCGTGCACGCGTGGACACAGCACAGGATCTCTGCCACTTTACTCGCAGGGCCTGCAGCGTGTCTGTACTTGCACAGGGGGTTCAGTGCATGCGTAGACACTCTGCAGGATATGACAGGTCCCATAGATCTGGAAAAGATCCCTGTGGCTTGTCTGTGCATGCACCATATATTAATTTAATATGACGTCACTGGGGAGGACCAGTGTAATGGGAACTTTCCCTACAAGCAAAACATTGCACTCCATGGACTAGTAAGTATGTTTGAGGATTTAACCACTTCCCACCTGTAGGACGTCATATGATGTCCTGGACTTTAAGTGGACTTTTTTTTCAGCCGGCGATTCCCTCAGATATAAAAGCCATCTTTAGTGTCTTTTGAGTTGCTTGATTGCTTTTACAGGCGGCGGGAGAGGACGTCCCCCCTACCCTCCCTCCGATGCTCCCTGTGCGATCAGGGAACTGGAGAATGAATCTTCTCCCGGCGCCACAGAGCTGGCCGTGGACCAGATGATCCCTGGCCATCTCTATGACCCTTGGAGGCCTGAAGCAACGTCATGACTTCCGGCTCTGGCTGATGTAAACATTGCCAGTTTTTTGCTGGAAAGCCTGAGATCTATTTTTTTTTTTTGGTCTCAGGCTTTCCAGCATAGAGCAGAAATGTGAGGACTTATAGACTCCAGATCTCTCTGCAAAGAGTACTTGTCATGCCTTATTCCTAGTATAAGGGATGTTTACTTTCCTTGTACAGTAATAGGAATAAAAATGATCAAAAAATAAAAAAAATAAAGGGAAAGTGTAAAAATAAAATAAACAGTAAAAAAAAAAATCCCCTCGTGCTCGCGAGCAGATCGAACACATACGTAGGTCACATCTGCATATGTAAACAGCGTTTAAACCACACATGTGAGGTATCACTGTGATCGTTAGAGCGAGAGCAATATTTTTTAGCACAAGGCCTCCTCTGTAACTCTAAACTGGTAACCTGTAAACATTTTTAAAGCATAGCCTATGGAGATTTTTAAGTACTGAAGTTTGGCGCCATTCCACGAGAGTGCGCAATTTTAAAGCATGACATGTTAGGTATCTATTTACTTGGCATAACATTATCTTTCACATTAAAAATTAGGGTAAATATCGTGTTTTTTTTTTTCTTAATTCATGAAAATTGTTTTTTTTTCCCCAAAAAAATGATGATCTTTACATGTATTAGAGAAATGCCAGAATTGGCTTGGCCCGGAATTGTTCTTTTCCACAGTAAGGGTGGAGTTTCTCTTTTACAAGAACCTGAGAACATCACCGTTACTGGATTGAATAATAACCATGTTTGTGGATGCAGCAGACGCACATTGACCGATTGCTCTTGTGCTAAAAAACAGAAATTACTAGTAATTGTGTTTCCATGTAAGTTTTATGGAACTACACCTCAGAGAGCAGACCCACCCTACATACATATACAGAAACAGGAAGAGTTTGAATTGACTTGCCCTTCCTCTGATCCCTCAGTGTTTTCCACTAAAATAATACAGAATACGAAGAACACAATGGGGAGTTATTATGTGCCGTCATTATGTGAAAATACGTATAAACACAAATTATTTCCATCTTCCACTACACTCTATTATAGCAGACCAGATATAGAATGCAATTACCCAAAAAGAGAACTGAATAAACCAAATCCTAAAACCAAGGTCTACTTCAACCATGTGTAATAGCATGTCATGAAAGAGAAATTTGGGGTTCCCATCTATAGGAACACTAAGAAAAACTGAACCTCCAAACGCTATCCTGGGAGAAATCAGAGCAACCTAATAAAAAGTCTTAATCTAGACATAATAGCAAAGACAAAAACCTAAAGATTACAATTTGAATAAATATTTTGACTTAACCTCTTGACTTCCGGAAGATTTACCCCTCTTCATGACCAGGCCATGTTTTTGTGATACGGCACTGCGTTATTTTACCTGACAATTTCTTGGTCATGCAACGTTGTACCCAAATTAAAATGATGTCATTTTTTTCCCCCCACAAATAGAGCTTTCTTTTGGTGGTATTTTATTATCACTGTTTTTTTTTTTTTTTGTGCTATAAACAAAATAAGACCAACAATTTTCAAAGTAACAACAATATATTTTACTTTCTCCAATACAAAAAATTTAAAAAAATCAATTCCAATAAGTGTATATTGATTGGTTTATGCTCACGTTATAGCGTCTACAAACTATGGAATATATTTATGGAATTATTTTTTTTTTTATACTAGTAATAGTGGCGATCAGCGACTTAAAGCGGGACTGCGGTATTGTGGCGGACTATCGGACACCAACTGACAATTTTGACACTTTGCAGGAACCACTGACACTAATACATGGCTGGGAAGGGGTTAAACATCCAGGGTAATCAAAGGATTAATTGTGTACCTAGCCAGTGTTTTTGTGTACACTGTGTGCTGCTTGCACTAAGGGATGTGATGGATTCTAGTCCTTGCATTGCAGGAACACAGGATTGGTCCCTTACCCCCTGTCAGAACTGAGATATGCCTTGTTTATGATGGCAGAAGCAGCCTGCCACTGGTGCGCACGCTCCCCCTGCAGGCGGAAATGCAGAATCACGTATATATGTGTGATCCTGCCCACAGCTGTCACCCTGTAGAAGGAAAAGTGCTATAGGGCAGTCAGCAAGTGGTTAAAATGATATTACATTCTCAGTTTTTAGGTACTTTTAGCAGCTGATTTCATCATTTATTGAGTATGCAGCTTTTTTATCTTTTATTCTTTGCCTATGTTCCAGTTTAAGCTGGTGCTATGACTGCTGCCCCAGGTTTTCTGTTTCAGGGTGGCTCCTTTCTCTTGCAGCATACTATTGAGCCACCCTTACATGCAGGGACTAGAGTTGTCTCTCTACACTTTGTGCATTAATAGAAACACACAGCCTACCCTATAGCCTAGGATGGTAAGGCACTCCCCCTGCTGCTCGCCCCTGCAAGCTAATGGAGTGACTGTGGACTGCACTGTCCACTGGTAACTCTTTCCTGTGAAGACCGGAAGTTCAGGGAAGCAGCACTGAAAGAGAGCAGGAGCCAGCAACACTGAAAGTTGTAAACTGCAAATACTAGGGTAAGAATTTGTACAAATAGTTTAGTGAGGAATGATTTATTTATTGTGTTTAAAGCGGAGCTCCACCCAAAAGGGAAAGCTCCACTTGTTTGCAACCCCCCCATCTTCACTGTCACATTTGCCACTTTTTGGGGGGCGGAGGGGGGGTTTGGCAGGTACCCGCTCCAGGATTAAATCGCTGTGATCTACAACAATATTCGGCCCCTCCTCCTTCCCCCCTGCAGCCTTCTGGGACCCAGAAGACTGCGGGACCATTCAGAAAGCGTAGCGCAACTTGCACATGCACAGTAGGAAACCGGAAGTGTTGTGCCGACATCACTGGATCCCTGGACAGGTAATTGTCCTTATATTATAAGTCAGCAGCTACAGTATTTGTAACTGCTGACTTTTTTTTGGGGGGGGGGGAGAGACTGGAGCTCCTCTTTAATTTGTCAAACTAGAAAACACTGAGAATTGAATACTACTTTAACATTTAAAGGGGAGAATGGTAAGTAAACGTTATACGCACTCTGTAAACTCCAGGAAGGTTAACTTGGAGCATAGACGGGGCTTCTTCTCTTTCCTGTGGATGAATGGAGTGATAGGCAAGGAAGAAGAAGCTAATGCCGCGTACACGCGGTCGGACTTTTCGTCTACAAAAGTCCGACGGACTAAAGCTGGCTGACAATCTGATCGTGTGTGGGCTTCCCCGGACTTTCAGCGGACTTTCAGCTGACTTTTCCAGCCGCAAATCTGACGGACCCAGAAATCCGCTCGTCTGTGTGCTAGTCCGACGGACAAAAACCCACGCTAGGGCAGCTATTGGCTACTGGCTATCAACTTCCTTATTTTAGTCCGGTGTACGTCATCACGTACGAATCCGTCGGACTTTTGTGTGATCGTATATAGGCAAGTCCATTCATAAGAAAGTCTGCCGCAAGTCCGCCAAAAGTCTGCCAAAAGTCCGTCGAAAGTCTGTCGGACAGGCTGTCGGACTTTTGTAGCTGAAAAGTCCGACCGTGTGTACGCGGCATAAGTATTAGAAGCACCCAGGGATGGCTATTAGCTTAACCTGTCAATTTGTCCTGCATAAACAAAGCACAGGTTCACTTTAAATGTACTTTTCTTGTTAATCTAAGTCCCACAGAGCAATGTTAAATCTGAATACACTAAGCTAGAAGCTAGCAGAGCTCTAAAGAGTGTTTTATAGACCAGGCTTAATCAAATGGAGTAAAGCCAAAACTCTTATCACAGACACAAGCTCTTGCCTCCGCACAACAGGCCTGGTTATTTTTACTGTTTGACATAACAGAAGACTTTATAAGAAACAACTTTAGAAGTCCAAAGAGCTTTGACTCATTGAGGTTGATTTATTGAAATCGAATAGGCTGTTAACTTTGCAGGGGAATGTTCCCTTAGCTTAGTGAATGAGGTGAAGCTCTGCTGACTTCCATCATCCAATCTTGCAAGCAAAAATGTGATTTTTTTTGTTATTTCCCTTGCACACGATTGGGTATTCTTTGCAAAGTGAATTTTCACCACGTTCACTAATCTAAGTGAAAATTCCCCTGCAAACCGGGAATTCCCTTGCAAAGTGAACCCCCTTTAGTAAATGAACCCCATTATATCAAGTATCAGGAAAACGAGCACCAGTTTTATTCTGGTAAACGATGTACCCAGGGCTTTTTTTCTCAAACAATAGGTACTGGAACTTAACCACGGCCCCACAAAACCCCTCCCCCTACACACACCCTCCAAATCACATCAAATAGTGGGTGTGTTCAGTCAAATTTAACGAAAACAGTAGGAGGGTCTTAAAGGGGCATTAAATACCAGGATTGCATTACATACAGAGTGCAGAGCTGTCACTTGTAAACACAGAAACCAGACTTCTGTGGTTACAAGTGATTGTGGTGAGCAGGCACCAAAGGGTCTGAGCCAGAGGTGGTGGAACTGAGTTCCACCAAGTTCCCCCTGAAAAAAAGCCCTGGATGTACCATTGTCAAATTTTAACTTGAGAAGACCTGCCTCACCTTAAAGCGGAACTTTTGAATGAGCGCAGACTGATTCAACTCATCTGTGGTTGACTTCCTTAACCATGCAATCAGGAGCTGTATTTAACTAGCATCTAGAATTCCCATCTTAGACAGTTGACACCAGAACAGGTGACACCTATTGAAGTTCTGCTGTTCACTCCCTGTCCCTTCCCTCAGCCTGTAATGAAGCTACAGGTTTTTTGGGGGGAGGAGGGGAGGAAGTACTAATTTTTTCAGGACTTACTGCCACATTGCACATCCCAGGAGGCGGCCATGCAAGCTTGTTCATACACAGTGGGGGGGTTGGCTGTGGTTCCTCAGGAAGCCACAGCTAGCTCCTGTATCCAAGATGTCATGCACCAGGGACCCACAGGGGTAAGAATCAGCTGTGGGAAGACAGCATTACACCCCAAGCATTGATATGTAAATGTCAGCAGCTAAAGTATTTTTAGTTGCTGACTTTTAGAAAGTAAAATACACTGGGACTGCCTGGAATAGTCCAGTGGTAGATTTTAAGTTGATGAAACATAAACTCTCATGGATCATGATCAAAGAGAAGATAGTCAGCATCTTACGTGCTACCTCTACCAGGTTTGAGCGAATCTGGAGCCCATGTTACTGACAGACAGGGATGAGCCGAACACCCAACTCCTCCCCCCCCCCCGGTTCGGTTCGCACCAGAACTTGCGAACAGACCAAAACGTTGCATGAACGTTAGAACCCCATTGAAGTCTATGGGACTTGAACGTTCGAAATCAAAAGTGCGCATTTTAAAGGCTAATTTGCATGGTATTGTCCTAAAAAGGGTTTGGGGACCTCGGTCCTGCCCCAGGGCACATGTATCAATGCAAAAAAAAGTTTTAAAAACGGCCGTTTTTTCGGGAGCAGTGATTTTAATAATGCTTAAAGTCAAACAATAAAAGTGTAATATTCCTTTAAATTTCGTACCTGGGGGGGTGTCTATAGTATGCCTGTAAAGGGGCGCATGTATTGTCGGACCGGCAATTCATTAATAGCCGCAAGTAGTTTTAAATGACTTTTTTTCCTTTGAAATGTCATTTTGCTGTCAGACTGTTCTAAACATGGGAAACATGCGCCCCTTTACAGGCATACTATAGACACCCCCCAGGTACGAAATTTAACCGCTTCAGCCCCGAAAGATTTTACCCCCTTTCTGACCAGAGCGTTTTTTGCGATTCGGCACTGCGTCACTTTAACTGACAATTGCGCGGTCGTGTGATGTGGCTCCCTATCAAAATTGACGTCCTTTTTTTCCCACAAATAGAGCTTTCTTTTGGTGGTATTTGATCACCTCTGCAATTTTTATTTTTTGCGCTATAAACAAAATAAGAGCGACAATTTTGAAAAAAACGCATTATTTTTTACATTTTGCTATAATAAATATCCCCCAAAAATATATAAGAAAACATTTTTTTTCCTCAGTTTAGGCTGATCGTATTCTTCTACATATTTTTGGTAAAAAAAAAAAATCGCAATAAGCGTTTATTGATTGGTTTGCACAAAAGTTATAGCGTTTACTAAATAGGGGATAGTTTTATGGCATTTTTATTAATATTTTTTTTTACTAGTAATGGCGGCGATCAGCGATTTTTATTGTGACTGCGACGTTATTTCGGACATGTCGGACATTTTTGACACATTTTTGGGACCATTGTCATTTATACAGCGATCAGTGCGATTAAAAATGCACTGATTACTGTGTAAATGACACTGGCAGTGAAGGGGTTAACCACTAGGGGGCGGGGAGGGGTTAAGTATGTCCTAGGGGAGTGATTACTAACTGTAGGGGGATGGGCTAGCAGTGTCATTACTCTGATCACTGCTCCCGATGACAGGGACACTTGTCACTAGGCAGAACGGGGAGATGCTGTTTACATCAGCATCTCCCCGTTCGTCCTCTCCGTGAGGCGATCGCGGGTATCCCCGCGCGATCGAGTCTGCGGGACCCGCGACCCGACTCACGGAGCTCCCGGCCGGCGCACGTGCACGCAATGGCATGGCGGGGAATTCAAACGGACGTACCCGTAAGTCCATTTGCCCAGCCGTGCCATTCTGCCGACGTACATCGGCGAGCGCCGGTCGGGAACCGGTTAAAGGAATATTACACTTTTATTGTTTGACTTTAAGTATTATTAAAATCACTGCTCCCGAAAAAACGGCCGTTTTTAAAACTTTTTTTCGCATTGATACATGTCCCCTGGGGCAGGAACCAAGTCCCCAAACACTTTTTATGACAATACCATGCATATAAGCCTTTAAAATTAGCACTTTTGATTTCTCCTATAGACTTTTAAAGGGTGTTCCGCGGATTATTTCTCTCTCTTTGCTCTTCCTTTCTTACTCCCTTTCCCTCCATCCTATTCTTTTCTCCTCATTTTGCCCTTTGATGAATTAATAACCTATTATGACTAAATTGTGTAGCATTCTGTTCTTTTTGTGCCTGTTATCTACTGGAACAAAATAGAGCAGATACCAGGCTCCTGTAGAGTTAGCATACACATCCACTTGTTCCTGTTCTTGAGTTTCCCTGGTATCTCCTTTTTGAGGGTAAACTTCGATATTTGGGTTTGCTGCACCTACCATACATATTGTTAATGCATGTTTTTTTTTTAATCTTTGTGTCTCGCCTGCGTTGCGAGCTCTATTTGCCTTTACCATCAAGATCTCATGGCTGTATTGTTTCCTATTTGTATGTTAACCTGCAATAAAAACGCTGAAAAATAAAAAGTAAAATAAAAACAAAAGTTCATCCTTAAAAAAGGTGTTATTGTATGTTGACAACTAAATCAAAGCCTGGCATCCTACATTTAATGTGTATGTCAAGCATCAACTTTTTTTCCAGTCTTGGATAGAGTGAGGAAAAATTAGAGCTCCTGTCTGGTTTTTACTTCTATCCAAGGCTCCCTTAGAGAGATTCACCCTCACTTCCTGTTTCTCCAGATTTTACTGGAGAGGAAGTGAGGAAAAATCTGAAATAGGTAAACAGACAGAAATAAAGATCTGATGGGGTTCTAGCCTTCCCCTGCTCTACTGAAAAGAGTATTTTTATTTCTGTCTGTATAGCTGTTCCCATCTGGTTAAACCTTTTCAGCAAAAAAAGTAGTGAGAATAAATCTTTTTAACAGAGTTCTGCATAGCACATCAGGGCCAGGATCCAAATCCACAACCTCTGCTGTGTCTGGCAGGAGATCTTCTTAAAGCAGTTGTATACCCGCAGGATAAAAAAAAAAAAATTACAAAAAAAAACCAAAAAAACTGTAAGGCAAGGGCATAATGAGCTAGCATGTATGCTCATTATAAAATACTTACCTTAGATCGAGGCGTCGGTATCTCACCCGGTCCATGCCGAGGGAGCTGACATTTTGCTGTCGGCGTGTCTTCCGGGTTCGCGGCTCCGGCGCTGTGAGTGGCCGGCGCCTCAATGACGTCACTCCCACGCGTGCGGGAGTTTTCTTACCGGCAAGGTCCAGCAGCGTCTGCTGGACCTTCAGCCGGGCATTCACAGTGCATGCGCCGATGACATCAGCGGCTGCATGCAAAGTGAATATCTCCTAAACCATACAGGTTTAGGAGATATTCATTTTACCTACAGGTAAGCCTTATTATAGGCTTACCTGTAGGTAAAAGTTAATAATTTGGGTATACAACCACTTTAAGAAACCACCTGAGATGCTGGACAGCTCCTTGCCTGAAACCTTGGATAAATTTATTTTCTATCTTGTTTCTGGTGAACCTTGAACTCCTCGTTCCTCCCATGAACTTTTTATATAGGCCATGACTTTCCACTCAACTACACTTCCGCTTGATCCCAACCTGCAACCACTTGTTACTGACTTTTGGCTTGTCTGCTGACTACGCTTCTGCTTGATCCCTACCTGCTATATCTGTTGCTGGACCCCGGCTTGCTCACTTTCTGGTGGGGTGATCCTGTGCACCGCGACCTGGTACTAACACACAGTAAAACCCATCTCCACCATCAGGAGCTTGGTGAACATCAGTTAGTGCTTAGATCCTGCACCTCGACTGAGCCCATGTCATCCTCCAGGGTGACCTGCTTAAACACTTAAGGACTGGTCGATGGGAGCCTCTCTACTGCTATAGCTACTGGTCCCTCAGCCTGACCCTGACCGTGACATAGCAGTAAAAATCTGACAGGGGTTCTAACTCTTCCCCCCCTCTATTTAACCACTTCCCTCCCGCATGACTGAGCGGAGATATCTGGAGGATGCCTGCAGCTACAGGCATCCTCCAGATATCTTTTTTTTTTTCAGCCAGCGATTCTCTACAATGTAAAAGTGAACTTATCAGCTTTTTAGACACTGGATTGCTTTTACAGGCAGTGGGAGGGGGCACCACCCCCTCCTGCCACCCTTCTGCACCTCTCCAGGCTCTCCCATGTGATTAGGAAGCTGAAGATCTGATCAGACAGTGGCCCGGGTTACCACAGAACTTCCCGATTGCCGGATGGTCACCGGCCATCTCCAGGACCCTGGGAGGCCAGAAGCAACGTCATATTACTTACGGCTCTGGCAGATGTAAATACTGACATTTTTTTCCCCTAGAAAGCAGAAATCAATGTTTTTGTTTTTTTTTTATCTCATGCTTTCCAGGGCAGAGGAGATACAGTGCCTTGCAAAAGTATTCACCCCCTTGGCATTTATCGTGTTTTGTTGTCTCACAACCTGGAATTAACATGGATTGTTTGAGGATTTGCATCATTTAATTTACAGAACATGCCCACTACTTTGAAGATTTTTTTTTTATTATTGTTAAGCAAACTACAAATAGAACAAAATAACAGAAAAAGTCAATGTACATAACCATTCACCCCCTAAAGTCAATACTTTGTAGAGCCACCTTTTGCGGCTATCACAGCTCCAAGTTGCTTTGGATAAGTCTCTATGAGCTTGCTACATCTTACCACTGGGATTTTTGCCCATTCCTCCTTGCAAAACTGTTCCAGCTCCTTTAAGTTGGATGGTTTGCGCTTGTGAACAGCAATCTTTAGGTCTGACCACAGATTTTCTATTGGATTGAGGTCTGGGCTTTGACTAGGCCATTCCAACACATTTACATGTTTCCCCTTAAACCACTCAAGTGTTGCTTTAGCAGTGTGTTTGGGGTCATTGTCCTGCTGGAAGGTGAACCTCTGTCCTAGACTCAGATCACACACAGAGTGATACATGTTTTGCACAAGAATATTCCTGTATTTAGCACCATCCATCTTTCCCTCAACTCTGACCAGTTTCCCAGTCTTGACTACTGAAAAACATCCCCACAGCACGATGCTGTCACCACCATGTTTCATTGTGGGGATGGTGTTCTTTGGGTGATGTGATGTGTTGGATTTGTGCCAGACATAGCGTTTTCTTTGATGGCCAAAAAGCTCAATTTCAGTATCATCAGACCAGAGCACCTTCCTCCATACATTTTGGGAGTCTCCCACATACCTTTTCGCAAACTCAAAACCTGCCATTTTGTTTTTTGCTGAAAGTAATGGCTTTCTTCTGGCCACTCTGCCATAAAGCCCAACTCTATCCAGCGTACGGCTTATTGTTGTCCTATGTACAGATACTCCAGTCTCTGCTGTGGAACTCTGCAGCTCCTCCAGGGTTACCTTAGGTCTCTGTGCTGCCTCTCTGATTAATGCCCTCCTTGCCCGGTCCGTGAGTTTTGGTGTGCAGCCGTCTCTTGGCAGGTTTGCTGTTGTGCCATGTTCTTTCCATTTGGTTATGATAGATTTGATGGTGCTCCTAGAGATCATCAAAGATTTGGATATTTTTTTTTATAACCTAACCCTGACTTGTACTTCTCAACAACATTGTCCCTTACTTGTTTGGAGAGTTCTTTGGCCTTCATGGCAGTGTTTGGTTAGTGGTGCCTCTTGCGTAGGTGTTGCAGTCTCTGGGGCCTTTCAAAAAGGTGTGTATATGTAATGACAGATCATGTGACACTTAGATTGAACACAGGTGGACATCATTTCACTAATTATGTGACTTCTGAAGGTAATTGGTTGCACCAGAGCTTTTTATGGGCTTCATAATACATACCCACATGCCAATTATCAGTTTTTTGTTTCTGAAAAATAGTTTTATGTATATATTTTTCTAAAATTACTTCACTAACTTAGACTATTGGGTTCTGATCCATCACATATAATTCAGATTAAAAAAATATTGAACTAAAGGCTGTAATGTAACAAAATAGGTAAAAAGCCATGTGGGGTGAATACTTTTGCAAGGCACTGTATCTAGGGTCTTATAGCAAATACTGTGTGACAAAAACAAATTGCAACGATCACCATTTTTTTCTCTGCTACAAAAACATATATAATATTTGGGGGTCCTTAGTAATTTTCTAGAAAAAAAAAAAACAAACATTTTTGCATGAAGGAGATAAATGTTAGACTTGGCCTGGGTGGGAACTAGTTAAAACTAAGAAAAGTTTTGGCTGGACATGTGTAGACAGAAGAAATCCAGCATATTAATGTAATCCTAAACTCTGGTATAAAAAACAAAAAATCTATTTAGGTATGTATTCCTAGCTCAAAAAAAGCCCCTTCTATTGCTCTCAGCTTCCTCCAAATTTCTCCAAAGTCCTTTTCTTTTGCTGCTGTGATCTGATTTCCTGTTAGAGGGTGACTCTGTTTGTTCTCCATGGTCCCACTGTGTGTAGGAATGTAGCCACCCTCTCTTGCTCACTCCAGAGATGGACTATAGGATTTGTAGTGTGCATAGAGCAGCGCACATGACCACAACTAACATGCACTGCTCGTTCCAAAAAAACGAAAATGAGGAGGAAAAGGAGAAGTTCAGGAGGTTCATGGAGGACATTACAAGGAGGCACAAAATCACAGTAAGAAAAAATACATGAAAAATACATTACAGGGCCATTAAGATGTGGAGTATTTTTTGGAGATTCAGGATATCGTTTAGTGTCACTTTAATGCCACGTACACAAGGGCGGACTTTTCGACCAGACTGGTCCGACGGACCAAATCCGGCGGACAATGCGACCGTGTGTGGGCTCCATCGGACCTGCAGCGGACTTTTTCAGTCAAAAATCTGACGGACTTTAGATTTGAAACATGTTTCAAATCTTTCCGTCGGACTCGAGTCCGGTCGAAAGGTCCGCTCCTCTGAATGCTAGTCCAACGGACAAAAACTGATGCTAGGGCAGCTATTGGCTACTGGCTATGAACTTTCTTATTTTAGTCCGGTCGTACGTCATCAAGTACGAATCCGTCGGACTTTGGTGTAATCGTGTGTAGGCAAGTCCGTTCATTGGGAAAAGTCCGTCGGATAGACCGTCGGACCAGTCCGGTCGAAAAGTCCGCCCGTGTGTACGCTGCATAAGGCTTCACGCTGTGGATTTGCCTGTGTTGCCCTGGTAATTCAATGAGCCATGGCTAAATGACTGCCCTGTTAAGGACCAGCAGTGCCTTGCTTCAATCTAGTCAAGAAGACACTGACCTACAAGGCAGATCAGGTCAGTTTTTATACAGAACAGTTAATTCTGTATCATCAGAGCCTGAAGCATCCTCCCACAACCGCAAATATGAGCCATATAAAAAACACAGTGCTTGCATCTCCCGTGTCGAGCAACACCAAGCAACTCTATAGGTCACAGATACATTTGGGGTCTGAAGCACCATCAGAGCCACCACAACATATGTAAAAACTGAATCAACCTGTCCTGCCCTGAACCTAAAATGGCAGTGCACAAATAACAATCAAATAAACAATAAAAGGGAAAACACAAATACACTTAGTTAGATAAACTAAACTACCTTAACTAGACCCAAAAAAAACACACCCTCTATTATAAAAAATGTATGCTTTTATTTTGAAGCACGTTGCACCTAAGCTAAGTAGCACAATATCTAAAATTTCTATTTTGGCTAAATCATTTAACCACTTAGACGTCATTATTTTATGTTGTTTTACTAGAAGAAAAAAAAACAATGGAAAAAGTAAAATAAAAAAATATGAAGCTACAATACACAAATAAGGATTAAAAAAAATTAAGAAAAAGAGGGCTGAATTAAATAAACTAAAATATTCTAAAGACACCAAAAATAACACACCTTCTAAATAAATAAAAAAATCTGATGTTTTTGTTATTTTCACTGCTAAATAAATGTTACTGAAATCACTCTGCTTACCTGTAATACAGGTTAGAGAATTTAAAGATACCTGTATCTGAGTCCAGTTAATCAGTAGTAGAAGCTCAATTGTAAGCTCTAACGAGCAGGGCCCTCTGATCCCTCCTGTATTGATTTGTATTGTAAGTGTACTGTCTGCCCCCATGTTGTAAAGCGATGCTCACCAAACACAACATTAGCAGAAGGTGCCCAAAGGGTGGCGCTCAAGAGCTGAAACTCCTCGTAGTACGTCCCTACGTTTGTGTTTGTTGGCCGACAATTCCTTGCCATTTGTATGCAAGACAAGTTCCTGGCCAATGCCCTTTGGACAAAAGTCTGACGTTTTGTCTGCGGAAAATCCGATCATGTGTACGAGGCTTTAACAAGAGGAAAACCTAAAACACTACAAATTACACAACTGCCACACGTAAATCTCTATTTGTACGATCAGCCTCCTGCATACCAGAATGGTAATATATGATGCATCCCTGCTACCCCAACCCAAATCATGGAAAATGGTCTGTCACTGAAGACCTAGGCATGGGGTTTAGAAAGGATCATACGATCTCAAACTGGATTGGGCAGATGCTAAAATTGCTACTTCTTTCAACGTAATTACCATCGTACAGGGCTAAAGAAAACTCACGCATTTCTAGGCAGGTGGTAAAACACTTCAATAAAATTTGCTAAAATCCTTTCACTGTATAGTCCTGACTCCTGACAAAGATGTATTTTTTCTTTTTACTCAGTACTGGAGTTACACTTTAAGGAACATAGAAAAATAGACATACCTTTTATCATATATGTCATCCAGGTTATGAGAAAATGCTTCTCTGGGTTCAGATTTAAGACAATCACAACCCATAAAACCACACTATGCAGATCACTATAAACTCACTCCTAGGCTTAGATTTAAAAAAAAAAAATATGAAACCATTATGTGAATTTTTAAATTTAAATGTCAGTTGGGCTATAAACATTTATTCTAATAATTTATAATCAAAAGCTGTGAAAGAACCAGAAACCTCAGTTGCAAAACTATTGCTGCTTAGCGTCTCCTAATTATAGCAACACTGCCATCTAGCCACAATGTATCATTAGAATTACCTGCTCTTACTTATAATTCCTATGATTTATGGCACATAAACACGGTGAATATTGCCTTAAGAAGGTAATATTATTAGAATTATTATTGAAGGTGGAACTTGATTTTTTGAAAATGTCACGAATTAGGCTTATTGTTTAGGGGAAAAGGCAGCAGAGTAAGATTAATAAAAACCTGTTACATAAAGAAGAAAATACCTCTAACATTCAAGTAGAATGCATGACTGAGAATAACAAAAATATAACAGGAAAGGGATATATTACACCCAAAGGTAATTTAGGGTTTATATTCTTAACCGTAGGCAGGGCTTTTTTTCAGGGGGAACTTGGTGGAACTCAGTTCCACCACCTCTGGCTCAGACCCTTTGGTGCCTGCTCACCACAATCACTTGTAAACACAGAAGACAGCTCTGCACTCTGTATGTAATGCAATCCTGGTATTTATTGCCCCTTTAAGACCCTCCTACTGTTTTCGTGAAATTTGACTGAACACACCCACTATTTAAAGTCGTGTTCCGGCCGAAATTATACTTTTTAAATAAAAATACCCCTATAATACACAAGCTTAATGTATTCTAGTAAAGTTAGTCTGTAAACTAAGGTCTGTTTTGTTAGTTTATAGGAGTAGTTTGTTATTTTATAAATTTGCAGCAGGCCGTGGCCATCTTAAGTGTGGGCATCTGAAGCCAGACTGTATTTCTTCCTGGATCTCATCCTCCATCTCGCACATGTTCAGTGCAGCACAAGCAGTGTAATAGGTTTCAGGTCAGGTTTCCATAGCAACGGCAGTGTCAGAGGAAGTTGCCGCCCCTTCCCAGAAGGCATTGCAAACAGGAAATGATGCGATGGGCCGCGGCCAGGGAGGAGGAAGTGAAAAATTAATACAGCAGATATACAGTAGATGCTGAGAAAAAAAATAAGAAAATATCCAATTCGTTTACAGTGCACAGTTTAGTGAGGGATGCTGAAGAGTTGTAAAAGTGGGTGGAACTCCACTTTAATGTGATTTGGAGGGTGTGTGTAAGGGGAGGGATTTTGTGGGGCCGTGGTTAAAGGGGTTGTAAAGGTAAACGTTTTTTCACCTTAATGCATTCTATGCATTAAGGTGAAAAAACTTCCGACAATACCGCCGCCCCCAGCCCCCCCGTTTTACTTACCTGACCCCTCGAAAGTCCCCCGCTCGCTCCTGACATCCTCTTCGCCGCTCAGCCTGGCCGCTGATTGGCTACAGTGGATGGATTGAAAGCAGCGCAGCCATTAGCTCGCGCTGCTGTCAATTACATCCAATGACGCAGCGCGCCGGGGGGCGGGGCGGAGTGATACAGTGAGCGGCTATAGCCGCCGGCTGTATCACAGGAGCGTGCCCACAAGAACTAACCACCATGCCAGGGAGCTCGCATTAAGGTGTTGAGTCCTTGCGGGGAGGAGCTGAAACAGCCGCCGAGGGACCCCAGAAGACCAGGTTCGGGGCCACTCTGTGCAAAACGAGCTGCACAGTGAAGGTAAGTATAACGTGTTTGTTATTTTAAAAAAAAAAAAAAAATACCTTTACAACCCCTTTAAGTTCCAGCATCTATTGTTTGAGAAAAAAAGCCCTGACCGTAGGGGTACCTGCAGGATTATATTCCTAGCCCTGTGAGTATAATTTGGATTATATTCCTAAACCTAAGGATACATTCCCATAGAGGTTGTATTTCTAATAGTAGGCTAGTTCTAGGGGTGTAATATAGGACACATTCCTAACCCTGAGGGAATATTTGGAATATATTCCTATCCCTAAAGCTATATTAGGTAATATGTTTCCAATCCTAGGAGTATATAAGGTGATAAATTCCAAACCCTGGGGTATAGTAGGAGATGTATTCCTAACTCTTATGCCCTGTACACACGGTCGGACATTGATCGGACATTCCGACAACAAAATCCATGGATTTTTTCCGACGGATGTTGGCTCAAACTTGTCTTGCATACACACGGTCACACAAAGTTGTCGGAAAATCCGATCATTCTGAACGCGGTGATGTAAAACACGTACCTCGGGACTATAAACGGGGCAGTAGCCAATAGCTTTCATCTCTTTATTTATTCTGAGCATGCGTGGCACTTTGTGCGTCGGATTTGTGTACACACGATCGGAAATTCCGACAACGGATTTTGTTGTCGGAAAATTATTATAATCCTGCTCTCAAACGTCGTGTGTCGGAAAATCCGATGGAAAATGTGTGATGGAGCCCACACACGGACGGAATTTCGGACAACAAGGTCCTATCCTATCAAGGCCGTGTGTACGGGGCATAAGGATATATTAGAGATTGTATTCCTAAACCTAGAAGTATATTAACCACTTCAGCCCCGGAAGGATTTACACCCTTCCTGACCAGAGCACTTTTTGTGATATAGCTCTGCATCGCTTTAACTGACAATTGCGCGGTCGTGCGACGATGTACCCAAACAAAATTGACGTCCCTTTTTCCCTGTAAATAGAGCTTTTTTGGTGGTATTTGATCACCTCTGCGGTTTTTATTTTTTACGCTATAAACAAAAAAAGAGCGACAATTTTGAAAAAAAAAGCAATATTTTTTACTTTTTGCTATAATAAATATCCCCCAAAAGTCTATAATTTTTTTTTTCCTCAGTTAAGGCCGATATGTATTCTTCTACAAATTTTTGGTAAAAAAAATTGCAATAAGCGTATATTGATTGGTTTGTGAAAAAGTTATAGCGTCTACAAAATAGGGAATAGTTTTATGACATTTTTAGTATTTTTTTTATTATTATTAGTAATGGCAGAGATCTGCCATTTTTATCGGGACTGTGACATTATGGCGGACACATCGGAAACTTTTGACGCTATTTTGGGACCAAAGGTAAAATCCCGCGCTATATCACAACACAAACATGTACAACTGCTGCTAAAAGTGAGATGCACCCAATAGTATAAAGAAAAAGAGCAGTAGCAGCACTAAGATTGAAAAAAATAGATATAAAATTATATCTATTTTTTTTCAATCTTAGTGCTGCTACTATTTTGGGACCATTGTCATTTATACAGCGATCACTACTATAAAAATGCACTGCTTACTGTGTAAATGACACTGGAGGGAAAGGGGTTAAACACTAGGGGTTATCAAGGGTGTCCTAGGGAGTGATTCTAACTGTGGGGGGGATGGGCTACTATACACCTGACAGCGATCACTGCTCCCGATGACAGGGAGCAGTGATCTCTGTCATATCACTAGGCAGAACGGGGAAATGCCTTGTTTACAAAGGCATCTTCCTCTTCTTCCATTCCGTGACATGATCGCGGGCACCCGGCGAACATCGCGCGCGCGCTCACAATGCCACATCTTAAAGGGGACGTACCTGTACGCTCTTTTGCCCACCAGTGCCATTCTGTCGGGAAGGGTCGGGAAGGGGTTAAAGAATATATTCCTAACCCTTGAGGATACATTAGGGTTTATTAGAGAATATATTCTCAAACCATAGAACCATCGGCATTTATTACAAAATATATTCCCTACCCATGAGGTATATAAGGGTTATAAATTCCCAAACTCTAGGTAATAAGCATCAGCTACATAGATGTGCGCAGCCTATTGCATTAGGGTGTGCACCCCAAAGCTCATATGCATGTGTGTGCATATGTATATACTGACAGTGTCAGTAGAGCAATGGACGATGTCAGTAGAGAAGTGGACGGTGTCATAAGGGCAGAGATTGGTGTTATTAGGGCAGTTACAATATTATTTTAATTTTTTTTTTAGAAGAAATAAGAAAAAAGGAGTTTTTTTTTTATTTGGTGAAGTATCAGTGGTCTAAACATTGTAAATATGCACCAAACAGAGTGATTAGGGTGTGCCCAGGCACACCTGGCACACCCTGTGCGCACACCTGTGATCAGCTACCTACCGTAGTAAGGTCTCACTCACACGGGGCATATGCATCTATGTTCCACGTGACCGCCATGTTTACCCACATGGGGATGCACAGTATTATCTGCAGTTAAATGAGCATGCAGGTTAGAAAATTCCGTTAAAGACAGAGCTGCTAATAATAAGAATGACAGAGAGGATCAGGTGATCTTTAACCCCTTCACGCCTAATGGTAAAACATATCTAAATGCCTAAATACAATTTTGCAAGTTTGACATGTGTTAGTAAGACTGTATCCAAGTGGATTATACCTTATTTTTTTTCCAGGACAAATTGGGCTTTCTTTTGGTGGTAAATGGTGATGGAGAGGAAAACTGGCCCAAAATAGTAAAAAGAAAATATTTTTTAGATGTAGCTGTATATTTCTTGCTATTATCATAATTTACCACCAAAGAACAACCCAAAATAAATTCTCTTGCTCCTGACGATTTCATTGATACTCACATATGTGTATGTTAGTTGTTGTTTGTCCCCGAAGTACAGCCCAGAAACAATGGTACACATTTTGACACTGATACTAATTTATTTATTTTTTATTTATTTATTTTTTTTACAATGTATACAATGTATCTTCCTCTTCATTCAGGAGAGGAAATAAACACAGGGGCAGGCTCACAGTGTCTGATCACTGTGATAGCTAATCAGAGGCTATCACAGTGATCAGGTGACCCAGAACCGACAATACCGGGTCCCGATCGCTGGTGAGACCCGGCCTCTGTGCTGGGAGCGCACAGCACAAAGGAGAATATATATTCATATTCCACTGAAAAAAAGCCCACTTCCATGAGGCTGCATATATGTGTAATGTCGGGATTAAAATGGATGGGGGAACCACTGCTTTGATGCAGGTGCAGTACGGAATTAGGTGTAGGAACATTTTTTTTTATAACTGTTCTGTCTATTTGTTCTTAGACACTTAGTGGAACTTTATCCATGACAACTTGATAAAAAATAATTCTACTGGGGATCATGGCGGCAGGGGGACGGGACTCCACCCCGATTGCCCTGATCGTGGATGGACTCCTCCCTGCGCTCCGCATTGACGCCCCTCCATGACGTTGGCGGGGACACGCCCCCAGCCTGGGGTATATGGCGGCTGCCTCTGGCTGGCCTGCTCCACACACCACCTCAACTTGTGTAGGGATGACCGGCTTGCGCACCACTCGCACTTCACAGGTAAATCCCCTTCACCTCCTTATAGCCATCCATGCCTCCACACTTCCAACACCACTTATGTGACACGCATATACCTTCCTAACTGTTCACCTTTTACTTCACATCCCCTCTATGTTTCATGGTTCCCTTATCACATACCCTACTCCCTCTCATTTGCCCAGCCATGGATGGCTTCCCCATTTCACCTTCACTTTCACTCATACTCCATCCTTTCCCTCCACAGTATTTTACATGCGTTTTGCCAGGTTCCTCCCTTCTCGTTGGGCAACGGTTACGTGGGGTGTCTCGGCCCGGATGGCGGCTTCGGTCCCTTGGGTTCTTTTTGGGGGGCTGGTCCTTGCCTCAACCCTGGGTGAGACTTTGCAGACCCAGACCACCTTCCCATTTTATTAGTTATCCATCAATCTGTGAGTACTATTGTAGTTTTTGTTTTTTCGATATTTATGTGTCAATCATTAGACTAATGGCTGCCCCATTACTTTTTAGTTATTATGCATCTGAACTCCTGATGATTGGTTGTAAGCCAAGAAACGCGTTGAGTTAACAACTTATGGATGCCCACATTTTGACAACTATCTGTACTGTAACCGTATTTTTTGTACCTACTATGTCCATTGATTGATTTTACATTAATTCCTCTATGTTGAATGATGAATTAAAATGATACTTTATATGAATATCTGATGTAAATCCTTTGTGATTACGCCCATTGTTCTTTTTTTTATTATTAAAGCGGGGGTTCACCCACACCGCCAAAAAAAAAAAAAATATTAAAAGCCAGCAGCTACAAATACTGCAGCTGCTGACTTTTAATACATGGCCACTTACCTGTCCCAAGGTCCAGCAATGTCGACAGGCGACGCTAAGAACCCGATCGGTTCTCGGCAGCTGCCGCCGCCATCCTAGGTGAGGGAATCAGGAAGTGAAGCGTTGCGGCTTCACTTCCCATTTCCCTACTGCGCATGCGCGAGTTGCGCTGCGTGTCCCAAGTGGTCCCCGCTCTCTCCTGGGAGCTGTGTGTTCCCAGCAGACAGCGCGGTGGGGACGGGAAGAGGCGTAGACTCCCATGGGAGTCTATTCCAGAAAGTGGGTGCAAATACCTGTCTTAGACAGGTATCTGCACCCCCCTCCCCCCTGAAAGGTGCCAAATGTGACACCGGAGGGGGGGAGGGTTCCGAAAAGCGGAAGTTCCATTTTTGTGTGGAACTCCGCTTTAATATTATTGATGTCTGGATTATATACTTGCATTGGATACAGGCCAACTCTATATGAGCCTGACCAATTAATTATTATTTATGCGCTGACATGTCTCACACAAAGTCCCGCTTCTTGCTCTCCTTTTCTGTTTTGATAAAAAATAATGTTTTTTAGCAAGGAACATACGTTCCATATTAATTATGCTACCAAATTAGTATGTGCTGTAAATTACCTCCAGCATTGCTCCTGTTTCTTCTTGCTGGAAGGCTGCCATTTTGCTAAAGCCCAGAGCCCCCGAACAACAGTAAATCATAAAGCAGAACTAAACCCATTGATTTAATGGTTTCTAAAAACAGTTACATTCCTGGAATGCCACGATTGCCAACTGTCATATTTGCTTGTGTCCTCAACCAAACCTTTAAACTATCAAATGGCTGGTATCATAACTGATCACATGTGCAGCATCATGGCAGAAAACAGCTTCCTTGGCTGTAAAGGGTGAGGGGTTTAATTCTGCTTTAAGGCTGTCTGCAGATCGGCGTCTACAAATTCGGCAGTGACTAAAAATAGAGAGCAACTGAGCATGTGCAGCTGAGCGGGGTGAGACAATGTATTACTGGATTTTAAACAGTATAGACACTTATTTTTTAATGTTGTACATAGCTATACCTGCAAAAGGTGCCAGCCTGAAGTGATTGAGCAGGAATGAATTTTCTGACTAAAGTTCCACCTTAACTTACTATTATGCCGCGTACACACGGGCGGACTTCTCAGTGTCAAAGGTCCAACGGTCTTTCCGACAGACTTTCGACGGACTTTCGAATGACCGGACTTGCCCACACACAAATGGACTAAAGTTGTTCGAAAGTCCGTTGGTTTGAACGTGATGACGTACGAAGGGACTAGAATAGGAAGTTCATAGCCAGTAGCCAATAGCTGCCCTTGCGCCATTTTTTGTCCGTCAGACTAGCATACAGACGAACGGATTTTTCGACCGGACTCGAGTCCGTCGGAAAGATTTGAAACATGTTCCAAATCTAAAGTCCGTCTGATTTTCGACAGAAAAAGTCCGCTGAAGGTCCGATGAAGCCCACACACGGTCGGATTGTCCGACGGATTCGTTCCATCGGACCAGTCTGGTCGAAAAGTCCGGTCGTGTGTACTCGGCATTAGCCTTAGAATCAATAATAGTTTATTGAATGTAAAGAGCTGTGATAATTGTAAATGCCCAATTTCTTTAGGATAATGCTAACAAATCAGCAAAGGCTCCACAACTAGGTTGATTACTGCTTTTTTGGAATATCATTTAGACACCTAGTTAGACATTAAAGTGATACTTGGACAGATTTAACCCAATTCAACCTTTTATCCTCACTAATAGAAATGAAAATACATAAATAAGGAGGAATGGACCCTAATAAATAAATGTCACAATACTTAGTTGGCCAGAGAGATTCTGAAGTATACTTGAAAATCTTTGTAATGCCAAGGTCTTTCTTTCACTGCATAGAAAGCCTTGCTAAGTGCTTGTTTATTAACCGATGCATTGCCAATTATCAGCAGTAACTCACAACACAAGAATTGAGCGGTATATAGTAAACCATGATTACTGTTCAAAGAGAATGCAAATCCAAAAACAAAAATTTAAGATATTATAGCAGACTATAGTTGCCAACAACCAAGCTGTACTAATATGTCTGCCTTTGTTCATCTTCATTACATGGTGGTTTATGGGATAAGTAGTTTACATAAATACATTTTTTGTCTTCAATGCAGATCACAGGAAGTGAACGTGTGGTTTAAAAATTTAACATTGATAAATATGGGGAATATTTAATTAAATAATAATAAAAAAAGGCTTGGCAAATTGTAAATTATAAATAAAGGGTGGGGCCTGACTTATAAATAGTTAACCCCTTTGGATCTACTTTGCCGGGAGGCCATCAATAGGCGTCCTCCTCTTTGCACGATCCCCGCACGCGCCCTGCAGGGTCAATGAGACTCGGGTGATCACAGATCAGAGTAAGGGGTCGATCCCGGCCTCTTACCATGTGATCAGCTGTCAGCCAATGAATCACCATCTGTCAGCTGCCAGCCAAGGTGTCACCATCCAGTAGTATATATCATAGAAGCAAAGACTGGCGCTCCTCCGACCCGATCTGTATCAGTATGTGTACAAAGCAGGCTCAGCCTACTTCGCTCCACAAACCACACCCTTGAAGCGTTTTGCCCTACACTTTGGGGCTTAGTCATAGAGGTCTTTCTGAGTTCAGTACAATTTCCTGGCCAGCATAACAGTTCACTAGCTGATTCTACTTTTTTCCTGAAGACACTGGTCTTTCGGGCTCTAGGGAAACAGAGCCTTCTCTTCATGGATGGTGCATATGTGTATTTATTTATTTTTTTTAAGGTGGATTTAGACATTTAAATATTTTTCAGGTCTTAGGGAACCCCTACTAAAAACTATAAAAATCCACATCTACAGTTCATGGTATATTAGTGCAATCAGTAAATTTGTAAATATGATCAAATATTAAGGCATGTCAAGTATATTTGACACCCAGAGAAGATTATTTGACACCCTTCTGCTCTATGCTAAATTTTCTGTAACAACCTTAAAATTATTGACAGTTATAAAAAGCAGACATTAAAATTTGTGACGTTCCCTAATATTAGCAGCTAGTGTAGACATGACATCAATCACTTTGCTATTGCTCACTGCTCAAGAAACCTCTGGGGGAACCCAGAAAGGCTACTCCAGACTATATTACATTAAGCAGCCTACATGAGGAACACGTAATCCGCACCATATGTTTGGGGATCATACATCAGATTTGGGAAAAGAGGCTGTGCAGCGCTGGTCATGACGCACAGCAATGAGGAATTGGATAAAAAGTGTGATCTATTATCAACATGCTGGGGGGTAAAATGGATTAGCATGCTAATGTTGCACTTATCCTTAACAGCAGAAGCAGGCAGATGATTTAATTCATTAAAGAATATGTAAACCCAACATTTAATATTGCTGATATGTGCCTGCTGTACCATGTAAGAAAGTATCCTGTTCTGTTTGTATTGCTTCCTTTGTGTGAAATCCCTGGCGTTCCTGCCAGTCTCTCTGCTTTCCTATTAAAAACTGACCACACTGGGTATGAGAGCACAGTGTGGTCACTTCTCTAGCTGTGCTGAGAACTCAGCCTGCTCTCCTTCAATGATCAGACTTGTGCTGACACTCACTTTTCGGCACAGCCATTTCCTGGGAAGATCAGAGTGCTGCTGTTTCTTCTCCCCCAGCTCTCTGAGCTCCTTATGCAGCTGAGAACAGAGGGAATGTAATAACGTATAAAAAAAGGGGGGGGGATACTTTTTTATATATTTATCTCTCAAATGTTTTGCCTTTTATTTCTATTTTAACCACTTCAGCTCCAGAAGGTTTTACCCCCTTCATGACCGGGCCACTTTTTTTCTATTTAGCACTGCGAGTTCTTTATTTTTTGCGATATAAACAAAAAAAGACTGAAAATTTCAGGGAAAAAAACTATATTTTCTTACTTTCTTCTGTAAAACATACCAATAAAAAAACATTTAAAAAAATTCTTCATAAATTTTGGCCAAAATGTATTCTGTCTTTGGTAAAAAAAAAAAAATCTCTATAAGTGTATATCAATTGGTTTGTGTGAAAGTTATAGCGCCTACAAACTATGGTATATATACTGGAATTTTTATTTATTTATTTTATACTAGTAATGGTGGTGATCAGCGATAGTGTCAGATTTCCCGCCGCACTGACGATGGGGGGAACTAACTGACACAGACATCATCAGTGTATAGTGGTGGCTGGTGCTAAACTTTTTTGGGGGGTGGCAAACAAACCCCCCCCAGGTCCGCACTCACCCCGCCATGGTCGCCTGCACTCAGCCCCTCCACCGCTTCCTTGGCTTCTCCTCCCAGCGAGCCAAATCCGACTCCTGTCCTGATTGGCCGAGAGGAGAAGCCTGAAGAAAAAAGCGAATATTGCTTCACTAGTATCACAACTGGGTGGGTTCGGGGCGCAGAAACCTATTACACTGCTTGTGCTGCACTGAGCATGTGTGAGATCTGCAAGGATGAGAACCAGGAAGAAATACAGTCTGGCTTCAGATGCCCACACTTAAGATGGCCACGGCCTGCTGTAAGTTTATAAATGAACAAACTACTGCTATAAACGAACAAAACAGACCTTAGTTTACAGACTAACTTTACTAGAATACATTAATCTTGTGTATTATATGGGTAATTTTATTTAAAAAGTATAATTTTGGCCGGAACACCACTTTAACATCTACCAAAAACTGAAATGCTCGTTTTAGGTGGACTCAAACTTGTAAATTATTCAGTCTAGCGCAGCTACTAAAAGACTTCCTATACATTCATTAATGTGTTAGGTATTTTTGCCTTCACTTTAATTTAAAGTCTAGAGCACATCTGTAAACACACCTTGGAGTAGATTTATATTACCTATTCACAGCGCAAAATCATTAGCTAGAGAATCACCCATAAGAGCCGCTCAGTTTAATGCCTGATCTTCAGGGATTTTAATTTCCTAAACACCTGGAACTTGTGTCTTTAGGAGATGAGGGACACACTGATAAGGATAGCTGTCAATGCAGATAGACACATTTATGGTAATGACACAATTTTGCCCTAGTAATGGTGTTTTTCTATAATCACAACATATCAGCTTTAATTATTCCATCATACTTCTCATGGATTTATAAAGACGTATTTTTGTACAAGGAAATTCACCTAATGTAACCCGCTAACCTTTTTTTCACACATTCTTCCAGGAAAGTACTCCAGTGGGACCCAGAGGGTGTTAGAAGTTATGCACACCAATGAAATGGTGAGAAAAGTCACAGTTTATTTTGTACGATGTGGGAAAAACACTTCCAGGGCTGTCTCAATGTGAAATGAATGCACAGCCAGGGAATAGGATTTGGATTATGTTTGCATTTCTTATCTGCATATTCACAATATTTAAAAAAAAAAGAAAATATATCAACAAAACAATTAAAGGATAAGTTCACCTTTGGGGACATATTACATGTTCACTGGTTTCTAGGGTGGAACATATTACATGTTCACGCTGTGTTTTGTTACGTTTTTGGGGTTGTGTTCGATACGCGCAAAGAGAGATCACACAAATACTTCTAAGTATAACATGTACAGTGGCGTCGCTAGGGGGGTGCGGTCCACACCCGGGTGCCACCTGCTACAGTGGTGACACCATCCCGAGGGTGAGGAAAGCCCTGGCTCCCTTTGGCAGTTTTTTTTTTATAGCTGGAAACCCACCTCCAGCGTTGTGGCCGTGCCTGGCCTGTGTTCTCCTCCTCCTCTCTGTCTCCCACTACCGCGCTGCTGCCTGAGCCTGTCACGATCTATTCTCCACCCGTGCGGTGCGGCTGCAAACTGTCCTCTCCAACTGCCGCCTGGGTTTTTCTCAGGGGGAGGGGGGGTGTGGGCTTGCGATGGGGGGTATGTCCTCCGTGGTGTTGTAACAAGTGGGGGGGGGGGGCTTGATGATCAGGTTGGTTTTTATGCTGGACACAGCTATATTATATGGAGGGGGGTGGATTGTCCTTGGGGGCTGTACTGATGGAGAAGGGTGGTTTGTCCCAGGGGCAGGGCTGTGCTGATAAGGGGGGTAGTTTGTCCTGGGAGGGGGGCTGTACTAATAAATGGGGGTGGTTTGTCCCGGGGGGTTGTACTGATAAAGGGGGGTGGTTTGTCCTGGGGGGGCTGTACCGATAAAGGGGGGTAGTTTGTCCTGGGGGGGGCTGTACTGATGGAGGGGGGTGGTTTGTCCTGGGGGGGCTGTACTGATGGAAGGGGTGGTTTGTCCCGGCGGGGCTGTACTTATGGGGGGGTAGTTTGTCCTGGGAGGGTCTGTACTAATGGAGGAGAGGGTGGTATGTCCTGGGGGGAGAGGTCTGTACTAATGGAGGGGGTGCTTTGTCCTGGGGGCAGGGGTCTGTACTAATGGAGGGGGGTGATTTGTCCTGAGGGGGGTCTGTACTAATGGAGGGGGTGGTTTGTCCTGGGGGGAGGGATCTGTACTGATGGAGGAGGGGGTGGTTTGTCCCGAGGGGGTCTGTACTAATGGAGGAGGGGGGATGGTTTGTACTGAGGGGGGTCTGTACTGATGGAGGAGGGGGGTGGTTTGTACTGAGGGGGGTCTGTACTGATGGAGGAGGGGGGTGGTTTGTACTGAGGGGGGTCTGTACTGATGGAGGAGGGGGATGGTTTGTACTGAGGGGGGTCTGTACTGATGGAGGAGGGGGATGGTTTGTACTGAGGGGGGTCTGTACTGATGGAGGAGGGGGATGGTTTGTACTGAGGGGGGTCTGTACTGATGGAGGATTGGGATGGTTTGTACTGAGGGGGGTCTGTACTGATGGAGGGGGTTTATACTTAGTGGGAGTCTAGACTCATCCACCTTACCACTCACTCCGTGTCTGCTACCCCTCTCTGTCAATCCCTCCACTGGCTTCCGCTCATCCAAAAAATTAAATTCAAAATACTAACAACTACTTACAAAGCCATCCACAATTTAGCCCCCAGCTACATCACTAGTCTAGTCTTTAAATACCAACCTAATCATTCTCTTCGTTCCTCTCAAGACCTCCTGCTCTCTAGCTCCCTCGTCACCTCCTCCCATGCCCGCCTCCAGGACTTTTCCGGAGCCTCTCCAATCCTATGGAACTCCCTACCCCAATCTGTTTGATCATCAACTAATCTATTAGCTTTTAGACAATCCCTGAAAACCCTTCTCTTCAGAGAAGCCTATCCTACCCAGACCTAACAACTGTATTTTCATTTTCTCAGCTCAACCCCCACAGTTATTACCTTTTGTTCCCTCCCTTCTAGATTGTAAGCTCTAACTAGCAGGGCCCTCTGATCCCTCCTGTATTGATTTGGGGGGAGGGGGGACTATATTTTGTGGAGGGAGGGTCTGTACTGAGGGGGGACTATACTTGGAAGGGGGGTCTGAACTGAGGGGCGACTATAGTTGGTGGAGAGGAAGGTGAGGTGACACCATGTTTTACCGCAGAGTGACACCAACCCTAGTGACGCCACTGAACATGTATTAAAAGTAATGACAAATACAAAATATTAGAAAATATAATAATAATACTTTCAGGCTGGGTTCACACTAGCACACCGCAAAAACTGTGACCGGCTCTCAATGGAGCCCATTGACACATCTGCATGGCGGCTGCGGAGCGGATTGCACAAGAGTCCTGTGCATCTTTGGCTCTGTTTCAGGTCCCAATTTAGGCAAAAATTTGGGGCTGAATCATCCCTGAAATGGAGAACAGGGACGCACTGGATCCCTGCTGTGGGCGGCATGCAAATTAAGTGTGAACCCAGCCTGAAAGCTACTGTATCCTCAGTACATTTTTTAAATTTCTTCATTTCACTAGATTCCAAATGCATGCTATATGTAAAGCTCAATACCAGGCAAAAAAAAACCTACAGCTTTTGCTGTAGTACTCAGCTTCTATCCAGTGCTGCCTGTCCCCCGAACGCTCTCCACTCCACTTCTTCTGGTCTATCTTGGCTCAGTGACACTCAGTATCATTCAACCCACTTCCTGTGAGTCCAGGGTGTCATGGACTCACCCTACTACAGTACAGAATGACACTCACACCCTTACTTTATATTGTTTTGTGCAATATAGGAGCAAGCACCGCTCACTGATAGAGGAATAAAAAATGACCCCACACATCACATGACTGCAGACTACTGTAAAAAATGTACATGTGCTAAAAAGTTTTCAAAAATTCAGGAAGGGGTGGGAAGTTGAGTTTTGCCGGGGACTATGGGGCTCTCAGTCCCAAATAAGTTAATAAAAAAATAAAAATACCCTTGCATTTTTGCTTAATATGTTTTGCAATAAAATGCAACACATGACTCAAAACATTGTGCAATGTAAGGTGCGGTGCATTGAAATGTACAACACCTGTATGGCAATATGCATTTTCACTAACCACTTCAGCCCTGGAAGGCTCCCCCCCTAATGACAAGGCTATTTTTTGCAATACGGCACTGCGTCGGTTTACCTGAGAATTGCGCGGTCATGCGACGTTGTACACAAACAAACAAAATTTATGTAGTTTTTTTCCCCACAAATAGAGCTTTCTTTTGGTGGTATTTGATCACCTCTGCAGTTTTAATTTTTTGCGCTATAAACAGAAAAATAGTGACAATTTGAAAAAAAAAACAAAAAAACAATATTTTTTACTTTTTGCTATAATAAATCTCCAAAAAAAAAAAAAAAAAAAAATTCTTCATCAGTTTAGGCCAATATGTATTCTACATATTTTTGGTAAAAAAAAAACAAAACGCAATAAGCATATATTGATTGGTTTGCGCAAAATTTATAGCGTCTACAAAATGGGGGATATATTTATGGCATTTTTATTATTAATTTCTTTTTTTACTAGTATTGGCAGTGATCAGCGATTTTTAGCGGGACTGCGACATTGCAGCAGACAGATCGGACACTTATGACAGTTTTGTGGGGACCATTGACATTTATACTGTGATCAGAGCTAAAAATAGCCACTGATTACTGTATAAATGACACTGGCAGGGAAAGGGTTACGTGTGTCCTAGGGAGTTGTTTCTAACTGTGGGGGGATGAAACTGACTGGGAGTACAGAGAGATCGCTGTTCCTGATTAAAACGGGGATCTGTCTGTTTACATTGACAGATCCCCATTCTGGCCCTCTGAGTAGCGATCGCAGGGTCGCCGGCGGACATCGCAGCCACCGGCCATGTACATTGGCTCCACCGTCACGCCCCCTATAACTCTCTGCTGTACAGCTACGGCGATTCGCGCAGCTATGCCAACCTGCCGCCGTATAATGATGGCGAGCAGTTAAAGCGGAGTTCCGCGGAAAAAAAATAATTAAAAGTCAGCAGCCACAAATACTGCCACTGCTGACTTTTAAAATAAGGACACTTACCTGTCCAGGGTGCCCGCGATGTTCTCACCCGAAGGCGACCCATCCCTCAGCTCCCGGGTGGAGGCGCCGCTATCTTCAGTAAGGGGATCAGGAAGTGAAGGCTTATGGCTTCACAGCCTGGTTCCCTACTGTGCATGCGCGAGTTGCGCTGCGCATCCTGACTGGTCCCTGCTGTCTTCTGGGACCTGTGTGTCTCCCAGAAAACAGCGGGGGAGACAGAGGAGGGGCCAGACATGGCGTAGATCGCCGTGGATTCTGCGGCGATCTATACCCGGAAGTGGGAACAAATACCTGTATTAGACCAGTATCTGCTCCCCCCTGAAAGGTGCCAAATGTGACACCGGGGTGGGGGGTGGAGGAAGCGGATAAGTGGAAGTTCCATTTTTGGGTGGAACTCCGCTTTAAGCTGTTCATGAACAAACTGCCTCCTGCTACAGCCAAATATTTCTAAATCAGTCCAGAGTACCTGCTGCTATATTTCTGCACCCCAGTTCGATGTTTTCAAGCATAGTTGAGTCACTTAGCCTTGTTTCCATGTTACAGAAAAGGATCCAGAATCTGCTGCACGTCAACATTTATTGCATGTTCCATAAAATCATCAGTGTGGGGTACAGCTGAAAGTTAACGCGTTTTGCGCTACAACTAGTACTTACTCATAATCTCCACTTGTTTCCATGTCCTATTCATGAAAACATAGGAACTGGGGTGCAGAAAAATGGCAGCAGGTGCTCTGGACCGATGAGTCAAAATTTGAAATATTTGGCTGTAGCAGGAAGCAGTTTGTTAAAAACCCACTTTTAGTAGCTTTTTACATTGGCGTTAATGCATGTTTAGCCACGCTAGCTTTTAGCAGCGCTTCTCTGCTTCTATTAAAAATCAATGGTTCCCTATGTTAGCCCATTGATTTGAATAGAAGTCTTACCACAAGTTGGATCATGATGATGCGACTTGCGGTGCGGCTTGTGCGCTGAGGATTTTGAAAGGGAACCCCTCACCAAAATGAAAAAAAAAAAAAAACTGGCGTGGGGTTCCCCTCAAGACCATACCAGTAGGGAACTCCCCCAAAAAAAAATTCCATACCAGACCCTTACCGAGCACACAGCCTGGCAGGTCAGAAAAAGGAGAGCAAGCACCCCCCTCCGGACCATACCAAGTCACATGCCCTCAACATTGGGTGTGGGTGCTTTGGGACGTTGGTTGTCGTGGGTCTGCGGGCTGGGGGCTTATTGGAATCTGGAAGCCCCCTTTAACAAGGGGGCCCCCCAGATCCTGGCCCCCCACCCCATGTGAATGAGTATGAGGTACATTGTACCCATACCCATTCACCCAAAAAAGTGTCAAAAATAAAAACAGTACACAGGTTTTAGACAAAGTAATTTATTGAGGCAGCTCCAGCATCTCTTCTCCTTCCGATTTCTTCTCCCTCTGGTGAGGTCTTCCTCCTCCGGTCCTTCTCCCTCCACTGATATCTTCAAGTTCTCCTCTCTTTGCTGTCTTCTCCCTCTGATGTTCTCTCGACGCTCTCTCCCACTGTAATGCTCGGGCTGCCGTGTACCATTACGTATATAGCCTTGGGGCAGGTTGGTCCAGTGACATCATCCAGAGGCCCCGTCCCCTTGTGACCTCCCCACCCCATCTTGCCCGGGTGGTGAAATCACAAGGAGTGGGGCCTCTGGATGACATCACCAGGTGGACCCACCCCATGACTATATAAGTAACGGCACACAGCAGACCCAGCATTACAGCGGGAGAGAGCATTTAGGGTTTTCTTTTAATTTTGGTGAGGGTTCCCCTTCAAGATCCTCAGCGCACAAGCCGTGTCGCAAGAGCGATCATCACAATCAGACTGGTGGTGGTTCTATTCAAATCAATGGATTCTCATAGGGAATCCTTAATTTTGGCATGTCAAAAAAATAAAACCGCTTAATGCGACTGTATCCAGCATTAAGCCGCATTTAGCAGCTTTTACCAGCATCCAACGTCTTTGCAGCTCTAATGCTAGTCCTTAGAACACGCTGGCCCTGGGTTTTTTTTTTTTTTTAAAGCTTCAAAACACCTATGCCATACCTTACAGCTCCTAAAAGCCTGTGTGTGCGTGGACACATAGAATAACAGGAGAGGCGTTTTTAAACTGCAAAAAAAAAGTCTGACGCTGCTAAAAGCAGCTGTAAAAATGCCCTGTATGGGGCTGCACTTCTGCAAATGGAGTTATAGATTTAGTCATGATCAATGGTGTCCTCAATCTGGAGAAATACAGGCAGATACTTACCCATCGTGCCATACCATCAGGGAGGTGTGTGATTGGTCCCAAATATATTCTGCGCCAGAACAACGACCCCAAACATGCAGATAATGCCATTCAGAACTATCTTAAGCATAAAGAACAAGTCCTAGAAGCTTACATCCACATAGGATCTGTGGTTAATCCTCCAAGATGTTTGGAACAATCTACCTGCAAAAACCGTGTGCATCTGTACCTAGAAGAATATATGCTGGTTTGAAGGCAAAGGGTGGTCACAGCAAATATATTTCTCTTCTACAGTATCTCACAAAAGTGAGTACACCCCTCACATTTTTGTAAATATTTTATAATATATTTTCATGTGACAACACTGAAGAAATGACACTTTGCTACAATGTAAAGTAGTGAGTGTACAGCTTGTATAACAGTGTAAATTTGCTGTCCCCTCAAAATAACTCAACACACAGCCATTAAAGTCTAAACTGCTGGCAACAAATGTGAGTACATCCCTAAGTGAAAATATACACATTGGGCCCAATTAGCCATTTTCCCTCCCTGGTGTCATGTGATTCATTAGTGTTACAAGGTCTCAGGTGTGAATGGGGAGCAGGTGTGTTAAATTTGTGTTATTGCTCTCACTGTCTCATACTGCTCACTGGAAGTTCAACATGGCCCCTCATAGCAAAGAACTCTCTGAGGATCTGAAAAAAGAATTGTTACTCTACATAAAGATAGCCTAGGCCAGTGATGGCGAACATTGGCACCCCAGATGTTTTGGAACTACATTTCCCATGATGCTCAACTACACTGAAGAGTGCATGAGCATCATGGGAAATGTAGTTCCAAAACATCTGGAGTGCCAAGGTTCGCCATCACTGGCCTAGGCTATAAAAAGATTGCTAAGACCCTGAAACTTAGCTGCAGCACAGTGGCCAAGACCATACAGCGGTTTAACAGGACAGGTTCCACTCAGAACAGGCCTCGCCGTGGTCGACCAAAGAAATTGATTGCACGGGCTCAGCGTCATATCCAGAGGTTGTCTTTGGGAAATAGACATATGAGTGCTGCCAGCATTGAGGTTGAAGGAGGGTCAGCCTGTCAGTGCTCAGACCATATGCCACACACTGCATCAAATTGGTCTGCATGGCTGTCATCCCAGAAGGAAGCCTCTTCTAAAGATGATGCACAAGAAAGCCCGCAAACAGTTTGCTGAAGACAAGCAGACTAATGACATGAATTACTGGAACCATGTCCTGCAGTCTAACGAGACCAAGATAAACTTATTTGGTTCAGATGGTGTCAAGCATGTGTGGTGGCAACCAGGTAAGGAGTACAAAGACAAGTGTTTCTTCCCTACAGTCAAGCATGGTGGTGGGAGTGTCATGGTCTAGGGCTGCATGACTACTGCCACCACTGGGAAGCTACAGTTCATTGAGGGAACCATGAATGCCAACATGTACTGTGACATACTGAAGCAGAGCACGATCCCCCCCCCTCCCTTTGGAAACTGGGCCGCAGGGCAGTATTCCAACATAATGACCCCAAGCACACCTCCAAGATGACTACTACCTTGCTAAAGGTGATGAACTGGCCAAGCATGTCTCCAGACCTAAACCCTATTGAGCATCTGTGGGGAATCCTCAAAATGGAAGGTGGAGGAGCGCAAGGTCTCTTACATCCACCAGCTCCTTGATGTTGTCATGGAGAAGTGGAAGAGGACTCCAGTGGCAACCTGTGAAGCTCTGATGAACTCCATGCCCAAGAGGGTTAAGGTAGTGCTGGAAAATAATGGCGGCCACACAAAATATTGACAATTTTGGCATTTTCATTAAGGGTGTACTTACTTTTGTTGCCGGCGGTTTAGACATTAATGGCTGTGTGTTGAGTTATTTTGAGGGGACAGCAAATTTACACTGCAATACAAAAGCTGTACACTCACTACTTTACATTTTAGCAAAGTGTAATTTCTTCAGTGATGTCACATGAAAAGATATACAGTAATATTTGCGAGTTTGAGAGTAACGCAGTATACAAGCATTTTGAAAGACGAGCAACTTTTTTTTTTTTAAATTTTGACTTGATATGCGAGTGCTAACTTGATATACAAGCAATACAAGGATCAGTTTTTTTTTTTGTTTTTTTTATTCCTTTTCCTTAGATTTTATTGAAAGATGCTACATACAGAGTATAATTTCAACAGTATCAGTATTTTTGTACAGAGAAAAAGCAGTTATGATAGGAAGTATCAAAATACATAACAGTATGTCTTGTAGGAGATCAAAAGTTGTAGCCTTCAGATTAAAAAAGAAGGGGGGTAACTGGATGGATCTAAGGAGAAGGGTTCCTAGATTACCCAATGGAATACCAATGAATTATCTAGGAAGAGATGTGGGGAGGGGAGAGGGAGGAGAGAAAAAAAGAAAAAAGGGGGGGGGGGGAGTTGATGAGCACCAAGTTCATGTTAAAGAGGTGTCTTGGGGGTAGATTTTGAGGTTGCGGCTGTGGAGTCGAGGGTAGCATTCTCCGTTATGATGTTTGAACGAGGAGAAGGAGTTGGTACGTGCAAGATGATCTCGTGGGAGGTTTTGTGTCTCGGCTGAAGGTGAGTACCTTATGCTGTAGTGGGTCTTTCAGTTGAAGAAAGCAGCCTCACTTACGGTGTTGAGGGAGGCCCGTGGTATGAGAATGAGAGTTCCTCGAGTTTCGCTTGATCCATAGGAGTGAGCGTTGAGACTATAAAAGGTTGCCATTTGTGGTAGAAATGTGTTTTGCGATAGGTCTGTGTTGAGTTTGTCTCTGAATAGTAGTTGTAAGAGGTCTCTTTTGACTTGTGAGGTGTTCGGCCGTGAGCTGGAGATCCAGTTTTTCAGGATGGCTCTTCTGGCAAGTAGAAGGCATATCAGGGACCAGTCTTTGTCGTAAGGGGTAGAATTGAGTGACCAGGGCAGCAGCTAGGGATCCCAGTGGCCAAAGACAAGGAGCAGGCGGTCTTCGGGCAGTTTCAGCAAGGTTACCTCAAAGATGTAGGATAGGACTTGATCCCAGAAGATGGAGATATATGTGCACGACCAGAAGCGAAGTGTCAGGGAGGGCCTGGGGTGTTGACAGAGAGGGCAGATAGAGGCGGTTTGACCTTGTTTGGCCGAAAGGAAGGGTATATGAGCCCGGTGTACAATTTTCAATTGGGTTTCCCTCCAAGATTCGTTGGGAACCAATTTATGGATGGTATTAAGGCCTTGTAGAATTTTGTCCACCAGCTTAGTATCCGGAAAGTCTCTTGCCCAGTTGGCCGCTGATGAGGCTGTGAGAGGGGGAGTGGTTTTCAGAAGAAGAGGTTGGTAAATATCTGAAATTTTGTATGAGTCCTCCGAGAGAAAGATATCCGTGAAAGATGATTTGAACCTTTTAGAGTCATCTCTGCAGGCATTTTTCAGAAAGCTGATGCATTGTTGATATTGGAAGGCATGACGGTGGAAGCTAGAATTTGTCAACTATAGTTTGGAAATTGATAGGGCGACCAGTCTCTATGTCACATAGTAAAGAGAATTTGGTGAGGCCATTTCGTTGCCACATGACATAGGGTTGATGTTCCAGACCTGGATGGAAGCTTGGGTTTCCTTGCATTGGAAGATGGCTAGAAATGAAGGGTGGTAGTTTGAGGCTTTTCCTTACTTCTCTCCAGGCAATTGCAGTGTCCCGTAGCAGGAGGTTGTGCTGAAGTGACAATGGAAGGGATTTCCACTTGCAGTGGAGGAGGGCTACCAAGGAGTAAGGGTGGGTCATTGCAGTTTCCAGGTGATAATTGGAGTAGCGAGACTTTTGGGCTACCCAGTCCAGACCTATCCTCAGACCCCATTCACACAGGGACGACTTGTCAGGCGACCTAGTCGCCTGACAAGTTGCCTCCCGTTCTGTGCTATGGAACCGTTCTAAGGGGAGCGACGCAAGTCGCTCCGACTTAGAAAAAGGTTCCTGTACGACGTCGGGGGCGACTTGGGGCGACTTGCATAGACTTCTATACAGAAGTCGTTTTGCAAGTCACCCGGGCAGTCGTTTGCAGGTCGCCTCGCTGAGGCGACCTGCAAGTCGTGTTGCCCCTGTGTGAATGGGGTCTCAGTAGACAGGCTAAATTGTATGTTCTGATGTTTGGGAGGCTGATACCCCCTTCGCGTCTGGGAAGATATAACTTCGTGAAGGCTATGCGTGGTCTTTTGTTTCGCCAAAGGAATTTAGAGATGGCAGTATTGAGGAATTCCGTATCTTTAGGGTGTAGAAGCAGAGAGGGTTTGGAGCGGGTAGAGTAGGCGGGCAAAACTGACCATTTTCACCAGATGGCATCTTCCCAGAAGCGAGAGATCCATCCAGTTATCTAGTTCCTGAGAGATTTTTGTGAGAGGGGGGAGGGGGGTAGTTAAGGTGGCAGAGGAGGGAAGTTTCCATATTTTTACTCCTAAGTAAGTGATATGGGATTTCGTGACAGTGAAGATGGCTTGTTGGGCCCAGGGAGGTTTGGAATGAGTACCTATGGGAAGTATTTCACTTTTATTGTAATTGATGCACAGGCCCGAGCATAATCTACAAGGATCAGTTTTAATGTAAAAAAAAAAAAAAAAAAGTGGAATTACACTTACAATGTTTATCCCACGTTAAGGAGTCTGGTGCTCAAGCATGTAGAAAAGCCGATGGGTGTATACAGTAAAGCTGCTGGTGTATACATTACTGTATGTGGCCAGAGATCTGGTGGGCGCTGGTGGCTCCCAGCGCTTCCTGGAGAACTCAGACACGCCCAGCTTGGTGGGGTGGGTGTAACATGCAACAAAGACCTGAAGCGCTGAACTGTTTGTTGTCTAGTGGGCGCTTGGGTTAGGCACATCATGGATCTAGTGAACAGATTACTGGGAGGGGCTGGGGAAGACCCGGCTGTCATGGTACATGTTAGTACCAATAACGACGTCAGAGGCAGATGGAGTGTCCTAAAGAACACATTTTAGGGACTTTTGAGCTAAATTGAGAAAAAGGACCTCCAAGATAGTATTCTCAGGAATACTACTGGTACATCGAGCCACACCAGAAAAGCAGAGGGAGATTAGGGAAGTAAACAAGTGGCTAAGGAGCTGGTGTAGTAAGGAAGGGTTTGGGTTCCTGGAGAACTGAGCCGACTTCTCAGTCGATCACCAGTAGGGATGAGCTTCGTGTTCGAGTCGAACCCATGTTCGACTCGAACATCGGCTGTTCGGTCGTTCGCCGAATTGCGAACGATATGGGCCGTTCGAGCCAAATTCGTGTGGCGCGTCACGGCCCATAATTCACTGCGGCATCGCAGTGCATTGCTGGCTGATTATTGGCCAAGCATGCACTATGACCCGCATGCTTGGCCAATCACAGCGCCGTCAGTAGAGAGAGCTGTAATTGGCCAAAGCCAGGGTGGCTTTGGCCAATTATGGCTCAGGGGATTTAGTACACACCCCACACTATATAAGGCCGCCTGCACGGCGGCCCTGTGTAGTGTGTGTTCCGGTGTGCTGAGAGATAGAGAGAGAGAGAGACAGTGTCATTTGATTTGAGTTAGATAGATTAGGCAGAACAGTCAGTCAGTTAGCTGCACTTACAGTGTATTGTGTATATATATGCATCCCAGGTGTTGCATATATATATATACACTGTATTCAGTTTAGCTAGATCCGTTCCTGTTATCTTCTATCTAGACTATTTACATTTAGTGCAGTGTGTCCTGCTCACAGTGTTCAGCTAGATCCGTTCCTGCTATTTACATTCAGTGCAGTGCGTCCTGCTCACAGTGTTCAGCTAGATCCGTTCCTGGTATTTACATTTAGTGCAGTGTGTCCTGCTCACAGTGTTCAGCTAGATCCGTTCCTGCTATTTACATTCAGTGCAGTGCGTCCTGCTCACAGTGTTCAGCTAGATCCGTTCCTGGTATTTACATTTAGTGCAGTGCGTCCTGCTCACAGTGTTCAGCTAGATCCGTTCCTGCTATTTACATTCAGTGCAGTGCGTCCTGCTCACAGTGTTCAGCTAGATCCGTTCCTGCTATTTACATTCAGTGCAGTGCGTCCTGCTCACAGTGTTCAGCTAGATCCGTTCCTGGTATTTACATTTAGTGCAGTGCGTCCTGCTCACAGTGTTCAGCTAGATCCGTTCCTGCTATTTACATTCAGTGCAGTGCGTCCTGCTCACAGTGTTCAGCTAGATCCGTTCCTGGTATTTACATTTAGTGCAGTGCGTCCTGCTCACAGTGTTCAGCTAGATCCGTTCCTGCTATTTACATTCAGTGCAGTGCGTCCTGCTCACAGTGTTCAGCTAGATCCGTTCCTGCTATTTACATTCAGTGCAGTGCGTCCTGCTCACAGTGTTCAGCTAGATCCGTTCCTGGTATTTACATTTAGTGCAGTGCGTCCTGCTCACAGTGTTCAGCTAGATCCGTTCCTGCTATTTACATTCAGTGCAGTGCGTCCTGCTCACAGTGTTCAGCTAGATCCGTTCCTGCTATTTACATTCAGTGCAGTGTGTCCTGCTCACAGTGTTCAGCTAGATCCGTTCCTGGTATTTACATTTAGTGCAGTGCGTCCTGCTCACAGTGTTCAGCTAGATCCGTTCCTGTTATCTTCCTACTGACAGGCAGGCTTGTCTGGTTACAGTATATAAAGCTACCTTAAGAAAATTACAGGTGTTCTTTTTGATCCTATTAGTACCACGGTCAGGCAGCTAGACTATTTACATTTAGTACAGTGCGTCCTGCTCACAGTGTTCAGCTAGATCCGTTCCTGCTATTTACATTCAGTGCAGTGCGTCCTGCTCACAGTGTTCAGCTAGATCCGTTCCTGGTATTTACATTTAGTGCAGTGCGTCCTGCTCACAGTGTTCAGCTACATCCGTTCCTGCTATTTACATTCAGTGCAGTGCGTCCTGCTCACAGTGTTCAGCTAGATCCGTTCCTGCTATTTACATTCAGTGCAGTGCGTCCTGCTCACAGTGTTCAGCTAGATCCGTTCCTGGTATTTACATTTAGTGCAGTGCGTCCTGCTCACAGTGTTCAGCTAGATCCGTTCCTGCTATTTACATTCAGTGCAGTGCGTCCTGCTCACAGTGTTCAGCTAGATCCGTTCCTGCTATATACATTTAGTGCAGTACGTCCTGCTCACAGTGTTCAGCTAGATCCGTTCCTGTTATCTTCCTACTGACAGGCAGGCTTGTCTGGTTACAGTATATAAAGCTACCTGAAGAAAATTACAGGTGTTCTTTTTGATCCTATTAGTACCACGGTCAGGCAGCTAGACTATTTACATTTAGTACAGTGTGTCCTGCTCACAGTGTTCAGCTAGATCCGTTCCTGTTATCTTCCTACTGACAGGCAGGCTTGTCTGGTTACAGTATATAAAGCTACCTTAAGAAAATTACAGGTGTTCTTTTTGATCCTATTAGTACCACGGTCAGGCAGCTAGACTATTTACATTTAGTACAGTGCGTCCTGCTCACAGTGTTCAGCTAGATCCGTTCCTGCTATTTACATTCAGTGCAGTGCGTCCTGCTCACAGTGTTCAGCTAGATCCGTTCCTGGTATTTACATTTAGTGCAGTGCGTCCTGCTCACAGTGTTCAGCTAGATCCGTTCCTGCTATTTACATTCAGTGCAGTGCGTCCTGCTCACAGTGTTCAGCTAGATCCGTTCCTGGTATTTACATTTAGTGCAGTGCGTCCTGCTCACAGTGTTCAGCTAGATCCGTTCCTGCTATTTACATTCAGTGCAGTGCGTCCTGCTCACAGTGTTCAGCTAGATCCGTTCCTGCTATTTACATTCAGTGCAGTGCGTCCTGCTCACAGTGTTCAGCTAGATCCGTTCCTGGTATTTACATTTAGTGCAGTGCGTCCTGCTCACAGTGTTCAGCTAGATCCGTTCCTGCTATTTACATTCAGTGCAGTGCGTCCTGCTCACAGTGTTCAGCTAGATCCGTTCCTGCTATTTACATTCAGTGCAGTGCGTCCTGCTCACAGTGTTCAGCTAGATCCGTTCCTGGTATTTACATTTAGTGCAGTGCGTCCTGCTCACAGTGTTCAGCTAGATCCGTTCCTGTTATCTTCCTACTGACAGGCAGGCTTGTCTGGTTACAGTATATAAAGCTACCTTAAGAAAATTACAGGTGTTCTTTTTGATCCTATTAGTACCACGGTCAGGCAGCTAGACTATTTACATTTAGTACAGTGCGTCCTGCTCACAGTGTTCAGCTAGATCCGTTCCTGCTATTTACATTCAGTGCAGTGCGTCCTGCTCACAGTGTTCAGCTAGATCCGTTCCTGGTATTTACATTTAGTGCAGTGCGTCCTGCTCACAGTGTTCAACTACATCCGTTCCTGCTATTTACATTCAGTGCAGTGCGTCCTGCTCACAGTGTTCAGCTAGATCCGTTCCTGCAATTTTTTTTGTTTTTTTTTTTTTTTTTTTTTTTTTTTTTCCTTCCACTTCAGCGAAAATCTTATTGAGAGACATTGTATCAACTTTGAAAATCAAAATTTATCTCCTCTCATTTTTCACATCATTGTGGTTTATTTTTTTCCCTCCCTCCCCTCCCCCCCCCTCAAATATGAAATAAAGACTTATCCAACCAAGCAAATAGTGTGCACATCCCGTAAAAAAACTTCTCAAGAAAAGTCAGCCTACTGAAGAGCAGAAAAACAGAGGACAGCATCCCCAAACATATTCCCCTATAATACCCCTCCACACCTCCCCTCCCTCCATCACACCATACCTTCCAACCTCCCTCCACCCCATACTCACTCCACCCTTTCTACCTAATCCACTCCTACCCGATCAGACCATTCATACTCCAGCCATTGCTTCCATATCTTCTTATATTTCTTCAAACTACCTTTCTTTCTATACCAAAGCTCCTCCTTCATAATCATATCATTAACCTCTCTCAGCCATTCTACTACTGTTGGGGGGTCTTTTGCCTGCCACTTCCTTGCTATAATCTTCCTACCCTGGAACAGGCATCTTATTATTGCGGTTTGGGTGTCTTTCAGCACACCATTGTTCTCCATCAGGCTCAAAAGACAGGTTCTGGCCTCCATGGCTAGCGAGGTCCCAAATACTACGTTAATTTTCCCCACTATTTCTTCCCAATACCTATATAGCTTGGGGCATCGCCAGAACATGTGCATCAGGTCTCCTCCCCCGTCCCCGCAACGTTGGCATTTCGCGTCTTGCCTCTTCCCAAACCTAAATAGTTTTTCTGGGGTATAGTAAAGTCTATAGATCAGATACAAATGGGATACCCCTTGTGCCGGTGACAGAGAGATCCTAGGCCCCAATGCTAGGACATACTTCCACTGTGCCTCCGTAATAGTGCCAACCTCTTCCTCCCATTTGGCTCTTTTCCTCAACACCACTACCCCCTCCTGCCCTGTTATATTTATGCCCCTATATATTTCTGAGATCAGCCCTCCCGAGCCACTATTGTTTACCACTTTCTTCAACAAAGGCATTTCATTCCACTCTATCCCCTTTCCTCTGAATTGTGTCTCCAGGGCGTGCTTCACTTGCAGATATTGAAAAAATAGCCTATTGGGGACTGCAAACTCCTCACTTAGCTCTTGAAATGACTTCAGTCTCCCCACCCTATACAGCTGTGCCAAGCAATGAATACCTCTCCTATCCCACTCTTCTATTTTCCCCAACGTAATAAGCTCTTTTAAATTTTTGTTATTCCATATTGGAGAGAACTCAGAAAACCCCGTATACCCTAACACAGCCTTCACAGTCTTCCAGCTTCTAATCATTAACTGAGTTGTGGGACAGCTATGCACAAAAGACTCTGCCTCCACTGCTTCCACAACTGTATCATGACCGCTGTTGTTTAGCCATATACCACTACCTCCTTCCCTCTCTTCAGGCAGGTTGCTGCCTCTCATATGCTGCATTTGGGCTGCCAAAAAGTAGCTCCAGGGGTCCGGTAGGGCCAGACCTCCCTCCTCCCTCGGCCGACGAAGCACCCGCAAACCAATCCTTGCCACCCCATTCCTCCAAATTAATTCTCTGAACAAACTGTCCATCTTTTTAAACCAATGTTTTGGGATCCAGACAGGGGAATTGTGTATTACGAATAGAATTTGCGGCATCCATATCATCTTGATAAGATTACATCTACCGGCGACCGAGAGAGGAAGACTGCCCCACACCCGACTCTTTTGTTTTAACTTCACCATTAGTGGTACTATATTACCTGTTATGTACTGTCCCGGATCTTTTGTTATATTCACCCCTAAATACCTCATTTGGTTTACCACTCTTATTGAGTCTACCTGTCTCGGAAGCGGGTCTACCAGGGGATCTATCGGCAAGAGTGAGGATTTTTCCCAGTTGATTTTTAAACCGGAGAAATGGCCGAATTCTTTAATCAATTTCATGGCTGCTAGCAGTGAGGACTGTGTATCCTCCAAAAATAGCAGAATATCATCCGCATACATTGCGACTTTCTCTTCCTCGCTCCCTCTTCTAAACCCACGAAACTCCTGTGACGTTCTTAGAGCCACTGCCAGTGGCTCCACCGCGAGGGCGAAGAGCAGGGGCGACAGCGGACACCCCTGTCTCGTCCCCCTCCCCAACTGGAACCCCCCGGAACACTCCCCATTGACCCTGACTTTAGCTCTTGGTTTGTCATATAAAATTCTCAGCCATTTCACAAAATTAGGACCAAATTTAAACTCTGCCAATACTTTCCACAAATAATGCCATTCAAGGCTATCGAAAGCCTTGACCGCGTCTAAAGATAAAATGGCTCTATTCCCCCCCTTCTCTGTAGGTAATTGTACGTTACCATAGACACGCCTAATATTCACGCTTACCGATCTGTCTGGTATAAAACCTGTTTGGTCCGAATGTATTACTTTAGCAATTATCTTTTTTAACCTATTTGTTAAGGCTTTTGTCAGGATCTTAATATCTGTACACAAGAGTGAGATCGGTCTATAGGAGGATACTTCTAACGGATTCTTCCCTTCTTTCAACAAAATTATGATAGTGGCTTCTGTCATGGACATGGGCAATCTTCCTTCCACCACTGCCCCGTTTAAAACTTCCAGTAATTTTGGGAGCAAAACATCTCCATATTTCTTGTAAATTTCTGTAGGCAAGCCGTCGGGTCCTGGTGCTTTCTGATTCGCCATCTCCATTACCACTCTTTGCAGCTCTACCTGTGTTAACGGGGCTTCCAAAATTTCCCTGTCTTCATTGGATAACGGGACAATTTTCAGTTTTTCAAAAAACTCCCACATCTCACCCTCTACATCCCGCTGTGGGGCCTTGTACAGGTCTTCATAATACTCTTTGAACACCTCCACTATACCGGGGGTAGTCCTTATAATCCTCCCTCCCTTATCCCATATTGCTGATATAGTGGATGAGGGGCCATTTGCTCTAGCTATCAATGCCAAGGTTCTTCCCACTGATTCCCCTTCCCCAAAAAGATTCTGCTTCTGAAACATTCTCCTTTTTTCCTCTTTCTCCAGAACTAGTTTCCTATATTCCTCCTGACCCTCTACCCAACCCTCGTATCTGGCTAAGGTTGGTTCCTCCACATATCTACTTTCCGCCTCCCTCACCTGTTTGTTCCTGCTATTTACATTCAGTGCAGTGCGTCCTGCTCACAGTGTTCAGCTAGATCCGTTCCTGGTATTTACATTTAGTGCAGTGCGTCCTGCTCACAGTGTTCAGCTAGATCCGTTCCTGCTATTTACATTCAGTGCAGTGCGTCCTGCTCACAGTGTTCAGCTAGATCCGTTCCTGCTATATACATTTAGTGCAGTACGTCCTGCTCACAGTGTTCAGCTACATCCGTTCCTGTTATCTTCCTACTGACAGGCAGGCTTGTCTGGTTACAGTATATAAAGCTACCTTAAGAAAATTACAGGTGTTCTTTTTGATCCTATTAGTACCACGGTCAGGCAGCTAGACTATTTACATTTAGTACAGTGCGTCCTGCTCACAGTGTTCAGCTAGATCCGTTCCTGTTATCTTCCTACTGACAGGCAGGCTTGTCTGGTTACAGTATATAAAGCTACCTTAAGAAAATTACAGGTGTTCTATTTGATCCTATTAGTACCACGGTCAGGCAGCTAGACTATTTACATTTAGTACAGTGTGTCCTGCTCACAGTGTTCAGCTAGATCCGTTCCTGTTATCTTCCTACTGACAGGCAGGCTTGTCTGGTTACAGTATATAAAGCTACCTTAAGAAAATTACAGGTGTTCTATCCCAGCTTAGTGCAGCTACAGGCCATTAGTATGTCTGGAAGGCCAAGAAGGAGAGGCAGACAGTCACAAGCCAATAAGAGAGGGCAAGCAGGCTCTGTGTCTAGTGCTGGTCGTGGAGACGGTGCATCCTCATCAGCACGTGGCCATGGGACACGCTTGGCCTTTTTTTCGGCAGCTGGCCGTGTTGAGCCGCAACATGCGGAAGACTTGGTCGAGTGGATGACCAAGCCGTCCTCATCCTCCTCATCCTCTCTCACCCATGCCCAGGGTGCTTTGTCTGGCAAAGCAGCGGCCTCTTCCCTCAGCTCAATGTCATCAGTGACTCCTTCCCTAGCTCCACCATGTCCTCATGAGGATTCCCTCGAACTGTTTGACCACAGTGTTGGGTACATGCTCCAGGAGGATGCCCAGCGTTTGGAAGGCTCTGATGATGATACTGAGCTCAATGAAGGCAGTAACATGAGCACGGACAGAGGGGGTGCCCAAGAAGGACAGCAATCTGGCAGTCATGCTCCCCCTGCTGCAGCATACTGCCAGGTTTGCTCCAGTGATGAGGAGGGAGGGGATGATGAGGTCACTGACTCAACGTGGGTGCCTGATAGGAGAGAGGAGGAGGAGGAGGAGGAGGAGGAGGAGGTGGCACATCACCAACTAGGCAGGATGCCCTCCAGGGGCCAGCCTAAGGGCAGCACATTGACTGCATCACACCCCAAAGCTCCACATGTGCAGGGCGCTGCAGTCTCTGCGCGTTATTCAAAAAGTTCTTTGGTGTGGGCCTTTTTTGAGACGAGTGCATCAGATCGCACCGCTGCTATTTGCAACATATGTCTCAAGCGTATCTCGCGTGGCCAAAACATCTCCCGCTTGGGTACCACATGCTTGACCAGACATATGTTGACCTGCCATGCAGTTCGTTGGCAAGCGTATCTAAAAGACCCACACCAAAGAACAAAGACGATCTCTCCTTGCTCCTCATCAGCTGAGATTTCCAACCCCACTAGACCTTCAGTCCTCTCTGAGACCTGCAGTGAGAGGAATGAAGGTGTAGAATTAGGTGTGTCACAGCCAAGTACTTGTGGGCAATCTGCTTTTGGAACACCGACGTCAGATTGTACCAGGCAAATTTCCCTGCCCCAGCTGCTGCACCGCCGAAAGAAGTTTGCTCCCAGCCATCCACATGCCCAGCGGTTGAATGCTAGCTTGGCAAAATTGCTAGCACTTCAACTGCTGCCTTTTCAGTTGGTAGACTCTGCCCCCTTCCGTGAGTTTGTGGAATGTGCGGTTCCTCAGTGGCAGGTACCCAAACGCCACTTTTTCTCACGGAAGGCGATTCCGGCTCTCTACCGGCATGTGGAAGGCAATGTCCATGCCTCGCTGGACAGGGCGGTCAGCGGTAAGGTGCATATTACCGCTGACTCATGGTCCAGCAGGCATGGACAGGGACGTTACTTAAGTTTCACGGCGCATTGGGTGACTCTGCTGGCAGCTGGGAAGGATGCAGGACAAGGTGCAGTAGTGTTGGAGGTTGTTCCGCCACCACGCCTCCAAAATGCTGATTGTGACACACCTCTCTCCTCCACCCCCTCCTCTTCTTCTTCCTCCATGGCCTCTTCCTCGGAACCAGCGGTGCTCCGTAGGCGTTCAAGGGGCTACGCAAGTACGCAGGCCAAAAGATGCCATGCGGTGCTTGAGCTGGTGTGCTTGGGGGACAGGAGCCACACTGGGGCAGAGGTTCTGTCAGCTCTGCAGGGGCAGGTTCAGAGGTGGTTGACGCCACGCCAACTTAAGGTAGGAATGGTGGTTTGCGACAATGGCACCAACCTCCTCTCTGCCCTCCGACAGGGACAACTGACCCATGTGCCCTGTTTGGCTCACGTCCTTAACTTGGTGGTGCAGCGGTTCTTGGGCAGGTACCCGGGCTTACAGGATGTCCTGAGGCAGGCCAGGAAAGTCTCTGTGCATTTCCGCCAGTCATATAATGCCAGTGCTCGGCTGACGGACCTCCAAAAGGAGTTTAACCTGCCCAAGAACCGCCTAATCTGTGACATGCCCACCAGGTGGAACTCGACGTTGGCCATGCTGCAGCGGCTGCACACGCAGCAGAGGGCCATCAATGAGTACCTGTGCGACTATGGCACCAGGACAGGGTCAGGGGACCTTGGTTTTTTTTCCCCACGCCAGTGGGCCATGATCAGGGATGCATGCACTGTCCTGTCACCATTCGAGGAGGCCACGAGGATGGTGAGCACTGACAGTGCATGCATCAGTGACACTGTCCCCCTTGTCCACCTGTTGGAGCACACGCTGCGTGGAATAATGGACAGGGCACTTGAGGCAGAACAGAGGCAGGAAGAGGAGGACTTCCTTAGCTCTCAAGGCCCCCTTTATCCAGACAGTGTTCCTGCGTGCCCGCCGATCACACAGGAAGAGGACGAGGAGGAGGAGGAGGAGGAGGAGGAAGATTGTGTCAGTATGGAGGTGGAGCCTGGCACTCAGCATCAGCAGTCTTTAAGGGATCAGTCCCAAGGAACACATGGACTTGTACGTGGCTGGGAGGAGGTGGCTGCGGACGTTGTTGTCCTTAGTGACCCAGAGGACTCCGGACCGAATGCCTCAGCAAACCTACGCTGCATGGCCTCCCTGATCCTGCAAAGCCTGCGTAAGGATCCTCGTATTCGTGGTATCAAGGAGAAGGACCAATACTGGCTGGCAACCCTCCTTGATCCACGTTACAAGGGTAAGGTTGCGGACCTTATCTTGCCATCGCAGAGGGAGCAGAGGATGAAACATCTTCGGGAGGCCTTGCAGAAAGGTCTGTGCAACGCGTTCCCAGAGACTGGGAGGTTACAAACTCCTGTTTCTGGACAACGTGTTGCTGAGGCTTCGGTCAGTCAAAGAAGGAGCGGTGGAGAAGGTGGCCGTCTGACCGATGCGTTCAGACAATTTTTTGGTCCGCAGCCCCAAGGTATGATCGGTTCCAGCAACCATCGCCAGCGTCTGTTTTACATGGTGCAGGAATACCTAGGGGCAAGATCAGACTTGGACACCTTTCCCACCGAAAATCCTCTGGGTTACTGGGTCTTGAGGATGGATCACTGGCCAGAGCTTGCACAGTATGCAATTGAGCTACTGGCCTGTCCTGCATCCAGCGTTCTTTCGGAACGCACATTCAGTGCTGCTGGAGGCGTGGTAACCGATCACAGGGTGCGTCTGTCCACCGACTCGGTCGATCGGCTGACCTTCATAAAAATGAATCAGTCTTGGATCACCACCAGCTACCAAGCACCTGATGCAGATGTAACCGAATAATTTTTTTTGAAATCTCAGATCCCTTCAAAGACTGCCTATGCTGATGCTGAGTGACTATCCCTGAGTAATTATCCTCTTCCTCCTCAATCATCACGCTGATAGCTTGTAAGAACATTTTTGGTTCTGGGCGCCACCACCAGTGCCTAAGGCACAATTTTTCAGCCCCTGTTTAACAGGGGCGTGTAATTACAATTTTTGATGTAATACTTTGCAGCAGGGCTCGTTCCTGCATTCCAACTAGAGTGTCTGTGAGGGGTTGCAGTGTTGTGGCACCAGCACCAGTGCCTAAGACCCAATTTTTCAGCCCCTGTCTAACAGGGGCGTGTAATTACAATTTTTGATGCAATACTTTGCAGCAGGGCTTGTTCCTGCGTTTCAACTAGAGTGTCTGTGAGGGGTTGCAGTGTTGTGGCACCAGCACCAGTGCCTAAGACCCAATTTTTCTGCCCCTGTCTAACAGGGGCGTGTAATTACAATTTTTGATGCAATACTTTGCAGCAGGGCTCGTTCCTGCGTTCCAACTAGAGTGTCTGTGAGGGGTTGCAGTGTTGTGGCACCAGCACCAGTGCCTAAGGCCCAATTTTTCTGCCCCTGTCTAACAGGGGCGTGTAATTACAATTTTTGATGCAATACTTTGCAGCAGGGCTCGTTCCTGCGTTCCAACTAGAGTGTCTGTGAGGGGTTGCAGTGTTGTGGCACCAGCACCAGTGCCTAAGGCCTAATTTTTCAGCTCCTGTTCAACAGGGGCATGTAATTACAATTCTTGATCTAATATTTCACAGCAGGGCCCTGTGAGGGCTTACAGTGTTTTGGCCACAGCAACACCTAAGGCCCAAATTTCTGCTGAGTATATAGGGCAGGACCCTACTTTCAAACATCTAACTTACAAACGACTCCTACTTGCAAACGGAAGGAGACAACAGGAAGTGAGATGAAATCTACCCCTAAGGAAGGGAAATTCTCTCCTGTAAGAGTTAATATGGGAAAACAATTTCTCCTTTCCACTGATGCTTTCCAATCCTTGTTCCACAAAAAAACCCAAATTTTCAAAAAACATTTTTCATTGGGACAAAAAAGTGAGGTGAAATCTTCTGAAGAGGAGGAAAGACGCAAAACAAATGTCACAGGGGTGATAACCCTTCCCTATGTTTTCCAAAAAGCTTAGAAAAGATTTTTTGGCTGGAGCTAAACACATTAAAAATGTTCAAAATTACAAACAGATTCTACTTAACAACAAACCTACAGTCCCTGTCTTGTTTGCACCGCCTGTATACTGCTGTTCAGAGTATATAGGGACCTTTCCTTATTTTAATTTGGGTGCGGGGTTCCCCTTAATATCCATACAAGACCCAAAGGGCCTGGTAATGGACTGGGGGGTACCCATGCCGTTTGTCTCACTGATTTTCATCCATATTGCCATGACCCGACATGACATTAAACCCGCAAGCAGTTTTAAATGAGATTTTTTCCTTTAAAAATGACATTTGGTGCAGGGACTGTTCTAAACATGGGAAACACGCGTGACTTTACAGGCATACTATAGACACCCCCCAGGTACGATATTTAAAGGAATATTTCACTTTTTTTTTTTTACTTTAAGCATCATTAAAATCACTGCTCCCGAAAAAACGGCCGTTTTTAAAAGTTTTTTTTGCATTGATACATGTCCCCTGGGGTAGGACCCGGGTCCCCAAACCCTTTTTAGGACAATACCATGCAAATTAGCCTTTAAAATGAGCACTTTTGATTTCGAACGTTCGAGTCCCATAGACGTCAATGGGGTTCTAACGTTCGTGCGAACTTGCGGTCCGTTCGCGGGTTCTGGTGCGAACCGAACCGGGGGGTGTTCGGCTCATCCCTAATCACCAGTACTATAGAAGGGACGGACAGCACCTAAATGAGGAAATGAGGAGGGTGCAGATCAGCTGGGATAAAAGATGACAAAAAAAGTTAGAGGGGTTTTTAAACTAGGCGACCGGGGGGGGGGGATGGAGGGCCCAGGGGTAGAGATAGTCGGCGCAGAACATATTCCAGAGGGTATTATTGGGGGCATTAGTGGCAGGTTGACTAAAGCACATAAACCCGAGGTAAGTATAGTAACAAGTCCTAGTTGCAATCTCGGAACACCCAATAAGAGGGTAGTATGCGACCGATCTAAACTATGTGGCATGTTCACCAATGCCAGGAGCCTGGCGGACAAGATGGGTGAACTAGAGATACTGTTGTACGAGGAGGATTTGGAATTTGTGGGAATTTCAGAGACCTGGCTCAACAGCTCGCATGATTGTCTGGCAACCATTCAAGGGTATACCCTTTATCGCAGGGATAGAGAGAGTAAAACAGGGGGGAGGGGTATGCCTACATATCAAGAATAATGTACAAGTGAATGTGAGAGATGATATTACTAAGGGAGCTAGGGAGGAGGTGGAATCCTTATGGGTAGAGATCCAAAGGGATGAAGCTGAGGAGAAAATAATACTGTGAGTATGCTATAGGCCCCCTAACCTGAGGGAGGAGGGGGAGACGGATCTCCTATCACAATATGGATAAGCAGCAAGGATGGGAAGTGTTATCATAATGGGGGATTTTAATTATCCAGACAGACTGGGCGGAGGGAACCACGCATTCGTCTAATGCCGCGTACACATGGTCGGACTTTTCGGCTACAAAAGTCCGACAGCCCGTCCGACGGACTTGCGGCGGACTTTCTAACGAACGGACTTGCCTACATACGATCACACAAAAGTCAGACAGATTCGTACGTGATGACGTACACCGGACTAAAATAAGGAAGTTGATAGCCAGTAGCCAATAGCTGCCCTAGCGTGGGTTTTTGTCCGTTGGACTAGCATACAGACAAGTGGATTTCTGGGTCCGGCGGAGTTACGACGTAAAGATTTGAAGCATGTTTCAAATCTAAAATCTGTCAGATTTGCGGCTGGAAAAGTCCGCTGAAAGTCCGGGGAAGCCCACACACGATCGGATTGTCCGCCGTCAGTTCCTAAATGTCTTGTACCCTGTTTCCCCGAAAATAAGACCTAGCATGTTTGACGGTGATGGCTGCAATATAAGCCCTACACCCCAAATAAGCCCTAGTTAAAGTCCTTTAAGGTCTCATTTTCAGGGTAGGGCTTATTTGGGGGGTAGGGCTTATATTGCAGCCATCACTGACAATCACGCTAGGTCTTATTTTCGGGGAAACAGGGTAGGACAATTTCATGGTTCAGATGGTAGACGTACCAACTAGAAATAAAGTGTTACTGAATCTACTGATTACCAACAATACAGACCTGATCATGGATGTTAAAATTCGGGGCTATTTAGGAAACAGCAATCACAGGTCAATTGGATACAGTATACATCACACAAATAGGAAACATAAGGCGAATACAAAGACACGGAGTTTCAAAAGAGCCATTTTCACTAAACTATGAACCTTGCTAGAAGGCATAAAATCTTAGGAACAAAGAACACATAGGAGAGATGGGTTTGCTTTAAATTGCTTTAAGCATATTAAATAAGGGTATTAGCCAATGCATTCCATTCGGTACTAAATTTAAAAGAGCTAACAAAAGTCCTGGATGGCTTAACTCCAATGTAAAAATGCATATAAAAGCAAAGGAGAAGGCCTTCAAAAAATACAAGGTTGAAGGATCATCATCAGCATGCAGACTTTATAAGGAATACAACAAGAAATGTAATGCCGCGTACACACAATCGGACATTCCGACAACAAAACCGTGGATTTTTTTCTGACGCATGTTGGCTCAAACTTGTCTTGCATACACACAGAAATTCCTATCGCCATGAACGCGGTCACGTACAAAGGCACTATAAAAAGTTTAATAACAACTGCGCCACCCTTTGGGCTCCTTCTGCTAATCTCATGTTAGTAGAAGTTTGGTGAGAGGATTCGCGCTTTTCAGCATCGTGCTTTTCAGTCCGTTACTGCTCTTCAGTTTGTGCTTGTGGGTTCGTATCTGTTTTTCAGTGCGTGTAGTCAGTTCGTATCTGGTTGTCAGTGCGTTCTTGTCCGCTTGTTCCTGATTTTCAGCTCGCTCTTCTCAGGTCTTTTTGCTTTTCAGTGCGTTCTGTTAGTTCGTTCTGACCAGCCGACCGTTTTGAAGCGGGTACGTACTTGTCGTAGAGTTCATGCTGTGCAGGGGCTTGGTGTTGGGGTTCTTACTTTGACCCAAGCCCAATCTATGAACAGGGCGAGGAGGAGTTCATGGACCAAGAATTGGCTGCACCAGCATGACCAATTCTTTCCTTTGCCTTTGTTGCAGGAGATCCGTGAGAATAATCCTGATGATTTCAGGAACCTGAAATGACGGACCCTGTTTTTCACCGCTTGTTGGCTTTGCTGTCCCCCTACATTACCAGGCAGGACACCTGCATGAGGCAAGCCATCACTCACGAGCAGAGGCTAGTCGCCACGTTGCAGTACTTGGCGACATGGAGAAGTCTGCAGGACATCAAGTTCTCGACAGGCATCTCCCCCCAGGCTCTGGGAATCATTATTCCAGAGACCTGTTCTGCCATCATACAGGTCCTGCAGAAGGACTATATTAAGGTAAGTTTCTCCTTTAACATCACATTCTATGTATTTAATGTTTGCTAATGTATTGTATTTCTTTCATCATTCCCTAATTACCATTATTGTAATATGCTGTAAGGTTTTAATGTTCCTCTTTGTCCGTCATGCATATTTGCCTTCACTAACCTCCCCAGCATGCTATCCCGGGCCTATACACACCTAGCCTAGTGACTTAATGTATTTTGTCAGCTCCATTGTAGTGCTTTACCCTAAACACCCCCTAAAATGTGTACAAATGTTATTTTTGTCCTTAAACTCAGGCAATGATACCAAAGAAGGGGGGGGGGGGGGTCCACCAACCAGTTACCAGACCTAGGAAAACAAAAAACATGTCGGTGCTCCTGGAGGGTCTGGAAACACAAAACTGAGGGTCAGAGGAAAGGGAGGGGCCTTTTGAATTGTATCCGATTTGTGTTTCCTGTAGAGGGCAGAGCCAATCATTTCTCAAGTAGCTGTCCTGGAAGGTGAGGGGGGGGAAATACCATGTAAAACATAAAAAATTGCAATTTTATTCTCTAGGGCAGTGGTCATCAACCTTGTTCTCAGGGCCCACTAACAGGTCAGGTTTGCAAGATAACTGAAATACATCACAGGTGATATCATTTGCTGCTCAGTGATTGCAGTATTCTAGTCTGCATATTCCTAAGGTAATACATAAAAGCTGGTCTGTTAGTGGGCCTTGAGGACAGGGTTGATGACCACTGCTCTAGGGTCTCTGCTAAAAAAAACAAAAACAAAAAAAAAAAAAAACACCCCAACCACTGACTTGCTTGTAAAGAAAAAGCACAAGACAAGGCCAGGTCCTCCACTTCAGTCCAGACCGTGCACAGTGCTGTGCACACACACTTCTCCCACAAGCTTTGAGGTAAACTTGTCTTCAAGTTTTGCTGAAACTTACATTTAATTATGCAGTAGAAAAGCCTTTTAGGCTTAATGTACACTGGACATTTTTACAACCTCTCCTGAACAATTTAACTTGACAGATAGTAACCCACGTTTAAAACTTCCGTTTTTCTGCGTTCACATGCTGCGTCCCCCCCCCCAAAAAATAGTCAAAAACGAAAACCGCCTGTAAACAAAAACGCAGCTAAATGAGAGTTACCGCGTTTAGAAGAGTTTGGCGCTTGAAATGCCTCTAAACTCAGTGTCTGAACTAATTTTTTTGCTTTCCAAAAAAGGCCTCCAAACTCAACTGCCTAAAGACGACATTAAACGAACCTGTGTACATGTACACATAAGACAACATTGGATGAGTTCAGGGGCAGCTGAAAAAAGCATCAAACTGCCTCTGAACGTCTGTTTACCAGCAGCAGTGTACATGAGGCCAACACAGAGTGTTTAATGAATGTACCAAAGATGATCACTTAAAATACAAAATGAAAAACTCCATGCTGCTTGACAAGAGTTGAACAGATTCTGTTCTTAAGGTTTATGCATTTAGCACACAAATGAATGTGTTGTACCGTCACATTCTAAATGTGTGCCCATGGGTTGAACGAAAAAAAAAAAAAAAAAAATCTGACAGCTCCAGTCAGAGCCGCTGTACTAATGATCCAACATTAGTATAGCGATCTCCCCCCGCTGAGCTATTGTGTTCTGACAGGGGGACGGCACCCCTGCCAGAACACTCTGGTCAGCACTCAGCCACTGGCTGAGTGCTGATTTGGAGCCGGTTGGCTGCTGGTTTTCCAGCATGCTCATCCAATAGAAGCTGGTGGACCAGCTGCCATACACAGGCCAGCCGATGTCATCCGGCATTCGGCCCGTGTGCACGGTGCTTTATTCAACAACTGCTTACCTGACACTGCATTTTGTCCCCATACCAATTAAGAGATCACCTGGGTGTGCATGTCTAGACACCTCCTGACAGAGTTCCCAGCTTATAATTATCAGCAAGCTGCTGGTTAAATTCACTCATTTAGCCCAGGTTTACATTGAGGGCAGGTTCAGCTGAACTCGCACGATTTTAAACCAGCAATGCAGTCCGACTTTGGGGGCGATTTGACAAACATCTGTGTGGGTTCATGCACAGGTGTCTATTCAAATCGCCCCCGAAGTTGCCAAAAGTAATACAGGAACTACTTTTGGGAATCGGTGCGGCGCTGCAAAGACGGCGTTGCAGCGATTCGGATGGTGCAGTTGCTGGCAAAACGGCCTGATGTGAACGTGGGCTTAAGCTAGGTTCAAACCTATGCATGTGGCTGCAGGTATCACATCTGTTTTCTCAGCTAAATCATGCTGCTTATGGGAGACACGCAGGGCTGCCATTCAGAATGAATGGCACCACCAGGCATCTCAGCATGCAGCGCATTTGCAGGAGCTGCAGGAAATCGCATGGTCAAAAAGACCATGCGATTTCCCAGTGGCCACATTTTTGAAAAGCTGCATGCATTTTTTGGCAGAAACGCAGGCACAGCAGTCTATTCATTTGAATAGGCTGCCATGCCCGCATAAAAAAAAAAAAAAAAAATAGAAAATTAGGATAAAGCAGCACTGTTGGCTTACTTTGCCAAATACTTAGTAACCACATGTTTACCAGTTAGGCTGGGTTCACACTTAGGCAAACTAGATGCCACATCCAATTCGCATGAAAGGAGAGTGACCTGCCCTCAATAGAGCTGGTTCACACACCTCCGGGGCAGCCGCAGTTGGAAAGGGTCCTGTGAGTCTTTGGCTCCGATTTAGGTGCGAATTCAGGCAGAAATTCTGACCTGATGCGCACCCGAATCGGTTAACAGGGACGCAACGGACCCCCTTCTGTAAGCCATGTGAACCTGGCCTTACTAGAGTGAGTCTAAAACTAATCATATAATGTCCATGGCAACCAAGACCAATCAGTTGAATATTTTGTGGATTACAATAAAATAGTACTGCCTGCACTTGCCACAAAGTACTACACCAAATGCCACAATACTTGGTTTGACCGAGACAGTAAAGATTTTTTTTATTTCCTCAGGTTGGGACTGTGAAATTGATCACCTAGTGATGATAAGTTTTCCTGCAAGCCTGAGAAAAAACAAAAAATAAAGTAAAAAATTTGGATAGTGTGATCTCTGCAGACCACTTATTTTAAGCCTACAGAATCAAAAGCAGATTCCACCAGGATCAAGCAGCAATCAATACAAAACCATCTGGAAGGGCAAAAAGTCATTAACCAGGTTGGATAAAAATCTTCACCTGCTAAGCTCCAATCTCTGTGGCCAACTTAACCCTTGTGAGTAATCATTCAAGCAGCACTGCTATCTGTGTTTTATCCCATGGATTTCTCCAGACATTTTTCCCCCAAGCCACAATATAAGACGTAAACATGAAACGGTTTCCATTTTACAAGACATCCTTTAATAAAGAACAGTCCAGAAAAACAGGCAAGGAGCAGAACTTCAGAAGGATGGATGATCTATTGGTCTTTCAATTCCTTGAGTCTTCTGATGGCGGATTTCACGGTGACGGCCGAGGTGGTGCTGGAAGAACAGAAATAGATTCAGTGAGACACAATAACTGCTCAATCTGTGTTCCTCCTTTGTGCTTACAAGGAACGCCAAAATGAAAAGAGCAATCTTGCAGGCAGAGGCCAATTACGATTTGCTGCTCAAGTAAATTAGGACACAGTAATTGCTTTTTGAGTACTACCGAGAATTAGGTTTTCTAGAAAAAACATGTTCAGGAAGAACATCTTTTGTTGTTAAGATGCAAAAAGCAGTCATCTCATCAGCAGAACACAAATCCCCAGCTTTTGTTATTTTGGTCACAGCGGCTATAAATTGTAGTTTTTATACTGATTTTGCACTACTACTAATCCCTGCTAAAATGTGTAGATATTCTGCAAAACAAACTACCTATAAAATAATCATTGCTTGTAATCCTATACTTTACAACGGGGTATACTTCTCATAGCATGGATGCAGCTATTTCTAAATGTTTATTATGATACCTTTTGTATGAATGTCCCTTCCCTGCATATTCTACAAGGTGAAAGTTATAATTCAATACTAACCATGTGCCGACCACAATACATATATACACGTTGCTGTTTGCAAGTGGCTTATGGCTGAAGATACAAGTCATTACCCCGGTGTTTTTTTTTTTTTTTTTTTCACAGCCAGTAGCTGGCTCTCTTGAAAGTGTTCCTAGCAACTAACAAGTTGCTAGAACGCCTTCAGAAGCTGCTCACCGGTATCTTTTGGGCTCACAGTTTTCTCCGGCCCACCCGAGAAACGATCCGATGGTGTCGCTGACTGGTCACACAGGCGATCAAAGAGTAGGTCTGTTTTGATAGTCTGTAGGCCTTGGAGGATTAGAGTAACGTCACTCCCAGTCCAAGGCGGAAGTAAACTTATTTTAATAGCACATCCCCCCCATCTTTTGCTTTTGAAAAGGTAAATATATATATTTGGGGGTTATAAGTAATTTTCTAGCAAAAACTAAAATTTGATTTCAAACTTGTAAACAAAAAGTGCCAGAAAATACCTAGTCTTCAAAATGGTTAAAGAGCATCCAATGTAACAGAAAAGCCCAACTATATTATGTATTTTATATACATTTATTCTTAAAAATGCCCCTCCCCTCCTACCTGTCCCCCAATTTGGATAAACATGAAGAAGTGAAGGCCTGTATTAAAGCTGAATTTCAGGTAGGCTTATTTTGCATAGTTATATTGGTCAAGCTTGAACTAATGCAAGGGTGTCATACCTGGCAAATCCCTGTGGAAACTAGCCCCTGAGTCCTATGCTGATACAATGGCTCTCCTGCTGAACACTGGAGCTAGGCATGGGTGCCAGTCAGTAAAAGTGTGTTTGCTCTCACAATGCCTGCAAAATGTTCTCATTGGACAAGGCAAGGGAGGTGGGGCAGTGATGTCACAATCTATATACTTATAGATTGCTGTTGTATAAAATGTCAAAACAGACAAGTTTGTTAATTCAGGAGCATTGCTGCTCTCCCAGTTGTCTCCCCCCCCCCCCCCCCCCCGTCAAGCAATGTCTATTGTTGGGGGCTAAAATGCCATTTACCGCTCAAGTAAAGTTCTTTAAAGCAGGGAACTCCCAGGAAAATAGCCACTGCAAATTCACAGCTCACCTGTACACAAGGGGGATAGCACACTGAATGAAGGTGCATATCTATGTATGTCCTGACCCCTGAGAACGCCGTTCAGTATTGCTTCACAATTGCCATTATCTCTAAAGCCCCCCGATGTGGGGGGGCTACATGGTATGGTATAATAGGTCAACATGGTCAATAACGACTGTATGGACAGACCAATGAAGCAAATGCTACAAATCGGGGCTTGACACAAATTTGCTTTGAAACTAGGAGGTAGTAAAGCCCACTTGTTGATTTTTACCTACAGATAAGCCTATAATAAAGCTTACCTGTAGGTAAAATGTATATCTCCAATCACACAGCCGGAGCATGCCAACCCGGAAGAAAGGTCGGGGAAGAGGTCAGCCCTCTCAGCGGTGACAGCATGCCACTGGAAGGCTTCATTCCAAGGTAAGGTGGTCATAATGTGCTAGTATGACATGCATTCTAGTGCATTAGGCAATTGCCTTACAGTTTTGTTTTTTTGAAACAGCCGCAGCATACTACCACTTTAAAGATTTTTTTGCTATACAGTGCTATGTTACTTTGACAGTTGTGCACATGCAACACTATGCAAATTAAAATTTATAGCACCTTTTGGTGGGGGAGATATAGATATAGATATCCGCCTTTGAGAACGTCCAATGACGAAACGCGCAAGATGTGGCTACGCTACAACATCATTTCCAGTACGGAAGCAAGGGGCAGGAACGCAGGTGGAGCGCAAGCTGTGAACCAGTGCCCTTACAGATTGCCTGTTTCATTGTGCTTATAGGTCTCCCTGTACTGAGACACCTTTTGTTTTTGCTTATAACTTTTACTAAATACTTTAAAATACTACACAATGGAAGCCCTATCTTTATATGAGGATCTAACTATGAACAGCTGATGAATCAACTTTGGGAAAAGTGACCAGGAAGACTCCCTTGAATACCCTTACTAGGTGGAGTGAGCTGCTGAGGCCCTACAGACCACAGATACCACGTGTGGACCACTAGGAGAGATACCAGGAACCATCCCAGGCTTTCTTTACATGCCCATTACCCCTGCAGGGGTGCAGGGAGCTGGTGAGTGGGGACCCATCAGGGGGAGCACAGAAGTCACTCGATTCTCTGAACACAAGAGTCACTTGAGCACTTTTTTTTGCTGGTCATTTTGGAGCTTCACAAATAAATATATATAATTTTTCATCTTCATGCTGATTTTTTTTATTACGGTTTAGGACTACACATGTGTCACTGGACTTTGCTGGTTTTGGGTTTTATACATTTTTGCAAATTGCAAAAGTAAATTTTTTTTTTTTTTTTTTAAAAAGGTGAACTAATCCTTTAACCAGTTAATGACTGCCCACCGCAGTTGTACTGTGGCAGGTTGGCTCTCCTGTGCAAATCACTGTCATGGTACGTCGGTGCGCTCTTGCGCCCGCTGCAAGAGCGTGCCCGCAGAATCGATGTCTGCCAGTGAACCGCGATCACCTAATACAGAGGTAGAATGACAGGAGACATGACAGATCTACTGCTCCCAGTGATAGGGAACAGTGATCTCTGTCATCTTCCCTACAGATAGAACACACCTAGGGAACACAGTTCACCCCTTGTATTAACCCCTTCCCTGCCAGTGTCATTTTTTCATCAGTGCATTTTTCTAGCACTGATCAATGTAATAATGTCACTGGTCCGCAAAAAAGTGTCCTTTGGGGTCAGGTTTGTCCGTCGCAATGTCAGTCCCGAAAAAGAAAAAAAAAAAAAAATCATCACAGATTGCCGCCATTGCCAGTAGAAAAAAAAAAAAAAAAAAAAAAAAAAATCTATCCCCTAGTTTGTAGACGCGATAAGTTTTGCGCAAACCAATCAATATACGCCTATTGCGATTTTTTTTTTAACCAAACATATGTAGAACATATCAGCCTAAACTGATGAATAAATTTGTTTATATTTTTTTTGGAGATATGTATTATAGTAAAAATTGTTTTCTTTCAAAATGGTCGCCGTTTATAGTGCAAAAAACCCCCCCCAAAAAACAAACACAAGCAGAGGTGATCAAATACCACCAAAATAAAGCTTTTTTCCCCCCACAAATAGGACAGATTTTGTTTGGGTACAACTTCGCACAACCGTCAATTAAAGAGACAGTGCCGTTTTGCAAAAAATGGCTTGGTTAAAGGGGCAAATCCTTACCAATCCTTAAGTGGTTAAACCAAATCAATTTGGCACAGAAACTAAAATTTAAAAGAGAAGTATGGATTTTTTTTTTTTTTTTTGGTGGATCCTGACGCAATCTTACCCGAGCCTGGACTGGCTCTGTGACATCGGGCTTCAGCCACTGTCTGCTGAAAATGGGTCACAGGATGCAGAATGAACTGCACTTCTGTGACCTACAGAAGGAGAAGTACAGCAAAACTAGCTTTGGCTGTACTTTAACCACTTCCTGCCCACGTTACATTTGATATAGGGTCTCATAGCAAACCCCTGGACTTCCTCCCGTGGGCATGCATCAGGAACTGTGTGCCTTGGACAAAGCGCTTTACAGATCGGGGTGTGAGGAAAGGAAGGCCAGAGCTGTGAGGGGAGCAGCAAGTACAGTATTTTACAGTGGTACAAAGTACCCTGATCATCAGTGCCGCCCCATCAGCACACACTAGTGAAGAAAAAACACTTATTTGCAAAATTTTTAACAGAAACTAAAACTTGGTCTGTTTATATAGCAAAAAAATAAAACCCAGTGGTGGTTAAATAGCAAAAGAAAGTTCCATTTGTCTCAAAAAAAAAAAAAAAATAATAAAAAAAAAAACATGGGTACAGTGCAATTGTCCTTCAGTGTGGCAGCGCTGAAATCTGAAAATTGGCCTGGGCAGAAAGGGGTGAAAATGTACAGTAATGAAGTGGTTAAAGTAAAAATTCATTTGAGACGAGGTATCTAGCTTTTCTCTAATTATCGGTGCCAATACCAAGCAAATGCACGAGTATCAATACTCAAGCAAATGCTCGGGGTGGGGGGTGCCTGCAGCCTTTCAATAAAAGCAGCTGATGGCTACTTCTCCCCCTCTTTCTCCCATGGCTGTCAGCTGCCTTATTGAAAGGCTATGGGGGGGGGGGGGGGGGAGCGGTCCTTGTAACTGCCCCCGCACCAATTACCCCCGACTGTCCTCCCTCTGGTGTCGTCTTCCTCCTGTCCTAACTTAGGCTTTAAAGTGTGAGAAATTTTTAATCACTTTCTGTCTTAACAGAAAGTAGGTAAATTTCCATAATAGGAACACAAGAAAAAAGTTTGGCTCAAAAACAATCGATTTTCGATTTGTGCCCATTAACTGGATGATAAACAAACGAACTGTCCGAATGATTTTTCCTCTAGTGTATGGGCACTATAAAAATTTTACACACACCCCAGAAGGCAGACCGTTACTTTCATCTCCAACAGAGGCTTACCACCACAAAATCTGAATGTGACCGATTGCTGCAAAGAGTATTTTATTTTCTGGGGATTGTATTGTGAAAACCACACTTTGTTATTTACTAAATATCTGCACAGAAACCAATCTGGTTCCAGATTTTATTGTCAAATCTTAATTGAAGAAGCCGATAGGCTACCATGCACAGCTGCACCAGATTTTGCACTCTCCAGTTTTAATAAATCAATCCCACATTTACATACACATTTTGTTTTGCAGCTTCACTTACTTGTAGGTCCAGGCTCCTCCGGCTACAATTTTCATGCAAGAACCGCAGCGCCAGATTCCTACAGCCTTCCTCTTCATTTTGGTCTAAGGAGAACATACAGATGAGATCCCACAATACAACACAATGTCCTTTCCACTTAATGAATATACGAGTCCTTACCTTGCCACAGAAGGAGCAGGTGTACTTGGCGTGTTGGCTGATTTCAATTTTCTTGACCATCTTCCTTAGGGAAGCACCATAACGGGTCCCATATTTACCCACAATGCCGACCTTCTTGGTGCGTTTGGCCTGCAAGAATTTACAGACATGAGATTTACACTACAAATCTCTGCAAGTCTTAGACTGTCTATACAAAGCACACTTAGCAATGCAACCACCAATACACGGAAAAAAAATCAATGAGGGGTACAAAGTCAGAACAGAAATCAGTCACAAGACTGGTCCTCCTCCAATCAAGTTTTCTCTGCAGCATTAAAGAGTTACACCCTCAGTGCCCCTCCCAAATCATTTTCTTTTGTACCCCCACTTATCTTTTTGCATTATTTTCCACATAAAACACACCCAGTGAATCCAGCATACTCTAGCTACATGCTGGGTCCCATACCACCACCATCGTTTACATCTGGAGCCCCCCCCCCCCCCCCCCCCCCCATCAATTCTGGGCTTTGGCAGCCAGAACCCCAATGACACTGATCCTGGGGATTGCCCCAAAGCCTCCTGGGAATGCGTTACCACAGATTTCCCAGGGGGATTAGGATTGTGTTAAAGCGATATCAAACCCACTTTTTTTTTTTTTTTTTAAACTGCTGACAGGCAGTGATTTTATGACAGATTGGTCTCTTCAGTCATACATTCTTCCCCCTATTGGTCAGCTGTAATGTACCCTGAGACATGCATGTGCAGAGATCTTGTGACCCCTGTGCATGTGTGGGAGTGAAAAGCAAACATTGCAGGTTTACCAATTCTTAGAAAGCAGTGGCCGCATCACTTTATTTTTTAGGCTCTCTTCTATCATTTGGTGATCCAGCCAGTAAGTCTGTTTTTCAAAAGAACAAGCTCGCTTCCAGATGTAACAATACAGGGGTGGGGCTCACCATTCAACATTGACAGGGGTGCGGACAATGATCAGATTTATTCGTGTAAAATCTTTATACGAAAACAAAACAAAAAAAAATGTTGCTGTAACGATTCTGAAGTATGAGCTGGAGTTTGGCTTCAATTTGTTAGTGTATCTAAATCTGCTAGTACATCCAACACTCCCATTCACCCAGACTGGGAATGCTGCTGTACAAAAGGTGACCCCCCTGTGCTCCTTCATCCAGAGTGGATGCACTGTAAGGCTCAATTCACATCTATACATGTCGCTTTTTGAGGGTTTCTGCAGTGCGTTGCGCATGTTTTTTTTTTACGACCTGTATTTTTTATGCTTTTTTTGGGGGGGATTTAAAAAGCAAATTGTGGTAAGAACACACTACATGCTTTTCTGCTGCTTCTCCGTTAAAAAATCTATTGAACCAAAAAAATAGCACCGTTCTGAGTCTAAAAAAGTCCAACCTTTTCCAAAAAGCAGAGGCACAAAAATGCATTGATGTGAACGTGCTTCATAGGAACCCATGTTAAACAAAAAAAAAAAAAAAAAAAAAAAAGGAGGTCCTGCGTTTCGGCAAAAAAGCATGAACAAAATGCATTGGTGTGAATAGAGCCTAATACAGGATGTGTGCTACTGGCCAGATCACCAGGAGAAAAATCAGAGAAAAAAATAAAACAAATGCAGCCGCCACATCTAATGATTAAGTAGCATCAAATTCCCTTTTTTTTTTTTTGCTTAAAACTGCTTGAAGTCACCCCAGCCTGGCCATTCAAGTGGCCGGAAAGATGACATCCACCGGTAGCTCAGCAGATTCCCATTCACTCCAACAGTAAAATGTTGACAGTTGTGAGGCTGTTCCATCAGCTTTGCATTGCTATTCTATGCACAGAGCGCCTCCTATGGAGAGTCGTTTTCCCTGCAATTCCAGCAAGTCAGATGAGCCTTAAAAGGACTCTTAAACCCTATGCATTAAGGTGAAAACTTCTGGCAGTCACCTGCCCCCCCCAGCCCCCGTTTTACTTACCTGAGCCCTCCACTCCCTCGGCAGAGACAAACTCTTCCTCTGCCTGGGTTTCTCAGCTCTTGATTGGATAGACTGATAACCGCCCAGCCATTGGCTCCCGCTGCTGTCAATCAAATCTAATGACGCAGGCGCCCAGGGCCAAGTCCGGCATTCGTATCGATGGACGCAAATGCTAAACCCCTGTCAGTTTTTATTGCCGTATGTCCCCGGATTGGGAGATTCCCCCCTCCACTATTTGTCTGGTTTACAGTTTTTACCAAGAGTAAAAGTGAAAAGACATGCAAGTTTTGGGGTGACATCGGAAGAATAGAGGGGGAATCTTCCTACGGGGACACCAGTTCTCCCTCACTTTTCAGGGATTTCCTCTCACTTCCTGTCTGGCTGCAGGACAGGAAGTAAAGGGGAATCTCCTGAATGGGGACACAGAAGGGAAAATGAACCTTACAGAAGTTATAATTCTCACTTATTCTATCCACAATTGGTGGAGATGTGTCTTTAGCTCTATATGAAGAAGTGGCCCCTCCTGTGTACACAGATCAATGATAATGTATAGGAAGACCCTCTTCAGGGGACACACATCCCCCTCACTGGAGGCCTGTCCTGTGTACACACCATACCCAGCCTGTCTGACCCCACAGGGTGAGACACGGACATCCTTCTCTATAGAAGGCCAACCATCACCCAGACACATCCATACCGCCCCAGCCCGGGACAGCAGAGCCCCCGCAGACAGACGCACACCACGGCTTTACAGCGGGGTGTCCCCCGGGGAAGGATGACACCAGATTACATGACCCGCCACGGACACACACAATCCTCTCACCATCTTCCTCTAGGACCCGAGCGGAAAGGGAGGAGCCTACCGCGCATGCGCCATTTACGCACCCTCGACGCACACGGAAGTGACCATAGAGAGTGCCGTAGCCGTCCTTCCGTCGTCTCTGTGGTTTCCGGTCCTCCAGCTGTTTTGGGCTCTGCTCTATAGGTCTGTTTGTGTCGGTTCTCCCCGGTACCGGAGCCATGGCGTCCTCCAACGCGCTCAGCAAGCAGCCGCCGATCCAGTCCACGGCCGGGGCCGTCCCTGTCCGCAATGAGAAAGGTAAGGAGCCGTGTGAGGTCCGGGGACCCGGGTAGGCCGCAGAGCCTAGTCTGTGTTGTAGTGAAGTCTATATGGGGGAGGGGCGCACTGTATACAGATCTATATACCCTTCTATTACCGATCACAGGATGGTCCGGGGGGAGGGGGAAATCTATAGATTTGTTTTCCTCTAATGGACTCTTCTATAGATCTTTGCTGGACATACACCATACAATCAGATCGTATGAGGACACACAAACTATCCATTCCACTTGTATCCAATCAGGAAGACCTCGGCATCACATACATGCTGGCAGATCTACAGGAGATTGTACAATCAGATTGTACCATGGTGTATGCTCAGACTAAAGGGTTCCTGCACTCCTAAGATGCCCATACACCATACAATCTGATTGTACAACCTCCTTTTAGATCACCATACAATCTGGCCATATTCTCTCCGTACAATCAACGTTAGATTTACCAAAATGGTGTACTCGAAGGACCTCCACATCTAGCCAATCAGAAGGTCTCCTACATAGTTGGCGGTAGATCTATAGGATATTGTACAATCAGGTTGTATAGTGTATGGCAGGGCTTGACAAATCCCAGGTCACCATGGCGACTAGAAATCTCTTCCTGGCGCCCCAGACTTTTTGTCAGCCAACCGCGTCCCACTTCCCAACTGTGATATGGCTGAAAGATGGCTACAAACCTCCCGGAACCCCGCCCCCTGTGTGCTCTGTGATCGCTCCATTTACCATGTGACCAATCACAGCTGATCCCATGGAAACAAATGGCAGTTATCTGCATTTCCTTCCCTCAGAGCTGTCACAGCGCAAGGAAAGGAAAGCTGATAACCGGCGATCCTGTGAGAGGCGACACTGATAATCAGAGCAGCAGCATTAGTATTCGCATCAATACAGCCCCATCAGTGCCCATCAATACAGCCCCATCAGTGCCCATCAATACAGCCCCATCAATACAGCCCCGTCACTGCCCATCAATACAGCCCCGTCAGTGCCCATCAATACAGCCCCGTCAGTGCCCATCAATACAGCCCCGTCAGTGCCCATCAATACAGCCCCATCAGTGCCCATCAATACAGCCCCATCAGTGCCCATCAATACAGCCCCATCAGTGCCCATCAATACAGCCCCATCAGTGCCCATCAATACAGCCCCATCAATACAGCCCCGTCAGTGCCCATCAATACAGCCCCGTCAGTGCCCATCAATACAGCCCCATCAGTGCCCATCAATACAGCCCCATCAGTGCCCATCAATACAGCCCCATCAGTGCCCATCAATACAGCCCCATCAGTGCCCATCAATACAGCCCCATCAGTGCCCATCAATACAGCCCCATCAGTGCCCATCAATACAGCCCCATCAGTGCCCATCAATACAGCCCCATCAGTGCCCATCAATACAGCCCCGTCAGTGCCCATCAATACAGCCCCATCAATACAGCCCCATCACTGCCCATCCACGAAGAAGAAAAAATACTTATTTGCAACATTTTATAATGGAAATAAAGAAAAAGGTTTTTTCTTTTTCAAAATTTTTGGTCCCTTTTTTTTTTTTTTTCATTTATATATCACACAATAAATACCACCAAAACAAATCTCTGTTTGTGTGAACAGAAATGTCATGGTATAATAGTAGTAGTAGTAGTAGTGTAGGTAGTGTTGCATGACTGCGCAATTGTCATTCAAAGTGAGACAGCGCTGAAAATTGGTCTGGGCAGGAAGGGGGTGAAAGTGCCCGGTATTGCAGTGGTTAAAAAAAAAAAAAAAAAACTGGCTCTTAACTTTTTACTTTATTTTAAGCTGGCTTCTAGATTCAAAGTACATTTTGTCAAGCCCTGGTGTATGGTCAGATCTACCATCAGCTATGCAATGAAAGGGCCTGCTTGTCTGAATACAAATGGGGTGGATTGTGTAGGTCTGTCCTCATATTACTTAGTAATAAAAAAGTTAGTTTGTGACACAAAAACAAATATATAGCTATTATTGTTATTACAAAATACTAATACATTAGAGCAGCAGTCCCTAATCTTTTTGACACCAGGGGCCAACAGTTTCATGGCAGCCAATTTTCCCAGGGATGGGGGCTAGTGGATGGGTCAGGGGATTGGATATTCAGAGTCTGTCCTCAGCCCCCCCTTCACATTACAATTCTCCCTCCCCATTACAACACAGCCCCCCCTTTATATCAGTGTCCCCTCTACATTCCAGTACCACTGTACATTACAGTACAGTGCAGTCCCCTTTATATTACAAGGCTGTCCTCTTTATATTATAGTGCCCCTAGCAATCACAGCCCCCCCATCTCCCCCCCCCACCTTTTCTTCTCCCCCCCCACCTTTTCTCTCCCCCCCTACCTTTTCTCTCCCCCCCCTACCTTTTCTCTCCCCCCCCCCTACCTTTTCTCTCCCCCCCCCCTACCTTTTCTCTCCCCCCCCTACCTTTTCTCTCCCCCCCCCCTACCTTTTCTCTCCCCCCCCCTACCTTTTCTCTCCCCCCCCCTACCTTTTCTCTCCCCCCCCCCCCCTACCTTTTCTCCCCCCCCCCTCCCCCCCCTTTCCTCTCCCCCCCCCCTTTCCTCTCTCCCCCCCTAATCTCTGTCTTCCCTGCTTAGAACTTCTACCTTTTGGGCCGGAGGAGGAGAGGACACACAGACATGGGCACAGCAGGTGGTGAGAGGCGACCACAGTCTGTAATAGCCCTGTGGGGACCGCTGTCGCCGCTCACCTCCCACTGTGTGGCCCGGTCATCCACAGGCCGTGGCCTGGCCCAGGGGTTGGGGACCGCTGAATTAGAGTTTAACTTTTCACTTTAAAAATAAATAAATAATAAATGCTATTTTTTTACAGGTAAAAAAAAATTGCTTTGTTCGGACATTCCGACAACAAAATCCATGGATTTTTTCCGACGGATGTTGGCTCAAACTTGTCTTGCAAACACACGGTCACACAAAGTTGTCGGAAAATCCGATCGTTCTGAACGCGGTGACGTAAAACACGTACGTCGGGACTATAAACGGGGCAGTGGCCAATAGCTTTCATCTCTTTATTTATTCTGAGCATGCGTGGCACTTTGTCCGTCGGATTTGTGTACACACGATCGGAATTTTATAGCCTGCTCTCAAACTTTGTGTGTCGGAAAATCCGATGGAAAATGTGTGATGGAGCCTACACACGGTCGGAATTTCCGACAACAAGGTCCTATCACACATTTTCCGTTTGAAAATCCTACCGTGTGTACGAGGCATTAGAGCGCTCACCAGCACCCTCACAGTCTATTGAGATCTACAAGCCATCTGCTGCAGTAGAAGATGGTACTTGTAGTTCATTCATTCACAGACCTCTCTGAATAAATGACGCGGTTGTGTGGGTGGAGCTCCGCATGGCCACACTGTTGTCAAATTGTGACAGCGGGTGCAGGTAGAGGATCCCCAAACACTGTCAAGGAGAAGGGGGGAGGGGATCGCGGTTGGATAAATCCTAAATACACGTGTAACATGTTCAGAAAGGTAAACTTATCCTTTTAAGGTTTACCTTTTTATTTTTATTTTTTCAAAACTCCTTCCCTTAGGCCTGACCGGATGTCAGGTGCATGGACTTGTACAGGCAGATGAGTTGTTGGAAACACAGAGGACCCTTTTTAAAAAAAAAAAAAAAAAAAACATTTTGTGGATTATAGAGGAGGGGGTCATGCCAGTGGGATCTGTTTTGATGCTGTAAAACTTGATGGCTGAATTATTTAGCTGAAAATTATTTCCGTTTGTGTCGTGTTTGAGGAGTTCTTGCTTTACCAATCGTTTTTAGCCAAAATGTATTTGCATTAAAACCTAAACTGTTGTCATATGTGAACATACGTTCTGTATCCTTCAGGTGAAATCTCGATGGAGAAGGTGAAGGTAAAAAGATATGTCTCCGGTAAAAGACCAGACTATGCACCTATGGAATCCTCTGATGAGGAAGATGAGGAGTTCCAGTTCATAAAGAAAGGGAAGGAACAGGAGGTGGAAGTGGAGGAACAGCCAGAAGAAAGCACCAGCGACCCACGTCTGCGTCGGTTACAGAACCGCATGAATGAAGATGTAGAAGAGAGGTAATGGATTAATTTAAACATGATACAACAAGTGGCTGATAGTTGCACAGCTGTGCTCTTCAGAAGGGTATATTGCTTGTACCTGGTCCTGATTGTAAACTATTTAAAGTGGTAGTAAACTCTGTTACCCCGCTTGTACCTACAGGTAAACCTATAATAAGGCTTACCTGTAGGTACTGTAAATATCTCCTAAACTTGCACATGTTTAGGAGATATTCAGAGTGCATGCAGCTGATTACATCACAGGCGCATGTCCTCTGAAGGTCTGGCTTACAGGCCCTCTGAAGGCCCGTGTCGGAACCGGCTTGCGCGGGAGTGACGTCATCACGCCCCGGCCACTCATGTAGCCGGAGGCCGCGAATCTGGAAGGAAGACCGGGGGAAAATGTCAGTCCTCTCAGCTGTGACATCACGGCGCTGGAGAGCTTTGTTCTAAGGTAAGTTTCTCATAATGTGCTAGTATGCATCGCATACTACTGCTTTAAAGCTCTGGTGCCCAAACCTTCAGCCAGGTGCAAGCCCTCAGGGTGTGACCCACTGGGACCTTGCAGACTAATCTGTGTTTCACTATTGCCCTGTTCAAGCAGGGATTTCTAGTCTCATGTAAGGTTTTCAGCCTATGATTGTCTCTTAAAGCACGTCTCCAGTCTCCAACAGCTCCTTTTAGCATGTTCATAGTCTGACAGTATCCTGCAGCATATTCCCACCCCTGACCATCTCTTATATCATGTCTGTAGTCTCTGACCATCTCTTGTATCGTGGCTGCAGTCTCTGACCATCTCTTGTATCGTGGCTGCAGTCTCTGACCATCTCCTGTTTCGTGTCTGTATTTTTTGACCATCTCTTGTATCTTGGCTGCAGTCTCTGACCATCTCTTGAATCGTGGCTGCAGTCTCTGACCATCTCTTGGATTGTGGCTGCAGTCTCTGACCATCTCTTGTATCGTGGCTGCAGTCTCTGACCATCTCTCGGATCGTGGCTGCAGTCTCTGACCATCTCTCGGATCGTGGCTGCAGTCTCTGACCATCTCTCGGATCGTGGCTGCAGTCTCTGACCATCTCTCGGATTGTGGCTGCAGTCTCTGACCATCTCTCGGATCGTGGCTGCAGTCTCTGACCATCTCTCGGATCGTGGCTGCAGTCTCTGACCATCTCTCGGATCGTGGCTGCAGTCTCTGACCATCTCTCGGATCGTGGCTGCAGTCTCTGACCATCTCTCGGATCGTGGCTGCAGTCTCTGACCATCTCTCGGATCGTGGCTGCAGTCTCTGACCATCTCTCGGATCGTGGCTGCAGTCTCTGACCATCTCTTGGATCGTGGCTGCAGTCTCTGACCATCTCTGGTATCGTGGCTGCAGTCTCTGACTATATGCTTTTGTGTATCTGCTGTCTCTGAAATTGAATAGTCACTGAATTTTATGTGCGGTCCTTTGATGTCGTAAGCTGCACTTGAGGCCCCCCAGCTGTAGAAAGTTGAGCACTTCTTTAAAGAGCAGTGGAATGCTTACAACAACTATGAATTGTTTGTTAATATTTCTCCACTACATTTTCAATGCCTGATGGCCAATTGGCTCAAATACTTTGCTGCAGAACTACCTGCCTTTTTCTATTTTATGAACAAGTTTGGAAACATTTTTGTACACTGAAAGTTCACAAATTTCAGTGATAAATATAGGACTGTCCAGTTGTGCTACTTTTAAATTCTTTCTTTTATTTTCATTTAGCATAGTACATTGTGGAATCTTGCTGGCGAAAGAATTGCGTAGAGCGGCCTTTTCTCAACCTTTTAACCTCTGAGGAACCCTTAAAATAGTTTTCTGTTCTCGGGAAGCTTGCTAAAACCATTTTATCAGAGAACAGTGTGAAAATGCCACTTGCAATGGTGGTCAGTAGGAAGCCTACTCCTCTTACAGTGCTCGTCAGAATTCACCTCTTTCAGATTGCTTCAAATATCATGGGTGACGAGCGATGTGTGGTGTGCCCTGGAGCCCGCAGTCTGGAGAGGAGAGATAGGAGGAAGCAGGGAGTGTGGCAGAACCAGCTCTGTGTAAATATGTCACTAACTATCTTCACAGCATACGAAAACCGTGATCACCCTGAATGGGGAGAGTTGTAATAGCAGTGACTACCATGAAGGAGGTAGTAAGCAGTGATCACTGCTGCTGATTGACAGGAGATCGTTGTCTAAAGCCTACATCTGGTGCCTGCTATGTCTGCTGTGTGGAATTGAAGGCTGCAGGAGGCATTGAAAAAGATCAGAACACTAATTGTTAGCTAGTTATAGTGCTGTTTTTATATGTTCTTTCCATCTTAATCAATCTTTGCACCCTCACCCCCTCCATTGCCACATTTGACACTTTTTGAGGGGCAAGGGGGAAGCTGGGACCTGATTTTGACAGGTACCTGCCCTCACTTCCTTGTAAGAGCACCGCACAGTGATCTACGTAATTTTCGGCCCCTCCTCCTCACCCTTCCGCTGCCTTCTGGGGCAGACACAGGACCCAGAAGACGACAGGACCATTCAGAAAGCACAGCGCGACTCGTGCATGCGCAGTAGGAAATAGGCTGTGAAGCTGCAAGTCTTCACTTCCTGTTTCCCTTACTACAGATGGCGGCGCCTGCACCCAAAGCCGATTGACAAATCGGTTAGGGGTGCGGACATCGCAGGATCCCTGGACAGGTAAGTGTCCTTTTTTATATTAAACGTCAACAGCTACAGTATTTGTAGCTGCTGGTTTTTAATTTTTTTTTTTTTTCTTCTTCTTTACGGACTGGAACTCCTCTTTTTAAGTGCCACATCTCCGCTCCGCAGTCATTGGTTGCTGCCCCTTATTTTATGTTAAGGGGCACTCTGATGGGCACAACAAAATATGCCCATCAGCATGCCCCTAGCATAAAATGTTTCTTAATATAAAAGAAGGGGCACACTGATGGGCACATATGTTGACGGCAACTAATGTAAAGGGGGACTCTGGTGGGGACAAATGATGTGAGGGGGCACATTGATGGGGAACACCTGATATAAGGGGGCACCCTGACAGTGGCAACTGATTTATGGGGTCACCCAATGTAATGAATTACTGTGGTGGAGGCACCTGATGTAAGGGAGAACACTATCTTGGGACATTTACAGAGTATTACCAGAGTGTGTGGCAGAAACGGTAAGAAAAGCTCCAGAGAGTGCGGCTTGCGCCAAAGAAAGGAAAGTAGACACGTACAATCTTTCATGGCACAGACTTGTGATTCCGATCTCGGCCAGAAGAAAATTTTAGTGATCATATCTCCTTGAATTTGAATTCACTACCCCTGCTCTAGAGTATGTGTTTTCCCCCTTGTAGGTTGGCCAGACACCGTAAGATTGTGGAACCAGAAGTGGTGGGCGAAAGTGAGCCAGAATCTGAACCAGGAGAAGAATGGCGAGTTGAAAGAGGAGAGGACACCAGTGAGGAGGAGGAAGAGGAGGTGGATGATGAGGTAAGTGTGCACTTCTGCTCTTTTACATTACTTACGTGATTTGAACTTGTGTAGGGCCAGATATCAAATTGTATTATATCACATAAGCCGGTTGTTCATCATTGTCTAATTAGAATATCTAGTGCAGTGTTTCTCAACCTTTTTACCTTCGAGGAACCCCTGGCAAAAAGTTTGAGATCTCAGGGAACCCCTGAAATAATGTTTACATCTCATGGAACATTGGTATGATCAGCGAGCTGTTGATAATTACAATTTTTAAAAATGGCATTAAAGAAAAGAATAAATATTAAAACATTGCCATCAATTACTTTCTGAAGTTACTAGTTGCCTTGCTGTTGAGCTGAGATTTTGTAGATTATCACTGTATGTTTCTTTTTTAATAATTTTCTTTACTCCTAAGAAACAAAGTGGCAGATTTATCAGCATACGTTAGACTAAACTTAGTGTATCTGTTTTACTTTGGTAGGGCTATTGAATTGTATGCCCCTTTTAGGGATCGATGAGAATGATTGTATATTCTGTACAGTGCTGAAGAATAACTTGGCACCATATAAACAAACAATATTGATAGATACTCCTGTAAGTGTTGATTTGAGATTTTGGATCACCCATAGGCCTATATTTTTTTTGCAGGAAATTGAGCGTCGACGTTGTATGATGCGACTAAAAGCAGAGGAAAGGAAGAATGAGGAAATGGAAGTGTTGGAGGTGGAGGATGAATGGAAATCTGAGGAAGAGATGGTATCTGAATATGAAGAATACACAGACAGTGAAGAAGAGCCAGAACCAAAACTTAAACCAGTATACATTAGGAAGTAAGTGTGGGGGGTACCAATGCATTTTCCATAGTAAAACAAAATGCAGTGAAGCAAGTAATAACATCCGAGCACAGATATTCCATAAAACCTCATATTATATACTTGGCAATACTGATATTGCCAAGTATATTCCCAGTGCATTATTTATCGAGGCTTTGGCCATCCATGTCCACCCACAGTTCACTGACCAGGAACACGTATGTCATCCTTCATTGCTACACAGCCGGAACCCAGGGGAATAGTGAGCAATTATTTCTGAGGCAGTACTGGCTGGGATTTCTGTAGGGGTGCGGATTAAGCACTGTGACCTACTAGTTCACAACGTGGACTTGCTAATAAGCACTGACTGTGCCCCAATACAGTTATGATATTACTAGTAACACCCCCATTGCTACACACCTGGTTCCAGCTTTGATCCAGGGCTGCAGTTTAGGGTGGAAGACTGTTGGTGCCATATATCAGCAAGTTTTCACCTACTTTTGAGCATTAGACTGTGCCATTCATCATATGTCATGGTACTGTGACTGTGGACTGTATACCACTCTTTACTATTCAGCAGTCTGAGAGCCTAATCTGTTATGTCAGTGGGGCTTGTTGTTGTGACGTATGGTGTTTATAGTGGTTGTAAAGGCAGAAGGTTTTTGTCTTAATGTATTCTATGCTTTAAGATAAAAGGCCTTCTCTTCTGTGTGCAGCAGCCCCCCTAATACTTACCTGAGCCCCATCTCTATCAAATGATGTTGACGGGTCCCTCGCCTGTCCAGGACTCTCCCTCCTGATTGACTGAGACACAGCAGCAGCGCCATTGGCTCCTACTGCTGTCAATCAAGGTAAGTTAGCCAATCGGCAAAGAGGAGGGTGGGGCTGAACCGCAGCTCTGTGTCTGAATGGACACAGAGCTGCAGCTCTGCTAGGGTGTCCCCATAGGAAGCTGCGTGCTGTGGGGGCACTCGGCAGGAAGGAGGAGCTAGGAGCACCAAAGAGGGACCTGAGAGAGGAGGATCTTTGCTCCTCTGTGCAAAACCACTGCACAGAGGAGGTAAATATAACCTGTTTATTTTTTTTTAAGCAAGACTTTACAATCACTTTAAATACCATACTTAAACGCTGTTTTGTCATCCAGGTGGCAAGCGCTGCGTAACCTTCAAAATTTGGGATCCATTCCCACCATCCTCTCACTTCTACTAAACCTTCACTGTTGTATTGATCAGAGTCAGCTGGTGGGGTGTGTTCGGCGTGGTGCATAAGCAGCTGCTGCCGTTGTCTTGACAATGTTGTCATTTTAATGTTGGAGAGCTGGAGGTGTGTGACTTTTATGCCATTTTGCCAGTTGGTGAATAATACCTTTTGACCCTTCTTGTAACAGCCCTTTTGGGTTTCTTGCAGCCCAACTTTTGAAATGTCCTGGTTAGTAGCTACTAGTCCTTTTGTAACTTGGTTTATATCAAAGCTCTATCTGCTAAAAGCTCTATTTGAAAGCTGTAGGGCCCCGGTCTCTGATCCAGCTTTTAGTGTTCATTTCAACCTGTGAGCGGTGACCATGCCATGAACATAAGCTTTACCAGCTGTTAAGAAATGCAAGTGGAAAGAATACGTTCTGTCCTCGTACCTGTGTACATGATTCCTTGTGATATTGCAATAGCCTTCTTTAGACATGGATATAAAGTAGCACAAAGTGACACAAAGATATTTTAAAATCGCATTTTAGTGGGTTATTGTGCACATCTACTTTTCCAGGAAGGATAGAGTAACAGTTCAAGAAAAGGAAGTGGAAGCACAAAAACAGAAGGAGTTGGAGGTTGAAGCTAAGAGGATGGCAGAGGAGAGACGTAAATACACCCTAAAGGTAACTGTGCTACAGATCTATCTGTCTGCATGCTGCTAAAGTAGAATTCCAGGTTTAATATGACTTTAAATAGTTTTCGTGAGCCAAGATAGCCCAAACAAACTACTTCCATTACATAACTATGTGGCCGCTGTTTGTGCTGTAGTGGCATTAGCAGCAGACCGTATGCGGTGCTGTGTACTGGCAGTGGTATGGGCAACTTCCTGCCTGCTGCCAAAACTAAATGGCGCAGAGTTGATTCCTTCTCCGCCAATCGCTTTCTCTGGCTGAGGTGGAGAGGCAGGCAAATCACGATTTCCACCTTGGCCAGTCAGAGAAAGCGTTGTGTTTTGTTGAAAGAAATACAAGGCTTTTCTGAGCCATGTTCAAGCTGGAATTCTACTTTTAAGGCTGGGAATACACAAGTGATTTAAGATTAAATCTCTGCTATTCTGCAAGATTTATCCGCTTGTTGGCAGTCGTGTCATGTGCAGCACACTGAAATCTATGCAATTCTAACTGTACAAGAAAGGAGCAGTAGCAGAAAGATTCAATCACCTGTGTAGCTAATACTTCTCTGACTTGACAGATTGTGGAGGAGGAGACAAAGAAAGAGATAGAGGAAAACAAGAGAACTCTGGCAGCTCTGGATGCCCTGAATACAGATGATGAGAATGATGAGGAGGAGTATGAAGCCTGGAAGGTTCGGGAACTGAAACGCATTAAACGTGACCGTGAAGAAAGAGAAGCGTATGTTCTCATTTTATTTTGTCATAAACATTCAACCAATGTGTACTATAAATGTTTAATAATTTGGCGTCTGCAATATTCATCAGCACGTTTGTATATATTTAGTTGAGACGATCCTAAGTTCATTACAGAACATACTACTACAGGCAGTCCCCGAGTTACGAACGGCTCCTACTTACGAACGGCCTCAAATGCCAGCCACTTGTGCTCCACGTGGGTCCTGGATACTTTTTTAGCACCTCCAGACACATCCCACACTGCCGTACTACGCCCCAGATAACATAACAAACGCCCGGAACATCCCACATCTATGCACAGGAGGCAGTTACACTTACGAATGCAGTGTTCATACCGGAAGTTACACTTACGAATGCAGTGTTCATACCGGAAGTTACACTTACAAATGCAGTGTTCATACCGGAAGTTACACTTACAAATGCAGTGTTCATACCGGAAGTTACAGGTGAGGGAAAAGTCTTCCAATGGGGACAAATGTTCTGATGATGACTGCCTAAGGTGGGGATTGCCCTCACTTTGGGTGAATTTCCTCCCAATTCTTGATTATAAAACAAGAAGTGGAAAGAAATCTCCCCAGCATGCACACAGATGACACAAAATACATCTACATCATAGGTGTTTTAATCTTTCCTTCCTACACAAAAAGTTTTTTTCTAGACATTTGTAGCAATCGTACAATTCCTCAGACAGTGTTGTAAGTAAAACGGCATTCTTCCATTGACCTTGTAGGAATGAAATGGCCTAGATCAGGGGTATTGACTTAATAATTATGGAGCTCCGACCAGTAAAATTTTCTTTTCAGCCCTCTCTATATGACCATACCTTTTATAATTCAGTGTCCTCAGTTCCCCCCCACTTCACATCAGTTTCCCCTTCAAAATAATGTACTTGGGCCCCCTGCACATCACCCTCCACCCTTTTACAATAGTGTACAGAACCCCCTTCACATCACACATCCCCTTTATTTACAGCAGTCCTCAACCCCTCCCTTCAAATCATCACCCCCGCCACCCCTGTTCTGTGCCCCTTCACATCTCTCCCACACTGTACTGTCCTCTGCTGATTTGCACACACCCACTCCACCTTAGCACTGTCCTCCTTTACATCACCACCAACCCCCGCCCAGAACTGCCCCATTTCACATAAACCCCCCCCCCCCATACACAGCCAAGAGTAGTGACCTCTGTCCCCCTTCACTCTCCTACTTTTAGGCAGAGCATTTCTGGAACGAGTGAGGGGCGCACAGCATTGAACGGAGTGCGGGAGCTGCCAGGGTTAACTTTTTGTATCAATCAGCAGGTGATTGGCTGTTAGTACCGCCCTGCAGCCAACCACTTGCTAGTTAACTCGAAATGTTAACCCCCGCAGCTCCGCCCCCGTACTTTATTCAATGGTGTGTGTCCCACACTCGTTACAGAAATGCTCTGCCTCCAGCACTCCATTCAGTGCTGTACTAAGCCTCTCACACTCTGTCCACAAATTCTCTCCGCTCTGTCTATGGTAGGAAAGTGAAGGGGGGCAGAGGACACTATGGTTTTGTGGGGTGGGGAGATGTCGAGGGGGGGGGCAGTTATTGAGACTGGCAGGTCCTTATTGGTGTGACCATGGGTCCAGACCAACAGCGGCTCGGTCCACATTACCATGTTTTGACATTTAATGATGCTTGACCTAGATGATGATGATGATGTGAAGTGTCAGCTGGTTCTTAAAATAAATGTTGATAATGTGACATTCCAGTTTTATCAAACGCCAACTACCATACTGATTCTTAAAGTGAACCTGTGCTTTGCCTTCCCTTTGCTCCCCCACCATGACATTCACTCACTCACAAGGAGAAAGCCTTCCAAGCGGAGGGCAAGATGGGTAGCAACTTAAAAGAGATGTATGGTTTTGTGTTTTTCCAGATTCATACTTGCCTAGGTGGATGCAGCATCAGACCAATGTGACATCTGTCCCCTGCCGCCTCTGCACTGAGAACCGAGCGATCGAACACCACCGGTGGTTCGGTTCTCACAGCTTCCCGGGCAGAGAGCTGCTGACAGTCAATCAGCAGCTCTCCACTTTGCCGACAACCCCCCCCCCGTGCTCACTAGAGCGCTGGACTGTGGAGGGGCGGGAAACATCCGTTTCAGGCTCTCAGCGGCTCGCTGGGAGGCTGAAATGGGTATCAGTCCATGCACCTAGCGGATCCAGACTTTATTGTTGGCATGACACTGGGCCTGGACTGATTCCAGTGACATCAGCAAAGAGCGGACTTCAAACCACTTTCTGCTGAAAACGGGTCACAGGAGTGCAAAACTAATTGCATTCCTGTGACCGATAAGAGAAGCCCAGCCAAACGAGCTCAGGCTGGACTTCTCCTTTTAAATGTTCCCAATACCTAGAAGTACAGAAAGAAAGAGTATTTTGGTCAGGGGGACTTTGAATGAGGCCAATCACTATATAGAGTAAGCAAAGAGGATATAAAGCACAGTATTACTTGTATGAGTTTATTACATAATATCCGACAAGGTGGGGGGATTGGACTTTAGATGAGAGATGTATACCAAAAAGCAGTCATTGCAAAGAACATTTTACTGTACCTTGTGAGATCATATACAGCATACTCAATGACAAAAAGTGCATACACAAAATCGCATAAATGCAAGGCATGCTAAAAAAACACATATACATATTGATGCCATGGTACTCTGGCATATCATGGGATGAAGACAAGTCCTACACAACATAGGACACTGGAAGGGCTGGATGGTATTTTATCTAATAAGTACTGGTCATTTTTCTTGGCTCCTAACAGCTAGATGGAGCGTCCAGTGAGTAAAGAATATTTGTGTGGCTGGTGAAGGCAAGCATTACTTTGAATCTATTGCTTTGCACTGCAAGGGCAAACACAGGTTCGCTTTAAGGAACAAATTTATTTATGTTGATGTTCTAGACCTGGATTTCTAGTACAGTATGTTGCCCACAAAACAACCCCCCATTTTACATCATAAACAGAAATGCTGTAAGTATGATAATCTCTTCTTTATGTTATAGAATAGAGAAGGAGAAGGCAGAAATAGACCGCATGCGTAATATGACCGAAGAGGAACGCCGTGCTGAACTTCGTGCCAATGGCAAGATAATCACCAACAAAGCTCTAAAGGGAAAATACAAATTCCTGCAGAAATACTACCACAGAGGAGCTTTTTTCCTGGTAAGAAATTATATTCTATAGTTATACTCGGAAGATTTGTACAGAGGTTTCATCTAATCTAAATCTAATTGCATCTTAAAGTGGTGTTTTGTATAAAAATTTTCTTTGTGTCCATATATACACGCCTACCTCCTGGGTCTGATCCGGCTCGTTAAAGAAAAAAAAATGGAGGTGTCCTTTTTTCCTTTTGGGCGGACCAGATTGGAGGCAGCCGGGTGTAAACACAGTGGAGTCCGTTTACTCCCAGCTGCCCATAGAACAGTGCGAGGTCTGTTTCTGTCCGCTCTGCACACGCAGACCTGTCATCCGCCCCACTTTGCTCTGATCAGCAAGGGATCCGCTCACAGATTCCATGCTGATCGGAACGGCAGGCACCCGTGTGAAAGGTACCTAAAGCCTAAAAGTTGTTTTATAATTCCTATGGAAGGAATAGTGCCAGTGATGTCATCCACCCACCTTTTCACCTCAGCCAATCAGGAAAGGCCTTGTATTTATAGATAAAAATACAGGGTGCTCCCTGAATGGCTGATATACCACATGACCGACTCAATTTCTTTACTGCACGGTATTGCTGGATACACAGTGGCCGGAGCTTTCTGTAACCATGAGTAATTGTTTTGGTCACGCTGGCCCAAACTACATTTTTATAGGCAAACCACCAAACATGGAGTTCTAGTTTAAGATCTATGTGTAGTTCAGAACTGTGCTAGAGAGAGATTCTTACATTACTGAAAAGCTAAGAAATGTGCTGTAAATGGGGTACATAAAATGAGCAATTTCTCCACACACTACAGAGCTGAGGGGGTCAATATGTTATACTGTTGGAATGTAATTGTTTCTGCTATGGCTGCTTTTTAAATGTTATTTTTAACATAGAAACTGGGAAAATTATATTTCTTCTCGCACCACAGGATGAAGATGAAGATGTATATAAGAGAGACTTCAGTGCCCCCACATTGGAAGACCACTTCAATAAAACTATCCTACCCAAAGTCATGCAGGTAACTTTTGTACATATTGCACACAAGTACAGTGTTGTGTATGTGCTAGTTTGCTTGTAGACAAATGTTGCTCTGTAACATGAGGACAGTGTAGAAAGAATGGGTCCTTGGTTGTTACTTCCTGGTGGGTGGAGTAATCTCCAAGTAGAAGACCAGCTTCTCCAAAGTGGGGAAACAGAGTCAAAAGTGTAGACTAGAGAACATATGTCGAACACAAGGCCCATGGGCCTTTTCGCACCCATAACGTTTTGCAGCCGAAATGTGGAACTCCATTCAGCCACCTCTGGCTCTCACCTCCCGTTCCTGGCTTTTATGAACAGATCCCACATGTACACATAACAGGGACAGATCTTCAGAATCTGAGAGCAAGCACAATCTCTCTTCAAGGTGAGGAAGAGCCACCTACACAGGGAGGTACTAGAGGCAGGCCAGGTAGGAGAGAGATGCGAGGGAATCTGTTAGGGATCGACCGATTATCGGGAAGGCTGATTATCGGCGGCCGATATCAGCATTTTCAGAAAAATCAGTATCGGTCTCAAGCTAGACTGATATTCCTTCAAGGGGTTTTACCAGGATGCTGCATGCATCACCCCAGTACCGTTGTTTAGAGCGGACGGTCGGCTTTATAGAAATAACAACCGATACGGCTCAGCAGCCGCTCGACTGTTATTACAAGCAACGGGCGGGGACGTCCCTCTCGCCGTGTTCTCCCGTCGCACAGGGAGGCCTGAACAACCAGCCGGCACGTCTGCTGACTGAACGAAGACCCGAACAATGCCGATGCTTCGTTCAGGTCTCGGATCTAGTAATCCGGAAGCGATGTCATGACATCACTTCCTGGATTACTGGCATCTTAAAAGCGCCAGTTTAAAAAAAAAAAAAATATTCAAAAACACAGATTTTGACGTACAAGTGCAAAGGAGGGCTTTGGGGTCTTCTAGGCCCCCAATCTCTCCAAAAAGAGTACCTGTAATTGCCTCTTACTGTCACAAGGGATGTTTACATTCCTTGTGACAGCATTAACATTGATTAAAAAACATAAAAAAATGTTTTTTAAATGTACAAAATATAGGCAGGAGAGGTGGCCGAAATATTGGTATCGTATCAGCACCAAAAAAACGATATCTGTCGATCCCTAGACTCTGTAGATAGCGCATCTCTGAACCATGTACTCTGTACATAGCGCATCTCTGAACCCTGTACATAGCGCATCCTTGAACGCTGTACTCTGTACATAGCACACCTCAGATACAACCAGCCCTTTCAGGGCAACCATACTGCTGATGTGACCAGCGATTAAATTGGGTTTGACAGCCCTGGTGTAGAGCTTTAAATTATACCCAGTATTGGGATACACTGGTAACAGGGTAACCTGAGAGAAATGGTAGTGAAAGTGTATCATCACCCAATGAAGAACGGAAGCCATGTGAAGTCTTGCTTAAAGAACAGGAAGTTGCGCTATCAGCCGGCACCCAGGGTTTGGAAGGTTTGAGAGTGCAGGAGCTGCAAGGCCTTGTCGTGCTGGGAGGAGGTCAGAGATGAAGGTTTCTGCTGGGGTGGATGAGATCCCAATCGCCGAGAACTGTTGGGGGTCCCAGATGTGCAAGCTGGTAGTTGGAGGCCCAATTCTTGAAAATGAGAGTACAGCCCCTCAGGCGTGTGGGCCGACACTTCCTTGCCGTTGTGGGCAAAAAGGCTAGAGGGGTAGCTCCAGAGATGCCTGACACCCACAGACTGTAGGATCAGCAGGTATGGGTGCATGGCTTGTCACTTCTGAAGGGTGGACTGTGCCAAGTCGGCGTAGAGGCTAAATTGATTACGCTAGAACTGAAGAGCGGCCTAGTTCCTGTCTGCTTGCAAAAGGCATTTCTTGGAGTGGAAGAAGTGTATTTTGACTAGTACGTCCCATGGTGGGTCCGAGTCATGTTTCAGGCTGAGGTCCATTTCCAGGGGGTGGAGTAATTTACTCTAGGGACCAGCAAATCTCCAAAACATTTCAATTTAAGTGCATTTTTTTTTCGTACTCCTAAAATACAAAAAAAAACATGATTACATGAAGAAATATAGCTAGCCCAATAATTTTGTTGAAATGACAACATTTAGATGCATTAAATAGTTTAACTTTGGAAAATGACTTCTTTGACGCACTTGTTCATAATGTGTTCTGTCTTTTAGGTCAAAAACTTTGGACGTTCTGGTAGGACAAAATACACTCACTTGGTGGATCAAGACACAACATCATTTGATTCTGCATGGGGCCAGGAGAGTGCCCAGAACACCAAATTCTTCAAACAGAAGGCAGCTGGTGTAAGGGATGTGTTTGAGAGACCTTCTGTGAAGAAAAGGAAAACCTAGAGGATCAATTTGTGAACTTGTTATAGTTTTCCTGTATTCCGGGATAAATCCTTTATGTAAATAATTTTTTTTTTTTTGTATGAAATTCTCAGTTCGCAGAACTTTCTTTGTCTATAAAGATTGTGTAAATAGTTACAATGCTCTGTACCTTTTTAAAACTTAAACATGTTTGGTTAGTTTTATGTATCAAGCCTTGCATAAATGTAATATCGAACATTACAATATGCATTCAAGTGTTTCAGATTGTTTGAACTACCTGATCATACACAGTCTTCTCTAGGTGTGGGATGTTTTACAGCTGGGGTGGGACAATTCCACTGTAGGTGAAATATATAGTGGTATTAGTAGTAATAAAGAACCAGTGGGGGGGGGATTTACTAAAACTGGTGCACACAGAATTTGCTGCAGCTGTGCATAGTAACCAATCGGCTTCTAAGGCCTGGTTCACACCTATGCGGGTTGCAGTTTGCATACTCCAGGTGCATTTTGCATTTTTCAATACACATTTTTGATCCATTGAAGTCTATGGAACCAAAAACCGGAAAAAGGTCCCTGGCCCTTTTCATAAAATGCACAGATGTGAACTACATCCATAGGAAACCATGTTAAATGAACTGTAGTGTGTTTCTGCAAAACTGAAAACGCACTAAAAAATGGATATGTGTGAACCAGGCCTAACTTCAGCTTGTTCAGTTAAACTTTGACAATAAAACCTTGACACTGATTTTACTACTATACAAAGCTGCACCAGTTTTAGTAAATCTCCCCCAGTGATTCAGGCCTTCATCTGGAGTCCATAATTTGATTTCAGTGTACCAAACCCTTTGCCAACCAGCTATTTGCTGATTTCGTAACAATGGCTGATGGCTAACTGAGGCCCCTGCACAAAAGTACGTTTTGTGCCATGTGACAGGTGCACTTTAAGCTATTCAGGCCAAAGTAAAAAGTTCTCTTGATAGCCTCTCTTATGCAGCCTATAATTTCCTTTCCTGGTTTATTGGAGCCTTGAGTGAAAATCCCTATGTAAGCTCTGTGTCCGAGCTTATACAGGGCTAAGGACTTCCCCCTGCACCCAGGTGACAGTGCTCAGACTTCAGGATTGGCTCCCCTCAGATAATGCACTAATAATAGAGGAAGGAGAGAGGGATGCTCACTGCTCCAGAAGGGCTCCAACTAGCGTACAAGCTGTTGTGGGGCATTAACATTCCCCACTATAATGGTGAGGAATGGATATTGGTTTGGCAGGTCTAAAGCAGAACTCCAGGAATTCATATGCCTTTTCCTTCCTTTTTTTTTTTTTTGGTGGCTTTTAATGAGCTAAACCAGAACTTTACCCAACAGGGGAAGTTTTGCGAGCCTTATCACATCAGGTTACGGCTTACACTGTGGGGAAAAAAAAAGTGAAACGAACTGTCATAAAATGAGAGCAAAGTGCGGCACAGCGATATCGGTGCGCAGATTCCAAAGTCGCTGTGTAGCACACATGCCCGCAGTTCCACCCACACAGACTCTATATCCCAGGGCATTCTGGGATGTGTAGTCTCAGTGAGTGACGATGAGTATTAATAGAAAGTGACATCGCTGCTTCTGAGACACCTCTTCTTGGACCCTGGGGACAGAAACTTTCAGAGCAGAATGATGACATCACGGCTTTTAAGACCGTACGTTTTGGACAAAATACACAGTTTTAAGCAATACAATGTCAGCGGTTTTGCCTAACTGACTAAATTGCACTACTGTGCAAATCGAATCACCATCCCGGTGTTGTTGTTTAAGTCCAATGAGATGTATGACATCTTGTGAACTCCTCTTTTGTATCTGTAGTTTACATTTTCGAGTGTTGGGAGTACAGCTATTGCTATACTCCTGCTGCTCTGCCAGGAGAGACAGATGCCACTTTCTCACACAGCAGCTGCTCTGCCCTCCCCGCCCCCCTGGTGTCCATTTAAAGAATACTTTTGTTTTTCTGACTAGGTTCACATAATACAAAGTGTTTCATGATTGGGCAAGAGAAGGGGCAGAAAGAGTGCTGCACATGACTCTGCAGCTACAGGAGCTGAAACCAGGGGCAGACTGACAACACTCAGGGCCCCCTTTCAGGCCCCACCCCTACATTTTGCACAATTTCTGCCTTTTATTTTTTTAAAACACTGTTTAATAACAGAATTTTTCAACACAAGGAATAAAGCCCTTTCAGTGTCCATTATAGAGTCTGTTATTAAAGTGGAGTTCCACCCACTTTTACAACTCTTCAGCATCCCTCACTAAACTGTGCACTGTAAACAAATTGGATATTTTTAATTTTTTTTTCTCAGCACCTACTGTATATCTGCTGTATTCATTTTTCACTTCCTCCTCCCTGGCCGCGGCCCATCGCATCATTTCCTGTTTGCAATGCCTTCTGGGAAGGGGCGGCAACTTCCTCTGAAACTGCCGTTGCTATGGAAACCTGAACTGAAACCTATTACACTGCTTGTGCTGCACTGAGCATGTGCGAGATCTGCAAGGATGAGATCCAGGAAGAAATACAGTCTGGCTTCAGATGCCCACACTTAAGATGGCCACGGCCTGCTGTAAGTTTATAAAATAACAAACTACTGCTATAAACTAACAAAACAGACCTTAGTTTACAGACTAACTTTACTAGAATACATTAGGCTTGTGTATTAAAGGGGTATTTTTATTTAAAAAGTATTTCGGCCGGAACACCACTTTAAGAGTCCCCTCCAGGTCCCATAGGGGACTACAAAAAATGGCTGGCTGGCATGGTGCACGCTGCTGTGGGTGGGTGTCTGGCTCCCTGCTGTGGGTCAGTGACTGGCTGGCTGGCACGGTGGGCCCACTGTGGGTGTCTGGCCTGGCTTCCTGCTGTGGGTCAGTGGCTGGCCTGGCTCCCTGCTGTGGGTCAGTGTGTGGTTGGGTGTCTGGCTGGCACGGTGCATCCTGCTGCGGGTGACTGGCTCCCGAGGCCTTTCTTTGCCCTATCTAGATTCCGGGTCGAAGAAGCCAGGACTCGGAAGATTTGCAGGCCCAGTGCGTGGAGGCATGTGGCGCAACATACAGTATCTCACAAAAGTGAGTACACCCCTCCACATTTTTTTGTAAATATTTTATTCTATCTTTTCATGTAACAACACTGAAGAAATTACACTTTGCTACAATGTAAATTAGTGAGTGTACAGCTTGTATAACTGTAAATCCTAGATTGTAGGCTCTAACGAGCAGGGCTCTCTGATTCCCCCCTGTATTGAATTGTATTGTAATTGTACTGCCTGCCCTAATGTTGTAAAGCGCTGCGTAAACTGTCGGCGCTATATAAATCCTGTATTATAATAATAAATGTGCTGTCCCCTCAAAATAACTCAACACACAGCCATTAATGTCTAAACTGCTGGCAACGAAAGTGAGTACGTACACTCCAAGTGAAAATGTCCAATTTGGGCCCAATTAGCTATTTTCCCCTCCCCAGTGTCATGTGACTTGTTAGTGTTACAAGGTCTCGGTTGTAAATAGAGAGCAGGTGTGTTAAATTTGGTGTTATCGCTCTCACTCTCTCATACTGGTCACTGGAAGTTCAACATGGCACCTCACGGCAAAGAACTCTCTGTAGATCTGAAAAAAAGAATTGTTGCTCCACATAAAGATGGCCTAGGCTATAAGAGGATTGACAAGACCCTGAAACTGAGCTGTAGCACGGTGGCCAAGACCATACAGCAGTTTTAACAGAACAGGCCTTGCCATGGTCGACCAAAGAAGTTGAGTGCTCAGCGCCATATCCAGAGGTTGCCTTTGGAAAATGGACATATGAATGCTGCCAGCATTGCTGCAGAGGTTGAAGGGGGGGGTGGGGGGGGGTCAGCCTGTCAGTGCTACAGTTTGCTGAAGACAAGCAGACTAAGGACATGGATTACTGGAACCATGTCCCGTGGTCTGATATAACCAAGATAAACTTATTTTTTTTCAGATGGTGTCAAGCGTGTGTGGTGGCAACCAGGTGAGGAGTAAAAAGACAAGTGTGTCTTGCCTACAGTCAAGCATGGTGGTGGGATTGTCATGGTCTGGAGCTGCATGAATGCCAACATGTACTGTGACATACTTAAGCAGAGCATGTTCCTCTCCCATCAGAGACTGGGCGGCAGTGCAGTATTCCAACATAACGACCCCAAACACACCTCCAAGATGACCACTGCCTTGCTAAAGGAGCTGAGGGTGATGGACTGGCCAAGCATGTCTCCAGACCTAAACCTTATTGAGCATCTGTGGGGCATCCTCAAACGCAAGGCGGAGGAGCTCAAGGTCTCTAACATCCACCAGCTCCATGATGTCGTCATGGAGGAGTAGAAGAGGACCTGTGAAAATCTTTATAATTGATATAGGGTCTGGGATTAAAAGTAACATTTCTGTCTTTGCAGATGACACTAAGCTATGCAGTGGAATAACGTCCTTACAGGATGTCTCCAATTTACAAATGACGTTTAATGTTGATAAATGTAAAGTTTTACACTTGGGGGCTAAGAATATGCATGCATCATACATGCTAGGGGGAGAACAACTATGGGAATCAATAGTGGAGAAGGATCTGCGTGTTTAGGTAGATCATAAGCTCAATAATAGCATACAATGCCAAGCTGCGGTTTCCAAAGCGAGCTAAGTCCTTTCTTGTATTAAGAGAGGTGTGTACTCGAAAGAGACTTCATTTTGCCCCTGTTCAAATCATTAGTAGGACCTCATCTGGAATAGGCAGTTCAGTTTTGGGCATCGGTTCTCAAAAAGGATATCGGAAACTAAAGAGTGCAGAGAAGAGCAACGAAACTGATAAGAGGCATGGGGGAGTTCAGCTATTATTAAAGATTAGAGTAACTGAATGTATTCTCTTTTGAGAAGAGGAGATTAAGGGGGGATATGGTCAGCATGTACAAATATATAAATTGTCCATTTAGTGAACTTGGTGTTGAGTTATTCACTTTAAAGTCATCACAAAGGACAAGGGCAAAAAAGAAGAGAGAAGAAGTCCCACTAAATGTAGTATTTTAGATTTTAATATGACCCCCATAATGGGTTACTCACAAGACGTAGGCAATACATAGGCTCGTCAGTAAGGTGGGGTCTATCCGTCTATTTTTCAAGCTCTGGGCAGCGGTGTGTCTTATGCTGTAGGGAAGCAGCGGCAGTAGCCGGAAGATAGTCTCTGAGCACTGGAGCAGTTCCGGGATCCACGGTGGAATGCAGCGTGGAGCGCAGCGGTGCGCGGGTGGTAGACAGCGTACAGACATCACAGGTCCCACAATGCTTTACGACGCGTTTCGAAGCATGCACCTTGCTATAATCAAGCATGCACACTCCTTTTTCAAGCATGTGAGACCTGTGACTTCTGTACGCTGTCTACCACTCTTTAAGTCTGAGGAAAAAAGATTTCATCTCTAAATACGAAAAGGTTTCTTCACAGTAAGGGCTCTTTTACACGGGGCGGATCAGTGAAGATCCGCCCAGTGAAAACCCGCTTGCTCAGCGGGGATCGCTCCGCCGATCCCCGCTGAGCAGAAGGATGACAGGTCCATCGCTGCACACTGTGCAGCTACGGACCTGTCAGAGCGCCGCTCTCCCCTATGGGGGGATCGGATGATGATGGACCGTAGTGTCCGTCGTCACCCGATCCGATCCGAAAACGGATGGAAAAGTAGGGTTTTCCTCCGTTACACTTTTCGGATCGGAGCGGGTCAGATGTCAGCGGACATGTCACCGCTGACATCCGACGCTCCATAGGGATACATGTATGTCCGTTTTTCATCCGAAAACGGAAGGATGAAAAACGGACATACGGATCCCTCGTGTGAAAGAGGCATAAGAGCTGTGAAAAAGTGGAATAGACTCCCTCCAGAGGTGGTTCTGGCAAGCTTAGTAGATTGCTTTAAAAAAGGCCTGGATTCTTTCCTCAATGTACATAATATAACTGTATACTAACATTAATAGGTAAAGTTGATCCAGGGAAAATCAGATTGTCTCTCGAGGGTTCAGGAAATATTTTTTTCCCCTGCTGTAGCATATTGGACCATGCTTTGCTGGAGTTTTTCACCTTCCTCTGGATCAACTGTGGGTGAAGGATTGTGTATATGGGATTGTATTTTTTTTTTCTTTTTGGTTGAACTAGATGGACTTATGTCTTTTTTTAATCTGACTAACTACCCTGTTTCCTCGAAAATAAGACCTAGCATGATTGTCAGTGATGGCTGCAATATAAGCCCCACCCCCCCAAATAAGCCCTAGTTAAAGTCCTTGTAGGTCTTATTTTCAGGGTAGGGATTATTTTCGGGGAAACAGGGTAGGGCTTATATGGGAGGGTAGGGCTTATATTGCAGCCATCACTGACAATCATGCTAGGTCTTATTTTCGGGGAAACAGAGTATGTAACTATGTAACAGTGGCAACCTGTGAAGCTCTGGTGAACTCCATGCCCAAGAAGGTTAAGGCAGTGCAGGAAAATAATGGTGGCCACAAAAAATATTTACACTTTGGGCCTAATTTGGACATTTTCACTTTTGTGAGATACCGTATTTACTGACTTACTTTGGGGTCTAATTACTTGAATATGTAACGTTTAAAACAAAGCTTAGATCTGGCTAATTTTGTATATAAAGTGATACAATGCAAAATAACCCCCCCCCCCCCCCAATTAAAAAAAAGGAACATTTTTCAAAATTGCACAGTGCTGCATTGCATTGATATGAACAGGCATCATATTGTCATGCGATTCTGTGTGACTCATATTACATCTGAAATCACACTGAACTGAGCCTGTTTAGTGTGAGTGTCTACTTGATTAATAAGTCTAAGATAGCCCATACATTATGCTTTTTTTTCTTTTCATTTAACCAGTGGGTTGAACGACAAAAAATGCCTAGATTTCCCCATCCATACATTCGATGTGGATAGGGGAATCCCTCCTGCTATGGTATTTTATTCTGACAGAGGGGAGCCATACAACCAGCCTGCCAATACATGGCTCAAAAATTTGGCTGCACCCTGCTGAACTGGCTGAATTGCAATCCATGTTTGGCTGGCTTAAGGCTCATCTCCATATTGGCGGTATAGTCTCCACAGGTTCCATTCTCCAATTCTGTATACACCTTCCATAGGCCAACTCCATGGCACCCAACTGCCACCTAGCTCACTGGCATCTGCTACTCTGTGCCTTGCTGGCCAGCCTATTACATGCATACACTGGACTCCAGCAGCAAGAATCTACGTATTCTTGCTGCTCGGATGACTGGTGCATATGAAAGTATACAAGGTAATGACAGGCTGACTGCAGCCATCGCTATTCACATATATCCGCACACCAATCGGCTACCTGCAGTTAGGGACGAATGAGCAAACCTGGATGCAGTCAGATACCCATACCAAGGTTTTTCTGGCAGGGGTGTTTCCATACCCAGGGCTTCAGTCTGGCTCCCTAGGCTCGAAGGACCCTGCCTTAAGTCAGTTTCCTAGGTGAGTTTCTGTTGAATATCACATGGGTTGTTTGCGTCATCTCCTCTGGGAAGGAGTGGTAGTCCTCTTTGCAACAGGGCAAGTTACCTGATCTGCACGCTGTGCAAATGTCTCAAGTATTTGCTCAGCTGTCACAAATCAGGTATTTCGCTCAGTATGTTTATTTCCTATGATCGTTAGCTCCATCTAGTGGCCATAACGCAGTATTTTCGTAAATGTGATATTTCCCAAAATGAGCTGAAGATCATAGGAAATAAGCATCATTGGCAAAATACAGGATTTTTTTACGACGTGAGCGAATGCTTGAGATGTTTGCAAGACAATTTTATTTTTATTAATAGACCCCTTGGGGTACAACTCTTAGCAGCACTGTCTTCCCCAAGGACAATGCATACGAATCTGGCTCTCCTCAGCTGGTGGTCTATGCTCCAGAGGGAAATGTCTGTGCACCTGCATGCTCTTCATCTCCTGCATAGTGGGCAAAAACCATCCCTAGAGGGCTTTGCACCCCTCTGGACTGTCAGCAGGCAGAACACCCTTGGTTCCTGCTGCAGGTACCTCCTGTTGAGGATAAAGTTTGTCTGAAGGACTTCATGGAACCTGCTGCGGTTGCTCTGCAGCTTTGTGAGGGAGGTTCCCCAGATACCTTTCCTTGTTCAATGTGGTAAAGCCTGATGAACACTTCCATCCCCATGCCCCTCGATGAAGGAATCTGTTGGATTGTTTTCATTTAGCCTGCAAAGTTTTGTCAAACCCCAGAGGCACCCCTGGGCCCTAAATGGATGTTTTTCTTCCTTCAGCCTTTTTTTTTCATCTGGGGTTGTGGTAAATCCTTTGTCCCCTCCTTTGTAGGATTACCTCTAAGACATCTTTCTCCCTTCAGTCTGGCTGACTTCATAGGATTGTACCCTTGAGTTGTCTACTGGTTTTAGGGGTCACTTCTCAATCCTTATGGATTGTTATGCTGTGACGATTTTCACATTATCTGGATATATTGTTTAGTAAGACTGTTTTGTTTTTTTTTTTACTAGATCAGGGTTTCTCAACCAGGGTTCCTCCAGAGGTTGCTTGGGGTTTCTTGAGCAATTTCTGCCTCAGATAAGTTCTCATTGACATCATTGAGCTTTTTGGCTATCTGTAAGGGGGCAATTCTTCCCAATGACCACAGGTGTAAGGAGCATTCTTTCCACTGACCATCACACTAATGTATCATGAGTTATACTGTGTTTCCCCCAAAATAAGCCTGGGCCTTATATTCATTTTGGCAACAAAAGACCCAGTAGGGCTTATTTTCAGGGTAGGGCTTGTCATGTGCTGTCCTCTCTACCCATCTCCCTCCCTGTCAGGAATCCCCAGTGGCCAGTTGAACCAAGTTAAAAGTGTCTGTAAAATCCTAAAATGCACTGCATTACAACACTAGACAATGTAAACTGTGCATGTCCCTACAATCCACCTGTAACAAACACCATACCCTCCTACAGCGCCGCTCTGCACTTCCCTGACCCACCTGATTGGTCTTCCTCGCTCCAGGCACTGCACAGGGGAGGGGGGCCCGAGATCCCCCACTGATAGCTGGGAGAAGAGGAAAGCAGCGGGGATCAGTTGAGCGCCGCTCAGTGCTTCCATGGTATGCCTGATCGGTCTTCACCGCTCTGAGCACTGCAGAGGGAGGCTGAGATCCCCCCTGACAGCTGGCAGAAGAGGAGGAGAGCAACGGGGGATCAGCTGAGCACCGAGCAGCGCCGCAACAAAGGTATTCACCACAAACAGATCACAGAAACATGCACAGTCTAGACCACACAAAACTGTAATACAGTGCATTTTAGGAATTCACAACCCTTTCAAACTAGGGCTTATTTTCGGGGTAGGGCTTATTTTCAGGGAAACACAGTAGATATAGTAATTATTAGCAGGGGTTCCCTGAGACTGCAAAGTTATTTCAAGGGTTCCTCTTTGTTGAAAAGGTTGAGAAAAGGTGGACTAGACAGTCTTTTCTCTGGACTTGGTTTTGTCTGAGGCCCAGTGTTTTTTTTTTTCTTTTCTGTTGGCCACACCATGTGGTAAGTCTGTTGGTTCAGGCTCAGTGTTCCTTTGGGTGGGGTTAGTGCTCTCTGGTGGTGATCTTCTCTGTCTTGGTCTTGTGCACCAGGTTAATCATCTGTGGCCTTCCCTCTGTCGTCAACAGCACCAACCCCCCATCCCCCGTCTTTCAGAGGGCTACGTTTCATCTGGTCCAATTCCTTGGTTCTTCAGGCGGTCCTGAGTTGCAGACTAGTCCCACTACCATAGCTCCCAACTGTCCCTGATTTGGAGAGACTGTCCCTTATTTGGAACAAAGTCCCTCTTTCCTCCTCATTTGTCCCTCATTTTGGTTCAAACTATATAATTGTATATAAAATGCACTTTTTATCCTTCACAAAGTGTTTCCTATTGCTAAACCTTTCATCCAATTTCTACATTTCTGCATTTGTAGTGTTTCAAAGCCTAGTATAAAGGAATAGTAGTGGTAAAAAAAAAAAGCACTTGCGGGTTTACCTAATCATTTATTTTTGTACAATTCTCCTTTAAGGGGGTGTGGTAGGGGGGGTGTCCTATGCCTGCATACTTTTGCTAATAGGTGTCCCTCGATCCCATCCCAAGTTGGGAGGCATGCCACTACCCCTGTGGGCCTGTCAATGGTTGTTACAGACAAGAATTTTGTACGTGTAGTAAGATCTCTCTTGGAAGATTGGAAGTACATTGAGGAAGATAGGTCCTACCCCTCTGTTTTTGCTCTTGCCCTTGGTAGTACTTTTCCAATAAATCCTGCAGTCTGGATTGTATGGTCATCTCGCTTTGAGCATCATCAAAGGCCAAGTTTAAACATCTTCATAAGTCCTCAATAAATATAAGAAGGTCCTCTTTCATATCTTTCCTTTCTACCAAAGGGGGAGCATCATCCTTCCACTTCCCTTGCAACAATGTTCTGTTTACATTTTTGTCCCTTGCCTCTTGTTCCTTTCATAACCTGGCTGTGTGTCACTTAAAATATAACAAGCCTTTCAGCCCTGTAAGGTGGAAATGATCGCCACTACTCCGGCAAGCCCAGGTGAATAAACGGTAAAGAGAGGTCTCAGCCTACATGTCTCCACCAAACCACACTTGCTGATGCATTTCACCCCAAGGCTTCGTCATAGGGCTAAATGCATCAGCACATGTGGTCTGGTGGAGACATGTAGGCTGAGGTCATTTATTTACCTGGGCTGGTAGGGAGTAGCGGTGATCCTTTCCTCTTTACATTTACTAACCACCACACTGATATTAGGAAAAGCCTGCACCCCATGTTCTGGGACACGGGGATATGCTTTCACTTCTACTTTGAGCGGCGCCAAAAGCAATTAAATAGAGCCTCTACCATGACAGAGCTAGGGATGCTCTAAGAAGACCACTGTTATTTGCCAGATTTACCAGGCGATCTGTGGGACCGACTTTAATAATGATAAGATCTGTCCTCTCATGTGCTTAGTACTGGGAGGTGCTTCTGAAAGAATGTCATCAGTATTCTGCATCTGCAGACAATCGGAAGCATTTCTTTCCACTATCCTCTCCCAGTCATTCCACAGACTGTATGGCGGGACACTGTAACACAGATGTAGCAGTAGAGAATCGATCTGAGTAAGAAATGTGTGCACACTAGGCTATAACAAAAACGGCAGGATGTAGTATGATTGTGTCATCGATCATCATCCTAGTCCAAGAAGCAGATACTTCTCTTGCATGAGGCCTGTCTGAAGATGTCAAGAAATGAAGTATTTCTGGGGAATATTTCAATCTCTTTGTGGTAATACATGCCTGTAAATATTACACTTTAGATAGCACATGAACATAACATTAAGGCATGGACTTCACATGGGCATAGTTAAAGCGGTTGTAAATTGCTGCAGTTGGAAAAAAAAACTTTCCCCTGTAAGGCAATGGCAAAATTTGCTAGTTTGCATCACATACTAGCACATTATGAGGCACTCGCCTTAGAACGAAGCCCTCCAGTGGTGCGCTCACAGGGCCTCCATCGTCCCCTGGTCTTCCTTTCGGGTTCGCGGACTCTGGCTTTTTTGAGTGACCAGAGCCATGATGATGTCACTCCCATGCATGCGCATGGGAACTCTCGGTTCCGGCGCAGTGCTCTGAAGGTCCAGCACGGTATGCTTGACCTTCAGAGCACATGTGCCAGTGATGTCACTGACTGCATCCAGTGTTTTTACTCAATTTAGGAGATTTAATTTCTTACAGGTAAGCCTTATTATAAGCTTACTTATAGGTAAAAATCACAAAGTGGATTTTAAGCATAAACCTGTGTGAGGGCAGTGTTTGTAAGGTGTCCCATTCATGTCAATTGGGAAGTAGCGGCTGCACAGACAAAGCCAATGCCCTCAATCTGAGATCTGTGTGGTTGCATGTCCCTAAACTCACACTGCATTTGGGGGCACGCACCAGCATCCACACAGATGTCAAATGGGGACTGGCTGTGTTAGTGAATGAATGGGCTGCCTGCACATGGATGCTTGGATCACCTGTACATCCAGTGCAGGCAAACAGACCCCCCCCCCACCACCACCACCACCACCAGTGTATGCTTAAAGGCTAAGTTCACCTTTGTTCACTTTTTTTTTTTTCAAAATTCCAGCTCCTCTATGTACCAATATAGCATTAATGTACTTATTTAGCAAAAATAAAATAGCTTTCGATTAATTCTACACCGGATCTCACCCATTCCACCCTCACTACCCACTCCTTCATCTTTGGGGCTTCCTGGGTTCTCCATAGTCTTGGGATCAAGCTTTTAGCTGCATTTAGGAGATATTTGACTAAGGTGGGAGACCGCTTTTCTCGTGTTGTGAAATAAACATTCCCAGGTGTCCTTCTGAATCCGCTCTCCCGTTATTTGATGGATTGCTCCTATAATTCCCTCCCAATAGGGTTGTATTTTTATGCATTCCCACCAAAGATGCGCAAAGGTCCCCGGGATGTCGCAGCCTCTCCAACAAGTTGGAGGGCTCTCTGCCCTGTACCCATGCGCTCTTTGGGGGGTCAACACCTTGCCAATAATTTATAGCACATTTCCATTGTCCTACCATCCCTTGAGGAGAAGCAAGCTATTCTTAAGATTTTTTTCCTGTGTTCCTCATCTCTAAGGAGTCCTATTTCCTCTTCCCATTTCCCCAGATAAGGTGGGTGTTCATGTTCTTCTTCCTTAATCAGAATTTTGTATATTTTAGATATGCTTTGATTTCAGCTTAAGGGGGGCAGAATAATTTCTCAATTAACCTCATGTGTCCTTTTCCCCGCAGTGGTTGTGGTAATGATTGTGTAAAATGCTGTAATTGTATATACCTCCATTTATCTAATGGTTTATTTCCCCATTCATGTGTAATTTCTGCACATATGTACAATCTATTTCTTTTCATCACATCTTGCAATTTTTCCTCTCTTTTTGCCCATCTGGTAAAATATATGTGTTCTTCTTTCCCTGGCTTAAAGTAATTTGTATCTAATATACACATTAATGGTGAATTATAATCCCAATGGTATAATCTACCTAATCCATCCCATATCTTAAAAGTGTTTCTAGTTAGTGGATTTGTGCTAGAACCTAAATCTCGGTGTTGTGATAGTATCCAAACCATCTTCCCTATATCTGCTTTACTTTGTGATATCTCTATGTTTACCCAATTTTTCCCTTCTTTATTGTGAATCCAATCTGCGATCCGGGAGATAGAGATCGCCTTGTAATATTTTTTAAAGTCCGGTGCTGCTAATCCCCCCATCTTTTTTTCTTTTGCCAGTGTTGCATATGCGATCCTAGGACATTTATGTGCCCGTATATATTTTAGTGCCATTGATTTTAAAATAATCTTAAGGAAGTGTTATTGGGATCATTTGAAAAATGTATATCAGCTTTAGTAATATATTCATCTTTAATGCATTTATTCTCCCTATCCACGAAAGGGGTTTTTGTCTCAAGATGTTCAGTTGTTCCTTAATCTTATTAAGCATTGGAATATAATTAGCCTTAAACAGTCCCCAGAGATGCAGTCAGCTTTATTCCCAAGTAACCCAGTTCCTTCTTGCACCACACAAAGGGGAATTTAGGTTGGAATGCCTGCTGTTCCTTCCTCTGTGTAGTTATATTCAAAATCTTTAACATGTTTATGTTAAAATTAGTCAGTTTTCCATATCGATTCAACTCCTCTAATAATAATTATTGGGGTTGTTGTCCTGGGATTAGAGATATAAAAAAGCAAATCGTCCGCATAAGCGGCTACTCTATACTCCCTTTCCCCTACTCTGACCCCTTTAATATCCGGGTTTTTGCGGATAGCGGCTAATAGAGGTTCCAATGCTATTACAAACAGCATTGGGGAGAGGGGGTACCCCTGCCTTGTCCCATTAAATAATTCAAGGGGAGGAGACAGGTTCCCATTTATTATAATTTTAGCCATTGGGTGGTGTAGAAGGCCAATATCCATCGCATCATCCTCTCACCCACACCCAGATATCTCAATGTTCCAAACAGAAAACCCCAGTCCACCCTGTCAAAAGCATTTTCGGCATTTATTGACAGCAGTGCAACTGGGGTCTCCCTCCCTTATACTTCATGTATCAAGAACAGACTTCAGGCAGTTGTCCTACCCCTCTCTCCCTGTCACAAACCCTACCTGATCATTATGGATCCGGCTTGGTAACAACGGTTTTCATCTATCTGTGTTTAACAAAGATATTGGCCTATAACTCGCTGGGGATGCTGGGTCCTTCCCTTTTTTTAAGATAAGGGTTATGTGGGCCAATAATGACTCCTCCCGGAGGGTCTCTCCTTCTGCAAATGAATTCAGGTAATCGCATAGCTTAGGAACCAAAAGCTTTAGAAAATTTTTATAATACAAAATAGAGTACCCGTCGGGGGCCCGGGCTCTTTCCCAGAGCCCTATTCTTTATTGCTCTTCCCACCTCTTCTTGCATAATAGGAGCTTCAAGTTGTTCCAGCTCCTTCTTAGATAGCATGGGAAGGTCTAGGCCCCGCAGGTACTCTTGAGCTTCAATCTCTCGTTTCCCTCTATTTTGCCCTCTCTGGCTCACATTATACAAAGAACTGTAATTTGAGTGAAATATATTCGCTATTTCAGGGGATGAATACACCATCTCTCTCTTATCGTTTTTATTTTAGGGATAAAGAACACATTTTTTTTTCCTTTAATATTCTAGCCAAACATTTCCAAGATTTATTTCCCCATTGATACCTTTCCTTATTTACTGAATATAAAGCACACTTTCTCTCCCGTTCTAACAATTCCTCTAACCCCTCCCTTTTTCCTGTTAATTCTTGCCTCTCTGGGATACCTTTGGGTCTCGTCATTTGTTCTAATTCCTGTATCTCTATATAAGAAGGTCATTTTCTTTCCCCTCTCTTTCTTTTTCCCTGCTCTGATCCCTATTAATATACCCCTTATAAAAGCCTTATGTGATTCTCACAGAATTGATCTGGGGACTTCTAGTGTATCATTAACAGCAGAAAAGGCCTCCAGCTCCTGCTCAATCTTCTTAATTATTTCAGGGTCCTGAATAAGGGAATTGTTTAACTTCCCGTTCTTTCCTACCAGGAGATCGCCTGATATTTCAGGGAAGCCTATCCCACACCCACATAACTGTCCCTGAGCCACCCCCATCAAATCATTCTTTGCAGCTATTACATTTTGTACCACCACCCCCTCCCTTTAGAATGTAAGATCTACGAGCAGGGCCCTCCTGTACCTTTTGTATTGAACTGTACTGTAGTTGTGTTGTCCCCCTTATACATTGTAAAGCGCTGCGTAAACTGTTGGCGCTATATAAATCTTGTATAATAATAATAATAATATTTTTAATCAAATCACTACTGGGGCATGGTCAGAAAGAGTGATTGCTTTAATGTCAGCACCTTTAAGAAATGGTACCAATTGGTGTTCTATTAGCACATAGTCGATCCTGTAAAATGACCCAAGAACTAGGGAGAAAGTGTAATCCTGTCTCCCTGGGTGTCTAATCCTCCATGCATCTACAGGCTGGAGATCCAGTAGCAGTTTTTTTATTACTTGTTGTCTTTGAGCTGTATAACGAGAAAAACTCCCTGAAGTATCTACCCGTGGGCCTATGCTCAGATTTAAATTACCTGCTATTATAAGTTTACCCTCTTTGAAATCCCCAAGTTTTTTCAGTATTTTCCTTAAAAATGTATCTGGGTCCTTATTTGGGGAATAAATATTTGCGAAGGTACATTCCATGTTGAACAATTTGCCTTTTATAAAAAGGGACCTTCCCTCTGGGTCTGCCAGACGCTCCCTTACTGCGAATACCATAGTTTTATCAAAGCCTATGGCCACACCCCATGAGTGACTGGATGTTGAGTCTCCATAGAACCACGTAGGGAACAAATGTGAGGATAACCTACACCCTGAGGCACGTGAAATGTGCGTTTCCTGGAAACAAACCACATTCACCCCTAAAAAATGCAACTCTTTATTTACTTTATATCTTTTTTTGTGGGGTGTTTAGTCCCCTCTCATTATAAGTAACTAAATTTATCAAAGTCATGGTTCAGAACAGGGAGTGTCTATTTGACCGTAAGGGGTAAAAAAAAGGAAGAGACAAAGAACACACAGGGAGAGATAGAGGAGGAGAGGGAGAGAAGAGAGAGCAGGAAAAAAAAAAAAAACCAAACCCCCCCACCCCCAATTCAAATCCCCCCTCCCTCTGGAACAGTAAGCCTTCTGTTCAATATATGGGCCCGGCGAACACCATCCAGATGTCGCCTCATCTCCATAGCTTCCAGGGGGCCGTTACTTCTGACACCCCCAGATCACCTGCTGGTACCCCTGACCCCCCCTCGGATCCCCCCTACACACCCACCATCCCCACTCATTGTTTTCAATTTCCCTTCTAATATTTCTATTTCTTTCTTCTTTTTTCTTCTAAGGAAAGCTTTCACTATGAGGGGCCCCCTCTTCCTCCCCCCTCTCCCTTCACTATAAGTCCATCTCATGTTGCTTTGGGGAGATAATGTTCCTTCCCCCTCCTCCCATCCTGGTAGGGGGGGGTGAGATGTCCAGCTAAGGACGGAAATCCGCCAAATCTTCCGGAAATCTCAGAACTGCAGTTCAGCGATCTTTCTTCCCTCTAAGACAGGCTGGGAATCCCCATTGATATGATACATTCAATGTCCTCATTTGTTCAGTCAATGGTTTAAGAAGTCTCCTTCTCGTTAAAGTCTCTATGGATAAATCTGAAAAAATCTGTAACTCAGCTCCTTCATAAGAGATTCCTGCTGATTTCCACAATTTTTCCATGATTTTAGATTTTTCTTCAGCATAATGAAACATAACTATCACATCTCTTGGATTTTCAGTCCCTCTCTTCAGTAGGGGATTGAACAGTTCCTGCATCACTTTTGTTAATTCATCGCTACTATGCTTTTCTGGCAGGCCTCTTATATGCAGATTTTTACGTCGAGTTTGATTCTCTTGATCCTCCATTTTGTATAGGAGAGCTCTATTTGCTCTCTACAAAGATTTCATCTGTTCAGTTATTTCCTCCAATCTCTCATCATGGTTATCCAGCCTTTCCGCCATCTCTTCTACCCTACCTAGAACTTGCCCAATATCTGACCTTATTGCGACAATGTCTACTTTTAATGCTATCTCTATTTTTACCAACATCTCAGCCAGCATCTCTTTAATTTGAGGGCCCCCTCCTGAGCTTCCTTTGGTTGTTAATCTTCTTCCATTAGTGATTCACCTCCTCCTCTTTTCTTCTGCGCCCCATTTTGAGTTTTAAGGCCTCCCTGGGCATTGTTCACATTGCTTCTTGGTCGGGTAGAGGCTGAATCATTAAGTCTTCCTACCTTATTCTCCTCCTTGTTTAGCGTTTGTTTAGCATGTTTAGCATTTGTTTAGCGTTTGACTCTCCTTGTAAGTAGTGGGAAAAAAAAAAAGTTCATTCAGAACTAGGCACAGGTGAGTAACTGAGAAGTGAGTATGCAATTCCTGGTTACACATACGATCTCCTGATGCCCATCAACATTGCATGAGAAAAAAAAAGGATCAATTCAGGTTTTAATAGAAAACATTCACTAGGGTCTTATTTTGGCAAACAAGAGAGTTAGGCAATTCTGTGTAGAAGTCATGGAAAGCTGTACATTAATGCTATAGTGGTACATAGGGAAGCTAGGATTTAGAAAAAACAAAGGTGAACTTGGCCTTTGAGTACGCACATTTGAATGAGACTAAAAGTATAACTAAAGGTAGAACTTTTTGGATTAGAATGGTGAGGGGTTAGAACCACCATCATTAGGTTTGTACTGCCATCCGTGTCCCAGTTAGGGAGATTAATTGAAAGGAATATACCAAGAATGGATCAGGCAGAATCTGGAGCAGTTGTGCATGGCAACCAGTCAGTTTCTAGCTTTCATTTTTAAAGATTAACTAAACAAGCTGAAGATGGAAGCTGATTGGTCACTGTGCACAGCAGCTCCAGAGTTTGTCTGCTCTGGTTTTAGTAATAATCCCCCATGCTCTGTTGACCTAAATAACAGTGCCACTGGAAATCAAAGTGAGGGGAAATACAAAGCTTAGACATGCTACCCAAACATGAACACGGATAATCTTCCAATGGACACACTTGCTTTGTGACAACTGTCTAAGAGGGTACATCACTCATATTGGAAAGATAACCACCTATTTTTTTCAGTGTTCTGACATCCAGGGGACATGGCGGCACATGTGCTTTGTTCCATTTTTGTATGTTTTGTATGTTTTGTAAACTAGCCACTAGATCCCCCCCCCATCCACATCATCTGACAACGTAGCTAGCAAGGAGACAACTGCTTGATAACTGCTGCCTGTCCAAGCATTCACCCCAAGACAGGCTTACAAAACATGTACCCTGTCTCCCCGAAAATAAGACCTAGCGTGATTGTCGGTGATGGCTGCAAAATAAGCCCTACCCCCCCAAATAAGCCCTAGTTTTGTCCTTGTAGGTCTTATTTTCAGGATAGGGCTTATTTTCAGGGAAACTGGGTAGGGCTTATTTGGGGGGTAGGGCTTATATTGCAGCCATCACTGACAACCACGCTAGGTCTTATTTTCGGGGAAACAGGGTAGGAACATGGGACAAATTATTGCATGTACTTTGCCCCCTTGGGGACAGAACACTGAAAAAATGTGTAATATGTTTTTAATTCTTTACAGTGGTCCTCAACCCTTTTGGCACAATGCTGGATTGTGATTGGGCTCTTAAGTATTTAGGGGGTGCGGGATTTAACTGAACATAGGTTTTTCACCTTAAGAGAAATGAAGAGAATGAACACTGCTCAAAAAATGATAGGAACACCTTTTAATCAGAGTATAGCAACAAGTCAAATAAACTCCTGGGATATTGCTCAGGTCAGTTAAGTAGCAGAGGTGGTTGTTAAAGTGGAGTTCCACCCAACGGATTCCTCCACCCCTCCGGTGTCACAGTTGGCACCTTTCAGGGGGGAGGGGGGTGCAGATACCTGTATATTACAGGTATCTGTACCCACTTCCGGCATAGATAGCCGCAGAATCTGCGGTTATTTACGCCACTTCCTGTTCCCCCCCGCTGTCTGCTGGGAAACACACGGGTCCCAGAGACAGCAGGGAACATCCGTATTGCGCATGCGCAGTAGGGAACCGGGAAGTGAAGCCGCAAGCCTTCACTATCTTAATTCCCTTACCGAAGATGGAGGCGGCAGCACCCGAGGACCGTGAGCCGGTTCGGCCTCGGGTGCCGACATCACGGGCGCCCTGGACAGGTAAGTGTCCATGTTTTAAAAGTCAGCAGCTGCAGTATTTATAGCTGCTGACTTTAAAAAAAAACATTTCAGCGGAGCTCCGCTTTAATCTGTTTCAGCTGCTTTGGTGTTAATGAATTTAACAACAGGTGCACTAGATGGGCAACAATGAGACGACCTCCAAAACAGGAATGGTTTTACAGGTGGAGACTGACATTTTTTTCCCATACTCATCTTTGCTGACTGCTTTTTACTAGTTTTGCATTTGGCTAGGGTCAGTGTCATTACTGGTAGCAGTAGGCAATACCTGTACCCTATAGAGCAGGGGTATTAAATTAAAATCCATGGGAGGTCCAGTCAGTAAAATCTTATTACTGCAGAAGTCCGAATAGCATGTTTGATTAATAATAGCACCTCCACGCTTCAGCAAACACAGCGTTTTTTTGCAAGTGCCAAATTGCATGTTGCTGCAGCACCATGTGGCGCAATTTAAAATAGGGTCAGAGACTTCTTGTTTGTGCATGTAAGGCAGGCCATTAAAATAAATGGGCTGCCTACATGCACAACGCAGGTTGCAAGGATGTAAACATAACTCCAGATCCTTCATATCACAATCCCATTAATACATCAGTATTCTCAGTCCCCCTGCATATAACCTTCCCCCTCAGCCGTCAGTGATGATGACGGCTGAGGGGAAGAGCCGGCTCCTAAATGGTAGAATCGCGGTGGGCCAGGTAATAGTGTGTCTCGGTCCGGATATGGCCCGCATTCTGCCATTTAGTGATGCCCGCTATAGAGATTGCACAGGCAGTCCAACTCCTCCAGGATGTCACATCAATACACGTCATTGCCAGGTTTGCTGTGTCTCCCAGCACAGTCTCAAGAGCATGGAGAGATTCCAGGAGACAGGCAGTTACTCTAGGAGAGCTGGACAGGGCCATAGAAGGTCCTTAACCCCTCGGCAGGACTGGTATCCACTCCTTTGTGCAAGGAGAAACAGGATGAGCACTGCCAGAGCCCTACAAAAGTAAAAGATAGGTTCCTCAGGTTGGGACTTTAAACGGACCACAAACACTTTTGTAGAAAAAGTATATAAAATGTATTGCACATTGATGCCAAATCACAACATAGAAATGAGAATAAAAGCAACAAACACATATATTGGGAACAGAAATGGAAACCGCTGCGGAGAAAGCCAAGAACTTGTCGGACAGACAGAACGTCCGAAAAAACAAAATGCATATCTTCTTCAGGGGCAAAGGGCTTGGGGGTTCCAAATCTGTAGCTTTTATACCAAAATGTTAATGCTCTACCCATGCAGAAAGAAATCATAACTCAAAAATGAAAAGAGAGCTATGTCCGTCAGAGCAGCGCACAGGCATCAGACCAGGGAGATGATGACAGCCAATGATCCACATAGGACGAAGTAGTCCCACTACACAGTTTATGGTATATCTCTATATTGACCGTGAATTTAGAGGAGAAATATAATACTTCTTCCCCCTAAACATGCATCCGGTTGATAGGGAGTGGAGTCTGGGTCTTGGATCCAACCGTCCAGTAACCTGATAGCTGGACGGGCCTTATTGATCTTATGGCTGGGATGGAGTAGTGTGGCTGTTTGTGTCTGCCAGGTGGAACGTCCTCAAGTGGGTCTTGCGCTCACTGCCTGACACCATGGAGCTCAATTGGCATTTTCCATTGAACACCAGAAATGGCAGGTCTGCCACTGGCGCCGTGCTTTTCACAGACAAGAGCAGGCTCACCCTGAGCACGTGACAGACGTGAAAGGGTCTGGATAAGCCGTGGAGAACATTATGCTGCCTGTACCATTATTCAGCATGATCGGTTTGGTGGGTCAGTGATGGTCTGGGGAGGCATACCCCTGGAGGGATGCACAGACCTCTACAGGCTAGACCAGGGGTCTCCAAACTTTATAAACAAAGGGCCAGTTTACTGTCCTTCAGGCTTTAGGGGGGCCAGACTGTGGCCATTGGGAATAGAAAAGGTCCTGATGTCAGTGTGAAAAAATAATTCCCCATTGTGTTTTTAGTGGGAGGAATTGTGCCGGATCATTGGTGCCACTGGGAGGAATTGTGCCCCATCATCTATGATATTGGGAGAAATTGTGCCCCATTGTTGGTGTAATTGAGAGGAATTGTGTCCCATTGGTGCTTGGGGGGATTATGTCCCATTGTTGGTATCAGTGAATGAAACAGTGCCCCAAAGGCCAGATAAAATCAGAGGGCCACAGTTTGGAGACCCATGGGCTAGACAATGGCACCCTGACTTCCAATAGGTATGGGGACCCATTGTCAGACCCTACGCTGGTGCAGTAGGTCCTGGGTTCCTCCTGGTGCACAATGCCCGGCTTCATGTGTATGAGTAGAAGTATGCAGCCAGCTTCTGGAGGATGAAGAAATTGATACCACTTTATGGCCACCACATTTGTCTGACCTAAAACCAATAGAACACCTCTGGGACATTATGTTTTCCGGTCCAACCGACGCCACCAGGTTGCACCTCAGTCTGTTCAGAAACTCAGTGATGCCCTGGTCTAGATCTGGGAGGAAATACCCCAGGACAGCATCTGTCGTCTTATTAGAAGCATGTTCCCACGTTGTTTGGCATGCATACAAGCACGTGGTGACCATACAAACTACTGAGTACCATTTTGCATTGGTGCAATGAAATTTCAGCAAAATGGACTAGTCTGCTGCATCATTTTTTTCACTTTGATTTTCGGGGCGGCTTTGAACTCAGCCCTTTGTAGGTTGATAATTTTTATTACCCAGTCTATATCAGTATACAGTGTATCCGGAAAGTATTCACAGCACCTTACCTTTTCCACGTTTTGTTACAGCCTTATTGCAAAATCGGTTAACCCTTTCACAACTAAGCCCACTTCTGGCATTTGTTGCTTGAGATAAGTTAAAGTTAGTTATTTAAGTTAAAATCCGTATTTTTTGCTAGAAAATTACTTAGAACCCCCAAACATTTTTTTAGCATAGACCCTAGAGAATAAAATGGTGAGCGCTGTAATATTTTGTCACACTGTATTTGCGCAGCGGGCTTTCAAAAGCAATTTTTTGGGGAAAAAAAAAAATACACTTTACATTAAAAAAGTTAGCCCAATTTTTTTTGTATATTGTGAAAGATGTTATGCCAAGTAAACCAGAAGTGACGTTTCCGTGTTTACACATAGGAGACTGGAACCAAGCCATTTCCGGTTTTGATTCAGTCTCTCTCTAGCCGACGGAAGTGCCGGATCACGCATGGGGTCTCCGGGTGGGATGGGAGGCCCGGGAACAGCGGCAGAAGGCGAAAAAAGAAAAACACATGTACATAAGTATTCACAGCCTTTGCCATGACACTCAAAATTGAGCTCCGGTGCATCCTGTGTGCACTGAACATCCTTGAGATGTTTCTACAACTTCATTTGGAGTCCACCTGTGGTAAATTCAGTTGATTGGACATGATTTGGAAAGGCACACACCTGTCTATATAAAAGGTCCTACAGTTAAGAGTGCATGTTAGAGCACAAACCAAACCATGACATCCAAGGAATTGTCTTTAGACCTCCTAGACAGGATTGTATCGAGGCACAGATCTGGGGAAGGGTACAGAAAAATTTCTGAAGCGTTGAAGGTCCCAATGAGCACAGTGGTCTCCATCATCCATAAATAGAAGGAGTTTGCAAGCAACAGAACTCTTCCTAGAGCAGGCCGCCCAACCAAACTGAGCGATCAGGGGAGAAGGGCCTTAGTCAGGGTGGTGACCAAGAACCCAAAGGTCCCCGACAGAGCTGCAGCATTTCTCTGTTGAGAGAGGAGATCTGTCCAGAAGAACAACCATCTCTGCAGCATGCCACCAGTCAGGCCTGTATGGTAAAGTGGCCAGCTGGAAGCCACTCCTCAGCGCACCTGGAGTTTGCCAAAAGGCACCTAAAGGACTCTTAGACCATGCGTAACAAAATCCTCTGGTCTGATGAAACAAAGATTGAATTCTTTGGCCTGTATGGCAAGTGTCATGTCTGGAAGAAAGCATGCACAGCGGATCACCTGGCTAATACCATCCCTACAGTGAAGCATGGTGGTGGTGGCAGCAGCATGCTGTGGGGATGGTTTTCAGCGGCAGGAACTGGGAGTTTAGTCAGGATTGAGGGAAAGATGAATGCAGCAATGTACAGACATAACCTGCTCCAGAGTGCTCTAGACCTGACTGGGATGAAGGTTCATCTTCCAACAGGACAACGACCCTAAGCATACAGCCAAGATAACAAAGGAGTGGCTACGGGACAACTCTGTGAATGTCCTTGAGTGGCCCAATCAGAGCCCAGACTTGACCCCAATTGAACATCTCTGGAGAGATCTGGAAATGGCTGTGCACCGACACTCCTCATCCAAACTGATGGAGCTTGAGAGGTCCTGCAAAGAAGAATGGGAGAAACTGCACAAAAACAGGTGTGTCAAGCTTGTAGCACCATACTCAAAAAGACTTGAGGCTGTAATTGGTGCCAAAGGGTGCTTCAACAAAGTATTGAGCAAAGGCTGTGAATACTTATGTAAATGTTTTTTTTGTATTTTTAATAAATTTGTAAAGATTTCAAACAAACTTCTTTCACGTTGTCATTATGGGGTATTGTTTGTAGAATTTTGAGGAAAATAATTAATTGAATCCATTTTGGAGTAAGGCTGTAACATTGTAACAAAATGTGGAAAAAGTGAAGCGCTGTGAATACTTTCCGGATGCACTGTAGATATCCAGCATGATATTTTTCCTCTTTGAGATCTGATGTGTTTTCAAAGTGTTCCTTTAATTTTTTGAGCAGTGTATTAAGATAAAAAAGCTTCTGCCTGTACAGCCACATTAAGAATAGCTAATGCCATAAAATGGCGTACATGATAAAAATATATTGGTGAAGAAAAAAAAAAAAAACCACAAGGCTCATACAGCACACGTAATAAAGTTGTCCTTTATTCAAAATAACTTATTACACATCGCTATTTGGGCTCTCAGATTGATAATAAACACTTGCATAGGACCAGCATGTACCTATTAGTTGGTCCATTTGTTAAACATGTTCTTAACCAACATGGCATAATCTAAAGAATCCCTGTCAACTGTGGAATTAGAAGTCCCAACACACCTATGTCAGCTTGCTTGGACTTGTAGTTTCACAATTATCAGGGAGATCCAGGTTGTCCCTTTCTGGTATAATGAATTGTCCACCATCCAGGCTTGCTCCCACTTTTAATGACAGGTTTCCATAAGGAGAGATGAAGCTTTAGTAAATGTGATTTAGCTCAGTTGGTTAGAGCGATGAGAGCTTCTACTACATTTCCCATGTGTTCCCTCAGACTTCGTTCAGCTGCTGATCGAGGAATTTCCATTTCGTTCATCTGAAAGAAGAAGTTAAAGCTTAAATCACCACTGCAATATACCGGTAATGCAAGCTGTAGCTAAACACAGTTAGACCTTATTAACAGTAGCGTTACCCTCTAAAGAATGATCCGCACTGGAATGATCTTCAGAGTGCATTTCACAGGCAGTGAGGTGTTATATCGCCTCCTCACCACCCGTTTATACACGAGGTTGCTGGGTGCTCCCCATTCAGTTGAGTGGATTACGTACAGCGAGTGATACTGCCCACCAAACGCGGCAAAAGGGATTTTTTTTTGCTTTGCATCGCGGCATATGTACACCCCCCCTTCTGATGCCTTTGCATCTCATGGGGGGAGTGGCTGGAGGTATAGTATAAAACCAGATGGTTTTACCACCCCCCTGAACTCTCAAACAGCATGTTGCATTTGGCAGGCATTACCACTGTCGAACATGACCAACACAAGTCTATGGGGCCACACTGTAATCAGCCTACAACCACGTGAAATGCACATGACTGCTGCGCAGTAGTTTGGCTCTTACAGGGTTAAAACAGGAGGTCAACACATATCACTCTTCAGAGCATACTGCACATGTGAACAAGCCCTTAAACTATTCACCTGCAAGTCACACAAATGCAGTTTGCTCTGCACTCCTGTGACCTGTATTCAGCTGACAGTGGGCTAAAAAGTCCGCTGTCAGCTGACGCCACCCAGCTGGACTCTGGAGGAGGGGGGGGTATTACCCTTCATTTCCTGTCCCATAGCTACAACAGGAAGTGAGAATACCCTCAGCAAGGGTAATTCCTGGTACTTAGCATTTTCACCAGAACTAGGGTCCTGGTGAGGAAGATTCCTGTTCTGGTGACAACTCAAAATTTAGGATTTTCACTCAGTGATCAATGTAGACATGACCAAGAGAGGGTGAATCCCCCCAATGGGGACACACACAGCGATAAAAACCTGACAGATGTTCTAATCCCGCTCCATTCTGTCAAAACTAAAAAAAAAATTTCTTCAACTTTCCATCTATTAAATCTTCCGCCTTTGTTGTTTTAACTTTGGATAGTAAAATATTTTTTTTTTCTGTCAGTAAATACCTTTTACAGCCCACTTCCTGTTTGTCTGGTAAAAAGCCTAGGCTTATGACATCACGCACAGCTCTTGCTCTCGTGAGAGAGTTTGCCAGGAAGGGAGGGGATGAGCCATAAGAGGGCCACTCAAAAATGGACTAGTCATCACCAAAACTTTCAGGAAGGAATGTGCTGGTAATTCCCTTTTGTTTGCTTCAAGCTGTCATCAGGGATATACAATTAAAGCCCTCACTATTGGAGAATTTGTGAGAACAAGGAGAAATTGCTCCTCACAGCCAGACTTTGATCATGAATGTGACACTGTCAGATTGAGACAAGGCTATAATGATTTCTTGGGAGGTAGGAGGTAGGCAGAGAGGAGAGATCGTGAAGATCTTATTGGCATTAGAGCAGGAGGCAAAACAGCTAAGCACACCCAATATAACAGTAGAGCGGCTCATTTTGTTACCACCTATTCAATGCAATATCAGGACATCATAAAAATTGTTAAACAATGCCTTCCTATTTTATATGCCAATAAAATGCTGTACAATGTTCAACAGGGATGCGACTTCGAGTAGGAGGCCTCCTACTTTGGAAACTATCCTCTCCCCCAGCCTCTTTTGTTCCCATACCTCACAATCTTCCAACACTTGGTTGATTGTCACAGGATCGTATCCATGTGGCTCCAACACATGCAAACAGTGTTGTAGACACAAAAAGCAAAGCAGTGGCTTTTTCCACAGGAAAGGTATATTCCCTTAAACTGTAATTCTAAGCATGTGATTTACAGTTGCGTGAAAAAGTATTTGCCCCCTTTCTGATTTTTTTTTTGCATATTTCTTACACAAATGACTCAGATCAAACAATTATTACACAAAGATAACCCAAGTAAATACAAAATGCAGTTTTTAAATGATATAGTTTCATTTATTTAAGCAAAAAAAGCTGTTAATAACTGCCTGGCTTTATGTAAAAAAATAATTGCCCCCTAAACCTAATAACTGGTTGTGCCACCCTTGGCGGCAACAACTGCAATCAAGCATTTGCGATAACTAGCAATGAGTCTCTCACATTGCTGTGGAGCAATTTTGGCCCACTCTTATTTGCAGAATTGTTTTAATTCAGCCACATTGGGGGGTTTTCCAGCATGAATGACCTGTGTAAGGTCATGATACAGCATCTCAGTTGGATTCAAGGCCGGGCTTTGACTAGGCCACTCCAAAACTGAAATTTTGCTTTGTTTGAACCATTTGCAGGTGGACTTGCTGTTGTGTTTCAGATCATTGCTGTCCTGCTGCATAACCCAAGTGCACTTGAGCTTGAGGTCACGAACTGATGGCCGTATATTCTCCTTTAGGATTTTCTGGTAGAGCTCAGAATTCATGGTTCCATCAATTATGGTAAATCGTCCAGGTCCTGAAGCTGCAAAGCAGCCCCAGACCACCATGTCTGACTGTGGGTATGATGTTCTTGTTATGAAATGCTGTATTAGTTTTATGCCAGATTTAATGGGACGCACACCTTCCAAAAAGTTAAAATTTTTGTCTCCTCAGTCCACAGAATATTTCCCTAAAAGTCTTGGGGATAATCGACATGTTTTTTGGTAAAATGTGAGAGGAGTCTTTGTGTTCTTTTTGGTCAGCAGTGGCTTTGGCCTTGGAACTCTCCCATGGATGCCATTTTTGCCCAGTCTCTTTCCTTTTGTTGAATCATGAACATCGATCTTACCTGAGGCAAGTGAGGCCTGCAGTTCTTTAGATGTTGTTCTGGGTTCTTTTATGACCTCCTGGATGAGTCGTCGTTGTGCTCTTGGAGTCAGTCTGGTTGGCCAGCCACTCCTGGGAAGGTTCACCACTGTTCCAAGTTATCTCCATTTGTGGATAATGACTCTCCCTGTGGTTCACTGGAGTTCCAAAGCCTTAGAAATGGCTTTGTAATCCTTTCCAGACTGATACATGTCAATGACTGTTTCTCATCTGTTCTTGAATTTCTTTAGGTCACGGGATGAAGTGTTGCTTTTTGAGATCCTTTAGCGTGCTTCACCTTGTCAGAGAGCTTCTATTTAAGTGATTTTTTTGATTCAACAGATCTGGCAGTAATCAGGCCTGGGTGTGGCAAGTGAAATTTAACTCAGCTTTCCAAAAAATTGTGGTTAATCACAGTTCATTCATAATTCAGCATGGGAGGGGGCAATTACTTTTTCACATAGGGCCAGGCAGGTTTGAACAGCATTTTTCCCTAAAGCCTCGTACACATGCTTTGATTTTCGGACGACAGAACATCTGATTTTTGTGGCATGCTAGTCTCATGTCGAAAGTGAAGAGGTTACTAACAATACGAGAATTTTCATTTGACAGAATAAAACGTCAGAAGTGACGTAACGTGTTGAATAGTTTTGTATGTATTCTTTCGTTTCTGAGCATGCGTAGTCTTGCTCTTACAATTTTTTAAAAACGAAAACTGTACTAATGAAACGAAAAACAGACGTTGAGTTCACATCCGACAAAAATTTTATAGTCTGCACATCCAGCTTTTGTCTGACGAAAAAGTGAAATCGGCTGTCAAAAAGCACTGTACTAACGATAAGATTTGCGGACGACAGGTCGTCGTAACACAATTGACGTCTGAAAATCAAAAGCGCGTGTACGGGCCTTTAATAACTGAAACAATGTAAAAACTATATCTTGGATTTACCCGGGTTATCTTTGTGTAATATTAAAATGTGTTTGATGATCTGAATCATTTAAGTGTGAGAAATATGCAAAAATACAAAAAAAATCAGGAAGGGGCAAATACTTTTTCACAGCACTGTATATCATTGAATGTAAGGCTTGTTGGATGCAATATATAAGGTGTACTATTCGTCCATTAAGAGTTAGGATATCAGAACATTATAACGATACACTTAACCCAAACGCCAAGAACATATCTAATGTATCCAAGCACTTTAGAACAGTAATGCAGGGAATCTTGATTACTTTTCTTTCTTTGGTTTAGAACAGGTCAAGAAACCTCCAAGAGGGGGTGATACACATCACACCCTGCTCCAAAGAGAAGTTTGGTGGATTTTTACCCATAACACCAGAATTCCAGAAGGAATGAAGAATAGAATGGATGTGAACCTGTTTTTGAAATGATTAAATTCCTTTTGGTGTTATTTCTGCTTTGTTTGCTCTCCTTCTGCTCGCTTTTTTCCCACTCATCTCTTCACCTCACTTGGTCTGTTCACATGTTTTGACTAATCAATCTCACGATTTTCAATTAACTTTGTACCGCCCTTCTTTTCTTTCAAGGGGGCTGTTTTGTTTTGAAAGTCAGTTTGATTTGTGGAGTCATCACCCAGACGGAGTTCTACAGGCGTCTCCAGAATGGCAGCTTGGACTTGCCACCTCCAGAAGACAATGTGGAAGGACTCCCATTCGTCTTCGTTGCGGATGAAGCGTTTGCGCTGGGGGACCATCTTATGCGGCCATTCCCTATGAGGACCCTCACCCCGGACCAGAGGGTTGTTAACTTATGCTATAAAGGAAGGCTTCGGCTGAAACATGTTAGCATTATGCTGGATCGTTCATTGCTGTTGTGCTGATAAAATCCTGTAAAGACGACGCTATTGGGTTTCCGGCTCATCTTTTCTACATTGGCTTTATATCCCTACATCAGATAGAAAATAACTCATATGGGACTAAGCAAATCGGTGTGGGGCTCTCATTCTTCCAATATTGTGTTTTGTTTTTTTAAGATTCAAATTTAGCTCAGTTATAGATTTTGAATGTCACAATCATGATATGGTGTGAGTGTACACAAAAAAGACAATCAGCAATAGACATGTGTGCCTCACATGGCCGCGTAGCTGCATACACTGGATTCCAGAAGCAAGAATCAGCTGATTCTAATGACAGGCTGACATCGACCACCACTGTTCACATGAAGCCGTATACTATGGGGTTATTCTGCGGTTAGGGACAGATGTCTGAGCCTGGACGCAGTCAGCTGTGTCCAGGCTCAGACATCATAGCAGCCGCCGATATTCAAATGCACCTGTAAATTCCAGCCGCAAGACAGTCTGCTGATTCTTGCAACTAAAATCCAGTGCATGCGGTAAATGGCTGTGTGAAGGAGGCCTTACATTAAAAGTATATAAAGCTAAAAAGAAAGAAAGAAAAAAAAAATAACTATGAAAATGAGAGACCTGGGCCCCCTTCACACAGGCTAAAAAAACTGGCAGGCGGACCTGATCGGACCTTGCACTATGGAGCGGCAGACGTCAGCGGTGACATGTCCACTGACATCCGCCGCTATCCAATCCTGCCCGCAAAATTCAGACAGATGGTGGCCCTATTTTCCATCTGCCTGGCAGATCAGATGAAAACGGTCTGGCTGTCCATTTTCACCCGATTTCCGAATAGAGGAGAGCAGGACTGTATCAGTCTCCACTTTGCACAGTGAGCAGAGACTGACCTGTCATCTGCCTACTCGGAGGAGCGATCCCCCGCTGAGCAAGCAGCTTACGCAAAACAGAGGCACCTGTGTGAAAAGGGCCTTAGACGAATCTCCCTTGTGAGATTTGTCAAGCCCTGATTTTATGCAAGGTCAGTTGAATGATGTTTTACAGATCAAAATGAATTCACTCACAATAAGCTCCACATCTTCCCTCTTGATTGTGACCTTGGCAAGTTCCTTTTCTCTAAAAAAAAAAAAAAAAAAAAAAAAATTCACTTTTTAATAGTTTATAAGTCTAAAAAGATTAGGGTAGGTTACGTCAATTTATACCTATCTAAATGTTATAGCTGTAGCATGCTAATAATTCAGTATTATGTAAATCATTCTGTTCACAAAACATTTCAGAATCGTCAACTTCCAGCATTTAGAAACTGTGAAGCAAAGTGGCAACATACAGTGAGCCAGTTAAAGGACCATGGTGGTTGGGTGAGAAGGGGTGAAGGGCCGATGACTGTAAGCAAATCATTTTCCTATTCACATTCTAAAGTACTGGAAAGGCAGAGAAATGAATGCAGAGTTATGAAGCCATTAGGGTCTATTTATAAATAGAATAATGCCTGTAATGTGTAGAATACGTGCATTTCCTATGATCATCAGCTCCATCTAGTGCAAATAATGCAGTATAGCCACTAGATGGAACTGATAACAGGAAATACACATATTAGATACATTACAGAGATTGTTTATGATGGATGTGTGAATGCTGAGACATTTCGCAAGGCGACTGCTCTATAAAAAGACCCCTTAAAGTGATTGTAAAGTCTTTTTTTTTTTTTTGTTTAAAAATAAACATGTCTATACTTACCTGCTCTGTGTAGTGGATTTGCACAAAGCGGCCCCGATCCTCTTCTTCTCGGGTCCCTCTTCGCTGCTCCTGGCCCCTCTCTCCTGTTGAGTGCCCCCACAGTAAGCAGCTTGCTATGGGGCACCCGAGCCACAGCTCCGTGTGTCCATTCAGACAAAGAGCCACGGTTCGGCCCCGCCCCCTCATTGTCTAACCGACTTTGACAGCAGCGGGAGCCAATGCTGCCACTGCTGCATCTCAGCCAATCAGGAGAGAGAGACCCGAACAGCCGAATCTCTCCAGCAATATCGACTTTACAATCACGTTAAAGTGTATGTAGAGCCAAAACCCATTTTTTTGCAGAAAGGAAGTGTTAAAACAGCTGCCAGTTTATTTTTTTGCTGTGTAGCAATGGGAAAAATTTCTCTTCACGCCTCAGAGAGGCAACAGGAAATATGCACAAGTGGGGGGAATTGCCCTTCGGTGTCCCTGGAACAGATATCCCTATTGGAAGATTTCCCTTCACCTCTTGTTCTAGAAACAACTCTAAAATCTAGCATTTCCTTCCTTTGAGGACAATGGGCACCAATACAAACAGAGGAGTCAATCACCCCAATTGCTAACAACACTGCACTATATTTAATACTACAAGATGTCCTTTAATTGGTGATAAAACAGAAAATGGCATTTTTACCTTCTTTGATGCCATTAGATCCTGGGTTCATATTTTTACCCTCAAGGAACACATGGCACTAACAGTTGGGGAAAGGTACAGTTACATGCTGAATTAAAAAAATAATTCCAGGTATGAATGTTCTTTACAAATACTATATTACCAAAAGTATTGTGACGTCTGCCTTTACACCAACATAAACTTTAATGGAATCCCAATATTAGTCCGTAGGGTTTAATATTGTCTTGGCCCACCCTTTGCAGCTATACCAGCTTCAACTCTTCTGGGAAGGCTGTCCACAAGATTTAGTAGTGTGTCTATGGGAATGTTTGACCATTCTTCCAGAAGCGCATTTGTGAGGTCAGGACTCTGTGCAGGCCAGTCAAGTTCAACTTTGTGCATTGATCCAAATAATTTGGTGGAGGGGGGAATTATGGTGTGGGGTTGTTTTTCAGGGGTTGGGCTTGGCCCCTTAGTTTCAGTGAAAGGAACTCTTGAGGCATCAGCATACCAAGACATTTTGGACAATATTATGCTCCCAACTTTGTGGAAACAGTTTGGGGGTGGCCCTTTCCTGTTCCAACATGACTGCACACCAGTACACAAAGCAGGGTCCATAAAGACATGGATGAGAGAGTTTGGGGTGGAGGAACCTGAATGGCCTGCACAGAGTCCTGACCTCAACCCAATAGAAGACCTTTGGGATGAATTATAATGGAGACTGCAAGCCAGACCTTCTCATCCAACATCAGTGCCTGACCTCACAAATGTGCTTCTGGAAGAATGTTCAAACATTCCCATAGACACACTCCTATACCTTGTGGACAGCCTTCCCAGAAGAGCTGAAGCTGTTATAGCTGCAAAGGGTCGGCCAACACAATATTGAACCCTACTAAGATTAGGATGCCATTAAAGGGTTGTAAAGTCAGATTTTTTTTTGACTTAAAGTGTAAGGTTCACCTTTACAAAGAATGCCTCCTCTACGTACCTTTACAAGGTACGTTTATGACATTAAGCCACAGGGATTTCAAATTCCCCGACTGGTGAAGCAGCGACCCGATGTCTCCTAGTGAGTGATCGCCTGTCTCGGATACAGCGGGACTGTGGGGGGTGGGGAGGGGGTCCAGTGTAAAGTCACCTTACAGATTTTCTGTAAAAGGTGAACTTACCCTTTAATGCATTCTATGCATTAAGACAAAAAGCCTTCTGTGTGCAGTCGCCCCCCCCCCCATACTTACCTTAGCCATTATCTTGGTCCCGCGATGTTGAGTGTCTCGGATGTCCGAGACTCTCCCTCCTGATTGTCTGAGACACAGTAGCAGCGCCACTGGCACCCGCTTCTGTCAAAGTCAGTCAGCCAATCAGGAGAGGGGGGGGTGAGGCCAGACCACAGCTCCATGTCTGAATGGACACAAGGGGCTGTGACTCGGCTCGGGTGCCCCCATAGCAACCTTTTTGCTGTTGGGGCACTCGACACGAGGGAGGGGCCAGGCCAGGAGAAATGAAGAGGGACTCGAGAAGAGGAGGATCTGGGCTGCTTTGTGTTTTTTTTTTTTTATCTATAAAAATAACAAACAAAAACAAAAAACAAAGACTTTACAATCACTTTAAAGTTAATGTGCACGTAAAGGCAGGCGTCCCAGTACTTTTGTTAATATAGGGTAGTTGCATGGGTCCAGCATGGATCAATGTAACTATTTACATTTCATACCTGGCCAATGCCCCTTAAAGCCGAAAAACACTGTAGTGGATGCCACTACTCCAGTGATCTCCACTTGCTTCCAGGTTGTTGTACCGAGTGGCTGGCCTTCTGAACACAGGTGGTCGGCCACTTAGCAAAGACCATATAGAGAATGTTATGCACTTTCTGAATGAATGCAAAGTGTTCTTTGATTGGATGAATTGGAGAGGTGGGGCACTGATGTCACAATTTTTTGTATCTACAGCAGCTACACACTTACTTCAATTCTCTTAGCCTTGTTTTTCAGGAGCAGGTCCCGGTATGACTAATATGACTTCTCATTCAAATTTGTTGCCAGATTGCTTCTTTTTAACCTATAAACGTTTTCCAAAAACCCAAGTATAACTTTACATAAATGTCCTAGAATAATGATGTAGTCAACAAACGATACCTAGTTGGGCTTTGATGATGGCTCCTAATTGCAAACGCAGGTCATAGATGATGCGATTTTCTATCCTGCAAATACAGGTTGCAGGAAAGAAAGTGTCTCAATTCCCCCATCAACACAGTCAGTGCTGGAAGAACACAGTGATTATTCCTAACGGCTTTAGCCACTGACAATCACATGCTGAAAATACCGACATGCTGGCTGTACACAAGTCGCTCAATGGATCGACTTGGGTACAATTAGCCTGCCCACAGATGGATTGAATCTCGGACAGTCCCTGCTGAACCGGCCAAGATTGTAACCATCAATGGCTGTCTTAGACCCCTTTCACACTGGGGAGTTTTTCAGGCGCTTTAGCGTTAAAAAGAGCGCCTGTAAAGCGCCTGAAAGAAGCCTCATCTGCAATTCCAATGTGAAAGCCTGAGCCCTTTCACACTGCCAGCACCCGAAAAGCGCTGGTCACACTGGGGCGTTTTTTAGGCGTTTATCGGGCGCTGGCAGTGTGAAAGGGCTCGGGCCATTGGCCCACCCAGCCTGGTGGAAAAAACACGAAAGCGCTACAAAGAAGCTGCTTGTAGGAATTTTTTGGATGCCCTGCCAGCGCAGCGCCCCAGTGTGAAAGCACTCGGGCTTTCAGGCGCTTTACAGGCACTTTTTTAAGTGCTAAAGTGCATGAAAAACGCCCCAGTGTGAAAGCGGTCTTAGAGAAAAACATACTATGGGAAAAAAAGATGAAGCGGGACAAACTGACCTTTCTTGCTTGGCTTTCTGTTCTCTTGATCGTCTGTCTCCAATTACTGACATAGCCTGAAAAAGGGTAAAAAAAAAAAAAAAAATGCTTTGAATTCATGTGCAGTCAAAAGTTTTGCGATTTTGACAGTTTCAATGGCAATCTTTAAAGAAATGACCATAGAAGATAACAGAGTCAGAACAATAAAAGGCACACTCCACCTTTAGGACCATACATGATGTTAACCATATTTAGGGGTATAACATACAATATGGTCACATTCCCCAACCAACCCCCCTCCCTCCACTAACTAGGGGTGCAACGGATCGTCGCCGATCCGTACGGATCAACCTCCGCGGATCGGCACACCCGCGATCCGCGGCCTTGGCCATAGGAAAGGCCGCGGCTTCGGCCTAGCTCCGGAGCGGCGGCCATCTTGGTACACCCGGAAGCGGCCGCTGTCTCGTCAGGAAGTGACGTTTCGTCGTTGCCGCCATCTTGCTACACCCCACACTCCTGCACAGTACAGTAATGATAGAGTGAGAAGGGGGCAAGCGGACATCTTGTTACACCCACCGGAGTTTTTTATTTAAAAGCTATTTTCAACACAAAACGGAGCTTATATGCATAAATACAGTATTTGTAGATCGGACAGACTGTTTAGATGTTAGATTTTAAAAGCAACAGCAAACCTGCTGACCTTACGTGGTTGCTAATGTGACAGAACACCTCTGATTTTCACATTTAATGTTAAATGTGAAAATCAGAGGTGTTCTGTCACATTAGCAACCACGTAAGGTCAGCAGGTTTGCTGTTGCTTTTAAAATCTGACATCTAAACAGTCTGTCCGATCTACAAATACTGTATTTATGCATATAAGCTCCGTTTTGTGGTGAAAATAGCTTTTAAATCTAAAACTCCGATGGGTGTAACAAGATTTGTGTGGTTTTTGTTGTTTTTGTTTTTTTGTGTTTTTGCTGATCTGAAAATGATCCGATCCGTGACTCTGATCCGAGGATCGATCCGATCCGTGAGTTTTTTGATCCGTTGCACCCCTACCACTAACGGTAATCAAGGGGCTTCTCTCTGAAACATCATGTATTATTTTGATTTCAGTGCGGCTGTGTATGGCATCATCAATTCATTTCACAGATTTACTTTTTCCACCTCCAAAACAGAAGGTCCGCACCGCCGTACAGACCCAGGGCTGCTGGTAAACAACTTAAAAAGTGCACCCGAGTTGCACCAATAGCTGTTGCAATGCCCTGCAAGTATCAAGATATTCTTTATTTTGTTGTTGCTGCAGAACAGGTAGGGTGACAAATATAATGGAGGTGTGTGGAAACTACCTATTCATTTCCATTGTATATAAAGACCCCCCCCCCCTCCCCCACGCTGCTGCCAACATGTGGCATACCTCAAAGGCATCTAACTGGTTAAAGTGTAGTTAAACTCAAGAACAAGATTTCATAGTATTGCAGCTTCCTGTTCTTTAGAAGGGTTGGTGCATTAGTGCTTTTTTCACACTTTTTTCTTTATTTTAACCTGGTAATCCTGCCATTAACTTACTTCCTGACCTAGGGTGACAACCGTACTGAGCAATGTTGTCACCCTAAGACAGGGAGAATGTTATGTAGTCCTAACACCTCCCTCTCTTCTCCACAACAGGCGGGAGGGGTTTTGTAGTCCATAGAGATAACAGGGAACAATGCTAACTGATAACAGTCCAGAGAGTACAGGCAGTTATCAGCAAGATTTCTGACAGGATGAGAAGCTATTCTTTTTGCACTTGAACAGATAGAATAAAATGTAAATAATGGAATATTTTTTTGTTTACAAACTATTTTTATCGGGTACAAAAAAGCAAATAATAATAGTGGGATAAAAACCTTCAGCCTTTACAACCACTTTAAGGGCTGATTTAGATCCCTGCGGAGCCTTTTTAGGCACAGTACAACTGAACGCATGTTTTGATCAAAACACCTGTTCTTACAGAGTTCAATGATAGCGCACCTTCAAAACACATGTAAACCACACAGATGTGAACCAGCCCTTAACCACTTGACCTCCGGAAGATTTACCCCCCTTCACGACCAAGCCATTTTTTGCGATACAGCACTGCATTACTTTAATTGCACGGTCATGTGACTCTGTACCCAAATCAAATTCATGTCCTTTTTCTCCCCACAAACAGAGCTTTCTTTTGATGGTATTTGATCACCTCTGTGGTTTTTATTTTCTGCACTATAAACACAAAAGGACCAACAATTTTGAAAAAAAAAAAAAAATTTTTTTTTTTACATTCTGTTTTAAAACATATCCAATAAAATAAAATGCATACATACAATTTCTTCATAAACTTAGGGCAATATGTATTCTACTACATGTTTTTGGTATAAAAAAAATCCCAATAAGCGTAAATTTATTGATCTGTGCAAAAGTTATATAGTGTCTACAAACTATAGGATATATACTGGAACATTTATTTTATATTAGTAATGGCAGTGATCAGAGACTTCTAGTGGGACTGTGATATTGTGGCGGACAGTCAGGCACTAACTGACCCTTTTTTTTTTTTTCACATATAAAATTTTTATTGAAATTTTTAAACATGTAATACATAGGACATATTTGAAGAGATATCTATGAAGCAAGACTGGGATTAAACAAAAAAGAATACACATTCGTACACTAATAATAATAGAACCCTTAATCATATATCCAATATTAAATGCCTCTTAAGTGCCTGACATATACAGTCATATATTCTACTAGAGGATGCGAATGCATATCCATTGCTGGGATTGGTATCTCTCTTATCTGTGGCCTCGTCAGAGTAACCCAGGAGACTGAATCTTCCCGATTCTAACTGACCCTTTTGACACTGTGGGAATACGTGACACGAATACCGTCATCAGTTCTAAAAATATGCACTGTCACTGTACTAATGACACTGACTGAAAAGGGATAACATCAAGGGTGATCAAAGGGTTAAATGTGTTCCTAACCAGTGTTTTTTTGTGCACTGTGTGGTGCGTTCACTAAGGGATGTGCTGGATTTTCTTTCCCTGTTTTGCAGGGAAAGAAAATCCAGCACATCCCCGCTGACAGGACAGAGCTCTGTAGGTATTGTTTACATAGGCAGAGTTCTGTTCTGTCGTTCTCCTTGATGATCAGTGGGTGCCAGCGGACAAGCATAGGCCAGCACCTGACTAATGACACGCCCCCATACCCGGGAGAGCAGAATCATGTATAAATACACGATTCTCCGCAGCCAGCACTGTCGCGGTATATGTACAGTGCGCAGTCAGCAAATGGTTATGGGATACGGTCACCTTTCTCAACATATTAAACCTATATTTAGGGTGTAACATGTTAACTCCTCCCCCCCCCCCCAATTTGCCGCCTCCTTATGACAGCAGATCTTCTCCCTGCAGTCGCTGTCACAATTTGAAACCAGCATGGTTTGGTGAGGCATCGCCCACACAGTGTTGTCATTCGATCACAAAGTGAATTGCGGCTGACGGCGTGTACTTCTCAAGGAACTGGGAGGGCGCTGGTGACCATCCTTGCTGTCCATTATGCTTCTGGGTATCAGAGGTACAGGCTGACAGTGTACTGAGAGTCTGCAGGAAGCCGACATTGCTGATGGTGGGTGCAAATGCAATGCTTTCGTTTAAGGCTGCATTCACACCTGAGCGTTTCAAAGTCAAGCGTTTTTACTGCGATTTTGTACAGGTCACCGATATAAAAATCAGAAAAACACCTGTAATCTGCACCAAAGAAGCTCATGCTCTTTTTTGAGTTTAAGGCGTTTTTTTTAGGCGTTTTGCTTCAGGTGACAAAATGCTCAGATGTGAACAGGTGCCATTGAAATGAATGGGATTTTGCTTGTTGGGCGTTTTATGAGCTGAAAACAATCAGGTGTGAATGCAGCTTAAAGGCTCCCAATAAAAAGAGGGGAGGGATAATTAACCACTTGAGCCCCGGACCATTATGCTGCCTAAGGACCAGAGGTCTTTTTCCAATTTGGCACTGCGTCGCTTTAACTGCTAATTGCGCGGTCATGCAATGCTGTACCCAAACGAAATTTGCGTCCTTTTCTTCCCACAAATAGAGCTTTCTTTTGATGGTATTTGATCACCACTGCGGTTTTTATTTTTTGCGCTATAAACGGAAAAAGACCGAAAATTTTGAAAAAAAATGATATTTTCTACTTTTTGTTATAAAAAAAATCCAATAAACTAAATTTTAGTCATACATTTAGGCCAAAATGTATTCGGCCACATGTCTTTGGTAAAAAAAATGTCAATAAGCGTATATTTATTGGTTTGCGCAAAAGTTATAGCGTCTACAAACTAGGGTACATTTTCTGTAATTTACACAGCTTTTAGTTTATGACTGCCTATGTCATTTCTTGAGGTGCTAAAATGGCAGGGCAGTACAAAACCCCCCCAAATGACCCCATTTTGGAAAGTAGACACCCCAAGGAAATTGCTGAACGGAATGTTGAATCCACTGAATATTTTTTTTTTGTCCCAAGTGATTGAAAAATGACAAAAAAAAAAAAAAAAAAAAAATATTTACAAAAAGTTGTCACTAAATGATATATTGCTCACACAGGCCATGGGCCTATGTGGAATTGCACCCCAAAATACATTCAGCTGCTTCTCCTGAGTACGGGGATACCACATGTGTGGCACTTTTTGGGAGCCTAGCCGCGTACGGGGCCCCGAAAACCAATCACCGCCTTCAGGATTTCTAAGGGTGTAAATTTTTGATTTCACTCTTCACTGCCTATCACAGTTTCGGAGGCCATGGAATGCCCAGGTGGCACAAAACCCCCAAAATGACCCCATTTTGGAAAGTAGACACCCCAAGCTATTTGCTGAGAGGCATATTGAGTCCATGGAATATTTTATATTTTGACACAAGTTGCGGGAAAGTGACACTTTTTTTTTTTTTTTTTTTTCATAAAGTTGTCACTAAATGATATATTGCTCACACAGGCCATGGGCATATGTGGAATTGCACCCCAAAATACATTTAGCTGCTTCTCCTGAGTATGGGGATACCACATGTGTGGGACTTTTTGGGAGCCTAGCCGCGTACGGGACCCCGAAAACCAATCACTGCCTTCAGGATTTCTAAGGGTGAAAATTTTTGATTTCACTCTTTACTGCCTATCACAGTTTCGGAGGCCATGGAATGCCCAGGTGGCACAAAACCCCCCCAAATGACCCCATTTTGGAAAGTAGACACCCCAAGCTATTTGCTGAGAGGCATGGTGAGTATTTTGCAGCTCTCATTTGTTTTTGAAAATGAAGAAAGACAAGAAAAAATATTTTTTTTTTTTCTTTTTTCAATTTTCAAAACTTTGTGACAAAAAGTGAGGTCTGCAAAATACTCACTATACCTCTCAGCAAATAGCTTGGGGTGTCTACTTTCCAAAATGGGGTCATTTGGGGGGGTTTTGTGCCACCTGGGCATTCCATGGCCTCCGAAACTGTGATAGGCAGTGAAGAGTGAAATCAAAAATTCACGCCCTTAGAAAGCCTGAAGGCGGTGCTTGGTTTTCGGGGTCCCGTACGCGGCTAGGCTCCCAAAAAGTCTCACACATGTGGTATCCCCGTACTCAGGAGAAGCAGCAGAATGTATTTTGGGGTGTAATTTCACATATTTCCATGGCATGTTTGAGCAATATATCATTTAGTGACAACTTTGTGCAAAAAAAAAAAAAAAAAAAAAAAATTTGTCTCTTTCCCGCAACTTGTGTCGCAATATAAAATATTCCATGGACTCGACATGCCTCTCAGCAAATAGCTTGGGGTGTCTACTTTCCAAAATGGGGTCATTTGGGGGGGTTTTGAACTGTCCTGGCATTTTATGCACAACATTTAGAAGCTTATGTCACACATCACCCACTCTTCTAACCACTGGAAGACAAAGCCCTTTCTGACACTTATTGTTTACATGAAAAAGTTTTTTTTTTTTTGCAAAAAAATTACTTTGAACCCCCAAACATTATATATTTTTTTAAAGCAAATGCCCTACAGATTAAAATGGTGGGTGTTTCATTTTTTTTTTTCACACAGTAATTGCGCAGCGATTTTTCAAACGCATTTTTTGGGGAAAAAACACACTTTTTTAAATTTTAATGCACTAAAACACACTATATTGCCCAAATGTTTGATGAAATAAAAAAAGATGATCTTAGGCCGAGTACATGGATACCAAACATGACATGCTTTAAAATTGCGCACAAACGTGCAGTGGCAACAAAATAAATACATGTTTAAAATCCTTCAAAAGCCTTTACAGGTTACCACTTTAGATTTACAGAGGAGGTCTACTGGAAAAATTACTGCCCTCGATCTGGCCTTCGCGGTGATACCTCACATGCATGGTGCAATTGCTGTTTACGTTTGACGACAGACCGCCGCTTGCGTTCGCCTTAGCGCGAGAGCAGGGGGCGACAGGGGTGCTTTTTTTTTTTTTTTTTTTTTTTTCTTTATTATTTTTTTGCTTTTTTAATCTTACTTTTAAACTGTTCCTTTCATATTTTTTTTTTTAATCATTTTTATTGTTATCTCGGGGAATGTAAATATCCCCTATGATAGCAATAGGTAGTGACAGGTACTCTTTTTTGAAAAAATTGTGGTCTATTAGACCCTAGATCTCTCATCTGCCCTCAAAGCATCTGACCACACCAAGATCGGTGTGATAAAATGCTTCCCCAATTTCCCAATGGCGCTATTTACATCCGGCGAAATCTAAGTCCTAAAATGCTCGTAGCTTCCGGTTTCTTAGGCCATAGAGATGTTTGGAGCCACTCTGGTCTCTGATCAGCTCTATGGTCAGCTGGCTGAATCACCGGCTGCATTCTCAGCTTCCCTGTTGAGACAGGAGAGCCAGAGAAAAACACGGAAGACGGTGGGGGGGGGGGCATTCCCTCCCACGGCTTGTAAAAGCAGTCTAGAGGCTAATTAGCCGCTAGGATTGCTTTTACATGAAAGCCGACCGCTGGCTGAAAAGAATGATACCAAGATGATACCTAAACCTGCAGGCATCATTCTGGTATAACCACTCAAAGTCGTGAATGGCGTACCTGAAGACAAAAAAATGGTTAACAATAAAGCACAGTAAACAGTAAAGTATAAATAATTACATACCTGAAAAACAAACATGATAAAACATAATAACAATAACAATAAAACATTGCAGAATAGAATACAGTAAAAAAGAGCAGAACAATAGAGAGAGAGAATAGAGAGAGAGAGAACAATAAAACGACAACTATTTTTTTTTATTTCATATATTTTTTTTTTTTTTTACACTTTTTTTGTAACTAACTTTTATAACTGTAACCGGTTCCAGGTTCGGGTCTCTCAAAATGCGATGGCATCTTGGGAGACCCTGTGAAAGTGTGCCTAGTCTGTGGAATGCTGTACCCTACGCTAATACTCAACTAGTGAATGGTAGCGTTCAAAACATTCACCAATGCAAAGACCGGGATTGTCAGGACAGGAGGGACAATAATAGCGGGTGTAATGCCTATATCCGCGCTTGCTGCAGACACTACCTCTTTTTTGGGGGGGTTCGTTGGGTAGGGGTACTCGGGAGGACATAAAAATGCCTCTCATGCAGCCGACTGCATTTGGTTGGGGATGTAAATGGGGGAAGTACGGGCGCTGCAGAAGTGGTGGGCTCCCAATTAGGATTGGCGAATGCAGCAGGAAGGGCACTATGGCAGGGCTCGACAAATCCCGGGCGCCAGGTCGCATTTGCGACTAGAATTAGCGACCTGGCGCCTGGGGCTGCACAGCTGGGGGTATCCTGCCTCTGTGCGGACTCCGACCCCCCCCGTGCGATCGCGTCGGGCCGCGCCGGCCGGTAATTGAGGCCCCGGCTTTGCGGCCTTCTTCGGTAGTTCTGGAGTCCTTCTGAAATCTGGCGCCATCTTGTGGTGGCCGTTGGTATTGCAACCAGCAATGCTAATGCAATGCTAATGCAAAATACCTGCCTGTTTTCACTGCCCATCTCCTTCCCAAAGTGGAGAAGAGAAGGAAGTGAATGTGGGGATAGCCTTTTTTTTTTTTTCGTAATAGATTTTATTTTTTTTTATATTTATATAAAAACTCTTTATTTTTTTTTTTTCCTAATTAAAATTAATTTATTTGTTATCTCCCTGCTTGGCCCCTTTCACATGGGCTGTCTGATCAGGTTCGCCTGTCTGTTTTTCAGGCGGACCTGATCGGACCCTTAGAGCCCTTTCACACCGAGCCGCGGGGGGCGTCGGCGGTAAAGCGGCGCTATTTTTTAGCGCTGCTTTACCGTCGTTTTAGTGACGCTATTCGGGCCTCTAGCAGGGCGGTCTTTTTCTGTGTAAATTTAAGATTAGTTATTTTTTATATTGAAAATAAAGCTTTGTCGGTCGTTTAAAAAAAACCTGGCTCCTAACTTTTTTAGCTGGCTCCTAGATTCCAAGCAAATTTGTCAAGCCCTGCACTATGGGCACGACGGGACTGTGTTTGTCTTTTTGGTGGCAGCGGGACACTACTTGTGCTTGCCACCTCACCAGCTTGAACTGCACTTATGGGACTCGCCACGTCACCAAGTGTTACTGCAGTGCTGGTTTGACTACGACCGGGGTGTACTACGCCGCTGGTGCTTACCAGTTCCCCAAAACGCTACCAAAAAAACTGTTAGCGATCGCAGGGATCAGGCCTGATTCTGCGAACGCTGCAGTTATGCGTTTAGAGTTTTGTAAGTGACAGTGATCGATCGATACTGCACTTGGGTGGGCTGGGCCGGGCGGAGGGGCAAAACGCAGGTGCTAGCGGGTATCTGGGCTGATCCCGCTAACACTGCGTTTTTGGGAACCCTAAACTGCTGGGGACGCTAGTATAGATCTGATCGGATCAGATATTGATGCGATCAGATACTATACCACTAAGGGAGGCGCATGCTGCGTGCGTGGGTGTTAGCGGTACTGGCGCTAATCTGACGCTGCCTGGGGCGACGCATATCACCGCCGGGCGATCGGGGGGCTAAACCTTTATTCGGTAATAAACGGCGGGTGCCCTGACACTATAAAAAATAAACGAACTAACCAGCGTCAACCGTAACGGTTATACGGTGATCAGTGGTGAAAGGGTTAACTAGGGGGCAATCAAGGGGTTAAAACATTTATTAGATAGTATATGGGGGTCCCTGACGCTATAAAACGCTGACGGCGAACCTCAATATTTACCTCACTAACTACCGTCACCAGCGACACTAATACAGCGATCAGAAAAATGATCGCTTAGCGACACTGGTGACAGGGGGTGATCAAGGGGTTAAAACTTTATTGGGGGGGGTTAGGGGGGTACCCTAGACCTACAGGGGGGTAATACTAACTGTCCCAACACACTAACTGTCACAAACTGACACTATGCAGTAATCAGAAAAAAAAAACAAAAAAAAACTGCTGGTGTCAGTTTGTGACAGGGGGGGGGGTGATTGGGGGGGGATCGGGGGGCGATCGGGGGGGGGGATTGGGGTGTTTTGTATGCCTGGCATGTTCTACTGTGTGTGTGTGTGTTGGTGCACTCACTCACATGTCGTCTCTCCTCGGGCCGGAACGGAAACTACCGACCCGAGGGGAGATGACATCACTTCCTTTGCTGCTGTTTAGCATACAGCAGCAAAGGAGTGTTTTCATTGGCCGGCGGCGATCGCGAGGGGGGGGCCACGAACGGATGGCCTCCCCCTCGTCTCTGATCGCCGGGGGACAGAACGGGACCGCCTCGGGCGGCGGGGGGGGGGGGTCTGATCGGACCCCCCACCCGCGGGAGGCAAATCACGTACCCTGTACGTGATTTTGCCTGCCCGTGCCGCCTTGCCGACGTACATCGGCGTGAGGCGGTCCTTAAGTGGTTAAATCCACTTTTTTTACCTACAAAAAAAAAAAAAAAGTGCTTTTTTAAAAAAAATTAAGGTGAACTTATCCTTTAACCACTTGCTGACCAGCCGCCGTCATACTGCAGCAGGTCGGCACGTTCCCGCGAATCGCTGTAGCTGTATGTTGGCTCCTTTAAGAGCCATAGCAGGCGTGCCCGACAAGATGTGTGTGGCCGCGATGTCCGCCAGCCACGCGAGAACGTGGGCAGGAGAGCCAGAACAGGGACACGTGTGTGTGTGTAAACACACAAATCCCCTGTCAGGAGAGGAGAGACAGATCATGTGTTCCTACTAAGTAGGAACAGCGATCTGGCTCCTCTTCCTCTAGAAAGTCACATCCTCATATAGTTAGAAACACATAGCAGGGAACACATTTAACCCCTTGATCGCCCCCTAATGTTAACCCCTTCCCTACCAGTGACATTTAAATAGTAATTAGTGCATTTTTAAAGCACTGATTGCGGTATAAAATGTCAATGGTCCCAAAATTGTGTCAAAAAAAGTGTCCGATCTGTCCGCCGCAAAATCACAGATCACCGCCATATCTAAAAAAAAAAAAAATTTTAAATAAAAATGCCATTAATCTATTCCTCTATTTTGTAGACGCTATAACTTTTGCACAAACCAATCAATATACGCTTATTGTGATTTTTTTAACCAAAAAAAAAGTGTAGAAGAATATATATTGGACTAAACTAAGGAAGAAACTTGTTTTTTTTTTTATATTTTTTTTGGGGGGGAGGGTATTTATTATAAAAAAAAAAAACAAATAGTGCTTTTTTTTCAAAATTGTCGCTTTTTGTTTGTAGTGAGAAAAAAAGTTAAACAAAAAAAATAAAAAACGCACATGTGATCAAATACAACCAAAAGAAAGCTCTATTTGTGGGAAAAAAAGGAAGTCAGTTTTGTTTGGGTGCAGCGTTGCACGACCGTGCAATTGTCAGTTAAAGCGACACAGTGCCGAATTGCAAAAAAAAAAAAAAAAAAAAAAAAAAAAAAAAAAAAAAAAAAAAAGGGCCTGGTCATTAAGAGGGAAATTCTTCCGGTCCTTAAGTGGTTAAGGCCCCTTTCATACCGGATTCGTTTTTCCTTTTGCCTAACGCCAAAAAAAGCAAAAGAAAAAACGTACGACCCTTAAATCCTATGCAGCTCTTCACACCGGTCAGTTGTATTTTCAAGACCACAATAAATAAAATATATATATATATATATATATATATATATATATATATATATATATATATATATATATACACACACATATACATATACATATATACACACACACACATATATACACATATATACACATATACATACATACACACACACACACACATTACAGCTTCGAAGTGGTTCACCGGGGTTATGGCTGAAGCTATCAGCCATAACCCCGGCATTTTTTTTACCCCCCCCCCCCAGTTTAAACCGGTGCGTGTCGTCATTTAATGTGAACGGTCAAATCGCACCCTATTGTCAGAAATGGAAACGTTCAAATCGGTGCGACGCCAACTTTGCGGTGTTGCACCATTTTGAAAAAAAGTAGATCCCGCACTATTTTTGGCGATTTCTTATATAGCCGATGGCAGATCTGAAGGAGATTGGACAACCAGATTGTAAACATATTAATGGCCAAATACACCTCTATATGAATTGATATATTTATACACCTTTGCAGAATATTAGAATCATGCGAATCATATTCAAAAAAATCATTAAAAATCAACAGAAATGATGAGAGGAATGATATGGCAGCCGGATCCCCATCTCCAGTCATCACAGGGGGGCCCCACAGTACACCGAGCCATGTGTGCCCGATCCCCCCGGCCGTCCTCTCACCGTCTCCAGGTTGGAGCTCTGGATCTCCTTCTCCTCCGCATAGTCGGTCACCCTCTCCAGGTCGGCCGCCCCGCTGTCATGTTTCCGAGGCTTGTCAGCCGGCCGCTCGCTGCAGTTCTCCTCATTCTCTAGCTCCAACTCCACATCCCCTTCTGCCGCCATGTTTTCCTCTCACAAACCGGAAGAAAGGGGACAGACCCCGAGCGTGGACCTCTACCTCCGGCGGTGCAGCCCGTGACATCACATCCTGCGATAGGCCTCGGCGGCCATTTTGGAGTGGGGCAGGAAGATTCGGACGTGCTATTTAGTCGGCTTATTTCACCCCCTTTGACAAAGTATAAGCCATACCAGTGAATAAAATATTATATTTCACACCTATTATAAAGTACAAGTCATGAGAGTGAATCAAATGTCAAAAAAAGCAAATCTCTGAAGTCCCTTCATTTGGAAGCAATTCCCTCAGGTCCCCCTTTTCTCCTCACTTGTCCTATATAGTAGAGTTGCACGATTCTGGCTAAAATGAGAATCGCAATTTTTGTTTTTTTTGCTTAGAAGATAGATCACAATTCTCACGGCGTAACATCATCTTTCACATTAAACAAAATAATTGAGCTAACTTTACTGTTTCGTTTTTTTTTTATTCATTGAAGTGTATTTTTCCCAAAAAAATTGCGTTTGAAAGACCACTGTGCAAATACAGTGTGACATATAATATTGCAACAATCGCCATTTTATTCCCTAGGGTCTCTGCCAAAATATATATATATATATATATATATATATATATATATATATATATATATATATATAAAATGTTTGGGTGTTCCAAGTAATTTTCTAGCAAAAAAATCTGATTTTAACTGTAAGAAACAAATGTTTAGACTTTAAGTGGTTAAACATCCTGCATATTCACACAGAAGTTTTATCCCTTTGATCTAATGCCGCGTACACACAACCGTTTTTTCAGTCGGAATAAACTCTGAAGGTTTTTCCGACGGAGTTCCGCTGAAACTGTCTTGCCTACACACGATCACACCAAAGTCCGACCGGCTAGAACGCGGTGACGTACAACACGTACGATGGGACTAGAAAAAGGAAGTTTAATAGCGAGTAGCCAATAGCTGCCGTCTCGTACTTGCTTCAAGGAATGCGTTGTTTTTGGTCCGTTGGAACTATTTCTAGGTCTGTCAGAATTTTCGAAAAAAAAAAAAGTCCAATGAGGCCCACACACGATCGGAATATCCGATGAAAAGATTTCGTGGGACTTTTCCTGCCGGAAAGTCCGACCCTGTGTACACGGCATAAGACTAATGGCGCGTACACACGATCGGGATTTTGGTTGGAAAATGATATGATGGCTTTTCCGACGGGATTCCGCTCAAGCTTGGCTTGAACTTTCAACCGTCAAGAACGCGGTGACGTACAACACTACGACGAGCTGAGAAAGTGAAGTTCAAGTCTTCCGAGCATGCGTCGAGTTGTTTCCGAGCATGCGTAGCAATTTTGTGCGTCGGAATTGCTATAGACAATCGCATTTTCGGATAGAAACTTTTTCCGATCGAAAAATTGAGAACATGCTCTCAATCTTTTGCTGGCTGGAATTCAGCTTCCGATGGAGCATACACACGGTCACATTTTCTGACCAAAAGCTCTCATCCGTCTTTTGCTGGCCGAATTTCCGATCGTGTGTACACGGCATAAGAGTTACAATGTTGTTAATAACTTAGCAGACTGCCCGGTTTGGCAGACTGCCAGAGTGAGCAGAGAACTCTCTATACAGGGGGTCCCTGGGTTACAAACAAGTTAGGGACTGTAGGTTTGTTCTTAGGTGTAGTTCTTGGGTGTAGCTCCAGCCAAAAAAACTATTTTTAAGCTTTTTGGATAGCATAGGGAGGGGTTAACACCCCTGTAACATTTGTTTTGCTGTCTGTGCCCCTGTTCAGAAGATTTCACCTCCCTTTCTGTCCCAATGACAATTGGATTTTGAAAATTTTGTGTTGTTGTGGAAACAAGCCTTGGTGATAAAGCATCAGTGGAGGTACCTTTTCCCCATAATAGCTCTTACAGGAGTGAATTTCCCTTCCTAGGGGTAGATTTCCTCTCACTTCCTGTTGTCTCCCTCCGTTTGTAAGTAGGAGTCGTTTGTAAGTCGGATGTTTGTAACTAGGGGACCCCCTGTACTTGTTACATGAAAGAATCGGGAAACTCTGCAATACAGATCATCAGGGGTCTTGAATCGAGATCGCGATCTTTTAACAATTAATTGTGCAGCTCTAGTATATAGTGTATATAAAGTGTAAACAGTGCTGAGAAAGCTCTTGTCAGTTTACAGTATAAATAACGTTAGGGCTGGTTCACATCACAAAAACGCACTCCAGATCTGTTTTGAATGCGTTTTTGCATGCACATTTTTAACACATTTTGGCGCATTCCAGTGCAATTTTGATGCGTTTCCGGATGCATTCTTTTTTTCTTATTTTTTTCCTGTTTTTTTTTTTTTCCCACTGAACTGGGGTCCAGTTAGGGTTGCCACCTCATCCCTTTAAACCTGAAAACATATGAATTACACAGGTTCTGAGGCTAATTAAATGCAGATAAGGCACCAAGTGAGTTTAATTACCACCTTAATCAGCCACAGAACCTGTGTAATTAATATGTGTTCAGGTTTAAAGGGATGAGGAGGAAACCATAGGTCCAGCGCGTTTTTGATGCGTTCCAGTACATTTTGGTGCGTATTTGATGCATTTTACTGCGTTCCAGTACATTCCGGTGCAGGAAAAATGCAGCATGTTCTGTTTTTTTTTCTGGAACTTGTAAGCCCTGGAACTGACCTCACTGGTGTGAACTATGCCATTGGAAACCATATAACCTAATTTCACTTTTTTTTTGATGCAGAAAAAACCCGCACTGGACTGCATGTGATGTGAACTGGCCCAATCTTTTTTACATTTTGGATATTCTAAAGCAAAAAAAAAACAGCAGTGCTAAAATAAGGACAAAAACAATATTAAGTCAAACGTGTGTCCACAACAGTCCATATGTGAATAAGGCTCAGTTCACATATATGTGAATTGGATGCGTTTTGAACCATATCTGCCAAACAAAGACTTGGGGGGCACACCCTAAAAAATGCATTACAGTAAAGATGGTGCTGCACCATTTTTAATGGAATGCATATTTTAGGGTGTGCCCCCCAAGTCTTTGTCTGTTATATGGGTCCCGACCAGATCCCTTGGGCTGGAGCACCCCATCCCCTCATGATTACCTCTAATTAGTGTCCACCTGAGTTATAGGAGTCCTTTTAGTTTTCCCATAAAGAGGAGTGTATTTCTTCCTTGGTTGAGAAGCAGGACCTTTTATTCTATGAACAGTGTAGGACCCACTGATAATGGGGTACTTTGACGCAGTAGTGGGCTTAAGCACTGTATGGCCATATGGTGTGACCAAATCCCCATATTTTTGTTCAATATGTTCAGGTGCTTTAAATAGCCTTGCAGGATTTAAATGTAATTTTTGCATGTGTGCGCTGTAATCTTCTGTTCTGTTCGAACCACATCTGATTCGCATACAATGTGAACCGAATGCCTTTAGTTCATATATGTCTGGCAGGGGCGTACCTAGTGCATTTGGTACCCAGGGCGGATCCTATATCTGGCACCCCCCCACCTTAAAATGTAAAAACACCCCACTGTGCCCCCTGCATACCTCTGCTTCCTTCAATATCTCTATGTCACTACTGTGTACATTACACAGCACCACACCTCTGGACCCCTTTACATTACACAGCACCTTGCACCTAAGGACCTCTTTAAATTACACTGCACCTCTGGACCCCTTTACATTAAACTGCACCCTGCACCTCTGGACCCCTTTACAATACACTGCAGCCTGCACCTCTGGACCCCTTTACATTACACAGCACCCTGCACCTCTGGACCCATTTACATTACACTGCACCCTGCACCTCTGGACCCCATTTACATTACACTGCACCCTGCACCTCTGTACCCCTTTACATCATACTTCACCCTGCACCTCTGGACCACTTTACATTAGACAGCACCCTACAACCTCTGTACCCCTTTATATTACACAGCACCCTGCACCTCTGGACCCCTTTACATTACACAGCCCTTGTACCTCTGGACCCCTTTACATTACCCTGCACCTCTAGACCCCTTTACATTACGCAGCACCCTGCACCTCTGGACCCCTTTACATTACACTGCACAATGCACCTCTGGACCCCTTTACATTACACTGCACCCTGCACCTCTGGATCCCTTTACATTACACTGCACCCTGTACCTCTGGACCCCTTTACATTATACAGCCCTTGTACTTCTGGATCCCTTTACATTACACTGCACCCTGCACCCCTTTACATTACACTGCACCCTGCACCCCTTTACATTACACTGCACCCTGCACCTCTGGACCCCTTTACATTACACAGCACACTGCACCTCTGGACCCCTTTACATTACACAGCCCCCCACAGCTCTAGATGCCTATATGTTACACTGACACCCCCCTAACAGCACACTGCACCTCTGGACCCCCTGCATGTTACACAGATTCCCCTACAGTGCAGACCCGCTCTATTAAGTACAGACCCCCCCTACAGTGCAGACCCCCCTTAAGTGCTGACCCCCCTACAGTACAGACCCCCCCCCTTCAGTTTAGAGCCCCCCTACAGTACAGACCCCCCTACAATACAAACCCCCCTACAGTGCAGACCCCCTCCTACAGTACAGACCCCCCTACAGTGCAGACCCCCCTACAATACAGACCCCCCTACAATGCAGACCCCCCCTACAGTATAGACCCCCCTACAGTGCAGACCCCCTTCTACAGTACAGACCCCCCTACAGTGCAGACCCCCCTACAATACAGACCCTCCTACAGTGCAACCCTCCCTTCAGTACAGACCCCCCTACAGTGCAGACCCCCCTTCTACAGTACAGACCCCCCTACAGTGCAGATCCCCCTACAATACAGACCCTCCTACAGTGCAACCCCCCCTTCAGTACAGACCCCCCTACAGTGCAGACCCCCCTTACAGTGCAGACACCCCCCTTTCAGACCCATAATGTACCTCGGCTCAGATGATCAGTGCGGGACATTCACACACAGCACGTGTATAACGGAGGAGTGAGAGGCGGCTCCATCTCTGCTCGGCTGTGTGAGACAGCCGAGACTGATCAGAGCCGTGGCGTGGCCACGAGAGAAGGGGATCGTTGCGGCCGGGTCCCGGGTGTGCCGACGGGTGTCACTCGGGCGTGGCTCGCACACCCCCCGTGCAAGGCCAGTCTCCCCGTGTGTATGTTACCTGCCGCTGCCTGTCACCGCGCCATGCCGCTGCTTAAACCCGCTCGCTGTCTCCGCTATATCCGCTTCAGTCGCGGAGGGGGGGCGCTGGCCTGACACCCCCCCTAGTGTGTGGCACCCGGGGCACCCCCCACTTAGTACGCCACTGATGTCTGGGGCAGTTTTTAGTGCGTTTTACTGCGTCCCAGGACAGTCCAGTGCAGGAACATAAGGTCGCTTCGCCCAGCCGTGCCATTCTGCTGCAGTACAACTGCGGCGGCTGGTCGGCAAGTGGTTAATAAGACAATTACAAACTATTATGCCAAATGTAAGGCTGCATTGATGGGTATTTATGGGTGGTACTGATAGGCGGCACTACTGGGCACTGATGGGCATTGATAGGCGGCACTGATGGGCACTGATACGTGGCACTGATGGGCACTGATATGCGGCCCTGATAGATGGCACTGATAGGCATCACTGATGGCGCTGGCACTGGCAGGCATTGGGGATGGGCACTGATTGGCAGCTGCCTGGGCACTGATTGGCAGCTGCCTGGGCACTGATTGGCATTTCCCTGGTGGTCTAGGGTAGCATACCTGGTGGTCCAGTGTGGTGGCAATCCCTGGTGGTCCTGGGCAGGCATCCAAGGGGGGCTGCGCTGATAAACAATCAGCACAGACCCCACCTGTCAGGAGAGCAGCTGATCGGCTCTCCTCTACTCGCATCTGTCAGATGCAAGTGAGGAAAAACCGATCAAAGGCTCTTCCTGTTTACATCGTGATCAGCCATGATTGGACATGGCTGATCATGTGGTAAAGAGCCTCCGTCAGAGGCTCTTTACCGAGATCGGAGTAGGGGTGTGTTAGACTGACACACCGCACCTCCGATCGCCGCGATGTGCGCCCCCACGGGTGTGCAGCGGCTGTTATCCTGCTGAACATCATATGACACCCAGATAACTGAACCACCGCCCGACCGTCATTCTGCTATAGGCCGGGTGGGAAATGATTATTATTGTTTTTGTGTACATATTAAATCTATTTTTTTCACTTTTTTATCAATTTATGTACATGTATTTGTTTTTGTTTTTTTTCTATATAGGATTCCCGATTGATATAATCTGCGAAGTGTGGGAACATTGTCATACCTGTTGATCTTTCGTTCCAAGATTGTATTATATTATGTGTTCACTAAATGTTTCACAAAATGATCTATCAATTAATTGATTCCAGATTGTTTGATTGTTTAATAGATTGCTGATGAGCTCTATATATATTGTTCCATGTATGTGGTCATTTATAGGCATGAGATTTTAAAGAAGGGCGTGATCTGTATTAGCCCGAAACTGTTGTAATGACTGCCTGAATTTTTTGATGTTTTAAACTTCTTCATTAAAACATTTTTTGTGCAGCAATCCTACTTGATTTATTCTTTTATTATTATTATTATTATACAGGATTTATATAGTGCCGACAGTTTAAGCAGCGCTTTACAACATTAGGGCAGACAGTACAAGTACAATACAATTCAATACAGGAGGAATCAGAGGGCCCTGCTCGTTAGAGCTTACAATCTATAAGCCCTTGGGAAGGCTTGATTGCTATTGCACATACTGCTGTGACCGACGTGCACCTCACCCTTTGAACTTTCCCTATATACCCTTGTGAGAGAGCACTGGTGTCATGAAGATCCTGCCAATAATCAGCGATCCAGACGCAGGGGGACACGGCCGCAGGTTCCACTGCGCATGCGCACGCGTTCACGGGTGCTGTCACGCACGGGCACGCGCGCGCGCACTCCCGCTAGTGCCAGGCGGGCTATTTAAACCGGCCTGTCACACTCCATCCCCATCTGCTCTACAGCGTTCCGTGTGCCTTAACCTGATCTGACCTGTGTACTCTGCTATCTGACCCGGCTTCCTGTTAGACCATCCTGCTATCCGCCTGCACCAGACCCTCTTGGCTTGCCTGACCATCCCTCTGTGTTGTCCCTGGTACCTCTGCTGATCGACGGATACCGACCTCTGGCTTGTTTGACCACCCTTCAGTCTGACACCTGTATCCAGCGTTCCAGTCTACTACCTGCTGCTTGTTCCTGGTTCCAGTCCAGCGTTCCAGTCTACCTGCTGCCTTGTTCCTGGTTCCAGTCCAGCGTTCCAGTCTACTACCTGCTGCTTGTTCCTGGTTCCAGTCCAGCGTTCCAGTCTACTACCTGCTGCCTTGTTCCTGGTTCCAGTCCAGCGTTCCAGGCTACTACCTGCTGCCTTGTTCCAGGTTCCAGTCCAGCGTTCCAGGCTACTACCTGCTGCCTTGTTCCAGGTTCCAGTCCAGTGTTCCAGGCTACTACCTGCTGCCTTGTTCCAGGTTCCAGTCCAGTGTTCCAGGCTACTACCTGCTGCTTGTTCCAGGTTCCAGTCCAGCGTTCCAGGCTACTACCTGCTGCTTTGTTCCTGGTTCCAGTCCTGCTTACTTACCCGCTTACTTACCTGCTTCCTTATCTGCTGTGACTCCGGGACCTCTCTGCGATTCAGCGTCCTCTTCAGCTTCTGGACCCAGAGGGTGTCACCACTCCTGAACTTCCGGTGACTGTCGATCCTGCCAGGCACCCATACCACTCCTCACTCCTGGCCTTCTGTCTCCATTCCAGAGGAACAGGAGTGGGAGCTGTAAGGGAGGTCCTTCTCTGCACTTCAGGCTCACAACCCACCAGGTACGTGACAGTAGCAGACAGCCATGTCTGAGCCTGAGCAGGGAACGTCTCCCATGGAGGAACTCTGTGCACACCTGGCAGGATTGACTGAAGCAGTCAAGAATCTGCAGCAAGGATACACCAGGCTGGAGGAACGAGTGTTAACCTTGTCTAATCCCATTGGGGCTCAGGGAGTCCCTTCTGCTTCTGCTCCTTCAGTCGGGCCTTCCTCAACAGTGGTGATGCTCCCTCCAGAACCCAAGGTCCCGACGCCTGAACGTTTTTCCAGGAAATCGCCTCAAATTCAGAGCTTTCCGCAACTCCTGTGAACTGTTCTTTGCTCTTCAGCCACGTACCTTTTCCCTTGAGGCTACTAAGGTGGGCTACGTAATCTCTCTGCTTTCTGGTGACCCCCAAACTTGGGCCCACCGCCTCTTGGAGCAAAAGGACGTATCCTTGACTAATCTGTCTGCCTTCTTTGACGCACTAGGTCAGCTGTATGATGACCCCCAGCTGTCCGTGACTGCAGAAACAGCTTTGCACACCCTTCAGCAGGGTCGCAGGGCTGCAGAGGACTATGTGGCGGAATTCAGAAAGTGGAGTGTAGACACGAATTGGAATGATGCGGCTCTCCGCTATCAGTTTCGAATGGGACTTTCTGACTCTCTGAAAGATGAATTGGCCAGGGTGGGTACCCCACAGACTTTGAACGCATTGATCGATCTAACCATCCAGATCGATCGACGTCTAAGAGAACGAAGGACTGAGAGAGCGATGGGAACCTCTCGCCCAACTTGGGTTACCCCTAAAGTGCCCCATCATACATCACCAGCACCACCAATGTCTACTTTTAACCCACCTGAGCCAATGCAATTAGGGGTTCTGCGGCTTTCCCTTACTCAGGAAGAACGACAACGTCGTCGAGTGAAAGATCTGTGCCTGTATTGTGGGGAACCTGGGCACTATGTCAGGAACTGTCCCCTTAAACTCCGTAAGTGCCTATCTCTGTCCCCTGACTATGCTGTGCCTCTGGTTAAGAACACTACTCACCTTGCTCTCTCTCTCCTGTTACAGCTTCCAGGAGAGACCCTGCAAATAGCCGCCATTATTGACTCTGGAGCTTGCAGTTGTTTCATGGACTCTCTTTTTGCTACCCAACACCGGATACCTCTGTTGCCTAAAACCCATGGACTTTCCATTCATCTAGCTGATGTAACGGCCATTAAATCAGGGCCTGTTACCCAAGAGACTGTTCCAATACCCGTGTCCATCTCCAATTCTCATCAAGAACTGTTACGCCTAGATATCATCGCTTCACCTATGTTCCCCATAATCCTCGGCATGCCATGGTTACAGGCCCACAATCCTGACATTAATTGGATCACTGGTGAGGTTACCTTTTCCTCCCCATATTGCCAACAGTCTTGTAAACTTCAGGACACTCAGAAGAATCCTACCTTGCTCTGTTTAAACACAGATCCTAGTCTGCACCTTTCCATCCCTTCTGCATATCATGATTTCTTAGATGTATTCAGCAAGCAGGGGGCAGAGGTCTTACCCCCTCACCGGGCCTATGACTGTCCTATCGAATTACTCCCCGGTGCCGAGATACCTTTTGGAAGAATATTTCCTTTAACGGAAGTGGAACAAGGGGCTTTAAAAGAATATATCGATGAGAATCTAAAGAAAGGCTTCATTCGTCCATCCACGTCTCCAGCAGGTGCAGGTATCTTCTTCGTACAAAAGAAAGACAAGACCCTCAGACCATGTGTAGATTACCGTGAGCTGAACAAAATCACTGTAAAGAACCGTTACCCTCTTCCTCTGGTACCAGAGCTGTTCCAAAGACTTGGGACAGCTACCATATTCACTAAGCTTGACCTCCGCGGAGCCTACAATTTGGTTCGTATTAGGGACGGAGACGAATGGAAGACCGCCTTTCGTACCCGTTATGGACATTTTGAATACCTTGTGATGCCGTTTGGGCTGTGCAATGCTCCTGCTACATTCCAGTACTTCATCAATGATGTTTTACGAGACTTTCTAGATCTGTTTGTTATCGTCTATTTAGACGACATACTAATTTTCTCTTGTTCCCTTGAATCCCATCGCAGGCACGTCAGAAGTGTATTGGCCCGGCTTCGACAACACGGTCTATATGCAAAAGCTGAGAAATGTGAATTTGAACAGGAAAGTATTCCATTTTTGGGGTTAATCATTTCCAGCAAGGGCATTAAGATGGACCCCCAAAAGGTCACTGCAGTACTAGACTGGCCAGTCCCAACAGATAAAAAGGGGATCCAGCGATTCGTTGGGTTCGCTAATTTCTACCGCAAATTTATTAAGGGGTTTTCAGCCATCATCACACCCATCACACAGCTAACTAAACAGGGTACTCGTTTTCACTGGTCTGCTGAGGCTCAAAAGGCTTTCGAGACTCTCAAGGGCCTTTTTACCTCTGCTTCCGTACTAAAACATCCAGATTCCTCTCTGCCATTTGTACTAGAGGTGGACGCATCCGAAATTGCGGTAGGGGCAGTGTTGTCCCAAAGACAGGGAACTAAGGCCCTGTTATATCCTGTGGCCTTCTTCTCTCGTAAATTGTCCACGGCAGAGAGAAATTATGATGTAGGTGACAGAGAATTATTGGCTATTAAATCCGCGTTGGAGGAGTGGCGCTATCTGCTAGAGGGTGCCGCTCATCCAGTCTTAATTTTTACAGATCATAAGAACCTGGAGTATTTGAGGTCTGCAAAAAGGTTGAAGCCACGCCAAGCCAGGTGGGCCCTCTTTTTCTCCAGGTTCTCTTTTCATGTCACTTATCGCCCTGGTTCCAAGAATACCAAGCCTGATGCCCTATCCAGGATGTTTCACAAGCCCCAAGAGGTTTCCCCTCCGGACACCATTCTGTCCCCGGGGAATTTTCTTTTGCTTCAGGGAGATTTGCTTTCCCGGATTAAGCAGGCTTCCGCAGAATTGGGGTCTTCCATTAGGCCAGAACTCCAAGTTAAAGATGGGTTATTATGGCACGAGAATAGGATTTTTATACCTGAAGAACTACGAGTTTCAGTACTAGAACTCTGTCATGATCATGCTTTTGCTGGGCATTTTGGAGTGGCTAAAACTACTGATCTGGTACAGCGTACCTTTTGGTGGCCTCAGTTACGTGATGATTGTAAGAGATTTGTCGAATCCTGTACCACCTGTATCAGAAACAAGGGGCACAGGACCAAGGCATGGGGTTTGCTAAAGCCATTACCTGTCCCAGATAGGCCTTGGAAGATGCTTTCTATAGATTTTATTGTGGAATTACCTCCGGCTGGGGGTTTCACCTCAATTTTTGTCATAGTAGACCGGTTGTCGAAGATGGCCCACTTTGTCCCAATGAAGGGCACTCCCTCAGCTACAGAGACGGCACAGGCATTCATTAGAGAAGTCATCAGGCTCCATGGGGTACCAGCTAATATCGTTTCAGATCGGGGGGTACAGTTTACCTCCCGATTCTGGAGGTCTCTATGCAAAACATTGAAGATTGAACTCTCATTTTCATCTGCTTACCACCCCCAGACTAATGGGCAAACAGAGAGAACAAACCAGACTCTTGAACAATATTTACGCTGTTTTTCTTCATTTGCCCAGGATGATTGGATTTCTGTTCTTCCATTGGCCGAGTTTGCCTACAACAACTCTATTCATTCCGCTATCAAACAAACCCCATTTTTTGCAAATTATGGTTACCACCCTTCTTTTCTGCCTAATTCTCTTCCAGAGTGCACAGTACCCGCAGTTCAGGAGAGGCTGGACTTCTTCACTTCCAACAATCAAGTTTTGCAGGAGACCATGACCAGGACCCAGGAGTATAATAAAGCAACTTTTGATAAGAAGAGACGAGGTGAGCTGTTACTTACACCCGGGGACCAGGTATGGTTATCTACAGTAAATCTCAGGATGGCCTGTCCATCAAAGAAATTGGGTCCCAAGTTCCTTGGCCCATTCCCTGTTAAGCGAAGGATTAATGAGGTGGCATACGAACTTGAACTCCCGGATTCATTAAAAGTGCATCCAGTATTTCATGTGTCTCTACTCAAACCCTCTGTTTCTAACCCATTTCCAGGCCGAAGTACGGATCCTCCTGATCCAATTTTGGTGGATGGGGAGGAGGAATTCGAGGTGGAGGCTATCATGGACCATAGGAGAAGAGGCAACCAAAATCAATTTTTGATAAAATGGAGAGGGTTCGGCCCAGAAGAAAATTCTTGGGAACCCGAGGATAATATTCATGCTAAAAATCTTTTACAATCTTTTAAAAGAGCCCATCCGGAGAAATTCCTTCAAAGGGGCATCCGGAGGCTGCCCCTTGGGGGGGGGCAATGTCATGAAGATCCTGCCAATAATCAGCGATCCAGACGCAGGGGGACACGGCCGCGGGTTCCACTGCGCATGCGCACGCGTTCACGGGTGCTGTCACGCACGGGCACGCGCGCGCGCACTCCCGCTAGTGCCAGGCGGGCTATTTAAACCGGCCTGTCACACTCCATCCCCGCTGTCTGCTCTACAGCGTTCCGTGTGCCTTAACCTGATCTGACCTGTGTACTCTGCTATCTGACCCGGCTTCCTGTTAGACCATCCTGCTATCCGCCTGCACCAGACCCTCTTGGCTTGCCTGACCATCCCTCTGTGTTGTCCCTGGTACCTCTGCTGATCGACGGATACCGACCTCTGGCTTGTTTGACCACCCTTCAGTCTGACACCTGTATCCAGCGTTCCAGTCTACTACCTGCTGCTTGTTCCTGGTTCCAGTCCAGCGTTCCAGTCTACCTGCTGCCTTGTTCCTGGTTCCAGTCCAGCGTTCCAGTCTACTACCTGCTGCTTGTTCCTGGTTCCAGTCCAGCGTTCCAGTCTACTACCTGCTGCCTTGTTCCTGGTTCCAGTCCAGCGTTCCAGGCTACTACCTGCTGCCTTGTTCCAGGTTCCAGTCCAGCGTTCCAGGCTACTACCTGCTGCCTTGTTCCAGGTTCCAGTCCAGTGTTCCAGGCTACTACCTGCTGCCTTGTTCCAGGTTCCAGTCCAGTGTTCCAGGCTACTACCTGCTGCTTGTTCCAGGTTCCAGTCCAGCGTTCCAGGCTACTACCTGCTGCTTTGTTCCTGGTTCCAGTCCTGCTTACTTACCCGCTTACTTACCTGCTTCCTTATCTGCTGTGACTCCGGGACCTCTCTGCGATTCAGCGTCCTCTTCAGCTTCTGGACCCAGAGGGTGTCACCACTCCTGAACTTCCGGTGACTGTCGATCCTGCCAGGCACCCATACCACTCCTCACTCCTGGCCTTCTGTCTCCATTCCAGAGGAACAGGAGTGGGAGCTGTAAGGGAGGTCCTTCTCTGCACTTCAGGCTCACAACCCACCAGGTACGTGACAACTGGTCTATACTCTGTAATCATTGGAACGATGGCCACAGGCGGCTCATTTTCCTACACGGATGAAGATGCAGCTTGGATCTACACGGGCACTACGGGATCCAGGGATTTCCTCATTGAGAGTTCATCCCCACAACTGACACGTAAGTTGGAGAAATCATTGCAACAACCTACATCAATGGAGTTACACGAGATAACGTTGGCTGAGTATTACAAGTCACAGCTGATACCTTACAGACTCAGGGTACGCATAGTGCCGACTTTATTTGCCCAAAATGAGGATTTCAAGAAAAGATTCACACAGATCATTAACAAATGCTCATTTGATTTAATTACTTTGACAGTGGAATTTCTACAAATGAAACGCATCAAGATCTCAAAGGATATTGCTGCCCTAGAGAGACAATTATCTGATTTAACAAGACAAGAGGAGTTTCTTAAAACCAAACAAACTCTTAATGATAAATTACTCCTACATAGGAAGAACATTGATCAGGATCATGATGATTATAATAACAATCGGGTGTACACTTGGGCGGAGCCCAATCGCTTCCGAACCAGATTTAGAAATCCACGACGGAACCAACAATTATCCACCTCCAATTCATCAATTGTTTCTACAGGCTCCTCCACCAATGCTCCTAGAGGGTCTTTTTTGGAACATGGTCCCCCAAGTTCAAACACAGGAGGAGAGGAGGCAAGAAGAACCAAAAGCGTAACAACAAAAGCTATTGTGACTAGGAACAGGAACAGACAGAGGACTTAACTACATGTGTGGTACATAATATTTCATCTATTTCTTTAAATGATACAGAGTTGCAGGTTTTGAAGGTCTTAATTTCTGTCCTAAAGCTAAGATGAATACATTCGTACTAAGGTAGGATTTGTATTGTTTTTTTTTAGACATGTTAGTTTAAAGGGGTTGTAAAGGTAAAAGTTTTTTTACCTTAATGCATTCTATGCATTACGGTGAAAAAACATCCGACAATACCGGCCCCCCCAGCCCCCCGTTTTACTTACCTGACCCGTCGAACCCCCAACATCCTCTTCGCTGCTCAGCCTGGCCGTTGATTGGTTACAGTGGATGGATTGAAAGCAGCGCAGCCATTGGCTCGCACTGCTGTCAATCACATCCAATGACGAGGCGCGACGGGGGCGGGGCCGAGTGATACAGTGAGTGGCTATGGCCGCCTGCTGTATCACGGGAGCGCACCTGCAAGCACTCAACACCATGCGAGGGAGCTCGCATGAAGGTATTGAGTCCTTGTGGGGGGGAGCCGAGACAGACGCAGAGGGACCCCAGAAGACCAGGTTCGGGGCCACTCTGTGCAAAACGAGCTGCACAGTGGAGGTAAGTATAACATGTTTGTTATTTTAAAAAAAAAAAGAAATTATCTTTGGTGATCCTTTAAAGTCGCTTTTTTCCTCCAGACCTGCTGTGTATAATGCTAGCTCCAAAGCTTTATCTATCTCTAATTTAGAGTTAAAAAAACAAAAGTTCCACTTACATCTTGTGCAGCGGCTGATTTGTTTATTAACAAAGTCAAGGAGGATATCAATCTTTTCTTGCATAATCAATCCAGGAGGTCCATATACTAAACAATTTAAGTCGGGATGAAGCTACAGTTCTTGCTGCTTTGTCTACACGGAAGGAAATCACTGTCAAGCCTGCCCATAAGGGGGTCTCGATAGTGATAATGGATACAGACCAATATGAGAGGGAGATTTACAGACAATTGGCAGATACCAATGTATATATACGTTTGGAGACTAATCTCACATTTCAAGTTTTAAATAGAATAAAAACCATTGTAGGACAGGCAGTACGACAAAACATTATTGACATTAATACACAAACTTATTTGATTTCTGAACATCCTGTTCCCTCGATCATTTATGTATTACCTAAAATACACAAAGATCCAAAGAATCCCCCTGGTCGTCACATTGTGTCCAGCACTGATTCAGTGACTATGCCATTAGGTAAATATCTGGACAAGTGTCTAACACTGTTAATTGTCCACACTCGTTCGTATATACGAGATACCCAGGATTTTTTGAATAATATTCAAAATCTGAAAATTCCACCTGGCACAGTGCTGGTCACATGTGACGTGGCCAATATGTATACAGCCATTCCACACACTCTTGGTTTAGAAGCATGTCAATGATTATTAAACAATTCCCCAAAAAATTCTAAAGTCACACCTGAGGATAGATTCAGGAGGGAATGGCCTAGAGCTCTGCAAATGGACATTACGGACAATCAATGGACAACAGTGTGTATTCTCTCACACAAATGCTCCATTAGCACCAAGACACAGGAGACAGCGTACAAACTTCTGTCTCATTGGTACGCCACCTTTGCGAAACTTAAAAGATGGTTTCCTAATATGTCCGACAGTTGCTGGAGAGGTGGAAGGGAGACTGGCAGCCTTTTACACATATGGTGGCAATGCCCGGTGCTTGATGCCTTTTGGAGCAAAGTTAGGGTAACTATAAGACAAATCACAGAGACTCACACTAGACGCAGCTTGCTGTCCTATTCACAGCTCCAACTTCCCATATAGATGATACAAGAAATCCCTAATGAAACACCTGCTAAACGGCGCTAAGGCCTTAATACTGCTCCTTTGGAAGAGCACCAAGCTCCATCAATACAAGATTGGCTTAAGAAAGTTTCCGAGATTGGTCGGATGGAAGACACACTAGCACAAACCTCAGATAATGTGGAAAGATACCATAAAACTTGGTCCCCATGGCTTACTTTCAAAGTCTCAGCTGACTATAAATGCCTAATGAGCTGTTAACATCCAATTGGATAACCCAGCAACAACATAAAAACGGGTCCACGCAAAAAACGTACGAACAGGGAAAGAATCATACCCAAACACAACTTATTCTCTCCATCCTTCCTTCTTCTTACTTTTCCCTTTTCCTTTTCTGGTCCTCTATACCTGTTTACCATTGTGAAATCAAAGCTAAATGTCTTGGCATGTATCACTCAATTAAGGTAATAATTGTCTTAGGCAACTTGTTTGGTTAGAGGTGGTCGGAGCCTCAGCAAAAATACAGGAGCTGTCTACCTCTAGATATTAAGAGAAATTAAGCTGATGTGTACTCAATGTTATATGACATTTCCATACACAATATGCCTTTCTACTGAATATCTTGTGATACTTACCTATGTACTTAAACCGATCTGGAAACACGCCTTGATTTGTTACACCGAATATGCTCTCAATAAACTTTTTGATGTTTAAAAAAAAGATAGTTCTAGAGAATTTTTTCCTATTTAAGGATATTTACAGCTCGCCGGAGCTGCGATGGGCTCAAATGTGGCACCCCCATATGCCAATGCAATTATGGACATGCTGGAAAAGGCATTTATCTATAATGGCAAATTGTTCAATGATAACTGTACAGTTTGGTACAGGTTCATTGATGACGCCTTTGCCATATGGGTAGGTGACCTTGATTCTCTATAATTGTTCAATTCATATTTAAATTGACTGACTCCTGGTTTAAAATTCAACATGTGCATCAGTCATGAGGAAACTCCATTTTTGGATAAATTGTTATCTATACAAGATGGACACATTATCAGTGATCTATATAGAAAACCAACTGACCAAAGTCAATTATTAAAATTTTCTAGCTTCCATCCCCCGGAGGTTTTTACATCTATCCCCTGGAGTCAATTCAAACGGGTAGCAAGGATCACTAGCAATTCTGACACTTGGGGAAATAAGACTAAATGAAATGGAAGACAGGCTGCGACAGCGAGGATATCCAGGGATACGGTTCATAGGGAACATATCAATTTACATGATAACACTAAAATCCAGGCTTCGGTCGCAGAATGCCTTTCATTTCTCAATTTCACCCATTTTCTAACAAAATTAATAACATTATTAAAAAACACTAGTCGATTCTGGATAGCAGTTACCCTTCGGTCCCAGAGTTTTACCAGCCCCCTCTACCCTCATACCGTCGAGGGAAGATTATTTATGATAAATTAGTCAAATCTGACCAAAATTCTGCACCTACTCCTCATGAGACTTTTCGGTACCTAAAAACAAGGGATCTTTCCCTTGCCTTTGCTGTATACAATGTACTAGTATGATTAAGGGCAAAAGTTTTTCACATCTCCAAAAAGGTTATGATATATCAATAAAAGACTATTATACCTGCCAATCTTCCTACGTCATATACATCATCAAATGCCCATGTGGCCTCTTCTATGTGAGGGAGACCACACAGAAAATAAATGATCGTATCGCGAGACACAAATACCCCATTAGGGATAAGTTGGACAAATTACCACTAGCTAGACATTTATAGAAAAAGGCCATACGGTTTCGCAACTTAGATTTATGGTCATTGATCGTGTGTCAATAAACAGATGGGGGGGGGGGTAATAGGGAATTGGAGTTGAGAAAAAGAGAAGTTAATTGGACACATCGGCTTGATATCCTTCAACCTGAAGGGTTAAATTCAGATTTTGATTTGTATTTATTTCTCTAAAATGGTATACTTTTTATTTTTTATGTTTTTATATGAATCACATGGGCATGCACACTATTGATTAGGTTTACAGATCACAGTTTATCTACATATATTTTTTTCATGTATATAAATTTTGTTTTTTATTTATTTAATATTATTAATTATTTTTGTGTGTATATATTAAACCTAATTTTTTTACTTTTTTTTATCAATTTATATATTTTTACACATTTTTATTTTTATTTTTTGTTTTTCTATATAGGATTCCTGATTGATATAATCTGTGAAGTGTGGGAATATTGTCATACCTGTTGATCTTTTGTTCCAAGATTGTATTACAGTCAAGTCCATAAATATTGGGACATCGACACAATTCTAATCTTTTTGGCTCTATACACCACCACAATGGATTTGAAATGAAACAAACAAGATGTGCTTTAACTGCAGACTTTCAGCTTTAATTTGAAGATATTTACATCCAAATCAGGTGAACGTTGTAGGAATTACAACAGTTTGTATATGTGCCTTCCACTTTTTAAGGGACCAAAAGTAATGGGACAATTGGCTGCTCAGCTGTTCCATGGCCAGGTGTGTGTTATTCCCTCATTATCCCATTTACAAGGAGCAGATAAAAGGTCCAGAGTTCATTTCAAGTGTGCTATTTGCATTTGGAATCTGTTGCTGTAAACTCTCAATATGAGATCCAAAGAGCTATCACTATCAGTGAAGCAAGCCATCATTAGGCTGAAAAAAAAAAACAAACCCATCAGAGAGATAGCAAAAACATTAGGTGTAGCCAAGTCAACTGTTTGGAACATCCTTAAAAAGAAAGAACGCACTGGTGAGCTCAGCAACACCAAAAGACCCGGAAGACCACGGAAAACAACTGTGGTGGATGACCGAAGAATTCTTTCCCTGGTGAAGAAAACACCCTTTACAATGGTTGGCCAGATCAAGAACACTCTCCAGGAGGTAGGTATATGTGTGTCAAAGTCAACAATTAAGAGAAGACTTCACCAGAGTGAATACAGAGGGTTCACCACAAGATGTAAACCATTGGTGAGCCTCAAAAACAGGAAGGCCAGATTAGAGTTTGCCAAACAACATCTAAAAAAGCCTTCACAGTGACAGATGAGACCAAGATCAACTTGTACCAGAGTGATGGGAAGAGAAGAGTATGTAGAAGGAAAGGAACTGCTCATGATCCAAAGCATAGGACCTCATCAGTGAAGCATGGTGGTGGTAGTGTCATGGCGTGGGTATGTATGGTTGCCAATGCAACTGGTTTTCTTGTATTTATTGATGATGTGACTGCGGATAAAAGCAGCAGGATGAATTCTGAAGTGTTTCTAGCAATATTATCTGCTTATATCCTGCAAAATGCTTCAGAACTCATTGGACGGCGCTTCACAGTGCAGATGGACAATGATCCCAAGCATACAAAGAGTTTTTTAAGGGAAAGAAGTGGAATGTTATGCAATGGCCAAGTCAATCAACTGACCTGAGTTCGATTGAGCATGTATTTCACTTGCTAAAGACAAAACTGAAGGGAAAATGCCTCAAGAACAAGCAGGAACTGAAGGCAGTTGCAGTAGAGGCCTGGCAGAGCATCACCAGGGATGAAACCCAGCATCTGGTGATGTCTATGCCTTCCAGACTTCAGGCTGTAATTGACTGCAAATGGTTTGCAACCAAGTATTAAAAAGTGAAAGTTTGATGGATGATTGTTAATCTGTCCCATTACTTTTGGTCCCTTAAAAAATGGGAGGCACATATACAAACCGTTGTAATTCCTACACCGTTCACCTGATTTGGATGTAAATACCCTCAAATTATAGCTGAAAGCCTGCAGGTAAAGCACATCTTGTTAGTTTCATTTCAAATCCATTGTGGTGGTGTATAGAGCCAAAAAGATTAGAATTGTGTTGATGTCCCAATTTTTATGGATCTGACTGCATATTATGTATTCACCAAATGTTTCACACAATGATCTATCAATTAATTGATTCCAGATTGTTTGATTGTTTAACAGACTGCTGATGAGCTCTATATATATTGTTCCATGTATGTGGTCATTTATAGGCATGAGGTTTTGAAGAAGGGCGTGATCTGTATTAGTCCAAAACTGTTATCATGACTGCCTGAATTTTTTGATGTTTTAAACATCTTCATTAAAACTTTTTTTGTGCAGCAATCCTACTTGATTTATTCTATATATATAGAGAGAAAGATTTTTTTTGATTATGAAGGAAAGAAAAAAAAGCAGGACCTAGGAGGAACGCAGTGGTTGCTACTACAACCACCATGGAGAAATCCATGATGGAAAAAGAAAGTGTCAACAGAGAGGAGAAACTCTGCTGTGAAACATCTGAAAGGCCAAATCTAAAGACCAGAAAGCGGAGCAGTGAGGAAATATTCTATGACACTAAGGAGGAAGCAGAAGAGTCAGACAAGACTTTGATGAAGTTGAGCAGCGAGGAAACGTTTTATAGAACCGAGGCAGCACAGAACTAGGTAGAGGAGACAGCTGAGTCTCCAAGGAAGCAAAGAAGAGTTGAAGAAGATAACATCTCTGTAGATAAGACAGCCATGTCTCTGAGGAAAAGGAAAGGAGTGGATTGTAAGGAGATTCTATATTACATTTCATTATTGATTAATTGTTGATTTCACCCTGTTCATGATATATTCAGGGTTTTTTGCTTTAAATCAGATTTTGCTTGTTTAATCAGAAAAATATGATTATATTTTTCTGAAGGTCTTGTGATCTTACTAAATATACCAGACTGACCAATTTTCCTCTTTTCCATGCCCAGCAGAGGAAGCATCTGCTATGTGGTTTTATCTCGGTACTTTTTTTGGTACTTATTTGCAGCTTAAGGAAGCTGCGGTTGTCCGGCAGACAAGTGACACAGGGTGAGGAATTTTTTGACCTATTAACTTGAACAACATGTATGGGTCACCATTTTTGATATCACAAGACATCACAAGATGTAGAAATTAATAATGTTTGGAAATTACCGAATATGCTAATATGTATTATGATTTTGAGTGGCCCCAAAATTGTGGGCAGAGTCTTGTAAAGACAGCATAAAAAAGCAAATCCAAAAAATAAAGACTTGTAATCATTTCAGCATACCTACCTGTGTGTATGTGTCATTGATTAACCGCCGGCGAGGACTTCCACTAAGCCACATCCCAAGTGCCTAGGCCACAAGGAGAAGACGAAGCGCCTAACAGTTTTTGGTACCAGGAAGTGGGGTATTTTGAAACAGGTAAGACATTTTTATACCTTTTTGCCTATTTTCTGGTAACTGGTATTGATGCTTGCCTTGTTCAAATAGCCTTGTATGTCCACCCACTTACATAAACTGTGCCTTCGCAACGGGCTAGGCTGGCCCCTTGGAGGGTTAAAGAAGGGCTCGCAGAGGTTTATTTTGGTTTTTTTAAGTAGTCTGACTAGGCTGGTCTGACTGTAGAGATATATATGTGTGTTTAAAACTCGGGAAGTATAGAATACGCCCGTAGTATAAGGAGTGGCTTAGTGGACGCCCAATTTTTGGGGAAAATATTGAAAAGTGCACTTATTATACTCATTATAACATGTTCATATAAATGTAACTTTATCATGCCACTGTATATATAAGATTTTGTTTGTTTTCTTGCTTGTTTTTTTTCTAGGTAACACCGTAAGTATTTAGAGTGTATAGAGTATTAGAGAGTTAGAGATAAGTGTATGATAATATATGTGTATGACAACTGAATTTAAAGTATTGTATTGATTTAGAGGGATTTTGTTGATATTGTATTACACATATATGTACTAAATGAACAGCCTAGGACAGGAGCCTGATTGTAGTGAGATAGCGCCCACCTGCCCACGTTGCACCTTTGGTCTACTGTTTCTTAATATTGATAGGACGTGGATTCTGCTCACTACCAGACCAACCGGATTTTCATACCGGCTTGGTGCAAGGGGGGTCTATCCCACCGCAAGAAGGGGCACTGTACGCCGGGTACTAAGAGTTAATCTTCATAGCTATTTCAGCCCCACTGCCATAAGAGACCAAGGGACTTACTCCCAAGTCAGGGAACAGATTATAGCACAAACAGGTTGCTTTCATCTCTGTCCCTGTACTAGTCATACACTTCCAAGGTTGTTAGATGGGGAATTCTGCAGCAACCCAGACCATGGCCAATCCATCTCCCTATGAGTATGTTAAAAACACACTGCCGGGATCACAGGTAGAACCGTTTTGGACACAGGTCAGAGACAGGTGCCAACAGCTGGGGATACATGACCCAGGGCCAGTGGGACCCTGTTCTGAGGATGAGTGGAAGGAAGTGAGCAAGGTGTGTCAGGTACACAAGCACTCCTACCCACCTGGGAAATGGGAAGACATCCAGTATATGAAAAATTGTTACAAAATATGGAATAAATGCTTAGCCAAATATAAAACAGAGTATGTAACTAAAGCCCCCACACCAAAACCTGTAAATTCACCCACCCTTTCTCAGCAACCCGAAGCACCCCCCCCTTATGTGATGGTTAAACAGGAGGATGGAACATTGGGTCCATGTCTTCAGCTGTACCCATCCTTGGATCCAGCAGTATTAGCTACCATGGTACATAGTGCAGCTGATCAGGCGCAGGTTACACGATGGGAAAACGAAAGTAGAAACAGGAAAGAGGAAGTCCGGGTGGAAGGTATACGTAGGAGAGAAGAAGAGAGAATTAGGAAGTTAGATCCGAAGGAGAGGGAATTAGAAGAGAAGTTAAAAGAGCTCAAGGAAAGGGAGGAAGAGTTAGAACGTTACAAAAGAGAGCTAGATAAGAGGGATGGTGAGATGAGAGAGTATTCTGTGATAGCTAAGGAAGAAAGGATACAAAGGAAAAGGGAAGATTTAGAGGCGTACGAGAGGAAACTGGAGAAAAAGGCAAGAAGGATTAAGGAGGCTGAAGAAAAGATAATTTCACAGCCATCCACCACACTCAGAAGCCAGAAACCCCCACAGGAGGAAAGGGAGCAGGGTGAATCCTCTACTGAGGAAAGAGAAATGGAGGTGGACCAGGAAACTCTAGGTGCCACCTTTAAAGCACCACTCATGGATATAGGGGAGACGGAAGTCCATCTTCCCTTACCCCTAGGCACACTGTCAAAGATAAAGGAGTTATGCCCCAGCCCAAAGAAAAGCCCTAGAGAGGCTGGTGCTTTCCTTGCAAAATACAGTGCAGGGACAAGCCTGGATAAGGAAGATATAGCAGGGATTCTTAGTATAGTTGACCCTGACAGCCCAGAGGGGCATCCCGTAGAGGCCTTATGGACAGCCCACATAGAAGAGAATAAAGATTGGGTGTCTTTTTGGAAAGGTATGGGGAATCATTGGTCTACTATATACAAGGGTTCATCTGCACTTCAGGAACTTGTCCTAGCAAAACAGGGACCGAAGGAAAAGTTCTATGAATTTTGTACCCGGGTATATAGTCTGTGGAAAGCAGTAGATAACGCCAACCCCCAATTGTTCACCACCACCATTATGGCTGGTGGCGATACGAAGGTGACACAGTTGCTTAAATTCACTAATCCAAAATGGGCAGAACAACCCCCAGATGAATTTATGAAAGATGCTAGGTCACGAGAAACATCAGGGGTATTTGAACAGAAGGGTGGTATTTTTCCCTCCATAACACCAACCCAGACTCTGCCAACTGGTGGGGCCCCGCCCACCCACATAATGACAATGCAACCTTATCCACCAATGCAATCTTATCCCCCAGACCAGGTTTACCCACCAGACCAGGGGTGCTTTAACTGTGGGGAACTGGGGCACTGGAAGTCCCAATGTCCCTACAGAATTAGAACAAACGCCCAGAGAGGAAGGGGTAGGAATCTTAACACCGCCCTCCGTCGCCTTCAGGATATCAGATATCCACCCCCACCACAACTCCAACCACCCCCACCACAACCCCAACCACCCCCACCACAACCCCAATATCAGCCTCAACCTCACAGACCACCCCCACGCATTCCGATGCAGTGGCCATCCGCTCGGCGGACACCACAATAGGGATGCCAAGAGTATGTCCCGTCCCTCAGCCTTGTGTGTTATAATCCATCATGGAAAAGTCTTCCACAGGTACTATTGCGGGTAGACAATCACCTGATATGTCTACTTCTGGATTCAGGGGCTACATTCAGTAGTTTGAATGATGCCATATATGACACACCGCACTGCACTGAGGGAAACTCTATTGGTATAAATGGGACATCAGTTACCCACCCCATCACTCCACCATTGCCCGTGGCTACTCCAGAAGGGCAGGAACTGTGCACTCAGAGTTTTGCTGTCCTTGTGGATTGCCCAGTATCTTTAATGGGGAGGGACCTACTCTCAAAACTGAATATCACCATTAAATTTGACAGAGGGGGCTCCCTCACTGCCAACTCACCGTTCTGTGATTTACATGCCCCAAAGAGACACACTTTCAGGGGACTCTTTGCATCATTGCCACCCACACTAGAAACACATGCCATATGGGCAGACAACAAAGGGAGTGTGGGTTTTATCAACTGTACACCCTACACACCACAAATGCGTCCAGACGCTGTAGTACAATATCACAAGCAGTACCCCCTGCCACTTGAAAAAATTGAAGGCATCACACCATTAATCAATGATTACATAGCAAAAGGGATTCTGAAACACATCATAAGCCCCTGGAATACACCAATCTACCCTGTGAAAAAGGCAAATGGGGAATGGAGGCTTGTACAGGACCTAAGGGCCGTGAACAAGCAGGTGATACCTCTGCCACCTTTGGTGGCAGATATTTCTTTCATCTTTTTGAAAATACCTGCTGATTCCCTTTGCTACACAGTAGTAGACCTGGCGAACGCCTACTTTAGCATCCCGATCGATGATGGGGTATCGCCCATGTTCTCATTCTCATGGGGGGGGAAAAAGCAGTTGACCTGGTCAAGATTACCTCAGGGGTATGTGGACAGTCCCGCAGCCTTCTCCATGGTCCTTAATGAGACAATTAAGTCATGGACTGCTGAGCGCGGGTCGGTGCTAATACAGTATGTGGACGACTTGCTCCTGTGCAGTCGATCTGCTGAAGATTGTGCGGTCGATTCCACATCTCTGTTACATCACCTGGCCAGGTGTGGCCACCTAGCATCGAGAAGGAAAATTCAATGGTGTCAAAGTCAGGTAGAATACCTGGGATGCATTCTGAAGGAGGGAACCAGGCTGGTATCCCCCAAACGTGCCGCAGCCCTGCAGGCTCTCAGTCCTCCAAGAGACAAAGCAACTTTGCTCTCATTCTTGGGTGCAATTGTATATTGCCGCCAATGGATCCCAGATTGTTCATATTATGATGGCATTCTGAGGGAGGCTACCTTGTCCACCGCCCCAAAGACAGTAGATTGGACATCAGAAAGGCTCTGTGCATTTCAGGCCTTGTTAAAAAGTCTGACTCAGGCCCCCGCCCTGGGATTGATAGAATATGGCAAACCCTTTCAATTATACTGTGTGGTATCAGGAAATTCTTTTGCTGCGGTTTTGACACAGCAACATGGAACCGGGTACCGACCAGTCTCCTATCTCTCAAAAAAGTTGCCTACCCAAGTACAGGGGATGCCATCCTGTCTACAAAACCTTGCTGCTTGTGCTATGGCAGTTCAGGAGGCTAACAAATCAGTATTAGGCCATGAACTGACTCTCTACACTACTCATTCAGTAACTCACCTTCTACAGAACATGAACACACAGCATATGACAGCACAAAGGCTTAGTGGGTATGAGATCACACTTCTGAATACTGATAACCTCACCCTCAAACACGCACCACCAAGTAATCCCACTGTCCGTCTTTTACATTCTTTGCTCAAACTGCCACGAGACCCTGATCAGAAGCACAATTGTGTTGAACAGGTTGCAGCAATAACCAGCCCTCGCCCAGATCTCACTGACATACCCTTACCAGGAGTACAGGACGTCTTCATAGACGGCAGTTGTACTCGCCCCTCTGATGCAACATTCCTGACAGGGTATGCCATTGTCCAACTACCTGATGTGGTGTTGGAAGCAAAAGCCTTACCACCCTCCTCTGCACAGGTAGCAGAATTGGAGGCACTCACAAGAGCTTGCATCCTTTTCTCTGATGAGGAGGTAAACATCTACACAGATAGTAGGTACTCTTTTGGTGTAGCGCACGACTATGGCGTAATCTGGGCGAATAGAGGATTTAAAACCGCTGACAACAAGCCAATCGCTAACTCCACGCAAATTAAAGCACTCCTGCAAGCGATTCTTCTCCCAAAAAGGATAGCGGTCGTCAAAGTAAAAGCACATTCATCAGATAACAGCAGAGTTTCCAAAGGAAACGCTCTGGCAGACAGGGAAGCAAAAAAAGCCGCTGCCCTGCACATTGGTCAGCCAGCCCCCACAACAATGTTCTTCAAAGAACATTTTACATCACCCAACTTTAAAACCGTTGTGGCACAAATACAGGGATTAGCTACAGAGGAGGATGTTTCTTTTTGGGTCAAGGATGGCTTGACCAAGGACCAAGAAGGTCTTTGGTCAAAAGAGGGGAAGATATTGGGAATACCAGAATCAAGCAGTGTTCTCATACTTTCCTATCTCCATGGTCCAGGACATATAGGTACCACCGCCCTAACAAACATATACACAAAGTGTTTCTGCACAAACAACTTAAGTAAACAGGCGAAACTCCTCACCAGCAGTTGTCTGACCTGTGCACAAAACAATGTCCAAGGGAAAAATCATGGATTACATGGCCATCTGCCCTCACCCTTGGGTCCCCTAACAGATTTGCAAATAGACTTCACACACATGCCCAAACAAAGAGGTAATTTGAAATGCCTTTGCGTAATCGTATGCAAATGGTCGGGCTGGGTTGAGGGAATTCCTTGTATAGGTGAGACTGCTAAAATTGCTGCCAAGTGCCTATTGAACCATTGGGTTTGTAGGTTCGGAATACCAACGGCCATATGGTCAGATAGAGGGCCTGCCTTCAGCTCCTCTGTTACACAGACTTTAGCTAAGCTACTAGGCTTACAGTGGAAACTGCACATCCCTTACCACCCACAAAGTGCAGGAGTAGTGGAAAGAATGAATAGGAACATCAAGGACAAGTTAAAAAAGGCCACGGGGGGCACCATGAAAGGATGGTTGGATTACCTTCCTTCTGTCCTATTCCAGATCAGGACAACACCACATGCTAGAACAAAACTCTCACCCTTTGAGATTTTGATGGGAGTTCCTGCAAACATAGAGCTGCCCCTCTTAGATCAAAACACTGACATTAACATCTATTCTCAACAGGAAATGTACGTGAAAAATCTGGTAAGTATGCTCCAAGATATGAACGAACAAGTCTCTGTCACCTTTTCTCCTCTTTCAACAGAACCTACTCATCCCTTCATCCCAGGAGACAAAGTACTGGTGAAACAACTGGCACACAAAAAGAAGGTTGGACCCATTTTCACCGGACCCTGGAAAATAGAGAAGGTTTCCAGAACTGCTGTACTGACCGATCTAGGAAACACCTGGATCCACGCCAGCCGGTTAAAGAAGTGTCCACAGCAACCCCGGACCCCTGACCCTCCACCAGCATCCCAAGACTTCTCTCTACAGGAACCACGACCGGATTTGAAGGACGTTCAAGAAGGCATAAAACAAAAGTCTCTGGACGACGAGACGAATCCCCCACCAACAGGAAGAAACGTGTAACAGAACTTTGCACACAGTACCTGACAAAATGATTTCCACCTTTGTGTCAGGAAAAACATTATGCCTCTGGACATGTCTGATTCTGATAGTATTCCTACCTACTTGGTTAATAGCGAATTGTGTGTATTATCCAGGAGGTTTAGGGCTCCTAAAAGGGATTTGTGGAAAGGCCCAGATAGCCAAAGCACCTAGCATAAAATATAAAAGAAGTATGTCCTCCACTGAACCCCCTTCAGGTTTCACTGACAAGATGTCATTGTTGAGGTTTAAGTACAGTTATGCACAAAAGTCTGGTTTTGAGAAATGTTGGATATGTAGCAAACTCCACCCCAGTACAGCCAGAATCCCATTGATGGCCATTCCCTTAAACATCACTCCTTTTTTGAATGGAACACCCCCCATAACTCTTGCCAATGTCATAAGAAAAAGTCCCAATAAGCCCCTCAGTTTTCAAATTGTGGGCAGGAGCCACGCTCCAGATTGGTGTTTCATACTGGGAAACATTTCCAGGGGAGCTGAGGTGTGCAAACGGTCAAGACTTAATGTCTCCATGGCTTCCCTTACCGACAGCTCACTTTTTCACACCTCAGACCCTGTGATAAATGCTACCATCTATGACCTTTTTAATACTAGCTCCCACTCCATGGTCGCACAGTTATTGGCTCTGCTGATGGCATCTGGTCATTCAAAAGGTGCAAGGACCGTTGTTAGTCAACGACCTTTGGCATTAGGTAACACAACGTACATCTGTTGTGGTAAACTGCTTTGTTACCCATGGATTCCTGAAGAACCTCAGGGATGGTGCTACCTTGCTAAAATAGTTCCTATAATGGGAGTAGTTGGGGACAATGGGCAAGGACACCTACTTAAAGCTAGCACCCACCCAAGATACCCTCTAAAACATCTTGGAAAGAGAGAAATATTCCTAGAGAAAGATATGACCTGGGCTTGGTTCCCTTCCTGGACAGGTTGGGGAATAGATTTGATGAAGAGACTAAATAACTACACCTCAATCATTGATGAGATCTTGGAGAAGGACTCTGATGACATCTCAAAATTAAACCTAGAAACCAGAGCTATTAGAAAACAATTGGAGCTTCATGATCTTGCTATAGAAAGCATGAGCGCAGCCCTCACAGGCCTCTGTGAAATTACTGAGGACTATGAATGCTGCACGTGGATACACAACACGAGTATCGAGATCCCTGATTACTATGACATCATTACACAACACAGAAAAGAGGTAAACAAGCTACAACAGGATGCAAGGGATATTGGGAAAACATGGGACCCTTTCTCTACCGGGTTCAGTTTTGGAGGTCTCACTTCATGGTTTAAGAACACTGCAATGACAATTTTTACCATACTGCTTTTCATATTGTTCTTGTATGCATGCTTCACGTTACTCAAATGCCTCTACCAAAAGGGTAGCAAAGCACCTTCCGAAACCATGAAGCTGACTTCCATTACCAGAGATCCCACGGTATGGTACGAGAACCAGGGAAATGAGGCCGAGGAATATGAATCCTTAAGGCGTGATGGACAGGTAGCCGAGGAATATGACTCCTTGAGGCGTGATGAAAAGGTGGAATGACCATTTCGATGATATCGAATGGTCAAAGGGAGGATTGTAAGGAGATTCTATATTACATTTCATTATTGATTAATTGTTGATTTCACCCTGTTCATGATATATTCAGGGTTTTTTGCTTTAAATCAGATTTTGCTTGTTTAATCAGAAAAATATGATTATATTTTTCTGAAGGTCTTGTGATCTTACTAAATATACCAGACTGACCAATTTTCCTCTTTTCCATGCCCAGCAGAGGAAGCATCTGCTATGTGGTTTTATCTCGGTACTTTTTTTGGTACTTATTTGCAGCTTAAGGAAGCTGCGGTTGTCCGGCAGACAAGTGACACAGGGTGAGGAATTTTTTGACCTATTAACTTGAACAACATGTATGGGTCACCATTTTTGATATCACAAGACATCACAAGATGTAGAAATTAATAATGTTTGGAAATTACCGAATATGCTAATATGTATTATGATTTTGAGTGGCCCCAAAATTGTGGGCAGAGTCTTGTAAAGACAGCATAAAAAAGCAAATCCAAAAAATAAAGACTTGTAATCATTTCAGCATACCTACCTGTGTGTATGTGTCATTGATTAACCGCCGGCGAGGACTTCCACTAAGCCACATCCCAAGTGCCTAGGCCACAAGGAGAAGACGAAGCGCCTAACAAACAAACAGAAATCTCTGCAGAGGTAACAGGCAAGACTCTGAGGGAGAAAAGAGTATAAGAAATATCTGCAGGGAAGACAGGCATGGCTATGAGGAAGAGGAGAAGAGTGGAAGAAGATAATATCTCTGTAGAGAAGATGGGCATGTCTCTGAATACCTTTGTTTCCTTTTTTTATATAAGTAATCACATAATCTCGGTTCTCAGCTACATAAGGAGCTCAGAGAGCTGGAGGAAGAGAAACAGCAGCACACTTATCTTCCAAGTGAATGGCTGAGCAGGGGGAGGGAGGGGTGTTTCAGCTCAAGTCTAATCATTGGAGCACAGCCAGAAAACTGACCATGCTGTGCTCTCCTTCTCCATGTATTTTCAGTTTTTAATAGGAAAGCAGAGGGACTGGTAGGAACACCAGGGATTTTACACAAAGGAATCAATACAAAGAGAAAAGAATACTTTTTCATACAAGTACATGGTACAGCAGGCACATATCAGGAATATTAAATGTTGGATTTACATATTCTTTAATAATGCTTAAACGGCAACATTAAAAATGCACCATTCCTTTAAAAAAACTTGCTTGGGGGGAAGAAGGGTAGTCCCCTAAATCTGCCTGTGAAGTGGGACATCTCTTCAATTTAAACATCAGAGTATTACATGTACAAAGGAAAAAAGCCATGCAGGGAGATGAGGGGAGAGGTGGAGGACCTGGGTCAGCACAGACAATAATTTAACACTCCCAGGAGATAGCTATAATATGCAAGGAGGAAGGGGGCTGTGCCAGCTAATTTACTCTTTCTGGAGTCAATTCTAGCAAGTTGTTTTTTAAGTCATTTTATTTTTTTTTTACTTTTTTTCACAAAAAAAGATTGTGCAGCTGCACCGGATTATGCCCTCTTCAGTTTTAGTAAATCAAACCCATTATGTCTGTGTACTGAAAGTGATTCTTAAGAGTAAATAAAATAAAATAAAAAAACATGTTATACTTACCTGCTCTGTGTAATGTTTTTGCACAGAACAGCCCCAATCTTCTTTTTGGCTCCTCCTCCCTGCTGAGAAAATACAGGAAATCGCCCCGGGACTTTAAATGAGGTAAATGTGGTTAACCAACAATTGACAGAGTCAATGCAGTCTCAAAATGTATTAAAATTGTCATGCAAACATAAACAACATGAATCATAGCCAAACCACTGAAAGGATACATACGGTAAAAAATGCCATTACACGTATCATGGTATAAAATGTAAATTGCAAAGTACATGTCAGAAACCATGAATCAGACCGAGACAGAAGTGCAGTTAAAATCACACTTGTTTTATAATAATAATAGTAAAAGGTAAACAGAGCAACGTAGCCAAATCATACATCAGGACAGGCCAGGAAATCAGGAAACTGGAGAATCAGCTTAGTGGAACAGCAAGCAGGATCAGGAACCAGAAGGATCGTCAGCCAAGCGAGTCTTCAACAGCTACACAGGAGAGAGTCTCTGGATGTGTTGACCAAGGCGAAGGCAGAGATGAACTGAACTGAACAGCTTAAGTAACCAGCAAGACTGACGAACAGGACATCAACAACAGGTGAGTCACTGTGGAAAGATTAAGAGCTGGCAATTAACTGACAGCTGAGCAGCCTGCTCTGAGAAGGAAGGGCTGAGCCCAGCCCTGACAGTATCCCCCCTCCTCAATGACCTCTCCCCCTCGGAGGACCACCAGGTTTGAGGGGAAAACGTCTATGGAAAGCACAGGGGAGGACAGGGGCATGTACCTCAGAGGATGAGACCCAAGAGCGTTCCCCCCCGGCCGTACCCTTTCCTATGCACCAGGTTCTGTATGTGCCCATGAAACCTACGGGAGTCAATAATGGACTGTACTTCATACTCCTCATGGTCCTCAACCTGTACTGGTTGAGAACATGGCACTGAGGTGGTGAAGTGGTTGCAGACCAAAGGTTTTAATAAGGAGACATGGAATACATATTGGAAGGAAGGTCTAAAGCGTAAGCCACTGGGTTAATCCTGCAGAGAATACGGAAAGGCACGATAAACCAAGGAGCCAACTTCAGTGAGGGAACACGGAGTCGGAGGTTGCGAGATGACAGCCAGACCCTGTTCCCAACCTGGTAGGAAGGTGCAGGTAGGAGTCTGCGGTCAGCATGGAGTCTGTACCTATCATTGGCATGTCGCAAGGCCTGGACTTGTACCCAAGATGCTCCTCTAACGCAGGAATGCTCTGCGGAACAAATGAGTCAGGCAGCATGGATGCTTTGAAACCATAGTTCGCCATAAATGGGGACTATCAGGAAGCAGAATTCAAGGCACTATTGTAAGCAAACTCTGCCCAAGGTAAGAGGTCTGACCAGTTGTTATGATGGTCAGAAATATAGCAACGTAGAAACTGCTCCAATTTACAATAGAGATTATTCTCTCTCAGGTTCTGAAGCACACGGCGGACATCTGTGTGGTGGACTTGGAAAAAATGAGGATATTGTCGATCTAAACCACCACACATAGCTGCAACAAATCTCGGAGGACATCGTTGATAAATTCCTGGAAAACTTCTGGAGCGTTGAAAAGGCCAAATAGCATTACGGGGTACTCATAATAGCCTGTTCTGGTATTAAGCGAAGTTTTCCATTCGTCGCCCCCCTTGATCCTCACGAGATTGTATGCTCTTCTCAAATCAAGCTTTGTGAATACCGTTGCTCCCTTGAGGCGGTCAAATAACTCCATAATCAATGGAATTGAATAAGCATTCTTAATCGTGAAACAATTGAGACCCCTATAATCGATACAAGGTCTCAGTTCCTCACTCTTCTTCTTCACAAAAAAAACCCCAGCACCAGCAGGGGATGAGGACTTGCGGATGAATCCTCGAGAAAGTGCGTCTGCAACATACTCCTCCATGGCCTTATCCTCGGAGACCGACAAAAGGTAAACCCGGCCAAGAGGGGGTATGGCACCAGGTTGAAGGTCAATTGCGCAATCAAATGACCGGTGTGGGGGCAAACTACTGGCTTAACTTTTGTCAAAGACATCACTAAAATAGCGATACTCCTCAGGCAGGGAGGAGAGTGAAGAGGTGCATAGGACCTTAGCCACATTCTGTAAACATGTCTTGCTGCATTGTGGTGACCAGGAGAGAACCTCAGCACAAAGCCAATCAAAAGAGGGGTTGTGCCTCTGTTACCAAGGATAACCAATATTAACTTGGAATTGGATTAACTAATGGTGAAGAGCCCCCACAGCATGGACAATAGAGCAGTCTCATGCGTCACATGGTCAGGTTGTAGAGGTCTCCCATCAAGAGCCTCAATGGCAAGTGGAGTGGCACGCAGCTGCAGTGGAATCGAGTGCTTAGATACAAGGGCAGCATCAATGAATAGGCCTGCAGCCCCAGAGTCGATTAGAGCCTGTATCTTGACGGACGACTCAGACCAAGAAAGGGTAACTGGAATCAGGGGCTTATCCTTCTGGATAACTGGGGACGAAATGACGACACCTTAGGTTTGTTCGTTACAGGACCTCAAGGTTCGGACGTTCCCTGGACGGGTAGGACAAAACTTCAAGAAGTTACCTGCCTTGCCACAATAAAGGCACAATCTCTCCCTCCTCCTAAGGGCTCTCTCAGCTGCAGAGAGACGTGTGAAGCCCAAGTGCATGGGTTCACCTACACTGACCGACTCGATAACAGGAGGAGTGGGAGGTGAGGGAGGCAAAGTTTCGGAGACAAGCGTTCAGAAGGCCTCCGCAAGAGCTCCATAAAAGAGAGTCTTTCTCTGAGTCTGGAGTCAATGAGGATGGCAAACGTGATCAACTTCTCCAGTTCAGTGGGGATATTTTGGGCAGCTATCTCATCATTGATGGTATCCGAGAGACCATGAGAAAAAGCACCTACGAGTTCCTTATTGTTCCACGCAACCTCTGCTACCAGAGTACGGAATTCAATGGCGTAATCGGCAACAGTTCTCGTACTCTGTTTGATGGACATGAGGCACTTGACAGTAGAAGCAGAGCGTGCGGGAACATCAAATACCCTTTTAAAGGAAGCCACAAACTCTGGGTAACTCAGGACAGGGGGTTTTTGCGTCTCCCATAAAGGGTTTGCCCAGGCCTAGGCTCTTAAAGATATCACAAAAATTACTTTGCTTCTGTCCATGGGAAATGCCTGGGGCAACATCTCAAAGTATATCTCAACCTGATTGAGAAACCCTCTGCATTCAACTGGATTGGCCCCAAATCGCTGGAGAAGTGGAGCGGAACCAGACATACCTCTTATAGAGGTAATACTCGAGGCAGGTGCCTGCACAGAGACTGGAGCAGCAGCAGGGATGGCCTGCAACACAGGTTGTAAAGGAGCAGCCACGGTGGGAGATTCCAGGTGAGGTGCGCAACTCAGGAGCGTCTGTAACGCTATGGCAAACTGATCCATATGGTGATCCTGCTCATCCAACCTTGAAAAAATATTACCAACAAGTGGATTGACTGCATCTTCTGAATTCATGGCCTTTACCTACTGTCAGAAACCATGAATCGACCGAGACAGAAGTGAGGTTAAAAGCGAATCTTCAACAGGTACACAGGAGAGAGTCTCTGGATGTGTTGACCAAGGGGAAGGCAGAGATGATCTGAACTGAACAGCTTAAATAACCAGCAGGACTAACGAACAGGATATCATCGACAGGTGAGTCACTGTGGAAAGATTTAGAGCTGGCACTTAACCGACAGCTGAGTGGCCTGCTCTGAGAAGGAAGAGCTGAGCCCAGCCCTGACAGTACACAGGCATGAAAAGTAACCCAATGCGTTTCACAAGACCATGCTTGCTTCATCAGGGGTAGATGCGTGTGTAGTACATATGTAAGTGGTATAATGAACCAAATAAGTATCAACACAGAGATGGTATTGTGACAATTAGTCAAGAGGGTCCAAAACGCATGGCCCTATACTCACCATAGGCTGGATCAGACTACCAAACGCTGAATACCCAGAGGCTGCAGAAATGAGCATCCGGCTCAGGAGCTGAGGAGGCAGAGGAAAAACCAACCCAACAGAGCACAAACTGGGGGGCAGACATGGCCGGGATGGGGGTGTGTGTCACCAAAGATCTCTCAATATCCATTAATCTTGTCATCTGAAACATAAAGGCATATGTATCAATAAATGCTCTCATAACAGCATAAAAGTAAAGTAGTATATGATATAAGTATGTACATGCATGAACCAGTCTGGTTCAATAATGGCATGGGCTTAGAATCTAGGGGACAATAAAAAATAAATAATTTAAATGTGTAAATAAAAATATAACAAAAACAGAGGTAGTCTGATTAGTGCAATTCCTCCTCAATCTAATCATATGGTATCACTCTAATCGTATGTGGAGGATGGCAACAATTACCGTAATTCTTTGCTGTTGGCTTTCTATAGGTGTACTAGTGGAGATAAACTTAATGGGGTCCCCTTGTCTAATAAGGTCCAAGTAGTGAATTGTATTGGGGTGTTCCTCACATGTAAAATTCAAGTTTAAATCATTTGAATTCAAATACCTAACAAAACCTGACACATCCAAATCCTCATCCACCACAAAGATCAAATCCTCAGCGTACCTATAGAACATCTTAATCAAGGATCCGGATGGGTTTCTATCTTTAGAGATGCAGCTCTCCTCCCACCAACCCAGAAAAAGGTTGGTATATGTTGGTGCAAATGGACTTGGTGCTAACACATGTGACATGTAGCATTGGTGGTTCAGTGGTAAAATTCTTGCCTGCCATGTAAAAGACCTGGGTTTGATTCCAAGGCAATAGTTATGGTCTACCTGTGTTTATAACCACACAGCTTACTCAGTCCCCCCATTTCAAGTACTGTGGAATATACAAAAAGAAAGAACTGCGCTATAGGTGAACTACCAAAAAATGACTTGTGTGCAATAAATTAATGTGCACAATAAAACCAACAAAGTGTATCTAAACCACATCAAAACATAATAATTGTGATATAAAGTCCATAGGTGCAAAAAAGATGAGAGGAATCCTTTGATAATATCCGTGAGGTTTAGAAAAGAGAGTGGAATGACAAACACACCCTATAGGATGATCCTCCACCACCACACATATGTGCTTACCAGATGGAAGGCACAATAAGGCACATCTCAGAATGATATCCAGGCACAATAAGGCACATCTCAGAATGATATCCAGGTCAGGTGGTGCAGATCTTTACTAGATGATACTACAGATGTAGAGCCTATAAACATGGGTCCTGATAGCCAGCAGGCGATCTCCCTCCGTGAGTGTAGCTCCAATCACACCATACCCCGAATTAGCCACATAAGGGTAGAAGAGAGGCAGCCATAGTGTAAATCCGAAAAGGTATTTTATTAAAATAAGGTAAAAAACGTACAAAGCTGCAGTTAAAAAGAGCATTCGCCAAGCCGGAAAGCGAGCACCCGTTCAGAGATGAGTGCGATGACGTCAGAGCGTCAACTTCCCGACGTACGTTTCGTCCTGTCACTGACGTCATCTGGGGAACTGTTCATTTTTGGTATTTCACGTATAGCGCAGTTCTTTCTTTTTGTTTTTCCTTGTTGTGCTTTATCCACAGTTGAACTGCAGCTACTTTTTGGGTTTTTTTTTGATAGCTCTGGGTTTTTCTGTTTTCCACTGTGGAATATATCAAGGCACATATTTGTCTCTAGCAGCATAGGGGGAGTGAATTTAATAATAGCGGTGTGGGAACACATATAGTTCTTTATTCTAGTATGTTGGTGCACACCTGGCATTCATTGAGGTGCCACGTCTCTGAAAATAGAAAATTGGAAATAGTTGTATATAAAGAGGAGATAATCATTGTCTTTAAGTCCTGTGAATGTCCACCAAATCGATCTAGATGATATTAAAGTGCCTCCAAACCTTCTCCATGAGGGATTGAGTAATATAGGGTGGTAACGTCACATGTCACCCACTTTTCTCTCCCCTGCCAAGCCCCCCCCCCCCCAGATCTCTATGTAGCAAAGTCCCAGGCCTCCTTTGGTCTGATGAGAACCTCTAGGGCCAGGGATAGCTGACATCCTTCTAAATGTGATGGGTTGTGAGGCATAGTGGGTGTAAGATGGTTAAAGTTATTGGGCGCCAGACACTTCCTGGATGCAAAAGAGGTTTTATTTCGGAGTTATGGGGCGAATCAATTTGGTGAAGATGATTCTTCTTCCCAAGCTGCTTTACCTTTTTTGGCATGCCCCCCTCTACAACCCCATGCATATTTTTAAATCCATGGAATCTATCCTCAATACAATTGTATGGGGCCCTTCCCGCTACAAACTATCACGGAGAACTCTGAAATGTCCTGCCCACCTGGGTGGCCCTACCAGATCTAGCCCTGTATTATATTGCTTCGCAGCTATCACACTTTTTCCACTACAACCAGGCAGACAGGGATAGGTACTCCACCATGGTCTGCTCCTCTGTCTCTAATCAGGTTGCCCACCCCTTCCAAGTTTTATTTTGTGGCACTCACGAGTCATCTCATTTGGGTAATAGGAGTCGCATGATATTCCACCACTGTAAATTTGGCAATTGGCCATAACCATCACTAAGGCCCCTATATTCCATACCCACACACCACTCTTGGATAACCCACACTTACCTGAATTGCAGACTGTACCAGACTATAATCTGTGGATTGCTCGGGGGGGTTTTATATTTACTCTCACCGGTCATAGTTAATGGCACAATCACGTCTTTTCAAGCCCTTAAAGATGGCTTTGATCTGCCCAATCATATGTTTTTTCGCTACCTCCAATGCTGACATGCCCTCAACTCCCAATTCTGTGATTCTGTCCCTAGCCTTGATTCTTTATACCTGGCGGATCTGGTCTTGGGTCAGGATCCCAAGGAATTAATATCCTCATTTTATAAGCACCTTTTGCTGCCTGTAGCTACTGCTCAGGCTTACCAACTGAAATCCAGGTGGGAGATGGATGTGTGGGTTGTGGAGGATGAGGACTGGGATGAGGTACTAGCCTCCTATATAGTAGTATCCCCTAAACTGTCAGACCGCCTCACCCACCTTCACATCCTTCACAGGTCCTATCCTACACCAATTCGTCTCTCCAAATATAAATCAGACCATAGCCCTGCTTGCCCCAAATGTGGAGACCCTGGCCTTCTACCACCTAATATGGTCCTGCCCCTTCCTCCAAGACTATTGGTCACAGGTGGTCAAGTTCCTCCACAATCGCATGGGTTCCCCCTTGAGATACAAAAAACACAGTCACTTCCAGCGCTAATAGGTCTTCCAAGGTGTGGAGTAACAGATGTCAGATAAAATGGGGGTGTGAAAGGTATATATGGTATCCAAAACTGGGTGGATGCTACCTTCTTCAGATGGTAATCTAAAAGGAACTACAAGAAAAAACAGAAATGGAAGGCACGCACACCTAGTGTATTACCAAAGATAATTTAATAATAAGAAATTTTTATATAAAAGTGGATACTCACAAAATGCAATTGACAAAAGGCCATAAACACAGTGCATGGACATGCACAGGGTACATCAAACGCGTTTCGGGGGCGCACCCCCTTCCTCAGAGCTTTGACTAGCCCCCAAAACGCGTTACATGTACCCCGTGTTCTGTGCATGTCCATGCACTGTGTTTATGGCCTTTTGTCAGTTGCATTTTGTGAGTACCCACTTTTATATAAAAATTTCTTATTATTAAATTATCTTTGGTAATGCACTAGGTGTGCGTGCCTTCCTATTTCTGTTTTCCTTGGGGTTCCCCCTTGACTCTATTCCCCCGTCAGTGTTTACTGGGTCTTCTCCCTATCTCTGAAGAATAGAAATATCTAAATATTTTTTTTCAGGAATCCCTGTTTCTGGCCAAAATGCAAATAGCCCAGTCCTGGATCAGGGTTTCGCCCACCACTATCCAACAATGGATCAGGGCAGTAAATGCCACTCTCCCCTACAAAAAAGTATTATACTTACATAGGGGTTGTCTGACCAAATACAACAAAATATGGGACAGGTGGCTGGAAGACCCCTCCACCTGTAATGATGTGGAGTAATTCACTTCTCCAGAGCGGGCTTGTTATATCATACACGCTTTATGATCTTCTTGCTATTTCCAGTGTCTGTACGCCCTCTCATATTGGAGCTCTCCTGCACTTATGCTACACAAATACGGGGCTGGCTATTGACCCCCCATTTTGGTATATTCAGCCCTGTTGTCCATGAGCTCCGGTAGCTCATGGTATCTGGATCCCTTATATTTCACATTTTATGTATCAACATGGTCATGTCATTGTTATATCCTTTGGTATAGTGCCTGTTGCACACTGTAACTATCTGTACGCTTTTTCAATATGCTCAATAAACTTTATTTTGATTTTTTTTAAAAATGTGATCTGAGCTGTGCATGATAACATACAGGAGAGGCATTTATGACAGAAGAGACCTCTAGTGTCTCAACTGTTATAAAAACCCAGCCAGTCAGCAATTTTTGCAAATTTGACTTTAATACGACTTTAACTAGCTAATTGAATGTCCCTGACAGAATATCTGGTAACAGAACGGTGAGACCGTTTATTGGTTAATTAAGTTGAAGCCTGCTGGAATAGATCCCCTTGTATGTTGTAAAGCGCTGCGCAAACTGTTGGCCCTATATTAATTCTGTAAAATAATAGTAACAGTAGCAGTTGTAAAACATTTCAGTTTCCAATTCAGGCATCACCACGGAAAGCCCATTAGCTATGTTTTATGACCTATCATACATATATTAGCAACCAGTGAAATGCTGAATTGAGGCTGAATATGTCTTCCTGCTGAGTCAAAATTTAAATGTATCCCCCCCCCCCCCCCCCGCAGTGCTCACAGCTTATAAATCTTCTTTTACAATAAAATACTGCCACTATATACCTTTTTGGCTGATCTGTATACCATTGTCACATGATAAACTGCAGGTTTGCCCAAGTGCTGAGTGTTCAGGTAGGAGGAGATTTCCACTATAGCCTGTGCCCTTATGCTGTTATGAGAGGCGGATCATTCATCAATCAAGATGTGACATCCCACCCACTGTGTTCTTTTTTAGTTACTGGGCATGGAGAAGGGAGGGAGGGACTGGGCTGTTATTTAGGATCGGTATACACGCCCACATGTGTGAAATCAATATCATGTGACCTGAAAAGCTCAGCTCAACAAGGAAATATTCTCTCCAGCAATAGAGAACAAACTGAGCATGTGCAGCTTTACTACCCTCACTGTGTCTTTTCTGGCCTTGCCAAGAGAGACCCTAGAGGATCAAAGAGCCTTTTTACACAATGCAGAGGATTAAACACTTAAGTTCCACAGTGAGTATAACAACCATGCTATGCTGTATATACAGACAGATTTTACTGTTGTGGGTTTAGTAACACTTTAACAAAGAACATATTTCTTGGTACCTTCTTGGTGCCACTTGTAACTAATAACACTGAGCAAAATATTTTTTTTTATATACATTCTTTACAGATTTGTTACATAAACAATTATTAAAATCACCATAATTTATGTCACCCTAGGACCTCTGCTAAGCCAATCCTACTCATATCCTGCTTAGACACATCCGTATATGTATCTGTTGTAGGCCCACTCTTTTACAAAGATGAGTCCCTATGCAACAGCAGAATAGAGGTACCTTAAAAAGCATTTCACAGGAGTCTTCATGGGGAAAAGGCATATGCCATGACATCAGGCCAAACATTTTCCCCAATGGTTTTAAGAAAAAACTTCCACACTCAGGCTGCTGGGCCAGGGTAGTAGCTTCAGGCCCACTGCCTACCTCATTAACAGTGGCAGGTTGGCTGGCGCTGTGGGCATCTGATGAAGAGTAGGGTCTCCAAAGCCTGCATATTCCTGCATAGTGGCTTCTCCCCTTTTGGCCTGCATGTTGATACTTCCCATCTGCAGTCCTCCTCTTCTGGGCCCCCAACAAGTCCTGGGGGCCTCTTGATCCTGGTGACCACCTGATTAATGCTCAGGCACTGGTCCAGCCTCACAATCTTATCCATCTGCCTGGCAGTCTCTTTGAGAGTGATGTGCCAGTGGGCAGTAGACATCTTGACCACGCAGTAACGCAATGCCTCATTCCTCCCTGGATGCAGATGTTGGTCCTGATGCTGTTCTCAAAGGACCTGTCACGGCTGCTGGTCTGCCTGCAGGTAGTTAAAAATTCCCTGGCTGACCTCAGGCAGGCTTCTACTCAATATGCAAGGTAATGTTTGCACCTCTGGAACGGGAGGCACACATACAGGCACAGGACTCACAAGGCTGAATATACAGGTGAACAGTTACACTCATTGGCCAGCTGTTTTCTCCAAAAGATTTGTCATCAATCCAGAGCTCAGCTGACTGAAGATCTGACGTGGTATCAGTGGTGGCTGGTGCGCCTTTTTTTGGGAGGGACAGCAAACCCCCCCCCCGCCAGGTCCGCACTTACCCCATCCAGGTGGCTTCCCCGGCTTCTCCTCCTGGCCAATCTGGACTTAAGACCGTCTATCTGTCCTTATTGGCCAGGAGGGGAAGCAGGAAGACAATAGCGAATGTCACAAGTGGGGGGCTCGAGGGCTCAGGCTCTAATCATGTGCTTCAAAAAAAAAAAAAGAGATTAGGGGCTGGAGCATGGAGATTAGGGGGGGCGGTGCCCCTGCACCCCTTATGGACCGGCGGCCGCTGCATGATATAGAGGGCAGCGCTGGCTCTCTCAGCGGTCAGTGGCATCTGCCGTTAGTCAGACCTGTCAGTATGCAGTGGGGAGGCAGCTCTACTCAGCTCCGGCTGCCTCAGTGTCATATTGTGTCAGCCTAATCCTTTGGACACTAAATGCTGAAGAATAGTGGATGACATGCTTGTATCTGCACATGTTTGTGAGTGTATCGCTTTTATCTACTTTTAATTAATTGAATAAAAACATTTTTCACCAGAGCCTGTGTGCTCTCTTTTCCCATTTGTGTTTCTACAGCCTGAGTAGAAAAGCCTGTCCAGTGCCAGAATGAGGTAGAGTGGAACTTTGCTTTCTGCGTAGAAGTAATGGTCTCTCTGCTGAAGTCCAACACAACCCCTGGTAAGTCAAACCTAAAGCTCTGCATGCATTCAACAAAGCTCATGCTCCCCACTGATTGGGGAGCTCTAAGGTATGATTTCCAGGGTACTGCTTAAGTACAATTAGAGCTGAATTCTGGGATCCCTGACATTTATGACCCCTATCTCCCTTTTCCCATCCAGAATAAAACTGCTTTTTTTTAAAAAAGACTTATTTTTTTGTAATGAATGATTTTATTTTCTGTGTCCTCATTGGTTCCTTCATTCAGGTTTAGTTTGTCCATGTGCCAGGGGAGGATCTAGGGAGGCGGTTTATGTCACAGCTGACGCATTTCCTTGTGTGCAATTGGAACTACAACTCCCATGTTACTGTAGGAATTAACTGAAATGGGGGGCGGGCATCCGGGTAGTGCCAGGGCTGTTCTTGGAGCACACCTGCCAATCAATGGCTGTGGTTGGGACACAACCAAATGTTGTGGAGGTCATACCCACCCACAGAAGGAAGCGTAACATCAAAATGTCCCTGCTTTCACCTTTTAACTACACAAATTAGATTATGTGACTGTGGGCCATTTCTCAATTGGGAGAAAAAAAAAAACAGTGCTCAGTTGTATGAACAACCAAGATACAAGACGAATAAGTCCTTGTGCAGGAAGTTCCATTGATGTCAATTGGGATGCAGCGGCTGCATGGACACAGCTACTGTTGCGAATCTGACATCTGTGCAGGTACGTGTCCTTAAATGTACACCACCCACCACCCAAACGGATGTCATATTTTGGCACAATGGCTGTGTCCGTGCAGCTGCTGCATCCCAATAGACATGAATGGGACTGCCTGCAAGGGGATGCATGTAACCAGTGTTGCCAACCGCCCGTAGATTTACGGGCAGCCCGTGAATTTAAGCCCATTTTTGGGGTGTCCGTAAATGTCCGTTACGGGCAGCGGTGCCCGTAAAAAAGATGGCTGGGAGCCGACCATGTAACTGCGCACGCGCAGTTTCAAAGCCGGCCGGGCTCGGGATAACTTGTACCTGCTCGGCCTGTGGCACATGCTCAGTAATGTAATGGCGCCGTACAGCGCCATTTTTGAGTCCACTCCTTCGTTCTCCTGGCTGGCTGTGACACGGCGACCAGCGGCACCGCGCTTACTGCACTCTCAACACCATAGACGGGACCAGCAGTGCAGCACCGTCGGTGAGTGAGATGGACAGCAGCGCAGACCTGGCTGCCTGTCAGACTCACCCCCTGGACAGACACACAAGGCCCTGACCAGTGCCACTAGCCAGCACTGAGCACACCCTGGCTGAAGCCCCCGGTGAGTAAAATATGAAAACATGCACACAACATGTGAGTGACCTGTCCTCCTTACCTAATGTGCAAACAGTGCTTGCCGTTCAAACCAAATAATTAATAAAGTGTCTTAATTTAGTGAATAAAATAGGAGTCATATTTTATTCACTAAATTAAGACACTTTATTAATTATTTGGTTTGTACAATCTCATCACTGTCATTTTTTTTTTTTGGTAACTGTTGTTGCCTGATGCCTGTCTGTGGCCATCACATAGATAAAGTGACCAGTGGTTTTCTTAGGATTTTGGACCATCTTATATATTATTACAATCATCTTAATTTCCAATATTGACTAAATACTATCAGTGTATAAATAAAAAAATAATAATGATGGTGGATAAATATATTAAATGTTCAATGATAAAATAATAAACTCTCACTAACGTGACCAAATGATATATGAGTAAATGGTGAGTAAATATATATTAGGAAATACATAATTCATGGAAATGAAAATTATTGTAATAATATATAAGATGGTCCAAAATCCTAAGAAAAGCACTGGTCACTTTGGCTGTTATCTATGTGATGGCCACAGACAGGCACAGGCAATAGTTACCAAACAAAAATGACAGTGATGAGATTGTACAAAATCATTGTATACAATCTCTGTCTTACTATATCCTGTTTCCTGTCCACCTCCTGTACCCTGTCTGCATTCTCTGACCACCTCCTGTACCCTGTCTGCATCCTCTGACCATCTCTTATATCATGTCCGCAATCTCTGACCATCTCTTGTATCATATCCACAATCTCTGACCATCTCTTGTATCATGTCCACAATCTCTGACCATCTCTTGTATCATGTCCGCAATCTCTGACCATCTCTTGTATCATGCCTGCAATCGCTGACCATCTCTTGTATCATGTCCGCAGTCTCTGACCATCTCTTGTATCGTGCCTGCAATCTCTGGCCATCTCTTGTATCGTGCTTGCAGTCTCTGACCATCTCTTGTATCATGTCCGCAGTCTCTGACCATCTCTTGTATCGTGCCTGCAATCTCTGACCATCTCTTGTATAATGCCTGCAGTCTCTGACCATCTCTTGTATCATGTCCGCAGTCTCTGACCATCTCTTGTATCGTGCCTGCAATCTCTGACCATCTCTTGTATAATGCCTGCAATCTCTGACCATCTCTTGTATCATGCCTGCAATCGCTGACCATCTCTTGTATCATGTCCGCAGTCTCTGACCATCTCTTGTATCGTGCCTGCAATCTCTGGCCATCTCTTGTATCGTGCTTGCAGTCTCTGACCATCTCTTGTATCATGTCCGCAGTCTCTGACCATCTCTTGTATCGTGCCTGCAATCTCTGGCCATCTCTTGTATCGTGCTTGCAGTCTCTGACCATCTCTTGTATCATGTCCGCAGTCTCTGACCATCTCTTGTATCGTGCCTGCAATCTCTGACCATCTCTTGTATAATGCCTGCAGTCTCTGACCATCTCTTGTATCATGTCTGCAGTCTCTGACCATCTCTTGTCTTTTATCATGTCTGCAGTCTGTGAGGGGGAGTCTGGAGAGGAAGCAAGAGTGGGAGCACCCCTGGGATGGGAATTCCAGGAGGAGTCAGATGTGTGGACTGTGGAGAGGAGATTATAGGATAACACCAAAGCCACCAACCTGGAGTCATCTAAATGAGCCCTGCACAGTGTACCTGAGAGGAGGTCAGTGACAGCGCCGCCAGGTCAGTCTGAGGTCACTGATGTAGGTGAGGAGTGAATACAATATTTTAAGGGGGCACTGATATAAAGGTTTCCCCTTGTATTAGTAACCCCCCTTACCTTAGTGTATTCACTCTGCGGATGGTGGTCTCTGGTCACCAGAGCCCCCCCTTACATCAGAGTTCCCTCTTAAATCATGGTCTGCAGCATTCCCCTTTACGTCAGAGTTCCCTTGCACTGTTAGGGGGAATCCTGCAGACTCTGTAAGGGGGAATTCTGTGCTGGCTGGGTTATATTAATCTGACCTTCATGTAAAGGGAGAAATATGTTTTTTGACTTTCGTTTAAATTAAACACGTTACTAATAGAACTAGCTACATGTTTATAGTTTAAATATTGATATTTACACTGATTAGCACTGGAAACGGCAATTTTAGGTACTTTTTAGCAAGTTCAGTAAAAAAATGTGTCTCTGTCAATAAATTGCATGATTTTTGTCAGTAAAAAAAAAAAATTGGAGCCGTTTGTAAATTTTGGCGTCCCGCCAGTAAATTTCACTTCGGGGGGTTGGCAACACTGCATGTAACACCTGTGCTTCACCGCACTGGCAAAAAGCTGGCTGATGTACGCCTAAGTACACTTGTGTGATAAAGGCCTACTAGCATGCTTTAGGGGAAAAAGAATTGAAGAACGCACATGTGCGGTTCGTTTTGTTCCAAATTAAAATTCAGGCGAATTTTCGGAATTACAATAGAACCAAATTTTTTTTTACATTTTAAACAATAGAACCAAATTTAAACAAATCCGAAATAACGAAAAAAAAAAAATTCAGCCGAAATTCAAATTCAAATAGTTTTCAAATCGTTTTCGAAATCAAATAGTTTATAAATTCGAAAATTTTTTGAATTTGAATAGTTTTCCCATTTCAAAGATAGTAAAATAGAATAGAAATAAAAGGAATAGAATAGAAAAAAATAATGGACTAGAAAAGAATATAACAGAAAATAAAAGAATATAATATAATGGGGTAAAAGAGAACAAAATAGAGTAGAAAATAAAAGAACAGAATAGACTAGAATATAATAGAAACAAATAGAATAGAATAACATAGAATATAACCATCTTCTAAAATTCGAATTTCAAATAGAATAAATTTGAATACATAAGAAAAGAATAGAATAGAAAAGACTAGAATAGAAAAAAAGAATAGAATAGACTTCAATAGAATAGAAAAGAATAGCATTTAAAAAAAAAACATTTCCCAAATTTCAAATAGAATCAATTCAAATTTGAATTGAATAGAAAAGAATAGATTCAAATAGAATAGAAAATAACAGAACAGTATAGAAAAAAATCAGAATAGATTAGAATAGAAAGAATATAACCATCTTCCGAAATTCGAATTTCTAGTAGAGTAAATTTGAATTTGAATAGAAGAGAATAGAATAGAAAACAATAGAATTGAAAAGAAAAGAATAGAATAGAAAAGAATAGAATAGAATAGAATAGAATAAAATAAACAAATTAAAAACAGAGTATAATTAAAAAAACAATAGAATAGATTAGAATAGAAAGAATATAACCATTTCCCAAAATGCTAATAGAATCAATTTTAATTTGAATAGAATAGAAAAAAATAGATTTGAATAGGAAGAAGGACTTCACTTGTATCACACTGTCTCCGGGTTTTAGCTGGGGACATGCTGCCATGGAAACACAGGCACATGAAGAATGTGCTCATTCTAGATAGCAGAGAAGAAAAAAGTTTAACCCTGCGCTTACCCAGCACATCAGCAGCTCACACAACAAATAAGGATTTTGTCTAAAGGTATAAGTAAAAATTATGGCAGGCAGTGGAGTCTTCCAACGCGTTTTGTCTTATAAGACTTCATCGGGGTGATGAAGTCTTATAAGATGAAACGCGTCGGGAGACTCCACTGCCTGCCATAATTTTTACTTATAAGCGCTTTTTTTACTACAGAAATGTAAGTTGTTTACTTATTTTAAATAAATTCCTTTTACAAACGGTATTATGCTATGTGGCCCCCCCTCTTTATTTCATATGGGCTATTCGTCTGAGATGATCCATTGGAAGGTTTGCCATCTACTATAGAGAGAGTTCCCTCACGGCTCTGGACACGTTTGGAGTTTTGCTGCCATTTAATTTGGAGGTCCCTTCCTTTATTACCTGTTGGTGACACAAGCTAGATTGACTCATTGAACATATGTTCTTATGAGTTCAATTCCTCTGGTAAGCCTTCACTCTTTCTGTGTGGAGGGTTCGTCACACCTATTTTTTTGCATGCGTTATCCACGTGGTGATTAAGCAATTCCATATACCCTCTGGATTAACAGCAGTCTTGTGCATCTGAAGAGACATCCGAAGAGCGCTAGAGACTGTATTTTTTGCACACTGTGGACTGACATAGTTTTTTGTTTCCACGTTTTTGCATATGTGTTATTTCATAAGCTTGTTATATCTTTAGCGCTACACTTGTTTGTGCATTCCAGATAGCAGCCTGGATGTGCACCTCTTCACCAATCACACCCACATGTCCTCCAGAGGGAGGGAGTGAAGGACTGGCTGGATTGTGGAGCGGTATCCACCCCCTGGAAACTTTTGAAATGAGAGAGAAACTTTAAAGGCTGATTCTGGACACTTCTGAAGACTATTCTGCAAAAACTAAAGGGCTGAGGAAAGAACGAAATGCAATACAGATATGAGGGTAACGTGTACCACCTATTTTTGCATCCCCATACTTCTCCTTTAAATAACATCATTAACACTGGTCAGTGATCAAATTACAATTGTTGTGTTGATAGTCCAATATTTGCCCCCACAGCCGGGATATTCCAATGCATTTCAAATTTTATCTTCCTCAGGGGTGAGGGTATGCCATTACTTCTGATGTAACCAACCAAAGTTAAAAATCCAAGTGCCTTATTCCCTATGCACCAGGATGGAGGCGGCAGCCAGGAGCTTCCGCATGTGCACACAAAATATCATCCAGACAGCCCAAAGCAAATATAGCAGGGCCATCACCAACTAACAAACTCACTCCATATAGCAGCAGTGTCTTCAATGTCCACAGACAATGTGCACATTTTGAGGCTTGGTAATGCCCCTCTAAGTCTTCTGCCTCGGGCACTGAACCATCGGTACCATTATGGTAAATACATCCCTGATTGAGGATGCACCACACTGTAGTGGGAGGGGATTTGTAGATTACTGGGTGCTGTCACCTTGTATGCAAATGCCATCGTTCTTTTGGTGACCCTCCTGTCACTTAATAGCTGCTGGCTATATTATTATCCTGGCTAAATTAAGAGTTAATAGGCTTATCTACCTCGGTGACACTATTTATGTATACCCTTAGCAGCTTTAGGTGCAGGAAAGTGTTTCTTGATAGACGTGATGTTCTTTTGTTAATTGATGTGTGCTCCGTGACACATTTTTAATTCTATTTGCAATCGTATACAGCAGAATTTGTCTCTCATCAAATTAACTTAAGACTTCACATCACCTACCCATAAGCCAGGTTTTAGGGATTGTTCTTATCATAATGCATTCAATAATGAACATTAACTTGCCTTTTCATTGCATTTTAATAGGATTCAATTAACTTGGATGCTAAAATGCAGGCCAGCATACCACTATCCAACATGTAGAACTTCCTGCAATGCACTGTAATGTAGAACATGAACAAGGCCTGAAAAACAACTTATATTTCTAAGGCCATGAATTTTGCCAGTATTGGAGAATATGGAAATGTGTCTGAGGTGAATAGGCCCTTGCTTGCACATATTTTGTTGTGCTCTGCCAGCATACGACTTGTGCTATGGCTTCAACATTGAGATTGCCGTGTTGAAGAAATTGTAGGTACGGTTGGCTTGAAATGTAAGTAACTGGCTTTGGATAAATCCTATTTAATGTACTGAGCCTTCCACAGCCTTCCCCCTCCTGTGCAGATGGTAAGACTCTGACACTGAGTGCCATGTGTAAGTCAGAGGCTTATCTCTTATAGCATTGCATGTTCCCTACATGAGATGGCTGCTTGAGATGAAAAAACAATTCTCCATCTACATAGAAGCAAGAAAATGCCAGTAGAAAGAGGATGGGATTGTTCGTGGTGGATTCTATAAGACGGGCCTTATTTGGAATCCTGAAGTGGTAGGGGGTAAGTACTACTTGCTGAGTTCTTCAGTACTCGAAATACTGTCAGTATTACTTTAGACTATGTTCTACCATATGTATCTGTAGTCCGAGGAATTTAAAATAGTATCTATTGGCAATTGCTGTTAATGATTATGGGTATGTTATTTGAGAAAATTTATATTTTTAGATGCATTTTGTTCCTTACCATAGCACATATGTTTTTACAGATAAGGGTTGATTTTTTGCTACAGGTAGACATCCCACCAGGAACCAGAAGATGTTTTCATCTGAGTAGCATAACACTGTAAAGAGCCCTCCACCATTCATTTAGAGTTATGAGGCTAATGGATGAAACTGCTGTCCGCAAAGCCTTGAGAAGAAACAAGCTATGCACCGACTTTATAAATTCAGCCTCGTATCAGGTATATGTGAGCTAATATCATCATCTGGATCATGTATATGCTGCTTAATCAGCTTATGACAGTAATATACGTATACCTGGTGGCAGGGCAGGTGGGCCTTACTGACAATAGGACGGGCTCCCAATGACATCAGCGCTGGGCTGTACAGTACTACTTGATGAGGAGCCCATTTTACCGGCCTTGAGCATCATGACCCATTTAAAGTACATGCGTAATGGGGTCACAACCTTTATATCTTACAATGATATCATATTTAAAGTATAACTAAAGGCAATTTTTTTTCTTTTTGGATACAGTGGAGAGGGATTAGAACACTTATTGGTTTTTATTGCTACCTGTGCCCCTCGATTCACCCTTTATTTTTGTCCTGTTTGCCATTATTATTGAAAGTGAATGTAAAAAAATCCCACATTTTGGGTTGTCCCCAGAAAAGCAATAGAGGGGAAATCTTCCAATGAGAACACTTTTTCTGGTGATCTGGAGGTCCCCAAGGGATTTCCTTAGTTTGCAGGGATTTCCTCTCACTTCCTGTTTTGGCTATGGGACAGGAAGTGAAGGGAAACCTTGCCAAATGGGGAACACATAGCAAACAATAAACTGACAGGGGTTATGACCCTCCATTACTCTACCTAATATGGAAAAAATTATAATTTTGCCTATAGTTTTACTTTAACCCCTTACTGCCTATTGTAACTTGACAGCCGGGCTGGAGCCCTATTATCCTGGGAGGACATCATACGATGTCCTCCCAGGATTGCGCCCTCACGCACGTCCCACAGGCCGCACTCCAGCATGATCTGTCACCTGCTCTGTCCACCGGACACGGTCAATGACAGATCACTGTACAGGCCTTCGGCTGGTACCATGTGATCACTGTGGCCAATCACTGAAAACCACATGACAATAGTACAAAATGAAAGGCTTTGATTCATGCCTTTCATTGTGTAATATTGTGATAAGCTCTGTGATTGGTCACATGGTACGGACAGGGCTAACCACAGCCCATCTGTATCATGCGATTAGCTATGGCCAATCACAGTTAATCACAACAGTAAACAACAGTAAACAGTGAATAAATCATTTTCATTCAGCAAAAAATGGTTGTGTATAACTGTGAAATTCACAGTTATAAGGACTCATAGTGTGTAAAAAAAAAGAAAGAAAAATCCTGATCACCTCCCCAGAGTCGTACAGTGTCACTATGGTAACACTTGCTCTGGTCAATTAATGTAATGAAAAAAATTGTAAAAAAATATTTAATATAAAAATATATATTTTTTAAAGAATTTAAAAAAAACGTATTAAAAAGTTTTGTTTTGTTTTTTTATTTACATACTGTCACCAATCAGTGTCCCAGATGACACGGTACTGCACTGGTAACAGTATGTACAAAATTTTAAAATATATATTTTTGTTCTCATTTCTTAATTTTCAAAAAAAATTGTGACAAAAAGTTACAATTTCAAAAAAACTCACCATGCCTCTTACTAAATACCTTGGACAGTCTACTTTCCAAAAGAGGATAATTTGGGGGGCATTTGGGTTATTTTCAACAAAGAAATGTAGCAGAATAAAAACGCATTTTTTTTTCAAAATTTTTGGTCTTTTTTCATTTATTTATTAAAACAAAAAACAAAAAACAGCAGGAATTAAATACCACTGAAAGAATCTCAATTTGTGTTAAAAAAAAAATACAAATTTATTTTGGGTACAGTGTTGAATGACTGCGCAATTGTCTTTTAAAGTGTGACAGCGCTGAAAGCTGAAAATTGGCAGGTAGGGAGTAAAAGTGTCTGGTATTGAAGTGGTTAAAAACTATTATGCTAATGGTATCAGGTTATTGCGGGCTCTACTTAGTCAATACTTTTATTTTGTGTAACCCAGCTATTAGAGTTAATTTTGTTTTTCTTTTATTAGAAAGAAATTCTACTTGCAGTTGTGCCCTAAATAAATTGATCATTTGTTTTTGTTTTCCATTATATAGTAATGTGTGTTTACAATGCTAAACTAAATTGTTCTGATTTTTAGATATTTTGTTGCTGTGGACCTTCTCCGTGTTCGTTTTGCTGCGCCTGCTGCCCCAGCATTAAAGTGTCCACTGGTACCAGGCTCATGTACACATTCTTCCACATTCTGGCCTCCACTGTCTGCTGCCTCATGCTTTCCAAAAAAGTGTCAGAAACTGTCAAGGAACATGTGAGTAGCATCAATTATCCCCAATGGTCTGGATACCAAATAATATTCATTTGGTGTTTAGTATAACACATGCCGGCGTATAACACGCACCCCAATTTAAGAGGGAAGTTTCAGGAAAAATTTTTAAATAAACCACTTTGAAGCATTACAGATTGGCATGTTTGGTATCTATTTACTCAATGTAAGCCCATCTTTTATATTTTACTAAAAAATTGGGTGTTGTCTCACTTAAAGCGGGAGTCCCGCGAAATTTTTTTTTTAGATGTCAGCAGCTGCAAATACTGCAGCTGCTGACTTTTAAAATAAGGTCAATCACCTGTCCCGGGGTCCAGCGATGTCGGCACCCGAGACCGAACCATCCCTCGATCCTCGGGTGCTGCCGCCGCCATTTTCAGTGAGGGAATCAGGAAGTGAAGGGTTGCGGCTTCACTTCCCGATTCCCTACTGCGCATGCGCGAGTCACGCTGCACTTTCTCAATGGTCCCCGCTATCTCCTGGGACCTGTGTCTTTCCCAGGAGACAGCGGGGGAGTGCGGGAGGGGGCGTGACTCCCATAGGAGTCTACTCCCGGAAGTGGGTGCAGATACCTGTTTTAGACAGGTATCTGCACCCCCCTCCCCCCTGAAAGGTGCCAACTGTGACACCGGAGGGGGGGAGGAATCCGATGAGCGGAAGTTCCACTTTTGGAATTTTATTTTAAATTAATTTTAGTGTATTTTCTCCTGAAATATATGTTTGATTAGCTGTGCAAACAAAAAAATGCCACCACCATGTTATTGTGCAGGAGGTCTGCTGGCAGGAAATTTCCACTTCTGTGGGGTTTAGTGAATACAGATGTGTGCAGAGAGTTAGGTGTTACTTTTTGGGTGTATTCCACTTTATATGGAAGGCTGTGAACTACTACAATGCAGTACAGGAGGCTCATTCTACTTACCAGTTTCTTTCTTTGGAGTCTAATGCCTCGTACACACGGTCGGACATTGATCGGACATTCCGACAACAAAATCCTAGGATTTTTTCCAACGGATGTTGGCTCAAACTTGTCTGGCATACACACGGTCACACAAAGTTGTTGGAAAATCCGATCATTCTGAACGCGGTGACTTAAAACACGTACGTCGGGACTATAAACGGGGCAGTAGCCAATAGCTTTCATCTCTATTTATTCTGAGCATGCGTGGCACTTTGTCCGTCGGATTTGTGTACACACGATCGGAAATTCCGACAACGGATTTTGTTGTCGGAAAATTTTATAGCTTGCTCTCAAACTTTGTGTGTCGGAAAATCCGATGGAAAATGTGTGATGGAGTCTACACACGGTCGGAATTTCCGACAACAAGGTCCTATCACACATTTTCTGTCAGAAAATCCGACCGTGTGTACGGGGCATAAGAAAAGACATGCGTGCCAAATGCTGCAGTCACCAGCGTTTTGTGCCTAAAAGACTACACATCCCAGAATGCCTCGGGAGCGAAGCCATCAGAGTGGGCGGACAGTCCAAAAAACACGTGTTCAGGGTGGGGCTCCACAGATGATTCAGGAGGAGCGAGGTTGGGAGAGGGCAGAGGAGAGAGGCGTGTCAAGGGTACGGCGTTAGGTGTGGTCTAGCAGGGAAGGGCGAGAATGGGAATGACGTCTACGGACAAGAGGATTCTCTGGTAATCTGTCATCTGTTTCCTCAGTTCTCACATACAGTCCCGCCTACTCCATCGGCATTGGACCAGCTCCGGGGTACGACTGGACTAAAACAAGGAAGTTGATAGCCAGTAGCCAATAGCTGCCCTAGCATCGGTTTTCCTCCGTCGGATTAGCATACAGATGAGCGGATTTCTCGATAGGAACTGGGTCCAGCGGAGTTCTGGCGGAAAGATTTGAAACATGTTCCAAATCTAAAGTCTGTCTGATTTTCGACCGAAAAAGTCCGCTGCAGGTCCGATGAAGCCCACACACAGTCGGATTGTCCGACGGATTTGTTCCGTCGGACCAGTCTGGTAGAAAAAGTCCGCCCGTGTGTACACGGCATTAGTGTCACTGGTTTCCAAAAAGTGTTTAAATTGTCAGTTAGTGTCAGAATTTCCGCCACAATATCGCAGTCCCACTATAAGTCGCTGATCGCCACCATTACTAGTAAAAAATAAATACAAATATCCAATAGTTTGTAGACGCTAAAACTTTTGCGCAAACCAATCAATATATGATTACTGGGATTTGTTTTACCAAAAATATGTAGCAGAATACCTATTGGCCTAAATTTACGAAGAAATTAGATTTTTTTTCAATTTTGTTATTGGATGTGTTTTATAGCAGAAAGTAAAAAATATTGTTTTTTTTTTCAAAATTGTCTGTCTTTTTTTTGTTTATAGCACAAAAAATTAAAACCGCAGAGGTGATCAAATACCACCAAAAGAAAACTCTATTTGTGAGGGCATAAATTGTATTTCTTTTATTTTCACATTAAATTATACGTTTTGCTCTTAGTTATACTTTACTTTTCTAGAACACTGACAGTATCAGCATATTCTTGTCTATAATTTGGATTTAGGAAAGCTGGCTATGTCTAACAAATGCCCATGACTCAGTGTCCCCCTTGTAATGTGTCTGTTTTATTGCATACAGGTGCCTTGGATGTCTCTGCTGTGCAAACATTTGCCCGGATCAGACTGCGATAATCTTGTGGGGTACACAGCTGTGTATAGAGTCTGCTTTGGGACCGCATCTTTTTACTTCATCCTGTCGGTTTTCCTCTTCAATGTGAAATCTACACAGGAGTTCAGGGCGATGGTTCACAATGGGTAAATGGTACCATTTTTAATCCATCTTTGTTATATCACCGTTTTTACCCTGTTTAATGAGTTAGGCTAGCCAAACACTGCTCAGTTTTTTGCCAAAATCGCTACTGGTCATAACAAGGCAGTGTTGGGGATAAAAGGAAGAAATAAATGGCAGACTATTGATTGCAATGAAAGCGCAAAGCAACAGGTATACTCCATTACCAGCCCCCCCCCTTTCTTTCACTATATAAAATGTGTAAGCTTCAAGTAGAAGTGATCAGAGCTTACACAATGCTAGGAACACCCCATCCCCCTTCCCAGACAGTGGTTGGACATCACAATTGGATGCTCAGAAGCTTGCACTGCATTGCCAAAAGGAGAGGAAGTGCACTGATCGCTTTATAAATGTCAGTGGTCCCAAAAATGTGTCAAAAGCGTCCGATCTGTCCGCCGCAATGTCGCCATCTGCTAAAAATTTCAGATCGCACCGCCATTACTAGTAGAAAAAAAATAAAATAATAAAAATGCCATAAATCTTTCCCATAATTTGTAGATGCTATAACTTTTGCACAAACCAATCAATATACGCTTATTGCGATTTTTTTTTTTTTACCAAAAATATGTAGAAGAATACATTTTTGGGGATATTTATTATAGCAAAAAGGAAAAATATATATATTTTTTTTCAAAATTGTCACTCTTTTTTTGTTTATAACCCAAAAAATATAAATGCAGAGCAGATCAAATACCGCCAAAAGAAAGCTCTATTTGTGGGAAAAAAAGGACGTCAATTTTGTTTGGGTACAACGTCGCAGGACCACGCAATTGTCGGTTAAAGCGACGCAGTGCCGTATTGCAAAAAATGGCCTGGTCATTAAGGGGGCAAATCTTCCGGTCTGTATGTGGTTCAATTCAAGAAATAGCTGGGTGTAGTAAGATGTCCGCTGTGACTACAGGTGTTCTGTAAGATTAGCAAACCTGGTAGGGGTGGAACGGGTGCACAGCTGATGGAAAGTCACTTACGTTACCTAATCTGACGGATCACCGATTCTGACGGAACACCAAGTGGCCAGGAGGGGCGGCTTCTTGGGGTGCAATGGTTTACTGTAGGGATAGGGCCGCCTTCATACTGTTACAAGGCTGGGCAGTTTAACATCTTTGCCCCGGGGCGCTGGATGAGCTTGTCCCAGCATTGAGTACCAGGTACTTCAGTTTACTTAGGTGGGCAAATAGAGGGCAGAGGAACAATTGATTGGTGAGGACAAACAATGGTGGTGGAGAGAGGGCTACATGCCACTGCCAGCATGGGCAAAGCACAGCTTAACGTTAAATTAAAACTTCAGCTAAAACTTTTTTTCTATTTTTGGATAGTGTAGTGAAGGATTTAAACTTCCTTCAAGTTTTTGTCACTGTCTATGACTTCATTTAGCAGAGCCTCACTGGTCATTATTCAGCAGGACAGAAATTAGGTGGAAATTTAAAGTTTTGTAAAAGGAGAGAGGATATCTTCCCATAAGAACACCAGTTCTAAATGACAACTGTTATGCCCCGTACACATGGTCGGATTTTCCAACGGAAAATGTGTGATAGGACCTTGTTGTCGCAAATTCTGACCGGAGTAGGCTCCATCACACATTTTCCATCGGATTTTCCGACACACAAAGTTTGAGAGCAGGATATAAAATTTTCCGACAACAAAATCCGTTGTCGGAAATTCCGATCGTGTGTACACAAATCCGATGGACAAAGTGCCACGCATGTTCAGAATAAATAAAGAGATGAAAGCTATTGGCCACTGCCCTGTTTATAGTCCCGACGTACGTGTTTTACGTCACCGCGTTTAGAACTATCGGCTTTTCCGACAACTTTGCGTGAACGTGTGTATGCAAGACAAGTTTGAGCCAATATCCGTCGGAAAAAATCCTAGGATTTTGTTGTCGGAATGTCCGAACAAAGTCCGACCGTGTGTACGGGGCATTACCGGTGAGATTTTCTTTAATTAGGGAAAATTTTTACTCACTTCCTGCTATATGCCCAAGACAGAGTGAAAGAACTTTTCCCAGCTGGGGACACAGTCAGCATTAAGAAAAGTTGAAAAAAAGTTCTGAATTCTACTTTAATGGACATACCTATTAGATCTACAATATAGATAATGAGCACATCCATTAGATCTATAATATACAAAATAGATCGAAATAATGGCCATACACATTAGATCTACAATATATATATATATATATATATATATATATATATATATATATATATATATATATATATATATATATATATATATAAAAGTATTGGGATGACTGCCTTTATACACCATCCCCAAACTGTTCCCACAATGTTGGGAGCATGAAATTGTCCAAAATGTCTTGGTATGCTGACGCCTTGGTTCCCTTTACTGGAACTAAGGGGCCAAGCCCAACCAATGAAAAACAACCCCACACCATAATCCCCCCTCCAACAAATGATTTGGACCAGTGCAAGACATGGATGAGCGAGAAGAGTTGAGGCTGTTATAGCTGCAAATGGTGGGCCAACTCAATATTGAGCCCTACGGACTAATACTGGGATGCCATTAAAGCGTTTGTTAATTCCCAAAAAATATATGTAGATTCTGGTCCCTTAAAGCAGATTACACAGCACAGCGCTTGTGCTATGTAATCTGCCCCCCTCTAAACTTTAAAAAAAATCCCTAAACCTACCACTTCCTGTATGCCCTCTCTAAACAGACCACGATAACCAGAGCAGCTCCGCCCTGATCATCGTGGTCAAAGTGCCTCCCTCCGTGATAGGCTGCCTGCTCTCCTCTCTCCCCCCCTCACCCCCTCCTTCCTCCCTGTCAGCGCCCTCTCTGTCTGTCTCCAGCCCGGCCCCGACCCCACGCTGCTATTATGGTATTATTAAAATATTACATTTGTCACTGCCAGCCTCTCTATTAGAGGCTGGCATAGCACAATGTGTAAGTTGTATTTGAAAACGAGCGCTGTAAATACTAAATATCAGCTGTCTTCAGTTTATGGGGGTCTGTGTTCTTAATTACTGCCATTAGGACATTAGGTGTAGGGCCTGGGAGGGAATCAGGAAATTGCGATTGCGCCGCATGACGAATTTGTAAAAATCTAAAGAACATTGGATTCTGAATTGTGAATTCTGCTTTAAGTGAATCAAAAGTTTTTAAATGCCCATCTTTTAAAAAATGATGCAGATAGAATATTCCCTGCGTGGACCATAGAAATGCGTCTTGTATTTTGTTAAATTCAGGAAGATTCTTGTTGTGCCATACCGGCGTGTAATCATTGAACTGTGGGATTTCAAGTTTAGAAGTAGCCAAGGCCCATATTTCCCTATAGTGATATAACATGGTATACCTATTTTCCCCTAGTTCCATCCCCCCGAGCCCGATGCTATAGCATATATCGAGTCCTTGGTGTATTGTGCCCACCTTGGACATAGGAGCGTGAGAAACCTCTCGCTGTCCATTTTATCCAAGTGAAAAAGTTGTGACAGCTGTGATGCAATGTAATATAGGTTAAAGTCCGGAAGAGCTGTACCACCAAGGTCAGTCGGGTTCTTAAGAGTCTGCCATGCCAGTTTGTGAATATTGGTGCCCCATACGAATGGCTTAAGAAGGGACTCTAGAGATTTAAAGTGTTTCAGGGGTAAGTAAACCGGAGAGTGCCAGAGAACATACAGTATTTTGGGAAGTAAAATCATTTTAATTAAATTTATGCGGCCCCAGGTCCCAAGTGGGAGCTGGGACCAAACTCGAACTTTGTTTTTACCATGGAAATGAGAGGGTCTATATTGAGGGATACGTAATCTGCAGGGGATCTAGATATACGGATCCCAAGATATTTAATAACATCAACTCTCTGAAGCGGTAGTCTGACTTGGGATTTTGGGGGTGGGAAGCTATCTATTGGTAAAATTTGTGACTTATCCCAATTGATTTTCAGTCCTGAAAATATTCCGAATTGTTCGATCGTGTGGAGTGCGGTACATAAGGAAGGGCCCGAATCCGCTAGATATAATAGCGTGTCGTCAGCATACATGCTGATTTTTTCAATGAAAGATCCCAGTCTTAGACCTTTGATCTCCGGGTTCGTTCGGATGGATATTGCCAGGGGTTCTGCCGCAAGGGCATACAATAGTGGGGACAACGGGAAGCCCTGTCTCGTGCCTCTGCTGAGGTCAAACATCTGAGACGACCACCCATTAGCCACCACCCTGGCCCTGGGTGCCTGGTATAGTAATTGAACCCATTTGATGAATTTCGGGCCGAAGCCAGAGCTCTCCAAGCATCTCCAAAGATACCTCCACTCCACCGAGTCAAAGGCTTTTGCTGTGTCTAAAGTCACCACAACTCGTGAGCCTACTTCCTCGTGTGTAGCCTGTAAATTCATATATAATTTCCTGAGATTAAACGAGGTGTTACGACCAGGCATGAAACCCGCCTGGTCTGTATATATTAGTGATAAAATAACCTAATTAAGCCTAATAGATAATACTTTGGCCAATATTTTAATATCAACTTGTAGAAGGGATATTGGGTGATAGGATTCCGGGTATCCCGGGTCCTTTCCTGGTTTCGGTATGAGGACTATTGTTGCCTCTGTCATAGATGGGGGTAATGTCCCAGTCTCAAAGAGATGATTGTATAAGGTTAACAATTTAGGGGTTAACAGTTTGCTGAACTGGGAATAAAACTCAATTGGCAGTCCGTCTGATCCTGGGGATTTAGACCTAGTGAAACTGGCAATGGCAATTGTAATTTTGTCTGTAGTGAGGGGTGCCTCTAGTAGGTCTACCGAAACGTATTTTAAAAAAAATATTTTTATACAGGAGATGGTCAGAGACTGGGGACATGGTACAGGAGATGGTCAGAGACTGGGGACATGGTACTGGAGATGGTCAGAGACTGGGGACATGGTACAGGAGATGGTCAGAGACTGGGACATGGTACAGGAGATGGTCAGAGACTGGGGACATGGTACAGGAGATGGTCAGAGACTGGGGACATGGTACAGGAGATGGTAGGAGACTGGGGACATGGTACAGGAGATGGTCAGAGACTGGGGACATGGTACAGGAGATGGTCAGAGACTGGGGACATGGTACAGGAGATGGTCAGAGACGTGGGACATGGTACAGGAGATCAATGCAGGCTCACCAGTGCCCATCAGATTCAGCCTGCCTGTGTTCCCAGTGCAGCCAGGCAGTGTCTCCATTGCAGCCAGTGTCCCCATTGCAGCTTGTGTCCCCATTGCAGTCAGTGACCCCAGCCAGTGTCCCCATTGCAGCCAGTGTCCCCAGCAAGTGTCCCCAGCCAGTGTCACCATTGCAGCCAGTGTCCCCATTGCAGCCTGTTTCCCCAGCCAGTGTCCCCATTGAAGTCAGTGTCCCCATTGCAGCCAGTATCCCCAGCCAGTGTCCCCATAGCAGCCAGTGTCCCCAGCCAGTGTCCCCATTGCAGTGTCCCCAGCCAGTGTCCCCATTGCATTGCAGCCAGTGTCCCCAGCCAGTGTCCCCATTGCAGCCAGTGTCCCCATTGCAGCCTGTGTTCCCTGCCTGTGTCCCCATTGCAGCCTGTGTTCCCAGCCAGTGTCCCCATTGCAGCCTGTGTCCCCATTGCAGCCAGTGTCCCCAGCCAGTGTCCCCATTGCAGCCAGTGTCCCCATTGCAGCCTGTGTCCCCAGCCAGTGTCCCCATTGAAGTCAGTGTCCCCATTGCAGCCAGTGTCCCCAGCCAGTGTCCCCATTGCAGCCAGTGTCCCCAGCCAGTGTCCCCATTGCAGCCAGTGTCCCCATTGCAGCCTGTGTCCCCATTGCAGCCTGTGTCCCCATTGCAGCCTGTGTATTCAGCCAGTGTCCCCATTGCAGACAGTGTCCCCAGCCAGTGTCCCCATTGTAGCCTGTGTCCCCAGCCAGTGTCCACATTGCAGCCTGTGTCCCGAGCCAGTGTCCCCATTGTAGCCAGTGTCCCCAGCCAGTGTCACCATTGCAGCCAGTGTCCCCATTGCAGCCTGTTTCCCCAGCCAGTGTCCCCATTGAAGTCAGTGTCCCCATTGCAGCCAGTATCCCCAGCCAGTGTCCCCATAGCAGCCAGTGTCCCCAGCCAGTGTCCCCATTGCAGTGTCCCCAGCCAGTGTCCCCATTGCATTGCAGCCAGTGTCCCCAGCCAGTGTCCCCATTGCAGCCAGTGTCCCCATTGCAGCCTGTGTTCCCTGCCTGTGTCCCCATTGCAGCCTGTGTTCCCAGCCAGTGTCCCCATTGCAGCCTGTGTCCCCGTTGCAGCCAGTGTCCCCAGCCAGTGTCCCCATTGCAGCCAGTGTCCCCATTGCAGCCTGTGTCCCCAGCCAGTGTCCCCATTGAAGTCAGTGTCCCCATTGCAGCCAGTGTCCCCAGCCAGTGTCCCCATTGCAGCCAGTGTCCCCATTGCAGCCTGTGTCCCCATTGCAGCCTGTGTCCCCATTGCAGCCTGTGTATTCAGCCAGTGTCCCCATTGCAGACAGTGTCCCCAGCCAGTGTCCCCATTGCAGCCTGTGTCCCCAGCCAGTGTCCACATTGCAGCCTGTGTCCCGAGCCAGTGTCCCCATTGTAGCCAGTGTCCCCAGCCAGTCAGTGTCCCCAGCCAGTCAGTGTCCCCAGCCAGTGTCCCCATTGCAGCCTGCCTGTGCAGTGGAAGAGAGAGGAGAGCCGCCTTGTTGATTTGAGCGCCAGAAACATCACAGCTTTAATTTCAATAGCTGTGTGTTCCCCACCGTCACATACAGCCCCTCCTCTTTGTCCGGGCACTTTGATAGACAGATCACCAATCCAAAGACACTTCCTGCCGACATACACTCACATCAGAGTCTCCTGCACATGATTGCTCTGGACTGTCTTACAGTGACAACAGGAAACCATATGTATGACGTGTGTGTTTGCACAGCAGCTTGTTGCTTCAATCATATGATGCATGTAGCAGAGTGACTAAGCAAGAGTACAATTTGGAGAGAGTTGTCAGCCTATAACAGGAAGTGCCTGAACAAGAAATGTTATGGCAGGATCACAAGATTTATTTTTTTAAGGAGAGCTGCAGATTTAAACATATTGAACATAACTTTAAAAATGACATAAGATTTTAGTGATTGTGTATACATATACTTTAAGTATGCTGAAATAATCAGTATGCAAGTGAGGGGTCTCATCCGCGAATCTGTTTGTAGGGTATATGGAGGAATGTTATATAACCACACTTTTCTCTGACCATGTTATATGTTGGTTAAGGTACATTGATGACATATTTCTCATTTGGGATGGAGAGTAATCAGATTTTTTGACATTTGTGAAACATTTGAATGGGATCTTTCCTGGCATAACATTCGATCCAGAGATTTCTACATATAGCATTACCTACCTTGACGTGAGGATCACAAATGTACAGGGCTCACTCATGACCACTGTCTTCACAAAGCCCACTGATAGAAACACTTTGCTCCGTTACAGGCGTGCACATCCTAAGAACAGTTCTACATATTTGTTCCAGGGATGATTAGAGGACACAACAGCTTGAAGTCATGTATACTACATTTTAGAAACGAGGATGTCACAAAAACATGGCTGCTACAGATGCTACAATTGTAACATTTGTAAGTTCTTGATATGTGACGCAAATTGTGTACACCCACCAGCGGCAAGCTCTATCGCATACATGATTATATGAATTGCAATGCTGATTACTGTGTGCACATCTTAAAATGGCCATATTCACTGGTGTATGTGGGTAAGACAACCGGTCCCTTCAAACGAAGGTTCTAAAGACACAGGAGTGATATTAGAACAGCTTTAGCTAAAGCTGCGAAGGATGACCGTGTCGACCTCACTAAACCCGTGACAGTACACTTTGTCACAAAGAAACATCAGGTACACGAATTAAGAGGCATGGTAATTGAACATGTCCGTCAAGTTGTGAGGGGCGGGAAAATGACTGTTTCCTCCCTCGTTGGGAGACATATGGGATATATACGCTGAATACCGTACAGCCTGGGGGCATTAACAATAATTTATCCTTTACATGCTTTCTTGACGTTAAAGCGGAGTTCCAGTGATATTTTTGTTTATTAAAAGTCAGCAACTACAAAAAGTGTAGCTGCAGACTTTTAATAAACAGACACTCACCTGTCCCACGATCTAGCGGTGCACTCACCCACGCTGTGTTCTCCCCGTGTGCTCCCTGGGTGGTGCCGGCATCTCTACTATAGGCACCCGGCTGTGACAGCTTGGTTCCCACTGTGCCTGCATGAGCGGCGCTGCGCTCTGACTGGTCCTGAAGTCTTCTAGGACCTGTCATGTGTCCCAGAAGACTTCAGGAGGGATAACTACCTCTTCCGATCGCCTAAGGCAGCCAGAACGGAAGTGGGAATAGGTACCTGTCAAAATCGGGTACCTGCTTCCCCCCTCCTCCCCAAAAGCTCAGTTTCACAAACAGGACCTGGGGAGGAGGCCTTAAAGGTGGAAGTTCCACTTTTGGGTGGAACGCCACTTTAAGTGAGTTTTAATAGAGGATGTTTCAGAATCAAATTTTTGTACATAGTTTGCTTAGTGTTAGCACCTGTTTCCTTTTACGGACACCACTGCTTCTCCGTTTCCCCTTTTTTGAACCCTCATACCCCCATCCATCATCCCCGCCTTCATCCCCCATCCTCCGTTTTTGGTTTCTCTCCTCTGTTTACGTCTGTTATTATTTAGTCCTCTCCCACTGCTCTGCCGGCTTTAGCTTTTCTCTAATGCTCAGTCATTTTCCTCTGTTTTTTTATTCTTTTTTTTTTTTTTATTACTTTCTCTTACGTTCAATCCTGTTCTTTTCTATTTTGATTGTTATTTTTCTATATTTTTTTTCTCTATTTTATTTTTTCTTTATTTTTCTTTTTTTCTGTTTTATTTGTTTTTTTTATGCTTGTTTTTTTTTTCTAATTTTCTCTTCTTATTTTTTCCGTTTTTTTTCTTTTTTTCCTCTCTTTTTCTCCTTACCTGTGTTTTTTTTTCCTTCCTCTCTTCTATTATCCTCCTTGTTTCCTTCCACTTATTCTGTCACCAGTTTTCTCACCCTATGCATCCTTATCACTACACAACTGGAGGCGAAGCCGCCTACCCCGATCCTGTGTCCAGCTGCGTATAAATATCCGGTGGCCAGCCCGGCCTCATGGAGTGCTATGACAGCGGCGGGTCACAATACCCCCCCCAGGTGCCTGGCAACCATTATAAACAAATCCCAGAACTATATCAGTACGCCGTAACTCAATTAAACTCTGCTGCTTCTTTACACATTTTTGACTAACAGTGACCATTAATACTTTATTTTATTTGCACGTCATGCATCTTTATTGATTGCTGTTTTGATAGCATCTTCTATGAGTGGTTTGGCAGTTATGTAATTTTTATAATATATACTGTAATGGCTCATGATATCTTTATGTTGTCAGTGGGCGGAGCTGGGCTTGTTGCTTTACTGATTGGTGGATGGTTTGTTAAATATCTTATGTTCTGCACTGCACTTTGTTACTTGCCTGATGAAGAGACCTGTGTGGTCCCAAAATGTTGCCTTTGTTAATATGCTGTGACTGCTGAATTAGGCTTTGGACCCCTTTGGAGAAACCTTGCTGTGCTGGTGACATATTTTCAGCCCTAATGTAAGGTTGGACTCTAATGAGGACCCTGATGTAACGAGGACTCTGATTTGGACTGTGATGTAAGGAGGGACTCTGATGAGGACCCTGATGTAACGAGGATTCTGATTTGGACTGAGATGTAAGGGGGAACTCTGAAGTAATACGGGGGGCTCTTATCATAATTGTGATGTAAGGGGGGACTCTGATGGGAACCCTAATGTAAGGGGGGGCACTGATAGGGGACCCTGAAGTAAGGGGGAACTCTGATGGGGACCCTGATGTAAGGGGGAGGGGCTCTTATGATGATCGTGATATAAGGAGAGACTCTGATGTGGACTGTAATGTACAGGGGGACCCTGACGTAAGGGGGGCTCTTATGATGACTGTGTATATAAAGTGAAGTAGCGCTAATTACTATCAACAAAGCAAAATAATAAATACTGAAGTGAAAAATATCTCAAATGGGTCTCATAAAGAGACATAAATAACCTGTGTTCAATAAAATTGTGTTCAAAATGAAATTGTTTCATAACATGATACCTTACAATAATCATTCAATATAAATAGTCCAATAATAAAGTGCAATGATATAGTGCAGTCCAACGGAATCTAATGATTCAAAGTTGTGATCAGTCTCTTATTCAAGATGTAAATCATTATTTTCCTGTGTAGACAAATAACGATGAGGGGGAAAGAGACGAATATGGGAATCCAATTTTCATGTGTACAGTAATCACACACAAACTTACAAGATACAATCCTCCCCCAGTAGTACTAGCCTCTCACCTTAAGGATAGACCCCAACGGGTCTAATGATGCATCGATAGCCATCAAGGCGGTGGCTTCCTAGAAGGAATTATCTCCACGGTATCAAAGGCAAAAGCAAAAAAGAAGGTTCTCCATAGTGTAGTAGTGTTAAAAAATTCTCAGCATTTATTAAAACAATCTTTCAAGGTTAAAAATGGCATAACCAGCCAAACAGCAAACAAAAAACGTGTCAAACAAGTAAAGACTTCCAGTCACAAAGTGAAGGCTAGTACTACTTGGGGAGGATTGTATCAAGTTTGTGTGTGATTACCGTACACCTGAAAATTGGATTCCCATATTCATCCCTTTCCCCCTCATTGTTATTTGTCTACACAAGAAAATAGTGATTTACATCTTGAATAAGAGACTGATCACAACTTTGAATCATTAGATTCCGTTGGACTGCACTATATCATTGCACTTTATTATTGGACTATTTATATTGAATGACACAATTTCATTTTAAACATAATTTTATTGAACACAGTTTATTTATGTCTCTTTATGAGACCTATTTGAGATATTTTTCACTTCAGTTTTTATTATTTTGCTTTGTTGATAGTAATTAGCGCTACTTCACTTTATATACACATACTTAAAGTGGTTGTAAACTCTCCCCAACAACTTTGTCCCATGTAAATCAGCATAAAAACCCTAATAAACACTGCTTGTAGATATCTCCTTACTTGCTTAGTATTGTTGTAATCCTTTTTGTTCTTTAGAATGACTTCACTGAGCATGCCCAGATCTCCCCTGTTTTACGGCACACTCTGTGTACTTGTCTGTCTATTATCAGATCTTCCTACCACACAACTCTGAAATCCCACGAGACTGCATAATCACTACTTCCTACTACACCCCATGTGACATCACATAGAGTGTAAACCTGGGCATTGGACAGCATTACTGCAGCCTTATCAGCTGAAGCTGATAAGACTGACAAAGGCAAACACTAGATAATCGGCACAAGTAAATACTATGAAATCAAACAAGTCAGCTATGAGCAGTAAAGCAGGTTAGCCATAGAAACATTGGATTGAGAAGGAGGCTTGGTTAACAGTACAGGAAGTGCTCAATGTAAGGGCGGAAATACACTCTACTGTGGACTCAGAAAACAATACTTAAGATGGCGCTGCCTAACCCCTGGAAACAAGTTTTTTAAAGTTTTTTTAAACAGTAAGTAATATGTGATTTGGGCTGGATTACAGTGGCTATAGTTTGATAATTACTTATTATAATGGACTAAATGAAAAGCAGCATCAGAGTGGGAGAGTTTACTTCCTCTTTAAGGGTGTTGGCAACACCTTAGAAGTTTGGCTGCTTTTTACTTCATTAAGCACTGTTCATTTATGCACTTTTAGCACAGGAGCACTCTATTTGTTTGTTAACACTGTAGTGGTAGCGCATTAGTACCTTTTTTCAACTCCTGCGATGACTGTGATGTAAGGGGGGGACTCTGATGCGGACTGTGATGTAAGGGGGGACCCTGTTGGGGACCATGATGAAGGGGGGAATTTGATGTAAGGAGGGACTCTGATGGAGACCCTGATTGGCATCATGATGTAAGGGAGGACATTGATGTAAGGGGGAACTCTGATGGGGATCCTGATGTAAGGGGAGCTCTTATGATGACTGTGATGTAAGGGGGGACTTTGATGGGGATACATGTGTTACTAAAATTCTTTCTCTTTTGTTCTGAATCATATCATGCTGAATACAAAAAAGATTCAATGAAAACGTATTTATTCATTTGAATTTTATTCATATATAAACCAGATTTTTTTTTAATTTGTAAAATATGTGATATAGACTTCATACTGAAAAGAGAGTCCCCTGGTCAAGGAGGAAAAGTAACTGTCAGTCCAGTGAGACATACAGTGCCTTGAAAAAGTATTCATACCCCTTGAAATTTTCCACAGTTCCACAGTGGGTATAGACATCCCCAAAAAGACTTGCAGCTGTAATTGCAGTGAAAGGCGGTTCTACAAAGTATTGACTCAGGGGGGCCGAATACAAATGCACGCCACGCTTTTCACATATTTATTTGTTATAAATTTTGTAAAAACATTTTCCTTCCACTTCACAATTATGTGCCACTTTGTGTTGGTCTATCACATAAAATCCCGATAAAGTACATTTATGTTTTTTGGTTTTAACATGACAAAATGTGGAAAATTTCAAGGGGTATCAATACGTTTTCAAGGCACTGTACCAAGAAATTATGGATCTCATTTTTACTTCTGTCCCAGGATTCCATCCTGCTGAACTATATATTAGGAAGCTCAGTTTTAAGTTATGAATTAAAAGTTGTCCTAAGGATATTTTTTTTGCTTTAAAATAACCAAACATAAGATTCCGCAGAGAGAAGTTTTACCTCTGCCAGCAGTGCAGTAATTCTTTACGACTGTGATAAAGTGATGGTAAATTAGCTTAGTTCTGTCAAATCAGAGCTAGTCTTGGTGAAATATTGTTGTGTGAGTTTGATTTATTTTTTTTGGCATTGAAAAGAAACTACAAAATGTCTTCCACAATACCTCACTTCTCATACAGTTCTGCTGTCTGCAAGTAGAATGATGATGCGATATCTGTACAGTGCGATTTCAGCCATACAGTTTGCATGGCTGAAATTGCATTGCATCTGCACCAAAATAGTACACAATCCTTTTTTCCCTCGCACCTGAATCACATTGCATGGGTGTTTCTATTCTGGTAATCGCACTGTGGTTTGTTACAGGGTGTCATTAAAGTAACATTGACACCCGCAGCAGATTGCATGGATCCCGTGTGATTGCAATGCAATGAAGGAAACGCACGGGATTCGCTGTGTTTCCTGCATTGCATAAGTGTGAATCTAGGCTCATTCTCGGTGATAATGGTAAACTGGACAAACAGAGGGTGAATCTCCCTGACGGGGGCAAAGACACAAATTAAAAACCACATAGGGGTTCTAATCTCTCTCCGCTCTATTCAGAACTAAAATAAAGTTTAGCCTCTGGACAATCCTAACCTATAATGAATACTTAGTATACTAGTGACAATGTGATATCAATACCCAATCATATATCATATGTGTTAAAAAAACATACATATTGCAACTGCTAAATATGGAAATGTAAACCTAGATCGACCAATATTCTTATATCATAATGTGCAACAATTGCATAATCATAAAGTACAATTAACAAAGATAAAGTGCAAATGCAGTGCAAAATAAGTGAAATGTAACTCTCAATAAAAGAATGAATACAATTTTTTCAAATAAACGCATGATGAAACGCGTAGGGTGGGGCAGGGATGCTGATGTCACCTCGTTTACCAGATCGTACTAGCCCTATATTATCAGCTGGGGATGGTTGGGAATACGAGCAAGCGTTACTACCCTAGTGTCACATACGTATTCCCCCACTGCCTGGGATTAAGCACAAACCGTCTACTTGCTAGAACGCATCATATATTTACGCTTCCTTCTTACTGGCGTGCACCCTGGCAGGTCTTGTTTGACCTCATTTGGGGCGTTATCACCACCAAACTTCTCTTCTCGCTGGCACTGGGATGGCCATCACTGACTGTCTTTTTTAACCACTTTGGCTGATGTACGTAAGTTCTACTTGCTGTCAATATAAGTGATCCGTTCTACTAATAGATACACCCCTGAGGAAAGAATGAACTTCTAAAATGTGTAGGATGTTTTCCATGTATGCTTTGCCATGGTATTTCTAGCGTGGCAGTTTTTGGAATCTGTAGAACTGTATTACATGTATGTAACTCGCATTATGTTGGCTTTACTTTACACCAGCCCTAATCTGTTTTTAAATATCGTAATTTTGCGAATAAAATTTTCATTCAAGATCCTTTTAAATAATTTTCTTGGTAATTTATAATACATTATGATGTGTTAATATGCCACAGGCCTTGAAAGTTCCGCTAGGGGGTTTTTTCCATTTTGTTTTCACTCATTTGGGATGTTGGCCTGATTCCCCATCAACTATACCCCTATCATTTCTCACCATTCATGTAATACTGGCACAGTAAACTAACTGCCCCCATATAGTGTAAAACCTTTTACATGTTTAATAAAATGAAATATTGCACTTACAACATCAGCGTCAATAGAAAGCCTTAAGTCTGGTGTGCCGGCCTGCGCACAACCAGACAAACCCGTCCTTCCGGGATACAAGAAAAAAACGAGGTGACGTCAGCGCGTCGCTCCGCCCAGGGAGAGAGAAAGAAAAAATATGAAAAACACTGGGAGGAGGGGAAAGAGATGGAAAGGAAAAATAATAAATAAATAATCCCCCTTATTTTTCCTTTCCTTCTCTTTCCCCTCCTCCCCATGTTTTTCATATTTTTTTCTTTCTCTCTCCCTTCACTTTTTTGAATGTGCCTTGGTCTGGCTTAGTGGTTTTCAACTTTTTTTGGTTTTTCTTTGTATTTTTCCCTCATATTCCACCATCATTCACCTTCCGGTTCCCTATCACTTTCATCTCATCACTCATTTCCACACCTTTTTCACTTTGTTCACTATTCATTCACCCCCACTATTCATCTCCACCACTTGTATTGTCCACCCCCCCCCCCTTTTTTTCTGTACCTGTTTCAATAAAATCATACCCTAATATTTTATTTTATTATTTTTCATAATAACAATTAATTAAGTGATATTCTCCTAAAGCATTACTTTTTTACACTCCAACAGTGATTGGGCGAGCGTTTGGCTTGTCTCTCGGTCATTGGCTTCTCCCTGCCCCCTCCTTTATATGGGCTTTAGCGCGGCCTCTTGTAGGCCCTCCTCTTTTGGCCCGCTGGGTTTGCCCTTCCCCCTTCGGAGTTGAGGTGGGGGTGTCTTGCCGCACTGCTTGGATTCTCTGGCAGCTCATGGGTACAGCTAATCAGGAGGTTTCTCTCAGCCGTGATTGGTAAATATATTTGAACTATTCATAGCATATGTGTCAAGAGCAATATATTTATATATTTTTTGCCTGTTGACATTTTGGTTTCTAAATGTTTCTATTACTATATATGTATTTTTTCTTTAGAGTTTTTTACTCGCTCCCCCAGAAGAAGAACTCTACTGCTAAAGGTTAAAACGCGTCTGGGTTCTTTAGTATGATTTACATACTTATATCATGCTATGTTTTTTCTTTTTGTACTCAATGGCTGTAACTTTTATGTACATGTATTAGCCTTATCCACAGAGCTCATGTTTTAACTTAAACAAATGTCTCTTGGATAATATATTGGTTTATTAATTGCCATATCCTGATTGCAATCTCTTTTCTATTCCATAGTTTTTGGTTCCTGAAGTTCATGATGTTGGTTGGAATGTGTGTTGCAGCATTCTTCATCCCTGCTGAAACCTTTATACGAGGTAAGGGAAAGACAGGACATCATTCATATTTCCTGATGAGTGTTTGACAATTGACAATATAACTATTAATACATATTAATATACTATAAAGCTGAATTCCATGAACTCAGCTCCTCTGTAAAAAATAAAGGCACACTATGAGTTAAGTCCAGTGAAGTGTATGACATGTCCTGGGCTTAGCTCCCCTATTTACATCTTACAGCTTTATAGTACTCCTGGAGGACAGCTATCACTGTAGATCCAGGAGAGCGACGCTGACCTTTGTGAGCTCTGCATTTTGAACAGGAGAGTCGTTGCAGCTGCTATGCCTGCCCCTTCCCCCCTCCTACCCAATCACAGAAACCTTGGTATTATGTGTACACATTTACAAAATACAAAGGCTTCTGTGAATGGGCAGCAGAAGGGGGGCATAGTTGATCTGTGTGTTTCTTTCTTTCCAGCAGAGCAATAAACCTATCAAATGTAAAAATAACAGAAATAAGCCAAATATGTCATACATTACCTTGGACTTAACTCATAGCCTGCCTTCACTTTTTACAAAGTGGCTAAATTCCTGGAATTCCACTTTAATGAAATAGACTACCTTTTTCTCAGATTTCTGCATATTTATATTGGTAGTTGTTTAAGAATATACATTTTATATATGAGCAATGTATAGTTCTGTCATTTAAAGCTGTGCTTAGCTGGCTATACTTAGGGTGATTTTTTGTTATACAAATTGATGATAAATAAACAAAAATTATTAACTGTTGTAAATTCCAAGAACAAAACATTAGCTAACCATTGATAGGAAGGGGAGATATTGGATGATATCATTTATAGAAAAATTATCCTTTACAAAAAGTTGCTTTCACCAAATGTCATCAATAGACATGCTTGTTTTTACAAGCAATTACAATTACAATCTAAGGCTTCATTCACACATGAGTTTGAGCATTTACGGCGATTTTGGAGATTATTTTTATGTTTTTTTTTCTCAGGCGTATTTAGGGTTGAGTTTTTTTGTTTTAGCCAATGGAAATCTAGTTACTCACAAGAAGAGATGGTGGTCCAAACTAGAAAATGCTAATTTTTTAGTTATCTTTCAGGTGCTCCCATTGTCTATAGAGCCAAAAATGCCCAATTCTGCGTCAAAAGTAGCTATAGGAGAATAAGCGTTCATATGAGAGCAGGCACAATATAAAACCATTAGATTTTAATTTTGAGTTTCAAGCTACAAAACAAAACAAAATCACTGTCAATGGTCAGGCTCGAAGACCACCGAGCAGGATAAGTATGCAAGTAGGTCACCCTGGTGGATGACACAGATTCACCTGAGGTGCAGAGTCTAAGGACTAACTGGTATTCACCAGAGCTCCTGATGGTGTAGATGGATTTCGCTTGATGTTAGCACCAGGTCATGGTCCTCAGGACCGCCTCACCAGGAGGTGGGCAACCCGGGGTCCAGTAGGAGATATAACAGGTACGGATCAAGCAGAAGTGTAGTCAGTAATTTTGTCAAAGGTCTGTACAAGTGGTTGCAGGTTGGGATAGTGGTTGGCATAGTCGAGGAACGAGCTAAAGATCAATAACTAGTGGTAGTGAAGATATGGGTGGCAGCAGAGAGCAACAATAATCAGAATAAGAAGATATGGATGGCTGAAGAGAGCAACAATAATCTCGCAAACAGGAGGTGCACAGGCATAGCTGAATAGGAAGTTCATGGGAGAAGCAGAGTTCAAGGTTCACCAGAAACAGGGTTCAAGGCAAAGGCAAGATTGTCCAAGGATGTGTCCAGAGCTCTGTCTAGCATCTCAGGTGGCTCAACAAGCACAGATGCTGCCAGACACAGCAGAAGTTGCAGGTTCAGATCAGGGTCCTGACAAAAACACTTGTTGTGAATCTGTGCTAAAATATCTTTACTGCTGTTCAAATAACCAATAGCCTTAAACAATGATTGATCACCCTAAATTGAAGTCATAATACAAGAAATTATGTTACTATATTTAATTCACTTTCAGTAATAGAAACATTATGAATATCTTTCAAATTGTATTAAGAAATGTTCCAATTAATGCCTGCCTAATGGTACTCACAAAAATGACTACACATATTTGCAACCATTTAATAGTGTATGGAGGAAAATGTTAGAAGTAGATCACCTCTGAGTTTTGGAATTTCAGCTTGGTTGACACCACAAAATAATTATTGGATAATGTTTACCATATACTGTGCATATGCACTAACAGTGGATGTGGTTGTGCATTAGAAAGCTGATTTTTTATTTTGCCTTCCTGTGGATCGACTGTGGGTATAAGGCTCTGTATATGGAGGTTTTCGTTATTTACTTTTTTTTTATTGGTTGAACCATATGGACTTGTGTCTTTTTATCAACCTGACTAACTATGTAAATGTGATCTTTAAAGGAAGTAATTCACCCATATCCATATTTCCGTTTTGGGTGGAAATGTAATACATAGGAGAATGCAATTTTTAAAAACTGGTGCTAAACAGACTAGACCGAGAACATGCATTACCCTCAGCTACTTTACCTAAGTTCTGTAACTCCACAAATGTCCTACCAGAACAGCTCGTAATAGTCAACAACTGTTTACAGACTTGACATCCAGTCATCTACAAGACACCCAATAAGGAATCAGCATGCAAAGGCTGTGCATTGGCCAAACTATACCATACTTAGAAGGAAAAGAGCACAATCTAGAAAGGTATAAAAGTTCCCAAATCCACTCAGATGTACTTCTCAAAGCAGGAACTGAGATGCCGTCTAAATGAGATGAATCATTAATTCTCTTCTGTCATATTTTGGGGAACATGACTGATCTTCATAGGGAAAGCTAACCTTGCTTGACCCTCACTGATGCCTTCCATCCTCCAGTGTGAGCAATCAGAGGCGTAGCTTGAAGCTTGTGGGCCCCAATGCAAAAGTTGACCTGGCGCCCCCCCCCCCTTACTACTTCCAATGTGCGTGCAGATACATCCACTGCACGCCAAGATACTCAAAGTGGCTTAAGAGTTTTGAGTTCCCAGAGTCCCTCTTTACATCAGGGGACAGGGAGTACCGCTGGAGAATCAGAGAACAGAGACCTCTGGCAGGTCGCTTGGCAGAGCTCCTTTCCCATCCCAGCACTGTATACAGCCCCCCCCCCCATACACTACACAGGGCTGAAATCACATTCCTTTACACACAGTCTGTCAGTCTTCACAGGGTGTATCTGGCTTTTATGTTGCCCTTCTGACATATGAAATTCTCTGGTCGTAATGGCAGTGTAGTTGCAGTAGGCAGATACACCCTGTGCAGATCATGGCTAACTGGCTGTGTTGTAAAAGAATGTGATTTCAGCCCTGTGGGGGAGGAACAGTATAGAGTGCTGTAATGGGATAGCAGTTCAGCAGCCGGGCATAGCATGCAGGGTGGAGGGGGTGGTCAGGGGGCTTTGGGGGGGCAACTTAGATCTGGGAGGGCAAAGCCATTTGACACAAAATCTGAAGCCTGCAGCCCTTCAGGGGCCCCCAAGGAGGTGTTAAGGGATTAGACATCCCCGGGTGGGGGAGTACAGAGAATTTCAGCTGGTGACTAGGAGACTCTGAGAAGTGTCAGACCTCACCAGTGACATCGGTCCCATCGTGACTACAGGTCGGCACTCTCCTCCTCTTGCCTCGTTGAGCTCGGTTACCATTCCATGTTGCCAGCACACAGCACAGACACTTCCCCATCTTGGGCTGTTCTCACCTCCTGCTCCTCTCCATTCATAAAATGGCTCACAGCTTCTCCCCAGCCAATGGGAACAGAGGGGTGTGGACTGTGGAAGGCAAAGTAGAAGCCTAGTACTGGAGCATGGCTGTGGGGCCCTGGGGCAGGTCGGAGCTGGATTTTGTGCAGGATATGATAATATGACAGGGAGGCTGCAGGGGCCCCCTGGAGCTAGAGGCAGGGTTGCAATTGTGACCCCTGCAACCCCTTATGCTACGCCCATGTGAGCAATGCATAGCTTCTCAGCCAGACTTTGGTATTTTATCTCGTGAAGCCCACTCTGTTTTTTCACTTTCAGGGGCTTGTCTTTTCTCCCATAGAGTTAATCGGGTTGATTTACTAAGGGCAATAGATTGTTCATTTTGCAAGGGAATTTTCCCTTAGCTTTGTAAATGTGGTAAAAATTCACTTTGCAAAAAATACTCAATCATTACCAAGGAAAAAAAAACTGTATTTTTGCCTATACATGATCGGATGATAGAAGTCAGCAGAACTTCACTAAGCTAAGTCAAAATTCTCTTACAATGTAACAGCCTATTTGCCTTTAGTAAATCAACCTCACTTGCAATAAGATCACTTCATGTTCCTCCCAGACATTTTTTTTTTGGTTCTGTAACACTCTTGTGAAAAACTGAGCAGCCAGGCTGCACTCCCAGGAGCCCTCACACCAACCATCAATCAATTCTGTAAAGGGGACCTGTCCCACCTTTGGAGATTAGGGATGAGCCGAACACCCCCTGGTTCGGTTCGCACCAGAACAGAAAAAAAAAATTGTGCAAACATGCGAAAACCATTAGAATCTATGGGAAACGAACGTGGAAAATCAAAAGTGTTCATTTTAAAGGCTTATATGCAAGGTATTGCCCAAAAAAGTGTTTGGGGACCCGGGTCCTGCCCCAGGGGACATGTATCAATGCAAAGAAAACGTTTTTAAAATGTCAGTTTTTTCCGGAGCAGTGATTTTAAGAATGCTTAAAGTGAAACACTAAAAATGAAATAATACTTTTGGTACCTGACTCCGGACGTGTTCCATGATCTCTACCCCTCTAGTTCTGACCGCTGTTATCGTTGTCAGGGAGATAGAGGCACCCTTTTTCATATCTACTGGCCTGCCCTTTAACCACATCAGCCCCGGAAGGATTTACCCCCTTCCTGACCAGAGCACTTTTTGCGATTTGGCACTGCGTCGCTTTAACTGGCAATTGCACGGTCGTACAACGTTACACCAAAACAAAATTTACGTCATTTTTTTTCTCACAAATAGAACTTTCTTTTGGTGGTACTTGATCACCTCTATGGTTTTTATTTTTTGTGCTATAAACAAAAAAGTGCGGCAATTTGGAAAAAAAAAGCAATATTTTTTACTTTTTGCTATAATAAATATCCCCCAAAAATATATAAAAAAAACACATTTTCTCCTCAGTTTAGGCTGATATATATTCTTCTACATATTTTTGGTAAAAAAATCATAATAAGCGTATATTGATTGGTTTGCACAAAAGGTATAGCTTCTACAAAATAGGGGATAGATTTATGGCATTTTTATTATAATTTTTGCGGGGGACACATCAGACACTTTTGACACTATTTTGGGTCCATTGTCATTTATACAGCGATCAGTGCTAAAAAAATGCACTGATTACTGTGTAAATGACACTGGCAAGGAAGGGGTTAAACATTAGGGGGCGATCAAGGGGTAAGTGTGTCCTAGGGAGTGAATTCTAACTGTAGGGGGGATGGGCTCACTACAACATGACAGAGATCACTGCTCCCGATGACAGGGAGCAGTAGATCTCTGTCATGTTGCTAGGCAGAACAGGGAAATGCCTTGTTTACATAGGCATCTCCCCGTTCTGCCGCTCCGGAACATGATTGCGGGACACCGGCGAACATCAAGTCCGCGGGACCTGCGGGCACGGTCACGCACTACACCGCCAGCGTGCGCACGCCCACTAGCCCGCAAATTGAAGGGGACGTACAGGTACGCCCATTTGCCCACCGCTGCCATTGTGCCGACGTATATCAGCACGTATATCAGTATGTCGGCAAGTAGTTAATAGCTCCATTTTGGCACTCAACAAAACAACTACTGACCCGCCTCTTCAAGGTGCCAATACCCATGACACCGAAATTCTTGTTGGGCCTCTCTCAATTGAAAATAGCCAAACCCTATAAGAAATTACTTAGACACATTCTCACGGCTACACGATGCCTGGTTGCCCCTAACTGGAAGAAACGCTCACCACCTTCCCCGGAAGCCCTGTATACTAGGGTCAAGGATGTTGAGCTTATGGAGAAAATGACCACTAGGATACAGGACAGACTAGAAGATCACAATAAGGTCTGGGAGCTGTGGCATCTCCGGTAGGATCCACCTTGAGGCGGTGATGGAGCCAAAGCGGTAACTCTCTACTTTTCTTTCTCTCTCCCCCCTAAAGCCCCATACACAATATCAGTTTTTCTGTTGATTTTTGTCTTCAGATTTACCAAAACCATATAATATGAGGTCAGACCTTAGGAGTTTCATTTTGTATGCAATCAGGCAGGCCCTTGCCCTACATGGTTTTGGTAAATCTGAAGACAAAAATCAGCAGAAAATCTGATAGTGTGTATGGGGCTTTACTCTCTTTATTCTTCTCTTTTCCCTCTCCCCTTCTTGTTACTCTCCATGCAATGTTTTGTATGATACCAGACTTCAGGTACCGCTTAACACTGTTCTAAAGCAATGTTATAACTGAAGTTGAAATGTATAATGCTAATTTTGAAGAAGGTTCCTCCCTTCTCAATGCTACTGCGTTCTTTCACGCATTGTTTTATTTTTCTCTTAGATTCTTGTACTGTTTTTCTATTGAGACAACCAATAAAAATTGTTATTTGAAAAAAAAAAATTAAAAATGAAATATTTCTTTAAATATCGTGCCAGGGGGTCCCCCTTACTCAGCCTGTAAAGTAGCGCATTTTCCCCATGTTTCTAACAGTACTGCAGCAAAATAAAGGTAAAACTTGTTATAGCAAAAACACAGTTAAAGTGGGGTTCCACCCAAAAAAACAAAAATACCTGAAAAATTCTAAAAACAAAAACAAAAAAAATTTGGATATTTTTTTACTTACCTCTACATGCCTGTTGCTAGGTGGTCCCTCGTAGTCTGCCTCTTCCTTTGCCTGGGCTGGTGACATCACTTTCCCCTCGACACAGAAAGGGCTCGGCTCTGCTCCCTCCCTCCTGTCAGTCATCTGGGACCCATTACAGGTCCCAGGTCACTGAGCGGCCAATCACGGCGCGCGCGGTGCCCCTCGCGCATGCGCAGTGGGTGCCAGGCTGATAAGCCACAGCCCGGCACCCACAGTTGAAATGCCGGCGCCGACGAGCGGAGGGGGGGGGATGAGCGGGGCTTTGATCCCCCGCATCGCTGGACCCTGGGACAGGTAAGTGTCCAATTAAAAGTCAGCAGCTGCAGTATTTGTAGCTGCTGACTTTTAATTTTTTTTTTTTATTAATGGACCCCCTGGGTGGAACTCCTCTTTAAATTGCAACATGGTCCTCTTCTTTTGGGGACTTTTGTTTTGTTTCCAGGAATATAATGGACACCTATGTTATCCATTTGGGCTAAAATATACCCAGATGTAAAAAAATAAGAAGGTTTTCATTCTGCATATTTTTAGCTCTACGGAGTCACTGACCAAATTTGGTTTTTGGTTTTAAAGCGGGGGTCCACCTATCTATCGTTTTTTTTTTTTTGAGTTCATTCACAAACTTTTCTTCTCAGCATTACATACTCACATATTGTGTGTAATATGTCCGTCTGTGTCAGATTTCGTCGGAAAGAATAACTTATATTATTCACTGCAGGCGGTTTCCATCTTCATTGTGGGCATTTGAAGCCTACAAGCATTTATTTCCTGGATGTTGTGAATGCTGTGCTCCCAGCATTCACTGCTCGTTCCCGCACATGCTCAGTGGCATCCTGGGAAGCCTGAGACTAGCTCCCAGGAGTCTGGGAGAGGCTAGAAACACGCCTACTCCCACGGGAGGAGAACCAGGAAGTGCAAAGAAGAATAGAAAAATAAAAGGTAATTACGGTGATTTAATTTTTTTTAAACGGCATGTCAGCATCTAGGCAAGGAAGAGAATACATACAGATATTGTTCAAAATTTGGGTGGAACCCCGCTTTAACTTCATTGAGGGGAGTTAAATAGCCTTGAACTATAAGGGAAAGTTCTCACCAAGTCCCCAAGAGAAATAGGATGCCAGTGGGTGATTTATCTCACCAACATTCATCAGTTCTGAGCGGACTGACCCTATTATAAATGTTCAGTTAACAGTAATTTGCCAGCTAATGTACTGCATACAATAAAATCCGTCTTTAAATGTTCCATGGTATTGGAACTTTTATATTGATTTTTGGGATGCTTCAAGATGCTTCATCACATCGATCGGTCTTTATTTTAAGATTAGTGGCTGTTTAAAAGGAATTGGCTGTCAAGCTCCAGAAGTTGTGGGTGAGACAAGAATGAACTTGGACTGATGAACTAGAAAGAAAATGAGCGCTTTAGCAATGGGACCATGATATATTCCAAACACTAGATCTTGTACTTTATTCTAAAGCTGTCAACTGGTTATAAATTATATCAAATGAATTCTGAATCGCAGTTTAATGTATAACATTTTTATAGTGTGAGCCGTGACCGGAATATAAACAGCGTTTTAATTTGGTTCAGAGCTTTCTGGAGACAAAAAAAAGTTCAGAGCAGTTTAATGTGTTTATGCTCAATTACTATTATGTTCTAATTTTCAGTTGCGGTGACTGAGCTAAGCTCTTTCTAGGTACTGTAATCAGCTACATAATTGTGTCACTGGGGGGCACTGGACTCCCGGTGCTTAATCTCTAGAAAAGTATTTAGGAGTCTTGAGGACATGAATAAGTTATGAGAACTACAGTGCTGCTTCACTACATTAAAGGCATTGCAGAGGATTAACAGCTCCACTAGAATGCAATCAACTACAATGGAAGATTTATACAGGAAAATAAAGTATTCCCATACATTACGCGGTTTTTCTGAAACTTACTATGGATGGGTTCCTGCTTGCGTTGACACTTTATAATTTGTTTCCCTCCTTCAAGTGATTTTAGGGAAAGTATAACGGCTTGTAGTCAGTATTATTATGTTTATAGGCTTATAAACATTTGTTTTATATCATTTTAAAATGATCTACAGTGCCTTGAAAAAGTTTTCATACCTCTTGAAATTTCCCACATTTTGTCATGTTATAGTCAAACACGTAAATGTATTTTATTGGGGTTTTATGTGATAGACCAACACAAAGTGGCACATAATTGTGAAGTGGAAGGAAAATGATAAATGGTTTTCACATTTTTTTTTTACAAATATGTGAAAAGTGTGGGGTGCATTTGTATTCAGCCCCCCTGAGTCAATACTTTGTAGAACCACCTTTCACTGCAATTACAGCTGCAAGTAATTTTGGGGATGTCTCTACCAGATTTGCACATATAGAGAGTGTCATTTTTGCCCATTCTTCTTTGCAGAATAGCTCAAGCTCTGTCAGATTAGATGGAGAGCGTCTGTGAACAGCAATTTTCAAGTCTTGTCACAGATTCTCAATTGGATTTTCAAGTCTTTTGCAGAGTTCAACAGGTTTCCTTCTAAGATTTCCCTGTATTTGGTTCCATCCATCTTTCCATCAACTCTGACCAGCTTCCCTGTCCCTGCTGAAGAAAAGCACCCCCACAGCATGATGCTGCCACCACCATGTTTCACAGTTGGGATGGTGTGTTCAGGGTGATGTGCAGTGTTAGTTTTCCGCCACACATAGCGTTTTGCTTTTAGGCCAAAAAGTAAAAATTTTGGTCTCATCTGATCAGAGCACCTTCTTCCACATGTTTGCTATGTACATGGCTTCTTGCAGACTGCAAACAGGGTTTCTTATGACTTTCATTCAACAATGGCTTTCCTCTTGCCACTCTTCCATAAAGGACAGATTTGTGGAGTGCACGACTAATAGTTGTCCTGTGGACAGATTCTCCCCCCTGAGCTGTGGATCTCTGCAGTTCCTCCAGAGTTACCATGGGCCTCTTGGCTGCTTCTCTGATTAATGCTCTCCTTGCCCGGCCTGTCAGTTTAGGTGGACGGCCATGTCTTGGTAGGTTTGCAGTTGTGCCATACTCTTTCCATTTTCAGATGATGGATTGAACAGTGCTCCGTGAGATGTTCAAAGCTTGGGATATGTTTTTATAACCTAACCCTGCTTTAAACGTCTCCACAACTTTATCCCTGAGCTGTCTGATGTGTTCCTTGGGCTTCATGATGCTGTTTGTTCACTAAGGTTCTCTAATAAACCTCTGAAACCGAACAGCTGTTTTATGCTGAGATTAAATTACACACAGGTGGACTCTATTTACTAATTACGTGACTTCTGAAGGCAATTGGTTCCCCTGGATTTTAGTTTGGGGAACCATGACTAGTGTAGTCTAAATGTTACCTCCATCCATTTCCATAATTCCCCCTTTTATACTCCACCCTTCCACTTAAAATTCCCACGTAAAATGATGAGACCACACTTTTATTTTGGAGTAATATGGCCACAACAGCCTTTATTATAAAACACCAACTCCAAAATAAATCACTCCAATAAATAACCAATAAATAACCAATAACAAAAACAATAACATATTAATAACGTACAATGTTAACCACAGTCTGATGGTCTCTGACGGTGAGCCCCCTTTCAAAATATATATATAAATATATATATATAACCATGTATAACCACCGCACTGCGGGATTTTTCAAACTAATAGGCCTCCAGCTGTAGCCGCTCGGAGACAACCATTTCCCGCAGCGCCACTAAAAACCAGTATTCCCTCTACCGTTCAGGAATACACCGGAGGGGAACATGCTAATGATGAGCCCCCCACCCCTTTAAATCCATCGTTTTACCGCCCCCGTCAAAGACCACCAGAATAAAATACCGCCACACCTCAACCTTGGACATTTCAGCTGTCATGACGACCCGATCCATTCCTGAAAAAGAAAAAATACGCAACAACAACTACACACAACTCATAACATTTCAACCATCAAACTAAAGGGAGGGAGGGTGGGAAAAACTGCCTCCTCTGGTCAATTCTTCCTCACACTGACCTCACTTGCTCCTTACCCCCCCCTTAAATATCACCACTCCCCTTTTCTTTCCAAGTAAACTCTCTTACCTCCCCTTTACCCATATTACCTCTCAGCCTGATTTTTTAACCCCTTCCGTGTCCATTAGACACACTGTCATGCCCGGCCCTACACTACCCCTCCTTTTAGTCAGTCTCATTCCGGGCCTCACTATGTAAAGGGGGCTGAATACAAATGCACACCACACTTTTCAGATATTTATTTGTAAAAAAATTAAAAAAACATTTATCATTTTCCTTCCACTTCACAATTATGTGCCACTTTGTGTTGGTCTATCACATAAAATCCCAATAAAATACATTTACGTTTTTGGTTGTCACATGACAAAATGTGGAAAATTTCTAGGGGTATGAATACTTTTTCAAGGCACTGTATATAAATTCTTCATTGTATTCATAAATATTTAATATAGGCGTACATTTGTGCCACCCGGTGTCCAGCATTATCTGATACTTAACCACTTCAGCTCCAGAAGGTTTTACCCCCTTCATGACCAGGCCATTTTTTGCTATTTAGCACTTTGCTACTTTAACTGGTAATTGCGCAGTCATGCAACACTGTACCCAATCAAAATTTATTTCATTTTCTCACACAAATAGAGCTTTCTTTTGGTGGTATTTGATCAGCACTGGGTTTTTTATTATATAAACGAAAGAAGACCAAGAATTTTGAAAAAAAAACACTATTTTTTGCTTTCTACTATGAAACCTATCTAAAAAAAAAAAAAAAAAAATTCCTAAATTATGGGCAAAACAAATTCTGCTACATATCTTTGGTAACAAAAAAAAAATATATCCCAGTAAGTGTATATTGGTTGGTTTGCATGAAAGTTATATCTACAAACTATGGAATATAAACTGCAATTTTTTTATAATGGAACTGTGATCAGTGGAGGCTGGAGATCCATCGATCTGGGGGGCGACAGATGGACCTGACCACACCCCCCGTCGTCACTCCAGCCCGCACTGCACCCACACACCCCGTCACCAGCTCACTCACCCTGTGCTGACAGGCAGCGGCGGTGGCTTTCTCCCTCGTGTCCTGGACTTCCCTTGCGTTGCGTCTCCTCCTTTCTTCGTCGGTCGTATGTCTTCTCCTCCAATCGGAAGACTTCTCCTGTCAGGCAATCAGGAAATGGGTCTCACAACCTGGAGGGAGGAGAGAATCAGTGTTATAATAGTGAATGTTCATTCGCAATTGTCACACAACTGGGTGGACTCAGAGTGAAGTGCTCTGCGGCCCGAGCCCACCCTTTTTTGAAGCGTATTAGAGCCTCTGGCTATAATCACATGCTTCAACCCCCCCCATAGGAATCACATGGATGGGGGGGCACCACTGCGCCCCTAATGGACAGGCCACCACTGACTGCGATAGTGCGGCAGCCAATCTGACACTAACCGACACTGAGTGGGAACGGACTAACTGCCACTGACGTCACCAGTGACACTAATACAGTGAATAGCGCTAATACTATACTTTGACATAGTACTAATGACACTGGCTGAGGAGGGGTTAACATATAGAGCAATCAGGGGGTTAAATGTGTGCCTAACTATGTGTAATGTGTGCTGATTTTTACTAAATACCTCTGTTTCTTATCCATGCTTTCATTAGGATTATTAGCTCCATCTAGTGGCCATAATGTTGTATTTTCCTCATTCATGCTATTCTTATGAATGACAAACATCTGACCTGGAAAATAGCCTAGTAACATCCAATTATGCCAGAATGAATGTACATGCAGTTTGGCAGGAAGAATAGCTCCGAATTGTTTTTTAAATACACCCCTAAGTGTCCCTACATTCAAAATGCAACTTATTGTGCTCTGTGAGCTGTAAAGCCAAATGTGATGGGAAGTAAGAACTATAAGTTTACCTTTTTGCTTCTGTGAAATGTAACTATTAACTGTGTAATTTACTGGCAAATGTGGAAGGCTTAAGGCTGATCATTACAGCATGTCTGTATACGAGAAGATGAGCCATCATTTACAGTAGTGGGCCAGGTCACTTAGTTTTCCTTTGGTGGGGAAAGCAGGAGGTGACAGTTTCAGGGCATGAAGAGGACCCAATCAGAGGTCCATTGAATTATAAAATTAGGGCCAAAGGTTTGGTTCATTTATTTTTTTTTAGCTGCAATGGGATACTGTATGTCCCATATCTGGTAGGCTGATGTTTCCTGTAGAAATACTCTCTTCAGTGATGCCCAGTCCTCTTCACAGAGCAGAACTTCTGGTGCTGCAGGGATTAATAGCTTTGAATTTAACATTGGCGTACATTGAGGAACCGCTACCTAATGCAACACATTCACAAAATGATGGAGAGAGAGGTGGATTATTGACAGGATCCTCGGCACCATTTGGAAAATTTGTTGCATTCTGTGAAATCAATGCATGGACTTTTGCCAGTGGAGGAGAGAACAGAAAGATGGCAGATGGCTGTCGGGGCCTTCTTCAATGTACTTTAATGTTACATGCAAAGCTATTAACCTGTACTTATATGTACAGCCTGAGATTACAAGGGTGACCTCTTCACAGTTTCCATCCGAGCACCCCTGGATGTTGAGACAGGGACTGCAGGGGTGAAGCAAGTTGTAGACACTGTGAGCAGGAACTTGTGAGCGCTGGTATCTGAGGAGCACAGGTATAGCTGGAGATGAACTGTGGATGCACCCACTTGATGATGGAGTCAGATCCTACACCTGGTTAAGTGACAGCTGAATGGACAGACACCAGGACCTAAGCAGAATCAGAGTCAGAAACAGTGGCGGTATGTCCATAAGGGCGCACGGGCCCCCTCTTTCCTGCCACCCCCTCTATCACCAACAGATAGATTCATGCATTGCATGGATCTATCTATGGCCGCCGCTGCCACCCCCTTTTCAGGCGCCCGGCCCCTTTTTGAGCACCCGGCGCCTGAATTACAGCTGCGGGGGGTGTTTTTGAAGCACTGATTAGAGCCCTAGGCTCTAATAGGTGTCAAAAAAGGTGACCTGCGAGCGCCGGCCACTCAGCTGTGTTAGAAAAGCGAAAGAATATTCGCTTGGCTAACACTAAACCGCCCCTCCACCAATCAGGTGCTCGGATCTGTTACCCGTCACCTGATTGGCTGAACGACAGACGCTGTGATTAGACACCTATCAGGCGTCCAATCATAGTAGAGGACAGGAAAGAGAGGATGGGCGAAGACATTGAGGAGCATCAAGGAGCTGTCCCACCGAGACAGAGTAAGTGCAGACAGTGGGCACACTGGCAGCATTTGATATGGCACACTGGCAGGATTTGATATGGCACACTGGCAGCATTTGATATGGCACACTGGCAGCATTTGATATGGCACACTGGCAGCATTTGATATGGCACAGTGGGAGCATTTGATATGGCACAGTGGCGGCAATTGATGGGCACCATGGCTGCATTTGATAGCACAGTGGCTGTGTTTGATGACACAGTGGCGAAAATTTATGGGCACAGTGGTTGCTTTTTAAGGTACAGTGGCTGCATTTAATGGCACAGTGGGGGCAATTAATGAGCAAAGTGGCTGCATTTGATGGCACAGTGGCAAAAATTGATGGTACAGTGGCTGCGTTTGATGGCACAGTGGCTGCGATTGATGGTACAGAGAGGCTGCAATTGATGGGGTTTTTTTCAGAATTTTTTAGTTTGTTTGCACCCCCCAAAAATTTTGAACACCAGCCACCACTGGTCAGAAACAGGCAGAAGTTGGGAACAAATGGGCAGCGAGGTACAGAGTCACTAGGCAGAAGCATGCTGAGTAGTCCAGGCCAGGGTCACTAGCAAAGGCAGACAGGAAAAAAAGAGCAGGTAATTAAAATCCAAGAGCAAAGTCAGAGAGGAAGCTGGGTCAGTAACAGGATCACAGATGCCCAACAGGACTGGATCACAGGAACAAGGCTAAAGACCATACAGCAAAGAACTAGTGCAGAGTTCAGGTTCAAATGGGCAGCAGTGGACAGGCACTCATGCTCATAAGAATGTGCTCACCTATACATACATGCACACGCATTAGTCAAACAGCGTGTCTTAGTGTGACAGCTGGCACCACAATCCTGACACCCACCACACTGTGAAGAGGACCGGGCATCAAAGAAGAGAAGATTTCTATAGGAACCTACAGCCTGCAGGGTCTGGGGCATTCTTTATTACAGCCAGGTTATGTGACTGCAGTTGCAGCTAATTATTACTTTTTACCAAAACTTCAGCCTCTAATGTTGACAGATAGACATGTCTGCTTTTAAAAGAAAAGGTGCCATATTTGTTTTTTTTTATTAGGGAAGTTCTAGTAGTACATCCCACTCGTTTATATCAAAATACTTATTACCAATTCGATTTTATGGGAAAAAATATAAACCCATCTGAAATAAATGAATGAAAAAAAGGGATGAATGAATGAATAAAGTTTAGGAAATTTAGCCTAATTTACCTGAAACCAAACCAATCTCCAAAAGACCTGGAACTCTTGTTTTTGTCTCCGCAGTGTGGCATTATATTGGTGTATGTGGTGGATTCTCCTTCGTCCTCATCCAGCTGATACTGATAACAGCTTTTGCTCACACCTGGAACAAGAACTGGTGAGAGAACCACAAATGTACAACCCATAACTGTATGTGATAGAGTCAGTCACCACATGGGGGCAGTATTGGCAAGGTGCCAGAAACAAGTCTGCTTTTTTTTATCCTCAATTATCCATGGATGGATACCATTTAAAGCAGACCTTCATTCATTTTTTCATCTTTCCATCTATTAAATCTTTTGCCCTTGTTGTTTAAACTTTGGATAGTAAAACATTTTTTTTTGCCAGTAAATACCTTATACAGCCCACTTCATGTTTCTTGTCTGGTCATTAGCCTAGGCTTATGCCATCATGCACAGCTCTCACTCTCACTCTCACTCTCGTGATAGTTTGCCAGGAAGGGAAGGGAAGATGATTCATAAGAGAGCCAATGAAAGCTGCAGGGCTGCAGAGCTGGATGTGTGCCTCTGTGTGTTTGTGTAAATCCAGGAAGTGAACAGGCAGCAGCTTCAGCTACCCACAGTTAAAATAGCTGCAGCTAGACTTAGTGGAGGGAAATTTCTGCAACATATTTGGCAAGTACAGAATCGCAGTATATATAAAATAATATGCAAAGTGGTTGGAGGGAAGCTTCAGAAAGGCAAAGGTGTTTTTATTACAAATTTTGTGAGCAGACTGCAGTTCCTCTTTAAGAGGCAATAGGCATGTTTAAATTCCAAATTTTAGTTTAAAAAGGTGAGGAAGTTAAAGAAGAGCTCCACCTTCTTCAAAATAATAAATGCACCCATATTGCAAAAAGCAAAAATGTGCATATTTTGTTGCCTGCAAAGAATTGCAACTCCGGGCAATGGTTCTTGCAGACCGTTCCTTGAGCTCAGGTCTGCATCTCAGTACAGATCTTCAGCAACAGAGCTGGAGGAAGTATTAGTGCCACAGCGGAAAATGGGACTTGTAGTTTTATCATTTCAAAATCCCTGTAAATGAATGAGAAGGCTGTGCAGGTGGAGCCATGCACAGCTTCACCAATTTCAAATTTGACAGTAGATGGCGGGTTGAAAAATCTGTGGCTTCTGTCATTTGGGGAGGTTTGAGGCTGGACTGTGGTCATGTTTTATGTTACACCCTTAGTATGTATGTAACATCAAAACATGTGAAGTTAGCTTTTAACAAACATAAAGAAAAAGTAAATATTGAAATCTGGATCTATAGTGCAGGTCCCGTTGCCTGCTTGGTGTCAGCTGTTTCTCAATAACTGACCATCACTATGAATGGATCTGTGATGAAACATGGAACATGGTCACAGAAATGTTGCTTGATTGTCGCTCATCAATGTAATATACTGTATATATATATAAATGAGGATTACAGAAGTGGCATCCATTAGTATGGATTTCAGTCATGACACCAATAGAAATACCTACAATTGAATAGTTTTTCCTAAATTTTGGCCTTGCTAATAATGATACATTGCTGTCCTCAAAGTTCTAGACCAGCTTTTCCCAAACGGACATTGATTGGACATTCCGACAACAAAATCCATGGATTTTTTCCAACGGATGTTGGCTCGAACTTGTCTTGCATACACACGGTCACACAAAGTTGTCGGAAAATCTGATCATTCTGAACGCGGTGACGTAAAACACGTACGTCGGGACTATAAACGGGGCAGTAGCCAATAGCTTTCATCTCTTAATTTATTCTGAGCATGCGTGGCACTTTGTGCATCGGATTTGTGTACACACGATCGGAATTTCCGACAACGGACTTTGTTGTCAGAAAATTTTATAGCAAGCTCTCAAACTTTGTGTGTCGGAAATTCCTATGGAAAATGTGTGATGGAGCCTACACACAGTCGGAATTTCCAACAACAAGGTCCTATCACACACTTTCCACCGGAAAATCCTATCTGACTTTCCGACGGGAAATGTTGGATGTGAGCTTGTTGTCGGAAAGTTCGACCGTGTGTATGCTCCATCGAACATTTGCTGTCGGTCTTTCCGCCAACAAATGTTTGATAGCAGGTTCTCAACTTCTACCTCTGAGATGAGTAACCACTGACACCATCGATCTTTTTAGCTATCTGTAAGGGGCACTCTTTCTAATGCCTTCAAACGTAGGGAGCATCCTACCCACTAAGGTACCTTGATCTGTAAATTGTGTTCATTGAGCCAAAAAAAGTATTTCATGGGGTTCCTCTGTTTAAATGGTTGGGAAAGACTGTTCTAGACAGTTTGATCTCATTAACAAATGTTCTGTTTCTCCTTTTATTGTTCTCTGTTGTTGTTCAGCAGATAACAGGGATTAAAGCTCATAGGAACCGGCTTAATATGTGAAATAAATGGTTCTACATGGCTTGTGTTGTGAATTCTTGTGTCTTCTCTTTCTTCCAGGCTGACCGGTGCTTCTAAAGACAAGCGCTGGTATATTGCTGTCCTATTCACCACACTCCTCTTCTATTCCATTGCTTCCTTGGCCTTCTATTTACTATACAAGTATTTCACCCATCCTGCTGGCTGCCTACTGAACAAAGGACTCATCAGTATTAACATCTTCCTGTGTATAATCATGTCCTTCATTTCAATCACACCTTGTGTACAGCTCAGTAAGTCTTCTTATACTGTGTACATTGTATCTATTGGATCTACAGGCTCAGGACTTATTCAATGAAGTAAATTATGGATTTTTGATCTAGAGATTGTTAATCCAGGGAATATTTCAATTACCTTCTGGGCGATCAGGAAGGAATTTTTTCTTCCATTGTGGCAAATTGGAACTTGCTTATTAGGGTTTTTTTTTCTTCCTCTGGATCAACTGGGGGTATGTACAGGCATACCCCACTTTTAAGTACACAAAGGGGTTTATTTACAATTGAGACCACCCCTCGTCTTTCGATAGTTTTTTTTTTCACTTAAATTAGTAGTTTATCTCCGCTGCCTTCTGGGACCTGTGTATGTCCCAGAAGACAACGGGGCCATTCAGAAAGCACTGCGTGACTTGAGCATGAGCAGTAGGAAACCAGCTGTGAAGCCTGCAGGCTCCACTGCCAGTTTCCCTTAGCTACTAGGATCTGCCTGGGGGGGGGGGTGACATTGCAGGCTCCCTAGACAGGTAAGTGTCCTTATTAAAAGTCACCAGCTACAGTGTTTGTAGCTGCTGACTTTAAAAAGAAAAAAAAAAAACTTTTTTCAGGGTGGAACTCCGCTTTAAAGTGGAAGTCCATGCAAAATCTAAAATCCCTGCATCTATAGACACCATGGATCTAACACTAACCTCTGTATCCTTGTAAAGAAAAAAGAGTATACATACCTTTTTGGAGATCAGGTCGGAGCGGGTCAGATCGGCTTTCAAAAAGGTATGTACTCATCTTTTCTTTACAGGGATAGAGAGGTTAGGGTTAGATGCCTGGTGTCACTGTCTATAGATGCAGGGATTTTAGATTTTTCATGCACTTCCACTTTAAGTTCACTAGTTAGGGGTATCCTGCCTAGCCTATGAGCAGTCTGTCCATTACCAGTTCTAGCCTGGGGTGTCCAACCAGGGACCCCATACGTTTTCAAATTTACGAGGACGACCCCTATGTTGATAGATATACTTCTCTAATCTAAGGGTTTCCCCCATACATTGTAGCCATTCTTTGTGAGAAGAAGGGTCAGTCACCTGATACTTTACTGACGCTCTCCTACTGCTCCATTCACCAGCCAGAGCTTTGTGAACTACTTGGTATGTCGGAGAATTTTACCCACTCCCCTTTGTTTGCAATGCACTGCTCTGCATCTGATTGACCAATTGCCAGGCCTGAGCAGTGTTGACGCCACTGGAAAAACCTTAGCCTTGTGAAAGCTCCAACACAAACCAACATGGGCTACTTATTCGGGGCTCTGTTAGGTGAACAGAGCAGTGGAAGAGCGTAAGGAAGGTATCATTACCATAGGAGGTGGGTTATTAAAAGAAACTGTTATTTTGTTCAGTAAAGAAGTGACAGGATCACTTTAAGAATGATTGGTAAAAGCCAATTTCTGATTAGTTGCTCACTTTGAGTTACTGCATTTTGCACCGTTAGCCGCACTGACTGTCACATAAATTATGAACATATTATGGTTATCTGCTGAACTATTCTTGGCCATTGGTTTTCTGAAAATATTCTTTTGCTAAGTATAGGAAAATTGACCTTTAAAAAAGTGCCTTCATTTTTATTGATTTTAGTTGATGACAACATATTTACTACTCTGTTAGATGCACTGGTGTCTGTATTCTGATATTCCAAAGAAAAAGCTGGCACATGTAGGCTGCTTGCTGACTTAACCTGCTATGTTATATCTATTTATAAATCCAATTATAGATTGCCAAGTATGTGTGGTTTTGAAGCAGTGAGTCAAACAGGCTTGTGCATACATGATTACGTCATCATTAAGCTTAAAGAATAACTTCCGCTAAACATAACTTATTATATTTAGGTTTTGAATTATATCAAAGTTTTGAATTACTGTTATGATACATGTGTGTACTCTACTGCAGGAACATTAAAGATTTAGTTGTGAAAAAATAATAGCCAGCTGACATTACACCCTGCATGTGTTCCAGTCTGGCAGCAATGCTAATCGTTATTTGGCCTTGTCTAAAGAGTGATTGCCCTTTGACCATCAAGTAAATAAACATGCTGAAATCACATCAGAGCCGTCAGCTCTCTCCTACCCCCCTCTAGTAATTCAATTGGCACCGATCATATAGTGAGGCCATGTGAGGTCATGACTTTGTCTACTTAGCATGTGAATGGTATTCTTGTATCTTGACATTTGTACCAAACGGGACTTTGAGTATCATCCCACTTTGATGTTTGCATCCCCCACAGTTAAGAAGCCGCCAGGATATTTTGTCGGGGCTTTGAAATGGTCCAACGGAATAAAATAGAGTATTATAGGCTTGCTGTGGTTGTATTTAATAGCGTGCTGCAAAGAGCACTGACGCACATTACCCCAGTGGGAACCAATCTAAATTCTGATGTTACATGGGGTGCTTGATGAAGCAAATGTATCCAGATGATAACATATATTACCTCTACAGTCTATCTTCTTTTAAGGATAGCTAAACCCAAAAGCAAAAATGTAATATATTGCAGCTTACAGTCCTTAGATGTGGTGATTGCATTAGTTCTCTTCTTTTTTTTTTCAAGCTAAAATTTTTCAGCAAATACAGAAAATACCTGTTAATCTAGCCAGAAAACCAAAAATGTCCTTATCAATTCCTGTAAGGTGTACTCAAGAATATATTCCTTCCTAGCTATCTTCTGTAAACTACCAATTGCGGTTCCCCCTCATTTAATGAAGATATAGAGGTACAGTGGGGACCCCCTTCATGTTTTCACTCTTTGTTATATTGCAGCCATTTGCTAAAATCATTTAAGTTCATTTTTTTCCCCCATTAATGTATACACCGCACCCCATATTGACAGAAAAACACAGAATTGTTGACGTTTTTGCAGATTTATTAAAAAAGAAAAACTGAAATATCACATGGTCCTAAGTATTCAGACCCTTTGCTCAGTATTTAGTAGAAGCACCCTTTTGATCTAATACAGTCATGAGTCTTTTTGGGAAAGATGCAACAAATTTTTCACACCTGGATTTGGGGATCCTCTGCCATTCCTCCTTGCAGATCCTCTCCAGTTCTGTCAGGTTGGATGGTAAACGTTGGTGGACAGCCATTTTTAGGTCTCTCCAGAGATGCTCAATTGGCTGGGCCATTCGAGAACAGTCACGGAGTTGTTGTGAAGCCACTCCTTTGTTAATGATTGTTGATGGTGCCACCACCATGCTTCACTGTTGGGACTGTATTGGACAGGCGATGAGCAGTGCCCGGTTTTCTCCACACATACCACTTAGAATTAAGGCCAAAAAGTTCTATCTTGGTCTCATCAGACCAGAGAATCTTATTTCTCACCATCTTGGAGTCCTTCAGGTGTATTTTAGCAAACTCCATGCGGGCTTTCATGTGTCTTGCACTGAGGAGAGGCTTCCGTCGGGCCACTCTGCCATAAAGCCCAGTTTGGTGGAGGGCTGCAGTGATGGTTGACTTCCTACAACTTTCTCCCATCTCCCGACTGCATCTCTGGAGCTCAGCCACAGTGATCTTTGGGTTCTTCTTTACCTCTCTCACCAAGACTCTTCTTCCCCGATAGCTCAGTTTGGCCAGACGGCCAGCTCTACTAAGTGTTCTGGTCATCCCAAACGTCTTCCATTTAAGGATTATGGAGGCCACTGTGCTCTTAGGAACCTTAAGTGCAGCAGAAATTTTTTTGTAACCTTGGCCAGATCTGTGCCTTGCCACAATTCTGTCCCTGAGCTCTTCAGGCAGTTCCTTTGACCTCATGATTCTCATTTGTTCTTACATGCACAGTGAGCTGTAAGGTCTTCTATAGACAGGTGTGTGGCTTTCCTAATAAGGTCCAATCAGTATAATCAAACACAGCTGGACTCAAATGAAGGTGTAGAACCCTCTCAAGGATGATCAGAAGAAATGGGCAGCACCTGAGTTAAATATATGAGTGTCACATCAAAGGGTCTGAATACTTAGGACCATATGATATTTCAGTTTTTCTTTTTTAATACATCTGCAAAAATGTCAACAATTCTGTGTTTTTCTGTCAATATGGGGTGCTGTGTGTACATTAATGAGGAAAAAATGAACTTAAATGATTTTAGCAAATGGCTGCAATATAACAAAGAGTGAAAAATTTAAGGGGGTCTGAATACTTTCCGTCCCCACTGTATGTACTTGTTTGTAGTTCATGTCAGGAGAGCAGCCTAGGGTGACAACGTGATCCCCTCCATAGATAGAGTGAAGGAGTGACGTAGCCACCTTAGGGCAGGAAGAGTGTTATTTGCAGGATCATAATGGTGGGTGAAAATAAAGCAAAAGAAGCTTGAAAAAAAAAGAAAATTAATGTAGCCACCACACCAAGAACTATTATGTCGCGTACACACGGTCGTATTTTCCGACAGGAAATGTTTGATGGGAGCTTGTTGTCGGAAATTCCGACCGTGTGTAGGCTCCATCGTACATTTTCTGTTGGAAAATTGGAGATCTGGATCTGCAAATTTTCCAACAACAAAATCCGTCAATGGCCGCACTGGCTATTGAACTTCATTTTTCTCGGCTTGTCGTATGAGTTGTACGTCACCGCGTTCTTTGCGATCGGAATTTCTGAGAAGATTTGTGTGACTGTGTGTATGCAAGACAAGTTTGAGCCAACATCTGTCAGAAAAAAACATGGATTTTGTTGTCGGAATGTGCGATCGCGTGTACACGGCATTAGGGTGCAACATATCACATTTTTGATTTTGCTTTTAGATACACTTTATTTATAAAACATTCTACTTCATTGTTAGAAAGCTTTATAAAATGACACCTTTTTTGATCATTTTATGATAAATTTCTGATCGGAAAGTAAGGGAATACAATTGCACTCAGTTGCCAATTTATCTACATCAGGAAAAATTCCTTTCCCGACACCATAAGCATCAGTTGCATTTGTTCCCAGGGTTATTCCTTCCACTAATGGTTCCTGGAGATTGTTTGTTATGATGACTTAGATCAGTGGTCTCCAAACTATGAACCTTTGTTTGCTTTTAACTGGCCCTTGGGCAGTATTCCTCACACTGACACCAACAATGGGACACTCTTCCTCCTACTGACACCAAGGATGGGGCACTATTCCTCCCACTGATATCAAGGATGGGGCACTATTCATCCCACTGATATCAAGGATGGGGCACTATTCATCCCACTGATACCAAAGGATTGGGCACTATTTCTCCCACTGATATCAAGGATGGGGCACTATTCATCCCACTGATACCAAAGGATTGGGCACTATTTCTCCCACTGATATCAACAATGTGGCACTCTTCCTTCTACTGACACCAAGGATGGGGCACTATTCCTCCCACTGATACCAAGGATGGGGCACTATTTATCCCACTGATACCAATGATGGGACACTATTCCTCCCACTGATATCAACAATGGGGCACTATGCCTTCTACTGACACCAAGGATGGGGTACTATTCCTCCACCTGAACACAAAATTGGTGCACTATTCCTCTCACAAACACCAATGATGGGACACTGTTTACTCCCTCTTTTGCCAAAGCATTTTCTGCTCCCACCGGCCACAGTTCTGCCCCCTCTAAAGTCTAAGAAGCAGAAAATTGGCCCTTTGTTTAGAAAGATTGTAGACCCCTGACTTAGATTCTTTGCTATTACACCATTATAAAACATGCTTTAGTTTTTTTTCACCAAGTGTGAGTGATATTCATTAACATTTACAGTATAGGCAACAACATCAGAGATTGCTGATCCAGTGAATTATGGGGGATCAGGAAGGAATTTATTTTTCCCCACTGGAGAAGATTGGATCATAGTGTATAGGATTTTTCCTGTTTTCCTCTGGATCAGCTGTGGTTATAGAATTCTGTATATTTTATTATATAAAATTTATTATACAGGATTTATATACGTTTACACAGCACTTTACAATATATAGGGGGACAGTATGATTACAATACAGTTCAATACAGAAGAAATAGGAGGGCCCCTGCTCATGGAGCTTACAATCTAAAGGTAGGGGGAGTAGGTACAAAAGGTAATAGGGGGGATGATCTGATGGAGGCGACTTGGGTACAGTTCTTAGGTGGAGGTGGGGTTCCCTGAATACGTTTTCAAGGATTGCCTAAAGGCAGACAGGTTAGGAGCTGACCAGGCATACTGGGGCAGGGAGTTTAAGAGAATCTCTCTTAAGTCTCTGGACTGGAGAAGTCCTGGAGGTGGGCATGGTAACAAGGGAGCTAGAGAGCAGGAGGTCCTGGGAGGAGCGGTGGGGACGATTTGGACGATATCTGCAGATGAAGTTGGTGATGTAGCTGGGGACGGTGTTGTGGACGGCCTTGTATGTTGTGGTTAGTATTTTGAATTTTATACGATGGGGTAGGGGAAGCCAATGAAGAGACTGACAGAGAGGAGCAGCAGTCTAGGATTGGTTAGTAGTTATTTATTTAATTATTTCTCTGTTGGTTGAACTAAATGGACTTGTGTTTTTTTTTTCCAACCTTACTATTTAACTATGTAACTGAATATTTCTATAACTCTATTTCTTGTTTTCTAGAGCAACCTCGTTCTGGATTGCTGCAAGCCTCCATCATCAGTTGCTATGTCACATACCTTACATTTTCAGCTCTTTCTAGCCGACCTCCGGAAAGAGGTCAGTGAAAAAGTGATGATGTTGTGAAGAACAAAGCATTTCAATCACTGTCATTGTGGTTTCAAATATTGATATACTAGCTGTGTCCTGAGTTGAACCTTTCCATTCTGGAGCTGTCAAGTCTGGCTCTATGAGCCACAGCGCAGTCTATTAGACTCCATCAATAATGGGGATTGTGTTCACCATGGAGGTTTTATATCAAAGTCTCCCAAATAGATCAAACACTCATTGTCATCACATTATAATGGAACACGGCCATTCTCTTACATGACAAGCTCACAATAAACAAAACAAGTTTGTCTTTTTTATCTTTACCATTTTGCTGCTTTGAGTCTAAAATGGCCCCTTTTATCTCTTTCTGTTTGTAGAAATGTCTGTTTTGTGACATTTAGTAGCTTGCCATTACCATATCTTAGAAGGTATCATGTTCTGATGTTTCTGTGATCATTGTTTTAAAAATCCCCTTTTCTTCTATTTATCTTTTTCTGTAAAACATCCCAAATGTCACATCCCATCTACTATGTCTCACGCATGTTATCACCAGTTTGAGGTTGATCTACTAAAGGAAAAAAAAAAGCTGTTCACTTTGCAAGGTAATTTTCCCCAGAGCTTGGTGAATAAAGTGGAATTTCACTTTACAAAATCACATGCAAGGAAAATTTAAAAAAAACATTTTTTTTTTTGCTTTCATACGATTGGATGATGGACATCAGCAGCGCTTTACCTCATTCACTAAGCTCTAGGGAAATGTACTTTGTAAAGTGCAATTTCTTTTGCAAAGTCTATTTGTCTTTGGTAAATCAACCCCCTTGAATCACTTTTGTCTTACCTACTGTGTAATAGCAATGCTTTCCTTTCTGCGGGTATTACTTTTACTCTGCCTTTCTCAGATTAGTTTCTTAACACCAGCTGTTTGCAAAAGGCAAAAATGTCTTGAAGTTTCTTCAAAATAGGTAGGTAGTATAGTTTGATATAGATAAACAATAAATAATATCTCAGTACAGAAGACACCGTCATATAAAAGCCACATTGTATGTGGTTCTGATATGATTGCTAGTATAAGTGCTTTTGTAATTCCGAATGCAACTATTCTGCACATGACCGAAGCCCATATCTGATAGCCTTTGTCACCACCATAGACAGTTAAGTGTTTTTCAGATTGGCCTTTTTGCAACTGCAATGGAGAGGTTCTTTGTGGCTTGCTTAAAATAAGAAATATTTATTTCTCATCTAAACTAGCTAGAGATTTAGCTAACTACAACCAACCACCACTGTTTCCCTCAAAGACAACTCATTCCCTTAGCACAGTGGTCTCCAAACTTCAGCCCGCAGGCCAGATGCATCTCTTTGTTTGCCTTTATCAGGCCCTGGGGCACTGTTTCTACTACTGATCCTAAGCATTATTACTCCTATTGATACCAGGCAGTCAGGGCCATCTTTAATATTGATTGGAGCCAGGGCAAACATTTTCTTTCGGCTTCACAGCCGGTTCCCTACTGTGCATGTGGGAAGCGCGCTGCGCTTTCTAGATGGCCAAGCGGCAGAGGAAGAAGAAGGGAGGCCTAGCTTTGCCGCGGCGCCGTCTACAGAAGTGGGGCAGAGGACCTGTTAAAAACAGGTCCCCCCCCCGAAAGGTGCCAAATGTGGCACCGGAGGGGGGGAGGAGATAAATAAGCAGAAGTTCCACTTTTGGGTGGAACTCCGCTTTAAGGGGCAGCTGCTTTGGGCCCCACAACAATGACTGGGCCCAGGGCAGCTGCTCCTTTTGCCCCCTGTTAAAAGACAGACCTGCAGGCAGTATTCCTCCTACTAACAGCAACAAGGAGGCACTATTACTCCCGCTGACACCAACAATGGGCATAATTCCTCCCACTGATATAAACAATTTTAATACAACAATTCTTCTCACTGACACCTATGACGGGGTACTATTCCTCCTACTATATATATATTGTTTTCTCATTTTGCTTTTTTAATTGCATATCTTGCAGTTCAGTTTCAAGGGGAGAATTTCACAGTGTGCGTTCCAAGTATCAGCAGGGATGGAATGCAGACCGAAGACACTTCAATTGCCATTATTGGGACAGTCATTATGTATTTGTGTGTCTTGTTTGCATGGTAAGTGCATATTTTTTTCAATTTGCGCATATAATTAGAAATACTAAATGAAAAAGAAAGTAGGAGACTGTTTTTCTCCAATATAGATTTTCACTTTGACATAGCTCAAGCTGCTGTCTTTCAACATCTTTCAATGTGCATTTTGTATTGGGATTAAATGTACAGAGAACTTATATACTGTTCCTTTTGCTCTAGCTGGTTTTAGCTAGTGAGGTGGACTGTTTGTACATTGACTTAGAACAGGTACAAAGACATAGCTGCTAAGACAATAAATATTCACATGGCAGGATCATGGCGCTTTTAATATGCGCAATCAATGGAAAACACATTGCCCCAATGGGAATAACTCAACTGATTTCACACCCAAGTTTGTGAAGGTTAATAACGCGGACAGAAAAGAAGCTAGGTTTTATTACTACTGTGTATTCAGAAGTCATGCCAAAGTTACATAAATAAAATCCTTGCTTTTCTCTTGCTTAAAATCTGTAGCAAAGAGCGACGTTTCATTGCTTGATGAACTCTTCATTGCTAATAGAAAGGCAGTTGTATCATTAACCAACCCTAAGGAAAATAGGTTTAATTGTACTTTTCATGGATTTTTGATTTTTTCACGGATTAAGATATTGGTAACTGTTATGGCTTTTAGTAAAGTCAATGGCTATAGGTTCAATCCACTGAGACTGATGAGTAATTTAAATTATGTTATTTTAACTCATTAACTCACAGTTATTGCCAATCCAAAGCTATTTCAAAGTGAATCTTGCACTTCAGGCAAGGACTGCTTATTCAAGGTGGTAGATCCTGGGGAATGCTGGGTATGACAAATCTCACGCAAGATGCTGCAGTGCAGGATCATTTTTTTCCAAGATGTGGGCTTCTCAGTATTCTCTGAGAACTCACCAGAAGAAGGATGACATCACCCTTATGCCCCGTACACACGATCGCACATTCCGACAACAAAATCCATGTTTTTTTTCCGACGGATGTTGGCTCAAACTTGTCTTGCATACACACGGTCACACAAAGTTGGTCGGAAATTCCGAACGTCAAGAACGCGGTGACATACAACACGTACGACGAGCCAAGAAAAATGAAGTTCAATGGCCAGTGCGCCTCTTCTGCTTGATTCCGAGCATGCGGGAACTTTGTGCGTCAAGATTGTGTACACACAATCGGAATTTACGACAACGGATTTTGTTGTCGGAAAATTTGAGAACCAGCTCTCAAACTTTGTGTGACGGAAATTCCGATGGAAAATGTCCGATGGAGCCTACACACGGTCGGAATTTCCGACAACAAGCTCTTATCAAACATTTTCTGTCGGAAAATCCTATTGTGTGTACGGGGCATAAGACACCATGCACAGAATCCAGCAGAAAAGTTTTTCTTCCAGTGCTTTAGGGGGGGGGGGGGTGCACCTTGAAAACGAGGACCTTGCTACTTAGCTGCAAGATCAGCTTTAAGATTGGAGTTTAGAGATGCATTTTGTAGCATAGTTACAGATTGTATCAATGCAAGTATACAGTGGGGAGAATAATTATTTGATCCCCTGCAGATTTTGTAAGTTTGCCCACTTACATAGAAATGAAGGGTCTATAATTTTTATCATATGTGTATTCTAAATGATAGAGACAGAACATCAACCAAAATCCAGAAAAAACACCTAAAACAAATGTTATAAATTAAGTTGCAGTTCAGTGAGTAAAATAGGTATTTATAGGATATGCTGAATGCAGAGTATATAGAGTTTACACTGTATATATAGGCTATGCTGAATGCAGAGTATATATATATTTAACTAACTAACTAACTAACTAACTAACTAACTAACTAACTAACTAACTAACTAACTAACTAACTAACTAACTAACTAGCCTGCCTAATCTAGCTCAATCTCTCTCTATCTCCGTCCGCTATAACACACTATATGGGCGCTGTGTAAGCAGCCTTATATAATGTGGGGCGTGGACTTAGTCCCCCTGAGCCATGATTGGCCAAAGGCACCCTGCCTTTGGCCAATTATGGCTCTCGCTGAGGAGCGTGCTGAGATTGGCCAAAGCATGCAGGTCAGGTGTATGCTTTGGCCAATCATCATACAGCAATGCACTGCGATCTTGCAGTGCATTATGGGGCGCTTGGATTTGCTGCAAACGCCCCATAAAATTTGCGTTCGTCTCGAACTCGAAGCTCATCCCTAGTACCCAGCTACAAGAAACATCTTACCTCTGTGCTTGCCAACAAGGGTTTCTCCGCCAAGCCTTGTACACACGATGCGATTGTTGGCCAACCGAGCATCTGATTTTTGTCAAAAAGGTGTGTGCCTGGATCTTGTCTTGCATACTAATGGTACACAATTATCGGCCAACAAACACGAATGTAGTGACGTACTATGAGGAATTTCAGCTCTTGAGTGCCACCCTTTGGGCCCCTTCTGCTAATTTCGTGTTTGGTGAGCATTGATTCCGAGCATGTGTGTTTGTACTTTTGTGTGACGGACTTGTGTACTGACCATCAGAAAATCTTCCACCGAAAATTTACTAGCCTGTCATCCAACATTTGGCGGCAGAAAGTTGGACAACAATTGTCAAAAGGAGCGTACTAACGGTGAGACTTTAGGCCACAGTCTGTCAACAGACAATCCCCTGTCAACAATCGCATCGTGTGTACGAGACTTAAGTCATGTTTTGCTTGGGGTTATATACAGTGTAAACTCTATATTCAGTCATTACAGGCAGTGTATTTGATATATTCAGCAGCGTATATAGTGCAGTCCGTATAGTATATATACTGCAGCTCAGAGTATATAGTGCAGTCCGTATAGTATGTATATAATACAGTGCAGGGTATATAGTGCAATATACAATATATATAATAGTGTATTGAAGTGGTTAAGGGGAGCCCTATGACAGAATTAAGAAAAAAACGGCATGGGTTCCCCTTTGGGACTGGTATGGATGTCGGTGGGGCCCCCGCACCATAAAAAAAAAAAAAATTGCCGTGGAGTTTACCTTAATATCTATACCAGACCTGAAGGGTCAGGTATGGACTGGGGGGGGGGGGGACCCACCCTGTTTTTTTAATGATTTTTTTTTTGTATATTGCCGGGATCTGGCAATACATTACAGCCGTGAGCAATTTTAGATGACATTTTTTCCTTTAAAAATCTCATTTTGCTGCGGTACTTTTCTAAACATGGGAAACATGCACTACTTTACAGGCAGACTAAGGGGACCCTGCAGGCATGATATTTAAAGGAATATTTAATTTTTATTGTTTCACTTTAAGCATTCTTAAAATCACTGCTCCTGAAAAAATGCCCATTTTAAAAACTGTTTTTTGCATTGATACATGTCCCCTGGGGCAGAACTCGGGTCCCCAAACACTTTTTATGGCAATAACTTGCATATAAGCCTTTAAAATTAGCACTTTTGATTTTTCATAAGTATAAATTCCCCCTCCTCCCAGTACATATTTACCCTCCTGCTGAAATCTCCCATCTCACAACTAATCTTTGCCCTCCCCATCCCTTAAATCCCCCCCAGCTCAGTCCCCCCCCCCCCCAAAAAAAAAAATTTATCCCGCCTAGCAAAAATCCCCCCTAAAATTTCCCCTAGTACATATCTTCTCCCCACCACTTCAAACCCCCCCTCCCAGGACATATTCCCCCAATTTCACTCCATAGCACAAATCTTCTTCGCCATCCTCCTTCCAACACAAACCCCCCTAAATCACCACTTATACCCCCCATTTCCCCTCCAAGAACAATACTTATCCCCTCCAGCCCCCCAAATTCCCCCTTCCAACACAAATCCCCTCCACCTCATCTCCTTGTGGTGCTCCAGCACCTCACATGATACCACAGTACCCAGGGCAGCCGTCCCTCCCCACCCCTTGCCGTCCCTGCCCACCCCTTGCCCCGGCCCTGTGTATAATTATATATATATATATATATATATATATACACACATATAGTATATACACAGCACATATAACATAAAATCAAAGTGAAATTACAAAAATTCAATATGGTTTACAAATGTAAGTCCACAGTAGAGCAAAACATCTATCACCAAACCAAATCAGTCATCACAAAAACTTAAATATTAGTGCACAAAAGTCTAATATAGGTCCTCTAAAAAGTGATTCCTTGCAGAGATATGGTCCCCAGTGATGTCCTATTGGGAATACGTCACCCAGAATTACACTACTGTGGAGTGGCTTACTAAGGAGATTTTCAACAACTGATCCTTAAGCAGAATTGCAGATTGATGGGAGTGGGTCTGATGTGACACACAGCGGAGGTGGAATTCTGGGTGACGTATTCTCAATAGGACATCACTGGGGACCATAGCTCTGCATTGAATCACTTTTTAGAGGACCTATATTGGACTTTTGTCCAATATTAAAGTTTTTGTGATGATTGATTTGGTTTGGTGATAGATGTTTTGCGCTTCTGTGGACTTACAATTCTAAGTCATACATATTGAATTTTTGTAATTTCACTTTGATTTTATGGTTGATATTGAAAGTAGCAGCACTTGATTACAGTACTGTATCAATTTAATTCTGTAATATTTGTTTTTCGCATTTGAGTTAATTGGAGCGTGGGGAGATATTCATAATTTATTACATTTATAACATCATTTTCCTCACTACCTTTCAGTATCTCAGTACAGGTATATAGATGAGAGACAGATATAGGTAGTAAAATATTAAGTGGTCAAAAAGAACATACATGACCAAATCTCTGAATGGGTAATTGTGTGCCGAGTTGCCAGACATGTTACAAATGTTATCCTTTGGACAGGTGCAACTTGTTTTCTATGCAACATGATGAGTTGGGCTTATCCTGTACTAATAAATGCATCGTTGTGGATGTGGCAAGGAATGCAAGGGGAGGCAGCATGTATGATTGGCAAAAACATGCAAATATTTACGGTATCTGAATAAGGCCATAAGGCATTGGCAGCTGTTATAAATAATGTGGTTTACTATACTTAACTGAGCTCTGAGTGGAAACGCTGAAAGGTCATGAGCAGAGCAGAAGGGGACCGTGGGGAATTGTTGGTTCTCCAGGCATGCAGAATATCTTCTTTAATTAAGCCAGCAACCTTGGAGGCTGAAAACACCGGGCAAGCCGCAGCTGCCCTTTGGAGGTTTTTTCTCTTATAGACTCCTACTTATGGGTCTATGCTAGGACTATGCCAACGTCAATGTTTCTAACCACATTGTAATTGTTCTATAGCCAAGCTTTTTACTGCCGCAAGGAGAAAAGGTCATCCATAAAAGACTTGACTGCTCCCAATAAAATGATTACGATGAGGAAAGTGTCTTCCTTGTAAAGCATTATACAGGTGTGGTCCTGTCAGTAGTATATCATTGCTATTAGACTGATTTATACAAGCTGGAGGAAATACCTGTGTGTTTCCACAGCTACCAGTCATATTGCTACAGTTTTTGTTAAAGCGGTACTAAACCCAAAGACCAAAAATAATTATATACATGGTGGCTGCATTTGTTTTCTTTTTTTTAATCCCCTTTATTTTCATCTGGCGATCAGGCTAGTAAGTCTTATGCCCCGTACAGGGGCGTAACTACCACCATAGCGACCCATGCGGGCGCTATTTGGCCCGCAGCCGAGTGGGGCCCAGTGAGGATAAGAGCACCACCGGCACAGTCTCCCAGCCAGGGGAAGAGAGAGGAAAGGAAGAGGCGAGCTGTCCGTATCGGCAGAGAGCGGGATTGCCCGATGTAAGAGCTTTCATTAGAACTTCCAGTGTTCCCGGGGCTCACGTCACATAGCTCCACCTGTTGGCCCGGTGCCTTTGATAGACAGAACGCCGATCCAATGCGGGACATGTGACGTCATCAAAGGCGTCGGGCCAAGAGGTGGGGCTATGTGACGATGAGCCCCGGGAAGACAGGAAATTCAAATGAAAGCTATTACAGCGGGCAATCCCACTCTGCTGATCCGGGTGGCTTGCCTCTTCCTCTGCATAGGTGGGGCTGTATGGGCACAAGTCACGCTGCATTGGGCACAGGTCACGCTGCATTGACACTAGGGCAGCTGTGGGGGGGGGGGCTGTTTGCAGGGGGGCCCCATACAACATTTTGCTATGGGGCCCTGCTATTTCTAGTTACGCCACTGGCCCCGTACACACGATCGGACTTTCCGACAACAAAACCGTGGAATTTTGTTCGAAGGTTGTTCACTCCAACTTGTCTTGCATACACACGGTCACACAAATGTTGGCCAACAATTATGAACGTAGTGACGTACAAGACGTACGGCGAGCTGATAAAAAGGAAGTTCAATAGTCATGTGATATCTCCATTATAAACGCTAGTTTTACAAGATCGAGCGTTTCCGTCTCATACTTGATGCCGAGCATGCGTATTTGTACTTCGGGCTTTTGTGCGAAGGACTTGTATACACACGACTGGTAAGTCCGACAACAAAAATTTGTTGGAGGAAAATTTGAGTACCTGCTAGCCAACATTTGTTGGAGGAAAGTCCGACAACAAATGTTCGATGGAGCGTACACACAGTCGGACTTTCCGCCAACAAGCTCACATCCAAACAAACCTGTCCCCTCACTCGCACACCTGCCACCCCCACCCCTCCATCCCCGCAGGAGACAGGCAGGAAGGCGGCGATCAGTGGCCTTACCTTAGGAGGCAGCTCCTCACTCCAACTTACCGAGGGAAGAGCCAGGGCCATTGCTTCTCCTACCAGCCGAACAGGCATTGCTTCTCTTCACGGCCGAACAGGAAGTGGGTCCTGAGACTCCCTGGCCAATCGGGTCTCAGGACCCGCCTCAGGCTCTAATCAGGTACTTCAAAAATTATATAAACCCCATTGGAATCCAGGCGTCCAGCGCCCTGCATGTAGATTAGGAGCCGGGCACATGGATTTGGGGGGGCGGTGCAACTGCATCCCTAATGGATGGGCCACCACTGGTCAAGACATGCCATGAGTGATAACTGTCACAGTTGCCTGTGCTTTCAAGCAAACTGTCAAGCCATCAAATGGCTGGTGTCGTAACTGATCACATGTGCAGCACCATGGCAACTACCAATCAAACAGGGGCTAAGAGGGCAGCTTCTTTGTAAAGGATAGGGGGGTTTAGTTCCACTTGGACTCAACTAATTTTGAAGAACTCCATATCAAAGTATTGATTTCCATAGAAGAAATGATGACAAGTGCACACGCATAGGACTGGACAGGAGGCGAATTCAACAAATACAAGTTACGTTCATTCCCATTGGATTCAACAAACATTTTCCATCCTTGTCCATTGTTTTTTTTTTCACTGAAATAAAAAGAAAGAGGGGCGCACCGGCCATGTGCATTATCTTTTGTAAAACATTTATTGAAATAAAATGATAAAAGAAATTACTCACAAGCAGTAGTAAAATCTGGTGTCATAAACTCGAACAACAACAAGCAGCTTGGTGATGATGATGAGCGAAGCCTTCCAAAGGTCTTAGAGGAACATGTAAGCTTCACTACTAGCTGACGTCCCTTCTTCATCAGAGCTCACTGCTGAGCTCTGATGAAGAAGGGACGTGCCCTTCGAAACGCGTCAGCTAGTAGTGAAGCTTACATGTTCCTCTAAGACCTTTGGAAGGCTTCGCTCATCATCATCACCAAGCTGCTTGTTGTTGTTCGAGTTTATGACACCAGATTTTACTACTGCTTGTGAGTAATTTCTTTTATCATTTTATTTCAATAAATGTTTTACAAAAGATAATGCACATGGCCGGTGCGCCCCTCTTTCTTTTTATTTCTTTGTCTGTTAGGATTCCCCATCCTTGAGGGCAGCAAGGCCTGTGTCGTTCTTCTATCCATCTGGTCGACCACTTGTGCGCAGGAGTCAATTTTTTCTTCTTTTTTTTTTCACTCTCTGGTCAAAACTGATTGTTTAATCACCCCCTTTAACTCTTTGGTAATCAAAGAAATGTTTTGAAAATGACAGTTTTCTAACAAAATTCTTCAGGTGTAAGGCCAGTTTGCGTCTGTTATTTTTCAAATTCCTTTTAACGGACCAAGCTGTCCAGCAAAAGTGGCAATTAAATGGTGTAGACAAACCATTTAATCCTGATAGAGGTGCTTACAATGATCAACTTTTATTCATTTATGTAAAACGTAATCCCAAAGGATAAAAAGAACTGTTGCTGTAACTGCTTAAAGACGTGTTAGCTGAAGTTTGACTTTAATTCGTTGGTCAGGTCCACCTAAATCTCCTAGTCCATCTAACACAACCCTCTCCCCAAATTGACAATGCTGCTGTCCAAAAGGGGGAAATAAGCTTGAATAAGTCTTAATACCTCCACTATGGCAGCAATAGGTTTTTACCTACATTTCTTTTATTTGGAAACTGGAGGCAATTAAGACCAGCTCTGAGCTGGCGTATGGAGATACACTCGAACAGTACTGTATTTGTGGACCCATTCTTCTTTCAGCCAGAAGATTCCCAGGCCTAAAGCTATATGCAAAAAAAAAAAGGGGTCGGGATAGTGGTAATGTCATTACCCAAATATTTCCAGTAACCAGATGGTAGTCGCTGCCGTGCCCACTATTGATGGGCCCTGTTTCCAGGAACGTGTGCGAATGTAAAGCATATAGACAAGACTGATGAGGAATTAGTCTCTCAGTTCTCCATCCGACCCTATTACAAAACTCCTCGGCCATGCACCAGTCAGTGTGATCAATGGAATGGCCTCAGTGGTCAGCACCGGCAGCAGACTTTGTGACAGGTACACGAACCGGCCACAAGCACCAACACTTTTGAAACGGCAGCTGACAGAATTCTAAAGAGTGTCTACGACACCCTTTATGACACCCTTTATGACAGGGGTCGGCAACCTACGGGCCGCGGGCCGCACCCAGCCCTCCGCTGCTAAATGTCCAGGCTGTCAATGCACGTGATGAATTCATATTAACCCCGGGCATATTAACCCCGGTCGGCTTTCATGGGATAACAACTGATACGGCTAAGAAGTCACCTGGCTGTTATCCCGCCACCTTCCATGGCTCGCCCAGGCACTCCCGACAGGCACTCCCGGAGCGACCAGCCGGAATGTCCCCCAGCTGGCCGGAGACCCGAACTAAGCTGTAATTGGCTTCGATCGGGTCTCGGATCTAGTAACCCGGAAGCGATGTCATGACATCACTTCCGGTTTACAGAAGACTTAAAGGTGCCAAATTTTAAAAAATGACAGCATTCAAAACTGCCAAACTTGGCGTTTTGAATGCTTTTAAGTGCAAAGGAGGGATCTGGCGTCTTATAGATAAGATCTTATAGATCCATAAAGAGTACCTGTCACTGCCTATTACTGTCACAAGAGATGTTTACATTCCTTGTGACAGCTATAAAAGTGATCAGAATTTTTTTTTTTTGTAAAGGGACAGTGTAAAAATAAAAAAAATGAAATAAAAAAAAGAAAAAAACAAACAGCAAATTTAAAGCGTCCCATCCCTCCGTGCTCGCGCGCAGAAGCAAGCGCATACGTAAGTCGTGACCGCAAATGTAAACAGTGTCCAAATCACAGATGTGGGGTATCGCCGCGATCGTTAGAGCGAGAGCAATAATTCTAGTACAAGACTTCCTCTGTAACTCTGGAAATTTTTAAGTACTGAGGTTTGTTGCTATTCCATGAGTGTGCACAATCTTAAAACATAACATGGGGGAGGGGGGCTGTGTAATATGCGGGGGGGGGCTGGGTAGGGGGGCTGTGTGATGTGCAGGGGGGCTGTGTATAATGCAGGCTCTGCAATGTAAAGGGGTCTAGAGGTGCGGGGCTGTGTAATGTAAAGGGGTCCAGAAGTGCAGGGGCTGAGTAATGTAAAGGGGTTCAGATTATTATCTTCATTTATTAGCAGGTGAATGCGGCCTTCCATGCATTCACATACCTTGAATCCGGCCCATAAGTGGAAAAACGTTGCTGACCCCTGCTTTATGAGTTCCCTTGTAAGTGTTAGTGGCCAGATCACATAGTGTAAAAAAAAAGGGAAAAAGTCTTTAAAAAAAAAAACTAATACAGTCACCACATTTAAGGATCTGTAAGCTGTTATTGTTCTTTTCCTGCTGTCACAGCTCTTCAATGATGCGCTGCTCTTTCACTTATACCTGTAGTAACTACACATACTTGCGGGAGCCTGTTTCTAGGAAAAAACACATACGGTATTTTGTATATTATGTATTGCCTTCAGCTAAATATACTGCAAAATATATAATACCTGAGACTAATGAAAGCTATAGACTGGGAAAGATGTATAAGCTTAGAAAAATGTGAGTTTACAGTGATATAAAGGGTTGCCAAAAACCATACTAATGGCAAATTTGTAAAAAAGAATGTTTTGGACAGGCAACATTCTATTGGCCATAAGAACAACAAGGCAATGCAAATAATTATACATTCATGTCTAATAATAGAAGTTAATATAATATACCATTTATAATTACATAATGAATATATATATATATATATATATATATATATATATATATATATATATGTGTGTGTATGTATATATATATATATGTGTGTATGTGTATATATATATGTATGTATATATATATATATATGTGTGTATGTATGTATATATATATGTATGTATATATATATATATGTATGTATATATGTATGTATGTATGTATATATATATATATATATATATATATATATATATATATGTATATATATTATAATAAGCATGCATACCTGGGTTATTCTAGTGTACATGTCAATACAGGCCAAATATAGGCTAGATTGTGTGATATCTATAGTTTCCTTAAACTATGGGCAACATCAAAAATGAAATGCAATGCAGTCTGTCACAACCATTTACACAGCATCTTTATTTTTCTGAGTCCCCCCCGTAACCCTGTAACATAGTTTTATTACCTGGTGATCTTGCTAGTAAGTCTGTTATTTTTTATTTTTGTTTAACAGACCAAAGCTGTCCAGAAAAAAGTGGCAGTTATGCCCAGTACACATGATGAGATTATTGGACGAATGATCGTACGTTTTTTTTTGCATGCTAATCTTAGATCAATCTGATGAGTTTACTAAAGTCATGAAAATTTGCATATGACAGAATAAAAATTTGGAAGTGATGACAGCTGTACTGATTAAATGAAAATCGTACGATCTGGCATCGTCCAGAATTTTTTTCATCAAGTTTGTGTACAGTATCGCACGACCGCGCAATTGTCAGTTAAAATAATGCAGTGCCGTATTGCAAAAAATGGCCTGGTCATGAAAGGGGTAAACCTTCCCCGAGCTGAAGTGGCTAAATTGCTCCTCCATAGACACTATCTTTTTACTGAACATTGAGCTGTGCAGTGGGGTGCAGCGGCAATAACACACACAGTTACAGTGCGATTAAATTATTTGTATTGAAATAATGCAAAGCCAGTTCACAAACACCCGGTGGAACGGCAGCCCAGCCGGGAACACTCACAGTTCCAATAGCTGGTAGAAGCAGGTTTCAGTGGAACAGACAGCATCTATAGATAGGGAAAGAATGTAGCCAGGTCATCTTGAGCGCAAGCAGGCAGATGTCCAGAGAGGTTGCGAACCCTCCACCTTCCCTCCTTGTCAGAAACCTCTTCCTGACGCTAGTTTTGTCCCTACCGGGGGGGGGGGACCAAGGGGTACCTGTCCCTACTCTACCAACTTGCAAAACGCACACCAAACTTGGGAGCCAGAACTTTAAAATGCTCTTCCTGACCCAAGATGGCTGCTGGAGACGCATGGCTTGGCGGCATCCAATCGGATTGCTTCCCCAGTGACCCAGAAAACCATACAGGAACCATGATCTTCCTGACTTCCTCTCCAACTGCAGTGCTGCTGCGGAATAGCACCACCTGCAGTGGAGAAAGTAGATAGCACCTGCCTACAGACTCACTTGAGTATGAGTACTCATTTGGAGTATTAGAACCACCCTTTATATCCTGTGGGAGGTTCTGTCCATAAATGGTCCTGAATAGGAATGAGCTTGGGTTCTATCTCATGTCAAGGCCCAATACAGAATACAGAATACTTTATTAATCCCAAAGGAAAATTGGGAAATTTTTGCGACACACACTTAAAGCGTTTGTTACCCTAAAAAAACAAAAAACAGATCCTGTTCCCTTAAAGCAGTGGTCATCAACCCTGTCCTCAGGGCTCACTAACAGGCCAGGTTTTATGTATTACCTTGGGGAGATGCCGACTAGAATACTGCAATCACTGAGCAGCAAATGAGATCACCTGTGATGTATTTCAGTTATCTTGCAAACCTGGCCTGTTAGTGGGCCCTGAGAATGGGAGTTGATGACCACTGCCTTAAAGCATGTTATACAGCACAGTACTTGTGCTGCGTAATTTGGCCCCTTCTATCACCTAAAAAAACCTGGCTGATCCTGCCTGGCTATACCCTCTCCCCTGTAAACTGACCACGGTTTATAATGGCTGCTGAGCCCTGACACCATGGTCAGTTTACTTGCTTTACATTACTTTTTTATTGACTGCTCCATTTATCTGACTCTTTTTCATCTTTCTACATATTATTGCATTTTGGTGTACATGTAATGAACTGTAGTATTAAAAATTTGGAGCTGAATATGGGCAGAATATGTATAAAATGGCATTTTGTTTCATCTTGTTTTATGGCCTCCTGTCCTAATTACTTGTATACAGTGTTCAGGCACATTGTAGTAGCTGGTGCTTTTAAATATGAAATTGTGATATACAGTAGATTTCTAATTACAGTTATTTGTTGGTTACAAACATAGTATTTAACTGAAAATAGTACAGTAGTGGTTATTGCTCCTGGGTTGCACAGTATTTTAAAGTGATAGTAAACCCTTCAACAAAAATGTAAAATATTGCAGCCTAAATGTGCTGGCTGCATTCATTTTCTTTTTTTTTTTGGCTTTTTTTTCCTTTTTCTTTTACCTGGTTATCCAGCCAGTAAATCTGTTATTTTTCTACTTGCTTCAACAGACCTAGCAGTCCCGCAAAAGTAGCGGTAAGAGGGCTGAGATAAACCATTTAACAATGATCAGCTTTGATTAATTTATGTAAAACTTTTATCCCAAAATGATTAAAAAAAAAACAGTTTCTGCTTAAAAAGTGTTAGCCGGAGGTCAGCTTTAATTTATTACTCAAATCCATATCAATTATTAGTCAGGGCTGCTGCCCAAAGGTGCCTCAGTTGCAGATACTCTAAACCTAGGTTCACACTGTACAGCCATGGCCAAACCTTTTGAGAATGACACAAATATTCATTTTCCCAAAGTCTGCTGCCTCGGGTTTTATGATGGCAATTTGCATATACTCCAGAATGTTATGAAGAGTGATCAGATGACTTGCAATTAAAGCGTTTGTTAACCCCCCAAAAAATGGATCATGCTTCTTTAAAGCATTTTTTACAGCACTGTGCTTGTGCTGTGTAATTTGGACCCCTGTAACACCTAAAAAACCTGGCTGATCCTGACAGTCACTCCCCTCCCCTCTGTAAACTGACCATGGTAATCATGGCTGTTGAGCCCTGACACCATGGTCAGTTTACATGCCTCCGTCATCCACAGCCTGCTCTTCTGTGTCCGTCTCCTGTGTCGTCCCCCCCCTCCTCTCTGCGTGTCACCTAGTGACAGTGCTGCCCCATCCACCTCCTGGTGCAGGAATACCAAATATTTCTGTATACTATCCGTTCTGTATATTAACGCAACGCCCCCTGTCTCTGTGTTTTATTAAAATAATAACTCCTTTACCGTATTTCACAGCAGCTCCTGGCGGTCACGTGACCGGCCGTGTCTCCTCTCTGCTCTCCTCCTCACGTCCCGCTGACGTCAGCGGGAGAATCTCGGCCCCTCCCACTGCTTCTGTCCAAAGGGCAGAGAGGAGACACGGCCGGTTATATGAGCGCCGGGAGCCGCCGTGAAATACAGTAAAGGAGGTCTTTTTTTAATAAAACACAGAGACAACCGGGTAACTGCATTAAGATACAGAATGGATTATGTGATTTGGTGAAAGTGGGTTTACAACCACTTTAGTTGCACAGTCTCTCTTTGCCATGAAAATTAACTTAATCCCATCAAAAACATTTCCACTGCATTTGTGAAGAAGGCTTCAGGGCGCCCAAGAAAGTCCAGCAATTGCCAGGACTGTCTCCTACAGTGGATTCAGCTGCGGGATCGGCGCGCCACCAGTGCAGAGCTTGCTCAGGAATGGCAGCAGGTAGGTGGGAGTACATCTACATGTACAGTGAGGAGAAGACTTTGGGAGGATGGCCAGGTGTCAAAAAGGGCAGCAAAGATGCCACTTCTCTCCAGGAAAAAAATCAGGGACAGACTGATATTCTGCAAAAGGTACAGGGATTGGACTGCTGAGGACTGGGGTAAAGTAATTTTTTCTGATGAATCCCCTTTCTAATTGTTTGGAGCATTCAGAAAAAACCCATGTCCAGAGAAGAAAAGGTGAGTTCTACCATCAGTCATGCTAACAGTAAAGCACCCTGAAACCATTCATGTGTGGGGTTGCTTCTCAGACAAGGGAGTGGACTCACTCACAATTTTTCCTAAGAACACAGCAATGAATAAAGAATGGTATCTTGCTTTAAGTCAAAAGTGATAGCCAAGAGGCTTGGGGAACAAAAAATTGACATTTTGGGTCCATAGCCAGGAAACTCCCCAGACCTTTAATTCCATTGAGTACTTGTGGTCAGTCCTCAAGAGGCAAGTGAACAAAAAAGACCTCACAAATTCTGACAAACTCCAAGCATTGATTATGCAAGAATGGATTGCCATCAGTCAGGATGTGGCCCAGAAGTTGATTGACAGCATGCCAGAGCGTATTGCAGAGGTCTTGAAAAAGAAGGGTCAACACTGCAAATATTGACTCTGCATAAACTTCATGTCATTGTCAATAAAAGCCTTTGACATGTATGAAAAATTTGTAATTATACTTCAGTATACCCTAGTAAAATCTGACAAAAAGATCTAAAAAAAAACAGAAGCAGCAGACTTTGTGAAAATTAAAATTTTTGTAATTCTCGAAACTTTTGGCCACGGCTGTATTTGTGTATGAGACTGCATGTAATCACACAATTCCGCACACCTGCATCAAAACCATGCTGCTGTTAGCAGAGGTGTCATTATTTCTTAACTTGGTTCTAAAAGCAGAAGGTTTTTACCTTGATACATTCTAAGCATTGATGTAAAAAAACCTTCTGCACGCAGCCCCCCCCCCCCCCTTATACCTGTGTCCAATCTTGACCAGCTATGTGCAGGAGAGCAGCAGCTCTCGGCTCCCTCTTGCCTCATTGGACAGAGAGACAACAGCAGGAGCCATTATCTCCTTCTGCTGTCAATCACAGTCAGTGAGGAAAAAGGAATAGCAAAATGTGGCCGCCAGGAAACCAGTATAGTGTGAACCTAGCCTAAGACATGAAATGTGTTACTGGGTAAATCATCAGGTGAAAATAAAGGGGAAAAAAAGTATTAAAAAAATAAAACAAAATACTACTGCAGCCACCACAACTAAGGATTGGTACAGTGGTGGCTGGTGCTCAAAATTTTTGGGGGGGAGCAAACAAACTGAAAAACACAGAAAAAAAAACATCAATTGCAGCCACTGTGCCCATAAAATGCAGCCTCTGTGCCCATCATATGCAGCCATTGTGCCCATCATGTGCAGCTTCTGTGCCCGTCATATGCAGCCTCTGTGCCCGTCATATGCAGCCTCTGTGCCCCTCATATGCAGCTTCTGTGCCCATCATATGCAGCTTCTGTGCCCACTATATGCAGCTTCTCTGGCCATAATATGCATGTGACCCTCCTGCTCGCCCGCCATCAGAGCGACACTTACCCTTACCCCATCCGGGTGACGGCAGTGAGCTGTGGGATGGGCAGGCGATGGCTCCTGCATCCTCCATGGTTCCCGCGCGTCTCCTCCTCCATTCCGCGGAGCATGGGGCACGCACACCGGCAGTGCTACCCCCCGCGGGAGGAGGTCCAGCACTTACCGGGCTGTTGGGTCCTCTCCTCCTGTGTCTCAGTGTGGGCAGCAGCGGCAGTGGAGGAGTCCAATCCTCCAGCTTCCTCCCCTGTGTGTCTCTTCCGCCAAAGCTTTGGCCAATCAGGAAACAGGTTTTACTGACTTGCCTCCAGATTGGCGGGGAGGCACTATGGTGTAAAACTAGCGAAAATTAATTTGCTGTGGTCACACAACAGGATGGGATCAGGGCGCACTCTCTGCGCCCCAAGCCCACCCTTTTTTGAAGCCTATTAGGCTCTAAAAAAAAAACCACCCCCTCCCACGCTGACATAGGAGTCCATGCATCCGGCGTCCTTAAAGGGGCCGGCCGCATGGATAGGGAGGTGGCGGCAGGGATTAGGGGGGACGGCGCCCGTGCGCCCACAATGCACGGGCCACCCCTGGATTGGTTATTATAATGCATTTTTGGTTTTGGGTTTAATATCGCTTTAAGGCAGATCTCACCCTTTTAAGGAGCACCAGAAATGCTTCTTTTGTTGAAAATGTTAGTATTGGCCGCTACCTAAGTGCATCAGATTTATGTCACTAAGAAGGAAGCAATCCTATTCTGTCTTTAGTGTATTACTGAGGTCAGGCTTCTAGAAGCTCAATAAAGATTTGCTGACGGAAGATCTGACTTTACACGACTCCTTTTCCCTGTATAGTGCTGATGCCATCTCTTTCACACTTTATATTTTGCTAACATAAAGTGTGTGTCATACTGTGTTCAGGCATTGTTTAGAGTTTATTAAAGCAGAACATAACTGCATCCGAGCACCACAAACTGTAAACCCAATTTAATTCACTTTTAACCACTTGTCGACCACGTTATAGCCAAATGACGGCTACAGAGCGGACGGCTAGTCCTGGGAGGCCATCATATGATGGCCTCCCGTGATTGCGCCCACTGCGCGCTTGTTGCAGGCCCACCGCACGGCACTCCGCAGGACACTGCTGAACAAAGATTGAGGTAAAGAGCTAAACAGCTGGACACAGCTTATCACAGATGTAAATAGAAGCCGGTGATCTGCACTTCTTTCCTCATGCTGACTGCATGTGGATCGAAGAAGAGAGCCAATAACTGGCTTCTCCAAAAGGGACATGCACATTGATAATCAGGGCACTGATTATCTGTGTCCTGTTAATCAGTGTAGTCCCAACAGTGCCCACCAGTGCTGCCAATGTGTTCCCACCAGTGCTGCCAATGTCTGTGCACCAGTGCTGCCAATCAGTGCCCACCAGTGCTGCCAATGTGTTCCCACCAGTGCTGCCAATGTGTGTGCACCAGTGCTGCCAATCAGTGCCCACCAGTGCTGCCAATCAGTGCCCACCAGTGCTGCCAATGTGTTCCCACCAGTGCTGCCAATGTGTGTGCACCAGTGCTGCCAATCAGTGCCCACCAGTGCTGTCAATCTGTGCTCATCAGTGCCACCTACCAGTGCCCATCAGTGCCACGTATCAGTGCCCATCAGTGCCACGTATCAGTGCCACGTATCAGTGCCGCGTATCAGTGCAGCCTCATCAGTGCCCACCAGTGCCTCCTCATCAGCGCACATCAGTGAAGGAGAAAAATTACCTGTTTCCAAAATTTTATAACAAACTATGAAAATTGTATTTATCTTTTTCAAAATTTGTGCTCGTTATTCGTTTATTTAGCAAAAAATAAAAAAAACCCAGTGGTGATTAAAGTGGATGTAAACCCGAATTTTTTTTTTTTTGTTATCATACTGTAGCGTATAAGATTTCCTATCATTTGAGCCCAGTCTTGCCACAAAGAGTTAATCCAGCTCTGAGCCATCCTCTTTTATTGTTCAGTGAGATAAATCTTGACAAACAGAGAAAAACTTTGTCAAATACTCCCCCTTGCTGTGAGTGACAGCCTAAGAGACATGCATTATTTTTTAATTCCCACCCCCACTCCTTTCTTTAGCAGCTCTGCAAGGATTGGCTGTTCCACACCTCAGCATTATTTGGCATGCTGAAGTCATGTGGTTACTTTCCTGTCTTTTCACTGGATGTTAGAGATCATAGCAGAAGTTCAGTGTAAGAAATACACAGGAGAAAATACATATTGACAAGGGGAGTGTAGAGGTGGGCGGGAAGTCTACTGACATCACGACTCCACCCACCGAGCTCCAGACAACAGACCCGCCCACACAATGTGCAGTTTTCAGGTCTCATAACAGACAGAGGGGAGACATTTGACAGGTAAAGATACATGCAGGAGGCATGTATATCCTTATAGATAACCCCTATGGTAGTAGTTTAGAAAGGATTACATTGGGTTTACATCCACTTTAAATATCACCAAAAGAAAGCTCGATTTGTGTGAATATCAAATTTCAAAACATTTGTTTCGGTACAGTGTTGCATGACCGTGCAATTGTCATTCAAAGTGCGACAGCACTGAAAGCTGAACAGGGAGGGGGTAAAAGTGGCCAGCAGGCGTTAATAGTCACAGCAAACTCACCCATCCATCCATGTCTCCATGCTTTATTTTGTTCAGAAGTAACTTTGAAATACACCCCCTAGCATTTCTAGCCGAAGCCATCTTGCGTAAGGGCAGATGATTAATTTAGCATTTACTTCCTGGAATCCATCTGCCCTTAGCTCAGGCATGCAGGCAGCAGGGTGTGCTTAGCTGAGAAAGCCCCTCCTCCCCTCCTCCAGATAAAAGAAAATACCCATAAAGATTTCTGAGATGTAAGGCATCATTTTTGAAGAAATGTAAGAAACTGTATAAAAAAAGTAAATATAATGTGCTTTCCTATCTATTTTCTAAGGCTAACAGCATAAGGATTAAATAGTTAATGTTGATTGAGAGAGTAAAGTTCCAATTTAAGAAGTCACAGTAACTGTATTATGTAGCAGGTATTTGGCCCTTTTCCATTACAGTATCTTTATCTTTATTTAGCCCAAGGTAATAGCACTTTTACTTGTTGGGGCTAAGTTGTATTCATTTTTCTTTCTATTTCAACAGATTTTTTTATTAAAGGTGTTTACATTTAAATTAGCACAAAGCATTAACGACATTAACCTCCCTCTTTAACCTCCCTGGCGGTATGAATATGTCAGATTTTTGATGCTCAAATCGTTTTATATTGTAGGCCTGTAATTCTTAGTAATAACACACTTAAATCTGTCCAAACAAAAGTCTAGTAGACATCTCTGATATGATAAAGTTTGAAACACGAAATAGTAAATTATAATATAATAAATAACTATAATCATAACAAATAATAATATAATAATAATTATTCAATAATGTAATCAAATTAAAAACGCTGAAATTTGCTCAGTTGCAGAATAGTCTCTGTCATTACTTTCAGTGTTTGATGACGGATTTCCCCACCAATCATTATCGCTCAATTCTGCGAGTGATTCTAATTTATTATCGCTGTTTTCTAGCTGGTCTAAAACCGCTTTTGATGTAAAGGGACACTTTTTGGTTGCTATGGACAATCTCCCGTTTCCAGGCAGAAAGAACAGTATTTATAATATAAAATTGCATGCAGGACACTGGACAAACCACTAGGGTCAAAAGGGATGTGAAATAATTTGATACAGTAATGTAATCTGTAAGATTACAGTATACTGTATGTATTGTGTGTTTTTAACTTTTTGAATTTGGCGCCGTGCTCCGCCCCCCCGTGCGTCGCAACGCTCGCGGTGAAAAGGAGCTCAGCACTATAATGAATCGAGCGGAGACACGGCTTGCACACACAGCGGGAGGACATTGCAGGATCCTGGGGACAAGGTAACTAACTTTGCTTGGATCCTGCGATGCGATCCCGAGTGTGGCTCGGGGGTTACCGCTTTTGGTACTGAAAATTCACTCCGAGCCACACTCGGGAATACCACTAAGAAGGTTAAATATTGGTAGGCACATTTTTGAGGTGACATAACAGAATAGGGATATTACGAAAAAGCCTAGAATGGTGCACATCTCATGGAGTGAAGTCAAATTCCTTCAATAGAAGAAAAAATGTATCTCACATACAGAATGTACGGGAATGAGGGGGGTAATGAGAGGGTTGTGAGGGTTTAGAGAGAGCAGGGGAGAGGAAGGGATGAAGGGTAGGAACAGGGAAAAGGACGAGAAAGGAAGAGGAGGGGAAAGGGAGGGGTAGAATAATGTGTAATGTGTGACCAAGGTTAGTTTTCGCAGTCCAATTAAACAGTTATGAGTGTGTCAAAGATGAGTGGAACGCAGGGCCATCTTTAAGGCTGGGCAAAAGGGGCAGCTGCCCTGGGCCCTGTCATTGTTGTGGGGCCCAAAGCAGCTGCCTCATACTTGCCAACTATCCCAGTTTAAATTCCCTTCTCCCTTGAAGTTTTAGTCCTGTGCTGTGTCCCGATATTTCAGTGTGAAGTGCTGGTCATAATGCTGCCCAGCTCTGCCCTATTGTTGTGTACAGATAACTCACCTGCAGACCCTGTGTTTACATGTAAATAACCGGCATTCATATGTAAATAGTGGCGGCATTACTAAGTAAATAGCTGCGGACGGCGGCATTGATATGTAAATAAAGGCAGCATTCATATGTATATCATGCTCCCCTGCAGTGAGGAGATGATGTGCTGTAACCTCTAGCAACCTATCAGTGAGCCCTAATGTGTGCTGTAACCTCTAGCTACCAGTCAGTAAGCAGTAATGATATGCTGTAACTGCTGGCAACCAATCGCAATTTCTGCCTGATCTGATACAGTAAACTGATTTTAAGTCTAGCTGCTGTTTATTGTATGGCTCAGAGCAGGTGTGAGAGTGAAATTGCAGGGGGGAGGGGGGGCAAGAAAAATTTTGCCCAGGGTCCAATCAATAATAAAGATGGCCCTGGTGGAACGTGTAATTCAGGGGAGGCCAGACCCATTCAAAGGTTGGGATGTGATCTCTCAGAATTGCAGACATCTTTTCATAGATCAGGCACTGGGTTATTTGGGATTAAGTTCTTAAAATTTAAGTGTAGGGCATTTACAGGCCCTAGCTATTGTTTTCCTAATGGTAATATAGATATGATTGTGGAGGCAAAACTCATGATGGGAGAAGTTATCAAGCTTTTTGTTGAGTATGGCTTCTAGGGGATTTTTCATAGTGGGATGATCTAGGAATATACATTGGCTTGTATGTGCTCTTAGGACAATCCCACCAGATATGTTTAAAGGTGCCTAGTTCTGTTCATCTTCTAAAGCAATCTAGGGGGGGTAGGTGGAGAGTGAGTGGGAATTAAAGACAGAAACTAGATACAACCTCATCAACATTTTTTTTAAATTTAATGTTATTGCTGATCAGCATGTGGGGAGGCGCAGCGTGCTGTGGCGTCAGTAAACACTCAGAGTCCAATTGCAGAGAACAGAACTTGTATCAATGTAGAATTCAATAATTCACAACAAGCCCGGCGGGAAGGTGTCCGACCGGAAACGCTCATAGAATGTGACATCAGTGTGTAGCGGAGCAGATCTCAGATGTGCAGACAGCGCCTGGCTCTCCCTACACTACCCATACATGAGATGGGCACCAATCTGGGGAACAAGGTTTTCAAATAGATTCTGCCTGACCCAAGATGGCCACCAGAGTGACATGGGGCGGCAGCATCCCATCAGATAGCTTCTCCAGTGACCCAGGAAACCATAGAATAACCATATTCCCCTTGACTTCTGAAATGCCGCTGCGGTTGAGTGCCACCTGTAGTGGAGAAAGTAGACTGCACCTGCCTACAAGCTGATGGAGCATTTTGCTGTTATAGTTCATTTTTGTTGTCACTCAGGGTCTTTGAAGGCTGTGCTGGTTAAAAATGTGAGAGAATTATGGGTTGAGCCTATCCTAGGTATGGGTGTCCCTTCCTAACAATAGGTTACATTGGTAACATTGGGATGTGATTAGGCTGTATCTGGGGGTACATTGGTGGTTAATTGTCCCTGAGGCAGTGTAGTAGTGGCTGGGGACATTTCACAGGGTTTCACATACAGTTGGGTTGTTGTGATTATATATGTGCCTTCAAAGGCCTTATCTCTTGTAGGGTCAATTATACAGATATTTTGTTGTTTTATTTATTGTGTTTTCTTATTTTTAAATTTAATTCTGTTTATTGTGTTTTAATAAGGTGCTTCTATGGCAATTTGACACCAAATGGATAGCGGTTGTCTGGTCATTTTGTAGTCTTTTCACATTGAAGGCCAAGTCATTAAATTTTGGTCTTTTGGTCTTGGACCTTCAGATTACATTTGATGCCACAGACAAACCTGAGAGGGTTTTCCAGTTAACATTTGGACATGATCCCTATGTTTATGGATGTTATGAAGTTGTACCAATTGGGCAAAACAGTTGGTATAAAAATGAAGATTTCCTGATTACCATCTTTGTGATTGAATTGTTACATTACCCTAAATATACTCACTGTTTACTGGATGGAATTCTGATTTAAATCAGATAGTAATCCTGGGGAGGTCTGTGTGGATATATTCTGGATTATCCCGTGGATATTAATGCTCAATTTAGTTGACATTTTGATGTATATGGATAAATGTTCTACCACATAAATCCCTGAGGACTGACTTCAATTGTTTATCATTTGCATTCTACGCATAACCTCAGGTTGATGAAATGAACTCTTTTTAAAATCTACTCAAAGGATTTGCTCTAATAATCTGTCCGTCCCCCCCCCCCCCCCCCCCGTTCCCAAGTGATATGTGGATATACAGTATGCTTCTCAAACAGTACCGGGACAAGGTCATTTAGATCCCAGGGCGAACATGCCAAACTGCACCCCCCCAAAGATGCATGGACATTATGTGTCAACAAAACACCCCCTCCCCCCAAAAAAGGAATTGAGCACTAATCTGCCTGCTTACTCCCTAAATCCCCCTCCTAGTACAAATACTGCCTCTCAGCAGACATCTCCCATTTCCTCTCCCAGTTCAAATCCTCTGTCTCCACAAAATCCCCCAAAACAAAACAAAATTCACCCCTCCTAGCACAAATCATATACCCCTCAAATTTCCCCTCCGAGCACAAATTCCCCCCAAACTCCAAAGCCCTCCTCCCAGCACAGCCCCCCCCCCCCCAAATCCCCCCTCCTAGCACAAATACCCTCCCCCCTCTACCATATGACCTCTTCTAGGACAAGAGTTCCCTTTACTGGAACTAAGGGGCTAAGCTCAACCCCTGAAAAACGACCCCACCTATAATCCCCCCTCTACAAAATGATTTGGACCAGTGCACAAAGCAAGGTCCATGAAGACATGGATGAGTGAGTTTGGGGTGGACTGACCTGCACATAGTCCTGACTTCAACCAGATAGAACACCTTTTGACTGAGTTTTTATTATGCTCTGTAGTTGGAGGAGGGAGGGGGAGAGAGCGGCTGGAAAGGAGGACAAGGTAGAAAATATGTGGAGTGATTAAGGGGTTAGGAGAATGTGCTGGGGGGGGGGGGGGGTTGGCAGGGGGAAGATATGCTAGAAGTGTGGATTTGATTTAAAATCTGACAACCCCTCCAAGCATTATCTCTCTTCCTTCCCAAAGGACCCCTCCAGCACATATCCTACACCCCTCCCCCTTGCACTGGCCCACTTCTATCACAAAGTGCCCCCCCAGCACATATCTGACCCCCGCACAAGCTCCCCCAGCACATATGGGCACAGAGGCTGTATGATGGGCACAGAGGCTGTATGATTGGCACAGAGGCTGCATATGATGGGCACAGTGGCTGTATGATGGGCACAGGCTGCATATGATGGGCACAGAGGCTGTATGATTGGCACAGAGGCTGTATGGTGGGCACATACTGCATATGATGGGCACAGAGGCTGCATATGATGGGCACAGAGGCTGCATTTTATGGGCACAGAGGCTGCATTTTATGGGCATGGTGGCTGCATATGATGGGCACAGTGGCTGCATTTGATGGACACGATGGCTGCATTTGATGGGGCACAGTGGCTGCATTTGATGGGGCAGAGTGGCTGCATTTGATGGGGCACAGTGAAGCTTCAATTGATGTTTTTTATTCAGAATTTTTCAGTTTGTTTGCACCCCCCAAAAAAATTTTGAGCAGCAGCCACCACTGCCCCCCAGACATATCTAACTCTCCTCACCCCCCAGACCAAAAAAATGCAGCCGCTAAAGTATTCAGGTTTGGCTTGAAGAAAAGGTGGCAACCCTACCCAAGTCACATCTGAAATTGCACCAGTGCCTTATGGTTCATAGTTGTGGCTTTCTATTTTTTAATTCATTAAGCCATTTGACAGACACCCAAAGGTCTTACCTTTATTGTTTTGTACTTGTAATATTATCAGGACAGCATTGGAACCCACAGTGATTTACACTTGAAAAGTAATGCAGCATATTTTTTTATTTTTCTTGTGTCTTTAAATGCTGGAGGGCAAAAGGTGGGGAGCCCCACTACTCAGTTATCTCTGACCACTCCCCCATTTATGCCTGCGCTCACATGGACCGGAAGGTTCAGTAGTGCTTCACTTAGGGTAATTAGTGGGTGGTGGTTTTCCCCTTCTCCTTTTTTTTTTTTGTCCCCGCCTACTCCCCCCCCCCCCAACGGTAAAGATTCACACAATACACGTAACATCTTTAAATGCTTAAGGGACTTAATGTCCCTGGGAAATGGAAGATGCTCTTAAATGATCTGAAACGAACTCAGACAGAGATAGCGTTTGTGCAAGAAACCCATTTTAAGAGGGGTGGACTCCATTTCCTCCAAAACAGATTCTTTCCCTGGGTTTACCACTCTTCTAATCAGGAAGCAAAGTTGAAAGTTGTCTCGATTTTGATCGCCGGCCGGGTGCCCTGGTCCTTCATTGATATCTATTCCGATACAGAAGGTCGTTAACCTTTTTGTTAAAGGTTACATTGGGGGTGACAAAGTGACATTAGTTACTATCTACTCACCTAATACTCACCAAGATTCCTTCCTGGCTAAAGTTTTCTTAAAATTGACAGAATTTATAGAAGGTAAATTGATCTTTGGGGGAGACTTCAATCTCCCTTTAGAAGCTAAAGTAGATACCTCATCTGGCACATCGGCAGTACCATCAGGTGTAAAGAAACGGGTGGTGCAAACATTCCATGACCAGCAGCTGATACATCTGCAGTACAGTCCAGTGTAAAGAAACGGGTGGTGCAAACATTCCACGACCAGCAGCTGATAGATACGTGCCGTGTGATGCATGTAGGAGAGAGACTACACGTTTTTTTTTACTCCGCATCAGTCATATTCACGTATAGATCTTTTTTTGGTCCCACATTAACTGTTACCTTCGGAACTAGATATTTCTATAGGAAATATAACCTGGTCTGACCATGCACCGGTTATGATGCGTCTCTCGTTATCTAACTCTCCTTGTGTTTCGGAACGGCAATGGTGCTTGAACGAGAGTTTATTAAAAACCCCTGAAGTTCTAACCGATGTGTCTAAGGAACTTATGGTCTATTTTGAGATGAATGATACACCAGGAAGCGATCCAGATATAGTGCGGGAGGCACATAAAGCGGTCATAAGAGGGATCCTAATTAAACATGGGTCCCGTATTAAGAAAGCACGGGAGGCACAATTAACAAAACTCCTTGCCGACATCCAGGCCTTAGAATTACAACATAAAGGAATACTGGACCCACAAACGGGGAAGGACCTGGTCCATCTTCAGAGACAGGTATCAGATCTCCTCTGTTTTAAAGCTAAGGCATCAATACAAGCTGGGAGGAAAGTCTCGTATGAATCAGGAGGAAAATGCGGTAAATTACTGGCTAAAACCCTTAAGGAACAACGTATGGCAATATACATACCCTAAATAAAAGAGAAAAAGGGACAGTTGATCACTAAGCCAAATGATATTGCACAGGTATTTGGGGAATTTTATGCCTCCTTATACAATCTACCAATATCCTCTATAACTCCCCCCTCTTTAGAGGAGTATCTTTTCTCGGCTCAGCTGCCCTGTCTCCCATCTCAGGTTAGCGAGGAGCTGGAAGTACCAATATCAATTGAAGAACTACAAAAAACAGTAAACAGCATTAAACCGGGGAAAGCACCGGGGCCAGACGGATTTAGCATACAATATTATAAGACTTTTCTACCATTACTAGGACCACAAATGACCAAAGTATTTAACAGGCTAGGACAATTTGTTAGATACCCGCCAGCTACATTAATGGCATATATATCTGTCATTCCAAAAGAAGGAAAGGATCCTACTGAATGTGGCAGTTATCGGGCAATCTCTTTACTTAATGTTGACCTCAAAATTTTGACTAAATTACTGGCCTCCCGTCTTCAATCACAGCTTCCCCAGCTGGTACACTTGGACCAGGTGGGGTTTATTTCCTCCCGAGAAGCGAGAGATAACACTATAAAAGCGCTTAATCTGATACACCATGCTAATCGTACGGGTGTCCCTTGTGTATTTTAAACACCGATGCTGAGAAAGCATTTGAACAGGGTAAATTGGGAATTTATGTTTGGGTTGCTGAAGCATATGGGTATTGGGGATCAAATGCTTCAATGGATTACTAGTGTATACTCAGCCCCACAAGCAATGATAAAGATTAATGGAGTGTTCTCAGACACCTTTTCTATCTCAAATGGCACCCGTCAGGGGTGTCCTTTATCACCCCTATTATTCACCCTCTCTCGAATAAAATCCGGCTAAACCTGGACATCTCAGGGTTACAAATAGGAGATTCTGAATATAAAATCTCAGCATATGCAGATGATCTACTTTTCTCAATGACTAAGCCACAGGTCTCTTTACCTAACCTTATGAAGGAAATAGAGAAGTATGGAAGCCTATCAAACTTTAAAATAAATTATACTAAATCAGAGGGTATGGTGATTGCCTTACCTGTATCTCTGCATCATAACTTACAAACTAGACTAATGTTAAATTTAAATGGACAACATCTGCATTGAAATATCTAGGTACAAATATCCTGCCAAACCTGACTAATATTTTTGTGTTGAATTTTGTACCCCTGTTAAGTTTGATTCGGGTCCTGCTAGATAAATGACATCGGGGACTACACTCATGGTTTGGCCGTTGTAATATCATTAAGATGAGCATACTACCGAAATTTTTATATTTGTTTCAAACACTTCCCATTGCAATCCCAGAAGCTTTCTTTCGGCAAATCAACACGCTTTTCACTAAATTTATATGGGCTCAGAAACAACCGAGACTCTGTAGACGCCTTTTGACAATGCCCAAAAACTTGGGTGGGATAGCGGTACCGCATACACTTAAATATTATCAAGCGGCACACCTCAATAGAATAGTTGATTGGTGCAGACATAGAGATTTTATATTAAGGATGGTTATGGAGCAACAGTTTAGTTCCATCCCCCTACCTAGGGCAATGTGGTGTTACGCAGGATTACCAATTCCTCTTAAGAAACACCCTGCGGTAGGCCCTACACTTAGAATAGGACATATGGTCTGCAAGACCTCTAGACTCTCGTCCATACAATCACCACTATATCCAATACTGGGAAACCCGGGTTTCCCAACAGGAGCAGTGACGGGATCATTTAGCAGTATACTGGAGAGAGGATTCTTTCAAGCCTCTCACTTTTTAGAGGCAGAAAGCTGGCCCACGACTGTCATGCTGAAGCACCCAGAGGGTCGATATAGGCTAAGGTAATGGCAAGCGCTGCAGTTGGGTCATTTTTTTTAGGTCATTAGGACCCCCCGGGAAATTATAGATGACAGCAAACACAATATGAAACATATTGCGAGAAAGGAGAACCCCTGGGAAATACCCTCTCCAAGACATACTCCCTGCTTGTAGCCCCTCCAGAAGATTTTCAGTTACCGAGTCTCAGTAAATGGGAAAAAAGACTTGAATAGGACATTCACCTTAGATCAGCATCATAACATCATCTATCTCTCATTAAATACATCGATTTGCACACGCATCCAAGAGATGAATTATAAATTACTGACGCGGTGGTATCGTACACCGTCGGTTTTATGTGAGATTTTCCCAGAAGTAGTAGACAGTTGTTGGCGATGTCAGGAAGAACGAAGTACTTTATTTCATATCTTCTGGTCATGCCCTAAGATTAAAAAGTATTGGTCTGAAGTACAGAAGATAGTACAAAAATTTACGGATTGGCCAATACGAGAAGACCCCATATTCTTCCTGTTACACTGCTCACAATTGCCAACCCAGACACATAGGGAATCAGTTCTGTGTCATCTGGTCAATGCTGCTAAAGCATGTATTACCCTACGTTGGAAAGACCCTAACCCCCCACCACCACCACCACCACACACACAATTGCTATGTGGCTTAACAAGGTGAGGAGTATGAAGCAATGGAACAATATATTAAAACATGGTCACACTGGGTAAAATTTATATATTCAGATGAGGGGAAGTCACTCTTTGAAAGCTAACTGGGAGAATAAGGCATTTGATCCCCCAGAGTTTGTCCTGTCGATCTGTTGGTGGGGAGGAGGGGGGGGGGGGAACAAGGGTGGAGGGAAAAGGGGTGGGAAGGGAAATTGGGGAGGTGTTTTTTTTCTTTTTTTTTTTTTTTTTTTTGGGAAAAGGAGAAAAAGGGGAAGGAAAGAACCAGTGGAGTGGGCCAGGGTGTAGGGATTTATTATATAATATTATGCAGCTATGAATTGATGAATTAGATACCTATGTTATGGAACACTCAAGTTGATATTGTATTTGTCGGATTGTCGATATTGTTGTATAAATAAAGAATATATAGGAAGAGTAATGCAGCGTGTTGCTACTGAGTATCTACACAATATTTAAATGTCTGATGCATTGCATACTAAGTATAAGCTTTTTGTTTTCTTTTTGCAGTAATGAAGCCTCATACCTTGCAGAAATGTTTGGTCCAATGTGGATGATTAAAGTCTATACCTACGAGTTTCAAGTTAGTATAATATTTGCAATAGTTAAAGAAACATCTATTTGACATAATCTGTGTTTGCTAGCAGAAGTCGTTTTGCTTGCATTTCTTTCCTGGTGGGTAAGCATTACATGTGCTCAGTACAGGGGATATTAGGAGGTTCATTGCTAGTTCAGATCAGCATATTCACTGAGAGAATAACTGCAGTAAATTGAGCAAAAAGAGAACAATGATCCACAGTGCACTGAGCTGGAGTCAGACGTGAGATAGGACATACCGGCAGACTGCAATGTTGAAGGTTAAATTGTAGATTATTCTTACTCTATACAATTTGTTTCTTCTACATTTTATGTAGAAAGCGTCCTGCTGCTTCTGTTGTCCTGAAGAAGACGAAGAAAGAGGTGAGGAATCTGTGAAGTGTTTTTATGTCTTTGAGGCTCAAATGTATTAAGCTTTTCATGGGGTTGAGTTCAGCCCACTTCATGTTGAACAGAGTTTATTAAACCCAATGAGAAAAGTTCAGGACAGTACACATGAGTGTTTGGACCAGTCCACTTCAGCCCCGGAAGGTTTTACCACCTTTCTGACCAGAGCACTTTTTACAATTTGGCACTGTGTCCCTTTAACTGGCAATTGCGCGGTCATGCAATGCTGTACCCAAACTAAATTTGCGTCCTTTTTTCCCCACAAATAGAGCTTTTTTTTGGTGGTATTTGATCACCTCTGCGGTTTTTATTTTTTTGTGCTATAAACAAAAAAAGACAGACATTTTTAAAATATTTTTTATTTTTTTTGTAATAAGCATATATTGAATGGTTTGTGCAAAAGTTATAGTGTCTACAAACTATAGGAAAGATTTATGGCATTTTTAATTTTTTTTTTACTAGTAATGGCGGCGATCTACAATTTTTAGCGGTACTGCGACATTGCGACGGACAAATCAGACACTTTTGACACATTTTTGGGACCATTGACATTTATACACCGATCAGTGCTATAAAAATGCACTGATTACTGTGTAAATGTCACTGGTAGTGAAGGGGTTAACACTAGGGGGCGATCAAGGGGTTAAATGTGTGTTCCCTCAGTGTGTTCTAAATGTATGGGGATAGGACTGAGTAGGATAGGAGACATATAGCTGTTCCTTCTTAGTAGGAACAAACGACATGTCTCCTCTCCTCTGACAGCACAGGGATTTGTGTTTTACACACACAAATCCCCGTGCCGGCACTCGTGCACACGTTTGCGCGTGGCAGGCGGCGCACGCGCCCTCTGGTGGCCGAAAAAGGGAAGGACGTACCCATACAGGATTTTGCCCTGAAGAGCCATTGTGCCGCAGTATATCTGTGTGAGCCAGTCGGGAACCGGTTAACCACTTAAGGACCAAATTTGGTGTTTACAAGTTAAAAACAGTTTTTTTTTTTCTAGAAAATTGCGTAGAACCCCCAAACATTATATATATATTTTTTCTAACACCCTAGAGATTAAAATGGCAGTTGCAATACTTTTTGTCATACCGTATTTGCGCAGCAGTCTTACAAGTGCACCTTTTTTGGAAAAAAAATCCCTTTTTTGAATAATAAGACAACAGTAAAGTCAAATCTTGGATGGCTGAGACACTCGTGGACATCGCTGGACAGAGAGGGATCTCAGGTAAGTATTAGGGGGGCTGCTGCACACAGAAGGCTTTTTATTTTAATCCATAGAATGCATTAAAGTGGAGTTCCCATTTTAAAAACAAAAGTAAAAGTCAGCAGCTACAAATACTGCAGCTGCTGACTTTTAAAAATCGGACACTTACCGGTCCCACAGTCCAGCGATGCAGGGTATAGAAGCTCCGCTCGTCTCCCCCTCCATTCGGCGGCGCTGGCATTGCAACTGTGGGCGCTGGCTGTGGCTTCACAGCCGGGCACCCACTGCGCATGCGCGAGCGGCGCCACGCGCCGTGATTGGCCGCTCAGTCATTTGGGACCTGTAATGTGTCCCAGATGATTGACAAGAGGGAGGGGGCAGAGCTGAGCCCTTCCTGCACCGAGGGGAAGTGATGTCACCAGCCCAGGCACTGAAGGAGGCAGACTACGAGGGACCCCCTAGCAACAGCCATTTAGAGGTGAATAAAAAAATAATTTTTCCAAATGTTTTTTTTTTATTTATTTTTTTAGGAACATTCATGCTTTTTTTTTTTTTTTCAGTGGAACACCACTTTAAGAAAAAAAAAACCTTCTGCCTTTACAACCACTTTAAGATAGAAGGATTAAAAAACGTTTGCTTTATATAAGTAGGCCTCAACTAAAACCCAGTGCCAATGCATAGGTTGCCCCCATATCTGTTGCTGAGGATAATGGGTGGTGAAAGGCCTGCCTGTTTTTATCCTAAAGTGGTATTAAACCCAAAAACAAAAATATAATATATTGCAGATTACTTCTTAGATGTGATGACTGCATTAGTTTCCTTTTTTAGTTTCTTTTCCTTTATTTTGACCTGGTAACCTGACCAATACAGTATAAGAAAAATGAAACCTTTATTTTGCATCATATGCTTATTTCCTATGATCATCAGCTCCATCTAGTGCTCACAATGCAGTATTAAATACATCAATCAGGAAAATACTGTATTATGGCACTAGATGGAGCTGACGATCATAAGAAATAACAATATTAACTCCTTCAGATCCGCGCAGTAGCCGAACGACGGCTATAGCGTGGATCTGCTTTGCCGGGAGTACGTCTATTGACGTCCTTCCCTTTGCAGCCTCGCCATGCCCCCCTGACGGGGTCGCGCAGCGCGCTCTGTAATCATCGAGTCAATGAGACTCCGGTGATCACAGATCCGAGTAAGAGGCCAATCCCGGCCCCTTACCACGTGATCAGCTGTCAGCCAATGACAGCTGATCATGTGGTGTAAACAGAGGATTGGTAATCGTTTTTTTTCTTCTCACGCTTGAGAAGAAAAAAGCCGATCACTGGCTTCAGGTGCAGAGACATCGGTCCCGAACCAGAACAGCATGTTATGTGCTCACCAGTACCGCCTGCCAGTGCCACAAATCAGTGCCAAAAATCGGTGCCCACAGTGCCCACCAAGCAGTGCCTACAGTGCCCACGTTACTTAAGTGCCAGCAATCAGTGCTACCTATCAGTGCCCACAAGTGCCACTTATTAATGCCCACCAGTGGTGCCAATCAGTGCCTCATCAGTGCCACCTAGCAGTGCTGACTATCGGTGTCACCTATCAATACCGATCAGTGCCTATCACTGCCACCCATCAATGCCCATCACTGCCACCCATCAGTGCCACCTATCAATGCCACCTATTAGTGCCCTTCAGTGCCACCTATCAATGCCCTTCAGTGCTGCCCATCAGTGCCGCCTATCAGTGCCACCCATCAGTGCCACCCACCAGTGCCACCCATCAGTGCCACCCACCAGTGCCACCTATTAGTGCCCATCAGTGCCACCTATTAGTGCCCATCAGTGCCGCCTTTTCAGTGCCCATCAGTGCAGCCTATCAGTGCCCATCAGTGCAGCCTATCAGTGCCCATCAGTGTAGCCTCATCAATGTATCGTACATCAATGAAGGAGAAAAAATACCTGTTTGCAAAATTTATTAACAAAATATAAAACGGTTTTGTATTTTTTTTTAAAAAATCGGTCTTTTTAAATTTTTTTAACAAAGAATAAAAAACCCAGAGGTGATCAAATACCACCAAAAGAAAGCTCTATTTGTGGGAAAAAAATGATAAAAATGTCATTTGGGTACAGTGTTGTATGATCGCGCAATTGTCATTCAAAGTGTGACAGCGCTAAAAGCTGAAAATTGGTCTGGGCAGGAGGGGGTTTAGGTGCCCAGTAAACAAGTGGTTAAGCAAAATAGAGGATTATTTGTGAGAGATGAGTGAATGCTTGAGACATTCACGCAGTGAATTATTTATAAAAAGACCCCTTATTATTACTTGTATGGCTGCATCTGTCCTCATTTTCTGACTCAGGGCCAGCCATAGTGAATGAGGCACATAGAATGAAGCCAACTGATGCTGCAGTCCTCATTTTAACATGCCACAAACCAAACAGTTCACAGGGCACCTTTGTAAACTGAGCTATTCACCGTTTTTATAAAACAATGTTACTGAGGGCCTGGTAGGTGTCAAAGGTAAACAATAAAAAACAAAAAACGATGTGAACATTTAGTATTTTCATTTTGAGTCAGCAGCTGGAGATCTCAGCTTGCCAAACTAGTATTACCTGCTGTGCTGAAAAATACCTGCTTACAAAGCTCAATAGTTCAAGCTCCAATTTACACATAACTGCATGAGTTGAGTTGGAAGAGTGATTGTGCTTATTATTATGAAAAGATAAATACAATAACAGTCACTGAGAGTACTCTAAAATCCCAAACATGTTGGGAAAATGGTTGAGAAATGGCGCAAGTGGATTGGTTTATCTCTTTGGATAACATACTTACTGGGAGGCAAGACATATCTTAAATACTTTCAATGAGAACATAGATTCCATTGGACCCAATGCCATGTTTTATGACTTCATGCTGAGAAAAACTGAATGTTGAAAGGTATATCTTTCAGGGTGGCAAAGTTATTGTGTCATCCATATAGCTGTTATCGGGAGCCCTAAATGTACATCTGTCTACAAGTACCTGCACCAGATAATATGTGCTGAGGATGATGTGCCAGACAGCTGTATGATGTGATTTGTGGGTTTCTATTACTCACCACTGTGTACCATAATTATGTGTTCCCAGACATTTTTTTTCTTATTTGTAGAGACAGGGAGTACCAGTCAGTATCTCAGTAACTGTCACCAACACATCTATCATAAAGAAAAAATGTATATGGAGATGAGCTGGCAAAGAAATGTTCCCCTAGGGCCTAGGCCAGGCACAAGGGGAGGCATGAAAAATTGAGACTTAAAAGAAGGTTTCTTTCAGTGTCAAAGTCAGTGGAGGATTGTGTAATACATAGATACTGTATGGCTTTTGTTTACTGGCTGTACTAGCCATTGGGATCACCCAGCATTTACAGGGAATGACTGTTCCTTTGGTGACCCGCTGAGATCATAGCTAAAGCTAACCATGCCATAGGTGTGTGCAGCCTATTGTATTAGGGTGTGCATACCAAAGCTCAGGCACACATTTGTGTGTATATATGTATATATATATATATATATATATATATATATATATATATATATATATACAGTTGTGCTCATAAGTTTACATACCCTGGCAGAATTTATGATTTCTTGGCCATTTTCAGAGAATATGAATGAATGAATGAATGAATGATTTGTAAAGCGCTGCAAATGCGAACTGAATCGCCTCAAGGCGCTAGATGTATTCTCTGTAGTCAGCTTCTAGAAAAGGAAGGTCTTTAGTTTTTTCCTGAAGGCCTGGTGGTTTTCTTCCATGCGGATGTTGGTTGGAAGAGCATTCCGTAGTCGAGGTCCTTGGACTTCAAATCTTCGTTCTCCCTTTGCTTTGTATGATAACACAAACACTTTTCTTTCGCTCATGGTTAGTGTTTGGCTGAAGCCATTTATTATCAATCAACTGTGTTTACTCTTTTTAAATCATAATGACAACAGAAACTACCCAAATGACCTTGATCAAAAGTTTACATACCCCAGCTCTTAATACCGTGTATTTCCCCCTTTAACATAAATGACAGCTTGAAGTCTTTTGTGGTATTTGTGGATGAAGCTCTTTATCTTCTCAGATGGTAAAGCTGCCCATTCCTCTTGGCAAAAAGCCTCCATTTCCTGTACATTCTTGGGCTCTGTTGCATGAACTGCAAGTTTGAGATCTCCCCAGAGTGGCTCAATGATATTGAGATCAGGAGACTGAGATGGCCACTCCAGAACCTTCACTTTATTCTGCTGTAGCCAGGTACAGGTTGACTTGGCCTTGTGTTTTGGATCATTGTCATGTTGGAATGTCCAAGTATGTCCCATGCGCAGCTTCCTGGCTGATGAATGCAAATGTTCCTCCAGTATTTGTTGATAACATACTGCATTCATCTTGCCATCAATTTTGACCAAATTTCCTGTGCTTTGTAGCTCACACATCCCCAAAACATCAGCGATCCACCTCTGATTTTCACAGTAGGAATGGTGTACCTTTCATCATAGGCCTTGTTGACTCCTCTCCAAATGTAGTGTTTATGGTTGTGGCCAAAAAGCTAAATTTTGGTCTCATCACTCCAAATGACTTTGTGGCAGAAGGTTTGAGGCTTGTCTCTGTGCTGTTTGGCGTATTGTAATTGGGATACTTTGTGGCATTTGCATAGTAATGGCTTTCTTCTGGCAACTCGACCATGCAGCCCATCTTTCTTCAAGTGCCTCCTTATTGTGCATCTTAAAAACAGCCACACCACATGTTTTCAGAGTGTCCTGTATTTCTGAAGTTAATTTGTGGGTTTTTCTTTGCATCCTGAACAATTTTCCTGGCAGTTGTGGCTGAAACTTTAGTTGGTCTACCTGACCATGGTTTGGTTTCAACAGAACCCCTCATTATCCACTTCTTAAATAGAGTTTGAGAATGCTGAGTTGCAACCAAAGAACACCATACCTACTGTGAAGCATTGGGGTGGCAACATCATGCTTTGGGGCTGTTTCTCTGTAAAGGGAATAGGACGACTGATCCGTGTACATGAAAAAATGAATGGGGCCATGTATCGTGAGATTTTGAGTGCAAACCTCCTCCCATCAGCAAAGGCAGGAAATGTGGCTGGGTCTTTCAGCATGACAATGATCCCAAACACACCTCCCGGGCAACGAAGGAGTGGCTTCGTAAGAAGAATTTCAAGGTCCTAGAGTGGCCTAGCCAGTCTCCAGATCTCAACCCCATAGAAAACCTTTGGAGGGAGTTGAAAGTCCATGTTGCCCAGCCACAGCCCCAAAACATCACTGCTCTAGAGGAGATCTGCATGGAGGAATGGGCCAACATACCAGCAACAGTGTGTGACAACCTTGTGAAGACTTACAGAAAACGTTTGACCTCTGTCATTGCCAACAAAGGATATATAACAAAGTATTGAGATGAACTATTGACAAAATACTTATTTTCCACCATAATTTGCAAATAAATTCTTTCCAAATCAGACAATGTGATTGTCTGGATTTGTTTCCACATTTTGTCTCTCATAGTTGAGGTATACCTATGATGACAATTACAGGCCTCTCTCATCTTTTTAAGTGGGAGAACTTACACAATTGGTGGCTGACCTTTTTTGCCCCACTGTATGTCAGCCTTCCTCACAACTGTATATATGTCAGCCCCCCCCCCCCACACACACACATACTTGTATATATGTCAGCACCCCCCCCACACACCTGTATATATGCCAGCCCCCCAAACACACACCTGTATATATGCCAGCCCCCCACACACACACCTGTATATATGTCAGCCCCCCCTCCACACACACACACACCTGTATATATGTCAGCCCCTCTCACATCTGTATATTTGTCAGCCCCCCTCACATACACCTGTATATCTGTCAGCCCCCCCACACACCTGTATATATGTCATCCCCCCTCACTCCTGTATATATGTCAATCCCCCCCCACATACCTGTATATATATATGTCAGCCCCCCTCACACCAGTATATATGTCAGCCCCCCACACACACCTGTATATATGTCAGTCCCCCTCACACCTGTATATAGGTCAGTTGCCCCCCACACACACCTGTATATATGTCAGTCCCCCTCACACCTGTATATATGTCAGTCCCCCCCCTCACACCTGTATATATGTCAATATGTCAGTCCCCCCCTCCCCCTATATATATGTCAGCCCCCCACACACCTGTATAAATGCCAGCACCCCCCCCCCTCCCACACACACACACCTGTAGACAGTGGTGGCTGGTGCTCAAAATTTTTCAGGAGGGGGGGGGCGCAAACAAACTGAAAAATTCAGAAAAAAACATCAATTGAAGCCTCACTCTGCCCATCAAAGGCAGCCACTATGCCCATCAAATGCAGCCACTGTGCCCATCAATTGCAGCCACTGTGCCATCAAATGCAGCCACTGTGTCATCAAACACAGCCACTGTGCCCATCAATTGCAGCCACTGTGCCCATCAAATGCAGCCACTGTGCCCATCAAATGCAGCCACTGTGCCCATCAAATGCAGCCACTGTGCCCATCAAATGCAGCCACTGTGCCCAAACGCAGCCACTGTGCCCATCAATTGCAGCCACTGTGCCATCAAACACAGCCACTGTGCCCATCAATTGCAGTGGGTGACAGTGGCGAGCTGTGTCCTCCATGGGTCTCCTCTCCTCCTCCTGATAGGCGTCCAATAACAGTGACTGTCGTTTTAGCCAATCAGGTGATAGGTAACACACCCACACTTCCTGATTGGCGGAGAGGTGGTTCAGTGTTAGACAAGCGAATATTCATGGGTGAACTGCGAGCGCAATGCTCTGCTCTCTCTCACCTTTTTCGAAGCCTATTGGAGCCCATGGCTCTAATCAGGTGCTTCAAAAATACACGCCCGCTGCTGTAATTCAGGCGCCCGGTTTTCGAAAAGGGGCCGGACACCTGAATAGGGGGTGGCTACAGCGGCCATGGATAGATTCATGCAATGCAATGCATGACTCTATCCATGATACATAGAAGTGGGTGGCTGGACAGAGGGAGCGGCACCCGTGTGCCCTTAATGGGTGCACCGCCACTGCCTGTATATATGCCAGCCCCCCAAACACACCTGTATATATACCGTATTTATCGGCGTATAACACGCACTTTTTTTCCCCTTAGAATCAGGGGAAAATCGTGGGTGCGTGTTATACGCCGATCCCCACCGATTGTGAGCTTTTCGGCCGCTCTCAGCTTTCGGCTTTTCTCGGCGGCTTTCGGCGACTTTCGGCCATTCTCGGCGGCTCTCGGCTGCTTTCGCCCATTCTCGGCGGCTCTCGGCCATTCTCGGCGGCTTTTCGCCCGCTTTCGGCCATTCTCGGCGGCTCTCGCAGTCCCGGGGGAGCCTCCAAAAGCCGTGCGTCCGAGAGCGGCCGAGAATGGCTGAGAGCCGCCGAGAATGCCCAAAAGCGGCCGAGAACGGCGGCACCATTTTCAAAGATGCAAACGACACAGGGCAAGGCTACAGAGGGACACTGACAAGGCTGCAATCGGGTACAAGACTACAGATGGTCACTGACAAGGCTGCAATGGGGGACAAGGCTGCAATGGGGGACAAGTCTGCAATGGGGGACAAGGCTGCAATGGGGGACAAGGCTGCAATGGGGGACAATGCTGAAATGGGGACAAGGCTGCAATGGGGACAAGGCTGCAATGGGGGACAAGGCTGAAATCAGGGACAAGACTACAGATGGACACTGACAAGGCTGCAGATGGACACTGATGAGGCTGCATTGATGGGCATTTAAATGTAAGTTTTTTTCCTTAAACTTTCCTCCTAAAAGTTTTTTTCCTTAAAATTCCCTCCTAAACTTGGGGTGCGTGTTATACGCCGGCGCGTGTTTTACGCCGATAAATATGGTATATATGTCAGCCCCACACATACACAAGGCTCTGGCCCCTTCCTGTACACAGCTGACATGTTGCTGACACAGAAAAGCCCAATACACGGGGGTTGCACATGCACATAGTAGCCAGAGGTGGCAGTAAAGAGCTCGCTGTCTGAATGCACAGAACGGCTCCCCTTCACCCAACCTGCCTTCTTCTGGCCCGGGGGGGGCCCCGGGGCCCCTTGCAGTTGTAACGGCTGTACCCCCCTGATGGCGGTCCTGGACAGAGGTGAAAAAGCAGGCTAGGGGTAGAGGTTGATGCTGTCAGCAACAACTAGGAAATAGCATTGTCCTTTTTCTGGTCATGCAGTGTGATGGAGGTCTCCAAATCATAAGACTGGCGGAAGAGAATCAGATATCTTTTGGTGGATAAAATAGTTAAATATGTTATTGTTTCTGGTTTATCACCAAATCATTACTGGTTCTCCACTATATATTGGTTATGGTTATTTTCCAGGTTTGTTTTTATTTATTTTTTATATATATTGATATGTACCACATTTATACCAGTCACAATCTACTTCCTGTCTATTAGGGGAACGGAGCTGTGAGGAAGACACGGATGCCAGTGGTGGACAAGCGGTGATTCACGATGAACGGGAAAGTGTAATCTACAGTTATTCTTTCTTCCACTTTGTATTTGTGCTCGCCTCTCTCTATGTGATGATGACGCTCACCAACTGGTTCAGGTGCGCATTCCGCACATTCTCAGGTGCTTAGTCCTCCTGCTGCTCAAGAGGCAGGCTGAGAAATGACTCCCTGTGATTTACTGAATGTTTAGCTAGAGTCCACAAGAGCTCTTATACCGCATTTATTGTGCCTATTGACATTCTCAGGTGGGAGGGTTCAGCGAGCGCAGCAACTTGTCTTAAAAAGAAGTCTCTTAAGGTGGTAGTAAAGTCCGCTTTATAACTTGTACCTACTGGTAAGCTTATAAAAAGGCTTACCTTTAGGCTCCATTCACACCTAGGTGATTTGAATTGCGGGCAGAATCGCCACAATTCTGCCTGCAATTCCAAATTGTCGCAAGACGTTTTCCATGTCATTACTTCTTAATGGCACCCCAATCGTGGTGCGATTTATCACTCTGCGATCGCAGCAAAATCGCAACACACTAAGAGTGTCACTCAAAAAGGAGCAGGAGCTTCTTTTGGACGACAGCGGCGTGCGTTGTGATTTGTCGCAATCGCAATCGATGTGACTTATCACACTGCAAAATCGCGCCGCGATTTGGGAGCCATTAAGAAATAATGGCATTGCAAACGCACCCCGCATTTTGCCACAATTTGATATCTAGGGCTGGATCGTGAAGATTCCGCCCGGGATTCAAATCGCCTAGGTGTGATTTGAGCCTTAGGAACAGGGAATTTGTAGAGGCTGGTGACATGATTGACGCATGTGACCTGCACTCTGAATAGATGGCATACTGGAGTATGCCCATCCATTGAGAGTGCTGTGCTGCGACCATGACCCGAATTAATGGCGCATGCGCCATTCAAACAGCCAGACACCGCAAACCCACAAGGGAGACTGGGTGAAGATGGAAGCACTGACAGCGGTGACTGCGTGCCGCTGCAGGACTTCATTCTAAGGTAAGTCTATCATAATGTGCTAGTATGCAATGCATACTACCATATTATGACTTAAGCTGCCCGGGGCCCAATTTTTTATTTTTTTGGACTCCAGGTATGATCTTTATTACATAGTTACTTTGGTCCAGCTTAGCACAATTTAAGTATTAGGGTTGCACTTATACCACTTTTTTAAGACCGAGAACAAGTACCGATACATTTTTTCAAGTACTCGCCAATACTGATTACCAATACTTTTTTTAATGTCATCTGACAGTAGCATTGATGGGCACTGATAGGTGGCACTGATGAGGTGAGGACTGTGTCCGTAGTTTTTTTTTTATTATTATATTTTTTTACAAATTTTATATTTTTTTGTTTTTTTTTTACAATACTTTTTTTTTGAGGGGGGGGGTGGACTTTGCACTAAAGATGAATGGAGAGCAGACTGCTCTCCATTCATAAACTGAAGCATTCTAAACTTAGTTTACGACGCTCAGTTATGAATGGACAGTCAGTGATCACTGAATCTGTTCATTCGGAAAAGGAAGGAGCCGATAAATGACACATTTACTGGCTCCTTCCTCCGCTCTCTATCCTGACAGATCTGGGACAGGGGGGGGGGGGACCGGAGGGGGACACGGAGGGGGAGTGGAGAAGGACAGGGATGGACACGGAGGGGAGCAGAGAAGGAGCAGGGGAGGACATGGAGGGGGAGCAGAGGAGGGTACGGAGGGGTAGCAGGGGTAGACCTTAGGAGCACAAAGGAGGAAACGGAGGAGGACACAAGGAACAGTCGGGATGATTGGTGCGGAGGTGGGGGGCCGTTACAAGCACGGATCTCCCTATACTATACTATATGGTTACAACTAGTGGCCAATTTGGGGGACTACACCGGGCACTTCTGTGCCTCCACCCTGCACTTAATGTACACATCCCTATACTTGATGCCCTAATCCAGTAACTTACTGATAGGCGAAGATGTTGCCACTTGGAATGGTGGAGGGTGGACCACATTTTTAATCATGCTCTGACATTCTGATTATTACATTAACCTGTTCAAAGAGGTCTGGGAGGAAACTAAGAAAAACTGAGTGTACCGGCTGGCATCTGATGATCTGATGATACGATCCTGCAATGAGGTTATTATATCTGGTCTGACTCAAACATGGGTTTGTTTGGAGTAAGTTTAGGAGTGTTTTGCAATACTCAGGAAAATGCACATGCCTGGAATGTGTACAGACATATAGCATAAAGCAGCTCATTGCTATCAGCTATGGCCTTCTCTGCAGTGCAGTATAGAAAAGTTGGCCATGTCCCAGTTTAATTATCTGAAGAGTGGAATAACTTCTCCCACTTGTATGTTACTTGTGAACCTTCCAACAAGTAACAGCAAATCAGATTGTAGATTTTTTTTTATATATAGATGATCAAAGCATTTTTTTGGGATTCAGATCAAAATATGTTTATGTTGGTTCATGAACAACAGTTATTCACAAACATAAGCAATTCCAGTGACCGATCCACCAAACCAGTCTGCAGATTATTAACTATAGAAAAAAAAAACTTTCAATTTTTTTCCACTGAAAAAGTATACCATGATCTTAAAGCGGAGGTCCACCTATCTATCGTTTTTTTTTTTTTTTTAGTTCATTCACAAACTTTTCTTCTCAGCATTACATACTCACATATTGTGTGTAATATGTCCGTCTGTGTCAGATTTCGTCGGAAAGAATAACTTATATTATTCACTGCAGGCGGTTTCCATATTCATTGTGGGCATTTGAAGCCCACAAGCATTTATTTCCTGGATGTGGTGAATGCTGTGCTCCCAGCAGAGGCGGCTCTAGGCTTTGTGAGGCCTTAGGCAAATTGTACACATGAGGCCCCACTCACGCCCATAATGAGAAAAAAAATTCAAGCAATAAAAATGGCTGCAGAAAGATGCATGGATCTAGCACACAGTTCATCAGCACCACTTTCAGGGCACCCTCCTCACCCATCAGACATATGCAGCCAATAAAACATCTGGGACCCAGCAAGGTGGCAACCTACCCCTCTAAGAATTTCCCATGCCTTGGGAGGAAGGAGAGTGGGGGAATCCCAACACAGTGCAAAGAGAGAGAGGGAGGAGGGAGGGAGAGAGACGGAGATAAAGAGAGGGGAGAGAGAGAGGGGGAAGGGTGGGAAAGAAGGGAAGAGAGGGGGTAGAGAGGGGGGAGGAAGGGAGAGAGGGGGAGAGAGAAGGGGGGAGAGGGAGAGAGAGAGAGATAGGGGAGGAGGGAAGAGAGCAGGGGGAGGGGGAGGAGGGGAGCGAACGGGGGAGGGAGCGGGGGAGGGAGAGAGAGAGAGGGAGAGAGAGAGAGGGGGAGAGAGAGAGGGGGAGAGAGGGAGAGAGAGAGGGGGGAGAGAGAAAGTGGGGAGAGAGGGAGGGATAGAGGGAGTGAGTGTGGGGGGGGGGGGGACTGGGGGTGACGCAGAGGAGGGAGGTGAGAAAGAGAGGGGGTGAGGGAGAAAGGGAGAAGGTCTGTGGAAGAGAGGGGTGGCGCGAGAGATAAAGAGACGAAGGGTGGGATAGAAGGGACGAGAGGGGGGAGAGAGGGGGAGAGAGAAGGGGGAGAGAGAGGGAGGGAGAGATGGAAGGGGGAGGGGGGAGGGGGAGAGAGAGGGGGGAGAGGGGGGAGAGAGGGGAGAGAGGGGGGGGAGAGAGAGAGAGGGGGGAGAGAGAGAGGGGGGAGAGAGGGGGAGAGAGAGGGAGAGATAGAGGTAGTGAGTGGTGGAAGGGGGTGAGTGGGGGTGAGAGAGAAGGGTAGTGAAAGAGAGGGGTGGTGTGAGAGAGAAAGAGACGAGGGGTGGGAGAGAAGGGAATAGAGGGGGGAGAGAAGGGGATAGAGAGAGGGGGGAGAGAGAGAAGGGGGAGAGGGAGAGAGAGAGGGGGGAGAGAGGGGAGGGAGAGAGGGGGGAGGGAGAGCGAGGGAGAGGGGGAGAGAGAGGGAGAGAGGGAGGGAGAGAGGGACGGAGTGGTGGGAAGGGGTGAGTGGGGGTGAGAGAGACTGGGGGTGACACAGAGGAGGAAGGTGAGGGAGAGAGAAGGGTTGTGGAAGAGAGGGGTGGTGCGAGAGAGAAAGAGAGGAGAGGTGGGAGAGAAGGGAAGAGAGGGGGAGAGAGAGGGGGAGAGGGGGTAGAGAGGGGGAAGGAGAGAGGGAGAAGGGGGAGGGGGAGAGGGAGAGAGAGAGAGGGAGAGGGAGAGAGAGAGAGGGAGAAGGGGAGAGAGAGGGGGGAACAGAAGGGGAGAGGGAGAGAGAGAGGGAGAAGGGGGAGAGAGAGCGGGGAAGAGAGAGAGGGAGTGAGTGGTGGGAAGGGGTGAGTGGGGGTGAGAGAGCCTGGGGGTGACACAGAGGAGGGAGGTGAGAAAGAGAGGGGTGGTACAAGGGAGAGAGACGAGGGGTGAGAGAAAGGAAGGTGACATAAAGAGGGAGGGGGGAGAGAGAGATAGGAGAAGGTGAGAAAGAGGGGGGTGAGGGAAAGGGGGGGTGAGAGAGATCCCTAGCCCTGTCTGCAAACCCTCCTGTGTTCCATGTCCCAGTCTGTGAGAGCACTGGGCAGGAGCAGGAGAGGGGGGCAAAGAACAGGGAGGAGCTGAAGAGCACTGGGGGTGTGGGGGCAGAAAGCACTGGGGAAGGTGGAGAGCATAGGAGGGGTGGGGACTGGAGAGCGCGGGGCAGCTTGAGAGGAGGGGAGTCAGAAAAAATGCAAGTGGAAAGCAGGGGGAGCTGGAGAGCAGGGGGGTGGAGAGCACTGGGGGAGGAGCCAGGGAGCACAATGAGGGGAAGCCAGGGAGCAGAAGGAGGGTCGGAGAGCACAGGGGGCGCAGAAGAAGTTAGATAGGAGGAGCGGTGGGTGGCTGCATATAGTGAGATTGAACTTTTTATATTCCTCCTGCAGCCGCTGATTGCTCACTTCTCCTCCTCTCCTTCCTGCAGATGATTCAGCGGCTGCAGGAGGAATATAGAAAGATCAATTCCACTATATGCCGCTGCCCACCGCTCCTCCTATCCAGGCACACAGGAAGGCTGCAAGGGCACTCACCTTCTCTCTGGTCGGCCAGGCAGCATCAGGAGATTAGAGGCTGAGCTCCTTCATCTTCAGTCACAGGGCAGCTCAGCTGGAGGCAGGTGCGGAGAGGTCGGGTGAGCGCAGGCTGAAGGAGCAGCCCAGCTGCGGCTCCCACATGGACATGCCGCCGCCCGCACACACGTCGGGTGCTGTCATCTGGCTGCTGCCACCACCTAGGGGCCTCAACTGTCCCGCTGTCCGCACCTGCTGCCACCGGACCGGGATGCAACCGCTCCGTGCTGGAGCCGCTATTCCTTGGGCAGTACCCGATTTGTCAGCCAGCCCCTGAGCCACAGAGCCCCAGCGGGGGTAGCCGCCGGCATCTACATCTGTGATTGAGCACAAGTAAATTAGGCGGCCGCGAGGCCCCTGTCAGTGCGGGGCCTTAGGCGGCTGCCTAATTTGCCTAATTAGAGAGCCGCCTCTGGCTCCCAGCATTCACCGCTCGTTCCCGCACATGCTCAGTGGCATCCTGGGAAGCCTGAGACTAGCTCCCAGGAGTCTGGGAGAGGCTAGAAACACGCCTACTCCCACGGGAGGAGAACCAGGAAGTGCAAAGAAGAATAGAAAAATAAAAGGTAATTACTGCGGTTTACATTTTTTTAAACGGCATGTCAGCATCTAGGCAAGCAAGAGAATACATACAGATATTGTTCAAAATTTGGGTGGAACCCCGCTTTAACTCATCTCAGTACATCAAATATACAGACTGGTAATTCATAGCAAGAAGCTATGCTGGGAACATGGATGCCCCTTGCTGTTTTAATACTAGTCTTACCCTTCAGGATCAGTTAGTGATTTATATGTAGGACCACCAAAGGCCCCCTTCTCATCACCAACACCAGGCTTCTAAACACTGTTGTACATATACAATGTATATGCTGTTGCTCCAGGTGGATCCGTCACTCTCCCAGTGGATCCGCCACTACAATCCTCTCTACCTTTCCTTGGGTGCCAGCTCCACTCATCCAGCCATGCAAAATGGAAACAAATAAGATCCAAGTGGCCGTACTTCTGTAAACATCATCCACTTTATTGTACATAAAAAAATGCCACATACAGCAAACCAGACACTGTGGGAGCAGGGGACAAAGTTGACGCATTTCACACTAACTACCGCTTACTAATGACTCCCCTCTTGTACATATAGCCTTGTGTATGAACTGGCAGTAGCAAATAAATGGTGTAAAGCAAGGGTACAAGGAAGATAGGCCCTGTGCTTTTTTCATCTAGTGAATTCAGTAAGTATCACATTGAAGACCTTTGTCTACACTGGTGTAAGTATGCCAGTGTAAGTATGCTTATATCATATCAGAGGGGGCCTTTAGGGAAGTTGACAATCACTGTAATAGTAACAGTGATAGCCACGAATGCCCACGTCCTGTGCTGGATGGTGTTCCCACTGCACATTGACCACAGGGGGGACGCTCACTCAGCACTTCAAAAATTCACAGAATTTTTTTAATTTGACATCTCATTGGATGAGGTGGAGATCTTGACAATATTGCCCGTCTCCACCACCTCGTACTATCAGAGAATGCCTTGTATTCATTCATTGTGATCAGTAAGCAGTGGGAAAACCGCTCGGCACAAAACCTGGAAAATAGAGGCTATCACTCTGGTAGTGCTGACTGCTACAATGATTGTCATCTTCCCCAGCAGCCCCTTAGATATGAGATATACTGTATATACAATGTGCCAAGCTGGACTAATGTATTTATGCAATAAAAATCATACCTAAAATTCAGCTTTAAAGTGATATTAAAGGTTTCCCTTATAAAATAAAAAAATAAACATGTCATGCTTACCTGTTCTGTGCAATGGTTTTGCACAGAGAAACTCAGATCCTCTTCTTCTGGGATCCCCTGTCAGCGCTCCTAATGGGGGGGATTCTGTTACACAGAACTGTTTTTACCTTAATACATAGAATGCATTAAGGTAAAAAAAAACTATAGGCTTTAGAACCACTTTAATGTTACCCTTTCAAAGTATTCCAAAGCAAAGAGGAAAAACAAGGGCAATGTCTATCTTCCCTGTTTTCTCCTGCGCAGTATATTTAACCGCTTGCAGACCGCCGCACACAGATGTACGTCGGCAGAATGGCACAGGCAGGCAAATGGGCGTAGAGGTACATCCCTTTAAATTTTCGGCGTGCGAGTGTGCCCGCCGCACCCCGCGGGAGCGTGCCCGCGGGTTCTGGGAACTCAATGTTCTCCGGTGGCCTGCGATTGCGGTGTGGAGAGGTAGAACAGGTAAACAAGGCATTTCCCCATTCTGCCTTGTGTCATGACAGAGATCTGCTGCTCCCTGTCATCGGGAGCAGTGATCGCTTTCATGTCCTAGGTAGCCCCCCCACAGTTAGAATCACTTCCTAGGACACACTTAACCCCTTCATCGCCCCCTAGTGGTTAACCCCTTCACTGCCAGTGTCATTTACACAGCAATCAGTGCATTTTTATAGCACTGATCGCTGTCTAAATGACAATGGTCCCAAAATAGTGGCAAAAGTGTCCGACGTGTCCGCCATAATGTCGCAGTCATGATAAAAATCGCAGATCGCCAACATTACTAATAAAAAAAATTATAATAAAAATGCCATAAAACTATCCCCTATTTTGTAGACGCTATAACTTTTGCGCAAACCAATCAATAAAAGCTTATTGCGATTTTTTTTTTTACCAAAAATATGTAGAATACATATCGGCCTAAACTGCTCCTCTCCTGGAGTGACGGGGCACTCCTCCTCGATGGCTCTCCTCCTCGGCAGGAAGCGGCTGCTCTCCTCCTTGGTGGGAAGTGGCTGCTCTCCTCCTCGGCGGCTCTCCTCCTCGGTGGGAAGCGGCGGCTACGGCTTCCGTGTCCGCTCGGCTCCTCAGGCTTCCTCTGCCGTGTCTCCTCTTCCGCCAAAGCGTTAGGCATCCAATAGGATCGCCTAATGCTTTGGCCAATCGGAAGACAAGTCTCGCTGATCTGCCTGCTGACTGGCAGGGAGGAACGTTAGTGTGAAAATATCGAAAATAATTTGCTATGCTATACAACAGGGTGGGATCGGGATGCAGTGCTCTGCCCTGAGCCCACCCTATTTTGAAGCTCATCAAAGCCTCTGGTTCTAATCACGTGCTTCAAAATACACATCCCCCGCCTACCCCTGCCTATCCCCATCATAGTATTTCATGTGTCTGGCGTCCTGAAAGGGCCGGGCATATGAATAGGGAGGGCGGCGGAGGTGTCAGGGGGGCGGCACCCGTGCACTCACAATGCACGGGCTGTCACTGCTTTCCAAAGTATTCTAAAGCAAAGAGAAAAATAAGGACAATGTCTACCTTCCCTCCTTTTCTTCTTTGCAGTATATTGTTTTCTCCAACACAATAGGTGCTCTTTAAAGCAGAGAAATGTTTACCCCAGAGAGTATAGCGAGGTGTTCACTGTGTATTCATAAGGTCACAAACCATAGTAATCTATTCAAACACCTCACACCTTATATATGAGTAATGTTTAATTATCAGCATGACTAATGTTTGAAGATTAGTGTGTTCTCATGCTGCTCCTTTTCCTTTGTAGCTATGAAGATTCATCTCTGGAGTCCATCTTTACCCATGGCAGCTGGCCCACGTTTTGGATCAAGGTGGCCTCTTGTTGGACATGTGTGATTCTTTATTTGTGGATACTTTTGGCACCAACGTGTCTTCCTGGACATGGACAAAACCAGAAGAATGGACCTCCACAGCATATGCTGGGACGGAGGCAATTACGCAGAGTCACAGTTTCTAAGTAGTAATTCCCATTATATTTATTGATGCAATGACATTCAGACTGAACATTGGTTTGATGAGTTCAGTGCATATCCAATGTGTTATGGAAGGACTTGCTGTAGCGGAGGTAACTGGATGAAAATACAAGCACTGAAAAAAAAAATTACATTTTGTGATGAGAAGGGATATATACTGTACTATAACCCTGGAGTTAATGCATTATTTCTTAGCAGTCATACCTTGTCCCACTTTAATGAGTCAACACAGTTCTAAATGTTCAATTCCATAGGAACCTTTTTTAATACCTTTTTCTTTGTACGTTAAGGCAACAAACATTATCAGATGCTTGGCAGAATGATATGAGAATATAGTGGTGTTGCCCACAGTAACCAATTGGATATAGCTTTCATCTTCTGATCTTCCCTAGAATGACAACTGACATTGGATTGGTTGCTTTACATCTGCTTTCATTTGCTCCCGGTTTTGCACAAAATTCCTATTGGATTGTTATATTTTTCAATGGCCTTTCTCAACCTTTTTACCCTGGAAGAACCCTCAAAGAATGTTGATGTCCCAAACAACCCCTGTTAAAAAATATTAGAGCTACATTTTACAGTAAAATAGCAGATCAGTAAGTTGTTGAACGTTTTCTACAAAGGAATAAAGAATATGGCATACCCAGAGCCAAATATTTTACAACCCTCCATTATTCTATATGGCATCAATGAAAATAAATGAATAAGAATGGCCAGAAAAGTAGAACAGACTGTTAAAAGTGTCTCTTCACACTAGTCAGCACTGGAAAAGTGTCCCCTTAAACAGGTAGTCAGTGGAGAATTGCCCCTTACATTGGTGATTAGTGGGGATATGCCCTTTTACAATGGTGGTCAATGAAAAAACTCTTGCTCTGATTGGTGAGTGTAGAAGTAACCGCTTATATTGCATGTCAGTGGGAACTGCCTGTCTGGTAGCCATTGTAGGTGGGAGATCAATCTGTCATTGCTCACTGCTCAAGATATCCCTAGCAACTTCTGGAGGAACCCTGGTTGAGAAAGCCTGTTCAGTATATTTGCAAACTGGAAAATAAAAAAATCATCAATTAAGAGGTACCTCACCCCCCTGCCTTTTATCTTTTTTTATATTTTCACACCCGCTTACTTATCATGTGATGTCATACAATGTTATGCTCCATTGTCCTCGTTTCACCTACTCACCTATCCAGCTGATCCAGTGCTGTCCTGCTGCAATCTGCTGCTCAGGTGTGACAGCGTCAGTCCTGTGCCACCATCCTGGTCCACATCTTCGTGAGTTGGCTGCCTTTTCCGGCTCTAGGAACCCTACCCTTGATGATACCTGCCAACTCCACACAGCGACCACGGTTTGTCCTACTCCTACAGCCTCCTGAGATTTGTGATGTAGATATAAGAGCAGGACATCATTATTGTTGCCTTGGTGAAAATGGTGACGAAGGAGTGGGGTCGGACAAATTATAAAAAATAATGCAAAAGCAAAGAAAAGGTGGGACTTTTTAAAATATGGGGGTAGAGAGCTAGGGAAATAGAGAAGAAAAGTGAGTGAGGGTCCGCTTTAACAATTTCCCGTCCCTTAGGTCATTTATAAACAGCTCAAGATTGAAGTAGTTATTATGATTGAGGCTACAACAATGATTCTGATGTTGTTTTCAGCTGGTGATTCTCTGTATGGTAAAAGGGACCCAAGCTGCGATTGAGCAACTGGATCTCTGATACAGGCAGTGAAAGGGGATTTTCCAAAGCACAGCAGTACAATGTTGTCAGGCAGTAAATTCATTATCCACCTAGTTACACCCATATATTAGACAGTATAGCAGAGCGGTGATGGTGAGGCCTTTGTGTGGGCAGTATATTCAAAGCTCCTCCAACGCCCAATAAATTAAGCGTCAAAGAAGCATTACTGTGGAAAATCTCTGGTGAACTGACATTCTTGCACTGACCCTTACAAAAGGCACTGAATTCTCCAGGAATGAATGACACTTGCTTACAAAGGTTGTTTTTGTAAGGGTGTCCTTGTTGTGGGTTTAATTTTTGTGAATGACTGCAAGCTATTAACTCTTCTAGTGATTCTTAAGCTTTATTCAACCTTTTTTTTTCTTATCATGAAATGCCAAACAAGTTTTATCGAGAAAGTATCCTGGGAGCGAGCCATGTAGACCTGACAACTACAGGCAACACAATAGAACGTGCGTACAAGCTGTGCAGTCTGCATACCTCTGCTCTCATCTATACATAATGGGATTACTGCACCAGAGCTACCTGAAGTGTCCCATAATATCCTGGGAGGGAATTACCTTGTTTTACAAGGTCAGGCTGGATGTGTACAGCACTGGAAAAGCCAAGCCTTCTAAAGCTGAGGGGTCAATGTCCATCGGATATGTTTAGAAACACAGTGTTGTTTAATGTCATGACAACTTTGTGTTTAGGCACTTATGTACAGATATAGAACACGGGAAACCTGCTCCCTATCGCCTTGTAGCTTAAGCTGCCAGTACTGTAAACAGTCATTTTTTTTTTTCACATCAAAATGCTGTGGATTTTAGATCTCATAATCTGGCCATACAGTTGGGAAAATAATGATTTGATCCCCTGCAGATTTTGTAAGTTTGCCCACTTACAAAGAAATGAAGGGTCTATAATTTTAAATGATAGAGACAGAATATCAACCAAAATATCAACCAAAAATCCAGAAAAAATAAATGTATCAGTGAGTAAAATACGTATTTGATCCCCAAGCAAAACATGACTTAGTACTTGGTGGAGAAATCCTTGTTGGCAAACACAGAGGTAAGATGTTTCTTATAGTTGGTTACCAGGTTTGCACACATCTCAGGAGGGATTTTGGTCCACTCTTCTTTACAGATCTTCTCTAAATCTTTAAGGTTTCTTGGCAACTCGAAGTTTCAGCTCTCTCCATAAATTTTCTATAGGCCTTGATGGTATGTTTTGGGTCATTGTAATGCTGGAAGATCAATCTACGACCCATCTTCAGTGTTCTGGCTGAGGGAAGAAGGTTTTCATCCAAGATTTTACAATACAGGGCCCCGTTCATTGGCCCCTCAGTGCGGCAAAGTAGGCCTGTACCTTTAGCAGGGAAACAGCCCCAAAGCATAATGTTTCCACCTCCGTGCTTGACTGCAGTGGTGTCACTAGGGTTTGTGTCATCCGTGGCAGAAAAAATTGGTGTCACCCCCCCTCCACCAACTATAGCCCCCCCTCAGTACAGACCCCCCTCCACTAACTACAGGCTCCCATCTCTCAGTATAGACCCCCCCACTAATTACAAAGCCCCCCTCCCACAGTATAGCTCCCCTCTTTCAGTACAGACACCCCTCACTAAGTACAGACCCCCCTCCATCAGTATAGCCCACCTCAGTGCAGACCCCCATCTATCAGTATAGACCCCCCTCAGTGCATATCCCCATCCATCAATATAGACTGCCCTTAGTGCAGATGCCCATCCATCAGTATAGACCTCCCTCAGTGCAGACCCCCTCTATCAGTATAGACCCCCCTCAGTGCAGACCCCCTCTATCAGTATAGACCTCCCCTTTATCAGCACAGACCCCTTTCCTCCATCAATGCAGACCCCCCTCCATCAGTGCAGGCCAATCTCCCTCCTCAGTGCACACCCCCCTCAGTGCAGACCCCCCCATCAGTGCGGACTCCCCTTTATCAGTGCAGACCCCCCTCCATCAGTGCAGACCCCTCTATAAGTGCAGACCCCCCTCAGTGCAGACCCCCCATCAGTGCAGACCCCGCTCAGTGCAGACCCCCCTCCATCAGTGTAGACCCCCCTCCATCAGTGCAGACCCCCCGTCCATCAGTGCAGACCCCCCGTCCATCAGTGCAGACCCCCCTCCATCAGTGCAGACCCCGCATCAGTGCAGACGCCTCTCTCCCCTCCCATAGTGCCCCCTAGCACATGTCCATTTGCATTACATTAAAAACTTTACAGACCTCAGAACAGCACAGGATAGGCACAGCGGCGTGTGTCCCTCAGACTCCCTCATCCTCCTTCTCCTCCGTAGATGTAAAAAGAGAGGAGAGGGAGGCGGCTTCTCTCTGCTGCGCTGTGTAGGGGTGAGGACTGTGTGGCGTTCAGTGTTAGTGAGCAGTGCCGCTGCCCACAGATGTCACCCCTCTGGCCAGTGTGGCCCCCCTAGCGATGCCATTGCTTGACTGTAGGGATGGTGTTCTTAGGGTCATAGCATTTTTCTTCCTCCAAACAAGGTGGGTCATGTTAATGTCAAAGAGCTAAATTTTGGTCTCATCTGACCACAGCATTTTATCCCAATCCTTCTCTGAATCATTTAGATGTTCACTGGAAAACTTCAGACGGGCCTGTACATGTGCCTTCTTGATGAGGGGAACCTTGCGGCCGCTGCAGGATTTCAATCCATGGTGGCGTATTGTGTTACCAGTGGTTTGTTTGGTGACAGTGTCCTAACTGCCTTGAGATCATTCACAAGTTCCTTCCGTGAAATTCTGGGCTGATCTCTCACTTTTCTCATGATTATCCTTAACCCATGAGGCAAAATCTTGCATGGAGCTCCAGACCTAGGACGATTGATGGTTATCTTTTATTTCTTCCATCTGCAAATATTCGCTCCAACAGTTGTCTCCTTCTCACCAAGCTTCTTGCTGATGGTCTTGTAGCCCATTCCAGCTTTGTACAGGTCTACAATTTTGTCCCTGATGTCCTTTGACAGCTCTTTGGTCTTTCCCATGATGGTGAGGTTTGAATGGAAAAAAGGGATTTTGTGGACAGGTGTCTTTTATACACATAACGAGTTGTCGGTAGGAGCACCTTCTTAAATTGACAGGAATAATCTATGTACTAGAATGAGAAATTTTTGAGTATAGCCTCAAATAACACAGCCTAAAGTTAGGCGTAAAAAAGTACCATCATCCAGAATTTATATAGGAATAGAGGGGGAGGATAGGAGCGTGAGGACAGTTGCTGAGGTTGTCCAAACATACACTCTAATGCCGCGTACACACGAGCGGACTTTACGGCAGACTTTGCCCGGCGGACTTTTCAACGGACTTTATGACGGACTTTCCGAATGAACGGACTTGCCTACACACAATCCACCAAAGTCCGTCGAATTCGAACGTGATGACGTACGACCGGACTAAAACAAGGAAGTTCATAGCCAGTAGCCAATAGCTGCCCTAGCGTGGCTTTTTGTTCGTCGAACTAGCATACAGACGAGCGGACTTTTCGACCAGACTCGAGTTCGACGGATAGATTTAAAACATGTTTCAAATCTAAGTCCGTCCAACTTTTGAGAAAACAAAGTCCGCTGGAGCCCACACACGATCGAATTGTCCGTCGAAATCCCGTCCGCCGGGCAAAGTCTGCCGTAAAGTCCGCTCGTGTATACGCGGCATTACATAACAAAAGTTTTTTGGTGGACTATCTCGTTACTGATACACATTAATAAATGTTGGTAAAAATTACATAATTTATTACATACAAAAAAAACATACATAGATCTCAATAAAATTTCAAAAGCAGCATACAAATACTCAAAGGTTTCCTAAAGAAGTATCTGATGATGGAGTTTTTTCATAGATTAACCAGTCCTCTACTAGTTACACGGTACACAGACCGCTTCATTTTTTTAATATGTAATAACTGATTTAATTTTTACCAAAATTTATTAATGTGTATCAGTACCAGGATAGTCCACCAAAAAACTTTTGTTGGGTTAGAGTGTATGTTTGAACAACCTCAGCAACTGTCCTCACGCTCCTACCCTCCCCCTCTTTTCCTAATCTGTGTACTACATGAACACATACTGTAGCCAGTCTGTGGGAGCCTGAATTATGGTAGGGGATCAAATACTTATTTTACTCACTGAACTGCAACTCAATTTATAACATTTGTATCATGTGTTTTTTCTGGATTTTTGGTTGATACACATATGATAAAAATTATAGGCCCTTCACTTTTTTTTTAAGTGGGCAAACTTACAAAATCTGCAGGGGATCAAATAATTATTTTCCCCACTGTACATTGTTTACATTTTTAGCTGGTTCCTGATGAACCAGCCAATATTCATTTGGTTGGAGGCCCTATAAGCTAGGATGACCGGATGTCCAGGGTTTTGGGGAGTTTCGATTGTAGGGACTGTCCCTGGCAAGAAAAAACCTTCCTGATTTCATCCCTGGTTAAAAGAATGTATCCCTGACTTCTTTCCAGCTTTAATAATGGTGTCATTGGCCCAGGCAGCTGAGGGGTAACCCATTATAGCAGCATTTCTGTCATTGGCCATGGGGAGGAGGAGATGCAGTCACCGTTTGGGTATTGTGGCCGCCGCTGCTGGCAGGTGCCAGCATACAATAGCCCAGCTGGAGATTCGTCAGTGTTTTCAAGAATCAGACTACCTCACGCGTGACCATAGCAAGCAGCCGAGCCAACCCCCAATGTAAACTAAACTTTAGGGCAATACGATACCTGCTCAGGCCCGACAGCCAGGGTACACCAGTAGAACTCTCTCTTCAGAGAATTCATGACGACCGAATAAAAGTAATAATGAAAGGAAAGGGGAAGGGAAAAAGGTGCGATTGCATATGAGACACATGCATCATGCATCTCCATCCCTAAATCTATAATTAAGGAAAAAAGTTTGGGACTTTATATGAGGCATACAATAGAAACTAGGTAAGAATAATAGTAACACTTTTATTGGCATAAACATATATCATATGACATTGTAAAAAAATGCTTGGAACTATTTCATAAATGTACAAGTCATAAAAAGTAGCAATTCATATATATATATATATATACATAAATAATTAAGTGACACGTGGTAGTAATGAGTATTCGTAGATATACATATGGGGATAAGCGGTACATAGCAGTAACTGGTGTCCATACATACAGTTGTGTAAAAAAGTATTTGCCCCCTTTCTGATTTTGAATTTTTTTGCATATTTGATACAGTTAAATGACTCAGATCATCAAACAAATTTTATTATTACACAGAGATAACCCGAGTAAATACAAAATGCAGGTTTTAAATGATGGTTTTATTTATTAAGGCAAAAAAGCTGTCCATACCTGCCAGGCTTTATGTGAAAAAGTAATTGCCACCTAAACCTAATAACTGCAATCAAGCATTTGCGATAACTGGCAATGAGTCTTTCACATTGCTGTGGAGCAATTTTGGCCCACTCTTCTTTGCAGAATTGTTTTAATTCAGCCACATTGGAGGGTTTTCCAGCATTAATGACCTGTGTAAGGTCATGATACAGTATCTCAATTGGATTTAAGTCCGGGCTTTGACTAGGCCACTCTAAACCTAAATTTTGCTTTGTTTGAACCATTTGGAGGTGGACTTGCTGTTGTGTTTCACATCATTGTCCTGCTGCATAACCCAGGTGCACTTGAGCTTGAGGTCACGAGCTGATGGCCGGACATTCTCCTTTAGGATTTTCTGGTAGAGCTCAGAATCCATCAATTATGGTAAGTCGTCCAGGTCCTGAAGCTGCAACGCAGCCCCAGACCATCACGCTACCATCACCATGTCTGACTGTTGGTATGATGTTCTTGTTATGAAATGTTGTATTCGTTTTATGCCAGATGTAACGGGACGCACACCTTCCAAAAAGTTACATTTTTGTCTCATCAGTCCACAGAATATTTGCCTAAAAGTCTTGGGGATAATCAGGATTTTTTTTGGTAAATGTGAGATGAGCCTTTGTGTTCTTTTTGGTCAGCAGTGGCTTTGGCCTTGGAACTCTCCCATGGATGCCATTTTTCCCAGTCTCTTTCTTATTATTGAATCATGAACACTGATCTTACCTGAGGCAAGTGAGGTCTGCAGTTCTTTAGATGTTCTGGGTTTTTTTATTACCTCCTGGATGAGTCGTCATGCTCTTAATTTTTGTAGGCTGGCCACTCCTGGGAAGATTCACTACTGTTCCAAGTTATCCCCATTTGTGGATAATGGCTCTCCCCGTGGTTCACTGGAGTTCCAAAGCCTTAGAAATGGCTTTGAAACCCTTCCTAGACCGATATATGTACATTACTTTGTTTATAATCTGTTCTTGATTTTTTTTTAGATTGTGGCATGATGTGTGGATTTTTGTGATCTGTTAGCGTGCTTCACTTTATGAGACAGCTTCTATTTATGTGATTTCTTGATTCAACGGGTCTGGCAGCAATCAGGTCTGGGTGTGGCAAGTGAAATTTAACTCAGCTTTCCAAAAAATTGTGGTTAATCACAGTTCATTCATGATTCAGCATGAAAGGGGGCAACTACTTTTTCACATGGGGCCAGGCAGGTTTGAACAGTTTTTTCCACTTAATGAATTAATTAATAGTTTAAAAACTGCATCTTGGATTTGCTCTGGTTATCTCTGTGTAATATTAAAATTTGTTTGATGATCTGAATCATTTAAGTGTGAGAAATATGCAAAAATCAGGAAGGGGGCAAATACTTTTTCACACAACTGTATACAAAGGTGGATATACAGCACATTGCAGTAACCAGTGGACAAGTAATAATAAAAGAATTGACAGTGTAGTCTAGATTGAACTACAGGTAAGTATACTAAAACATGGCAGCATCCTAGTGCTCAATGCATTTTGTGGACATGGCCACTGCGTCAGGAGCAGATGCATCCAAAAATCTATAGAAAAATTACGCCTATCCAGTACTGAAGCTACAGTACCACATGCTCCTATATCCTAGCCCTATGTGAGTAGTTAGGACTGGGACCATTCTTTTCCGCTACTCTTACCTTTTTGACATTGTAGTTACTATTAAATTTTATTGAAATTTACATTTTTCTACAGATTTTTGGACGCATCTGCACCTGAAGAAGTGGCCATGTCCATGAAATGCATTGAGCACTATGATGCTGCCATGTTTTAGTATACTTACCTGTAGTTCCATCTAGACTACATCGTCAATTTTTTTATTATTTTTACCAATTTTACTATATGGAGTACTCTTACCTTGTCCACTGGTTATTGCAATGTGCTTTATAGCCACCTTTGTATATGTATGGACACCAGTTACTGCTATGTACCGTTTATCCACATATGTATATCTATGAATACTCATTACTGCCATGTGCTGCTTAATTAGTTATGTATATATATATATGAATTGCCACTTTTTATGACTTGTACATATATGAAATAGTTCCACATATGCATTTTTTTACAATGTGATATGATATATGTTTATGCTAATAAAAGTGTTACTATTATTCTTACCTAGTTTTTATTGTATGCCTCATATAAAGTCCCAAACTTTTTTCCTTCATGACCGAATAAAGGTACCACAAGGCTGGATGCGGTTAACGTTCTCGGCTTGAAATCCTCAATTACATGGCTCTTCGTGGGTCACAGACCACAACACAGCTCCAAGGGCCTGCCGAAGGCTATTTGTGTTTTTGCAGATGGGTTCTCCTCCCAGTAGGGCCTACTATTCTCCCTGGGCTAAGGAGAGGAAGGACTGAGAGGTAGACCAACTCCTAGTCTTCCTCTGGGCCTGCACTGACTCACTGAACCTGAGCGTACTAGGCATTAGGGCGTGCATTGTCTTCACCCCACCGTAAAGCCTAGTACACACGACAAGAAAATCGGCCGAAAAAGACCGCTTTCATAACGATCGTGAGATAATCTGATCATTAGTACACAGCTTTCGAGAATCAATCACGGCAATTCATGTGAAAATATCCGAAGGGACATGCACAAAAATATTTCTCTTTTTGTGTAATTAGTATGGTATTTGAACAAAAAAAACCTTGTGACCAAGACCACACATGCTCGGAAATGAAAGAATACATTACAATACAATACAAAACATTACATCACTTCCAAAGTTTTATTCTGTCGTGCGAGAATTTTTGCAACTTTAGTATTCTACTGGTTTTCGATATGAGACTAGCGAGCAAAAACAAAAAAAACGACGATCATTCGTCTGATATTCTTATCGTGTGTACTAGGCATAACTGAACTGATAGAATTGCACTGAGGTGGGACGTAAGCAATGTTCAGTGCTAACAGTACAGAAATAGTTTGTGTATGTATGGGTGTGTGTATATACTACATAATGTATATACTATATAAACACATATACAGTACGTTGTATATATGTATGTGTTTCTTAAAACAATAAAACACACTGATATAATTATTTTATTTTGTTTTCTAATTAAGAATTGATGCAATAAACTCTATTTTCAGATCGTCTCTTAATTCTACATTCATATGCTTTTGCATCTGGCCCTGGTGACCTTATCTAAATCGGCCAAACAATGTGAAATAATATCCTTGTGGTGATGGAGGGGATGCAGCTGTTGATTGTAATAGTACACATCTGCACTCTTCATTATATAATTACATCTGTTCAGAGACCCTAAGGACCCACTGACAATTTTACATTGCCTTAAAGTGTATCTACAGTACCTCACAAAAGTGAGTACACCCCTCAAATTTTTGTAATCATTTTATTATATCTTTTCATGTGACAACACTGAAGAAATGACACTTTGCTGCAATGTAAAGTAGTGAGTGTACAGCTTGTATAACCGTGTAAATTTGCTGTCCCCTCAAAATAACTCAACACACAGCCATTAATGTCTAAACTGTTGGCAACAAAAGTGAGTACACCCCTAAGTAAAAAATGTCCAAATTGGGCCCAATTAGCCATTTTGCCTCTCCGGTGTCATGTGACTCGTTAGTGTTACAAGGTCTCAGGTGTGAATGGGGAGCAGGTGTGTTAAATTTGGTATTATCACTCTCACTCTCTCATACTGGTCACTGGAAGTTCAACATGGCACCTCAAGGCAAAGAACTCTCTGAGGATCTGAAAAAAAGAATTGTTGCTCTACATAAAGATGGCCTAGGCCCATGATGGCGAACCTTGACACCCCAGATGTTTTGGAACTACATTTCCCATGATGCTTAACTACACTGCAGAGTGCATGAGCATCATGGGAAATGTAGTTCCAAAAAATCTGGGGTGCCAAGGTTCGCCATCACTGGCCTAGGTTATAAGAAGATTGCCAAGACCCTGAAACTGAGCTGCTGCACAGTGACCAAGGCCATACAGCAGTTTATTAGGACAGGTTTCACTTAGAACAGGCCTCGCCATGGTCAACCAAAGAAGTTGAGTGCACATGCTCAGAGTCATATCCAGAGGTTGTCTTTGGGAAATAGACGTATGAGTGCTGCCAGCATTGCTGCAGAGGTTGAAGGGGTGGGGGGTCAGCCTGTCAGTGCTCAGACCATACGCCACACACTGCATCAAATTGGTCTGCATGACTGTCATCCCAGAAAGAAGCCTCTTCTAAAGATGATGCTCAAGAAAGCCTGCAAACAGTTTGCTGAAGACAAGCAGACTAAGGACATGGATTACTGGAACCATGTCCTGTGGTCTGATGAGACCAAGATAAACTTATTTGAGTCGGATGGTGTCAAGGGTGTGTGACGGCATCCAGGTGAAGAGTACAAAGACAAGTGTGTCTTACCTACAGTCAAGCATGGTGGTGGGAGTGTCATATTCTGGGGCTGCATAAGTGCTGCCAGGACTGGGGAGCTGCAGTTCATTGAGGGAACCATGAATGCCAACATGTACTGTGACATACTGAACCAGAACATGATCCCCTCCCTTCGGAGACTGGGCCAGAGGGCAGTATTCTAACATGATAACGACCCCAAACACACCTCCAAGACAACCACTGCCTTACTAAAAAAGCTGAGGGTAAAGGTGATGGACTGGACAAGCATGTCTCCAGACCTAAACCCTATTGAGCATCTGTGGAGCATCCTCAAATGGAAGGTGGAGGAGCACAAGGTCTCTAACATCCATCAGCTCCGTGATGTCGTCATGGAGGAGTGGAAGAGGACTCCAGTGGCAACCTGTGAATCTCTGGTGAACTTCATGCCCAAGAGGGTTAAGGCAGTGCTGTAAAATAATGGTGGCCACAAAATATTGACACTTTGGGTCCAATTTGGACATTTTCACTTAGGGGTGTACTCACTTTTGTTGGCAGAGGTTTAGACATTTATGGCTGTGTGTTGAGTTATTTTGAGGGGACAGTAAATTTACACTGTTATACAAGCTGTACACTCACTACTTTACATTGTAGCAAAGTGTCATTTCTTCAGTGTTGTCACATGAAAAGATATAATAAAATATTTACAAAAATGTGAGGGCTGTACTCACTTTTGTGAGATACTGTATGTAAACTCAAAAGCAAAAACTTTATATATTGCAGCTTTCCAATCCTTAAATGTCGTGGCTGTATTAGCTTTTTTTTTTAGGCTGTTCTACTTTATTTTCATCTGGTGATCTAGCCAGTAACACACTTTCTGCCTAAGGCCCGGTTCACACTGATGCGAATATGATGCGATCCAAAAGGCACAGATCTGCATGCAATCTGAAAATACTTTGTTTTCTATGAAGGCCTTTCACATCGATGGGGTGTGATTTTGATCCGGTTAAAAAATAGGTCCTGTGCAAGTTTAGTGCGGGTGTGGTTCAAATTTGATATCCAGCTATGCCCAGTCCCCACAGAAATTTGCACCTGTCAAAACACAAATCGCACTGTAAAGTCGCACCAATTCGCACAGCATCAATGGGAATTGAGCCTTAGGGTATCTCCAATCTGGATAGAGGAACATCAGAGAAAACCTTGGACAGCAGCACTATCTGGGGAGAGGGGAGTGTTAGATGCAATAGCAGATTTAGTAGGACTTTACACAAGCAAATAACAATTTAAAGCCAAACTCCAGGTAACATTTACAAATTTACATTTACAGTTACAAAAACAGTTTTTTTTTCCTTTTGGGATAAAGGTTTTAAATAGAAGAGTAAAATTTGTAAATTGTAAGCATCCAGTGGTAAATGATTTGTCTCTGCCCTCTACCCTCTGTCTACATATCTCAAGCTTCTAACCTACAACCTTCAAGTTGAAAAAAAACAGACATACTGACTGTATAACTAGGTGAAAATAAAAGAAATCAAGCCTCAAATAAGAAAATGAATGGAGCCACCAGATCTAAAGATTGGTAAAGTGCAATATATATTACATTGTTTGCTTTTGGGTTTAGATACAATTTAAAGAATAAGTTCACCTTTCGCAACATGTTACATGTCATACCCATATTCAGGGTGTAACATGTAACACAGTGGTTCTCAACTCCGGTCTTTAGGACCCACTAACAGGCCAGAATTTAAGTATTACCTTGGGGGAAATGCAGACTAGAATACTGCAATCACTGAGCAGCAAATGATATCACCTGTGATGTATTTCAGTTATCTTGCAAACCTGGCCTGTTAATGGGTCCCGAGGACGGGGGTTGAGAACCACTCATGTAACATGTAACTGTGAGACCGGCCCCGCACACCCTCCCTCTCTCCATTCCCCCCCCCGTTGTGACAGCTAGCGGGGGATCTTCTCTCCCTGTTAGCTGTCACATTCGGTGAATGGGAAATTACAAGTATTGACAGCCTTTGCAGCTGTCGGCTTGTTGTTCTCAATGAACTACCAGGGTGCGTTGAGTGTTATGCCGCGTACACACGAGCGGAATGTCCGACAGAAAAAGTCAGACGGAAGCTTTTCATCGTCTATTCCGATCGTGTGTGTGCCTCATCGGACTTTTTTTGAAAATTCTGAGAGACCTAGAAATGGAACATGTTCTAAATATTTCCAACGGAACCAATTCCTATTGGGAAAACTGCCTGTCTGTATGCTGTTCCGATGGACCAAAAACGACGCATGCTCTGAAGCAAGTACGAGACGGAAGCTATTGGCTACTGGCTATTGCACTTCCTTTTTCTAGTCCCGTCATACGTGTTGTACGTCATTGCGTTCTGGGTGGCCGGACTTTGGTGTGACGGAGCGGAGAAACCTTCGGAGTTGATTCCAACGGCAAAACCGGCCGCGTGTACAGGGCATTAGGAGTAAGAAGTGGACTGACTACTATGCACAGCTGCACCAGATTTTGCACTCTCCGCTGTTAGTAAATTCCACCATAGTAATGCACTACTGTGTTGTGTGTGCTGCATTGATACAAACGGTGCAAGCACCTTTCGTGGTACATTTTGGTGCATTGTGTACCCCATTCAAATAATGCATGTGCATATCTCCCAACTTTTTCCCATGGGATCGAGGGACACCTATTGGCAAAAGTAGGTAGGCATAGGACACACCCCCTAACACCCCCCCCCCCCGCCATTTAAAGTTGAATTATACAAAAATGTATTTATAAATGCAGCAATTTTGAAATAGAATGAAAGGTTTAGCACTGGTTAACACTTTTTGAAGTTCATTTTTATACAACTATATAGATCAGACCAAAATGAGGGACAAATGAGGGAGAAAGAGGGACAGAGGGAAATTGTTCCAAATCAGGGACAGTCCCTCCAAATCATGGACAGTTGGGAGCTATGCAATGTGCGTCAATACAACACTAAGATATATATATAAATGTAAATGGATATATATACAGAGAACCATTATGATTCTTGAACAGCATATTCAATTCAGGTCAGTGAAGTAAGGATGAAGATGGCGGCATTGGAGCATGCACCGTAAAAACAAGTCAGCAGTAGCAGCTCTCATATTTCTCCACTGACAGGTTCAGTTTAAGATATGCATTCTATACAGAGGCATGTATAATCATCTCATCAGCAACCATAGAATGGTCACATTTTTCTAGCCAACAATTTATTGTATTATTGTATGACAGCCAAATCTCTATTGATTAGTATTCACGGTGCCACCATTTTCTTTGCACAATAGACAGAGAGTAATAGCAATGGCCGGAGGATTTTACAGCTCATCTGATCAACGTCCCAATGAGTTATGTTCATCTGTCACATCAGTTTTCTATCCATTCATGGTTAGATTGCTGTACAGCGGCCATTTGTTGTGAATGATCTCTGTGGAATCGAGTTGTCTAGCCACTTGCCGAGCAGCCGCCGCAGTTGTAATGCGGAAAAATGGCTCAGCTGCGCGATTCGTCGTCGTGTTACGTCGCTTCTTTTTGTGGCCATTAGGGGCGTGCTCCTGCTCCTCGCCACATAACTGATACGAGTGCCCGGCGGTCGCGATCATCGCTGGGCTCCCACGATCGCTCGTGGCACAGCGAGAACCGGGATCTCTGTGTGTCTCTGAGGGGAGAAGAGACAGATCGTGTGTTCATATAAAGTATGAACACCGATCTATCTCTTCCCCTAGCAAGTCCCATCCCCCCTTCAGTTAGAACACACATCAGGGAACACAGTTAACCCCTTGATCGCCCCCTAGTGTTAACCCCTTCACTGCCAGTGACATTTTTACAGTAATCAATGCATTTTTATAGCACTGATCACTGTATAAATGCCAATGGTCCCAAAAATGTGTCAAAATTGTCGATGTGTCCGCCATAATGTCGCAGTCACGATAAAAATTATAGCAAAAAGTACAAAATAGTGTTTTTTTCAAAATTGTCGCTCTTTTTTTGTTTATAGCACAAAAAAAAAAAAAAAAAACGCAGAGATGATCAAATACCAACAAAAGAAAGCTCTATTTGTGGGTAAAAAAGAACCTCAATTTTATTTGGGTACAATGTCGCACGACCGCGCAATTGTCAGTTAAAACAACGCAGTGCTAAATCGAAAAAAATGGCCTGGTCATTCAGCAGCCAAATCTTCCAGGGCTGAAGTGGATAGACATGTAAATCTGCTCACTTCAGTTGTGTTGTGACAGTGGTATCTGAGAATATTTGGGGCTCCCAAAAAAAAAACTGTGACCAAAAAACTGGTACTGCCTAATAGTTCTGAGTTCTTTTAGTACATATTAGTTATGGCGTCCACTGTCATTATAGCCCCTTTGTCTAATACTGTGTTTGTTGATGTATCAAGGTAAGTACTTTGTCAATCTTGTTCAGTATAATTTAGGTGTGACCTTTGGATAAGACTAATTCCATTTATCAACACCTACAGACTTGGGAACATGCTGCTTCTACTTCTGAGGCCGAATGACAAAGTATCTTGAAGCCAAAAATTGGTGGCCAGGTCTGGCAAGGACATATAAAATGAAACTACAGGCAAACAGCCCCCATACATGGATCGGAACTCGGCCGGTTCAGCAGAGACCAACTGAATTTCGATCCATGTGTGGGCACTGTGGATGCATCAAAATCAATCCACTGATCAGCTCCTGTACAACCGACTTATCGGATTTTCCCAGTTTGATCATTGCTGCAGGATATTTGCCTGTGTAGCAAAGTCCGGAGTGCCTTGAGGCCTAATGGTGACCTCCAGAGTCAGGGACAGCTGACATCCTTCTGTTTAGAGTGGGTTGCAAGGCATGATGGGTGTAATACAAGATGAAATGGTGGGCGCCAGACACTTTTTGAATGCAAAGAGATTTATTGTCTCTTGAACATAACTGTGGGAGAGAGGGTTAGGGCCAGGACACCCTTAAGTAGATGCAATGATAATTGGCAGACCCTGAGACTTCTATAGGAAGACAGCTTTACAGGTGAAGGCCTCCAGCCGGACACAACTTCTGGATAGGTAGGACCGCTGTCTCCTATGGCAACAGTCTTGTAGTAATTACTAACGGTAGTGTACAACTATTGGCAACACAAACAGTTCTCTGCTTACTCCACAGTCACTCACTGTGGATCTTCTCTCACGAACTCCCAGTCTTTCACTAGACTTCAGATCCAATAGCCACTGGATCCCCTGAGCTTTTCCACTTTTAGCACTCAGTATCTTCCTCAAGCGTCACCCCCGCTTCCCTGCTGGGTTCCTGGCTTGGCACTCACAAATGCTATTCAAGCTCATCCCTGCTGACCCGCTAGGTCCCTGGCTTGGCAGCAGCTGATGCTCCGCAAGCGTCACCTATTGTCCCGCTGGGTCCCTGGCTTGGCACTCACTGAAGTTTTCCCACTTCTTCACTGTCCCTGGCTGGCAAGAAAACTGCTCTGGTACTGACTTCAGATTACTCACGGTGGTTTCCAGTAACCAGGTGGATGGTCCTTTAGTGGCAACAGCTTCTCCTTCTACTTCTGCCCCCAGCTGGTTCCCCGTCCAGCTGAACCGCTACTTCTGGTTGGACTGCAAGCCAGCAGTCCCAACCCTACGCTGCTCTCCTGCTTCTGGATAGGCCTCAGACAGCCTAGCAGCCAGATGTCCCCGGGATAGGCCTCAGGCTTCCGGCCTAGCAGCCCGGGGCAGTACAAAACACGGTTACCCAGACAGCTCTCCAGGTGGCACAGAACCCCGATCACCTGACTCCACCCAAATAAATAGGCTCTCCCAGCAGGTCAAAGGACCAAAGAACATCCTTGCCCATTGGCTGAGACACCCCATTCATTCATGTTGGAGCCTGCAAAGCCCCTGTCTTATCTAATGTCACTAAGACAGTGCCTCCCAGCGACAGAAGAGAAAGGGTGCAACAAGTCCATATTTAGAGAGGAATCAATTAATCTCCTAACGATTGGCCAAGGCAACTATCACCTGGCAACTAAATTTGATAGCAACCCTGCCTAAACATCAGGGTGCTACACCAGTATCACGTATTAGTGTATTCTGAAGGTGGGAAGTCTCCTTGCTGTCAGAATATAATGACACAGCGAGGAGGATTCCCTTATCCATCATGAATGTGTGGATGGGTAATCGGGTCAGTTTTTTTCATTCAACGCATTGAATGGGCTGCCTAACTGTATATAGAGTATTTTAGAACATCTGTCAGGTTTTATATTGTGTGTGTGCCTTATTTGAAGTGATTGGGTTGATTTACTAAAAGAGTAAAAGCATGTTCACTTTGAAAAGTGATTCTTCCCTTAGCTTAGCGGATCTTGTGAAAATTCTCCTTTCAAAGAATACCCAATCACATGCAAGGAACTGAAAAATAATTTTTTTTGCACACATGTGGACGGGGTCATCTGTGTCCGTGGGGGCACCTCTCACGCTGAAGGCACTACTTAATGCTCAGGACCAGGTGGGGACTGCAGTCATGTGAAGAATCCAACGTTAAGGCAGTTCCCCGACTTGAAGATGAGCCTTCACTGTGGGCAGCAATAAAGTACAGAGTTCCTCTGAAAACTTGCCCCATGTCACTACACACTGTAACTTGATGTATGTTGCATTAGGAGGGATGTGCTAAGTCCTCACCCACTCAACCAGTCCAGCGTACCTCTGTTGTTACCTCACTCCAAGCACATAGCGCGGACCTCATATGTGCTCTCACTTTACTCTTTCCTTCCTTTACCTCGTGATCAGGCCTTAGATCTCCATAATGTGGGTTTGGATCCAGTTGCTATTGAATACCAACCACTAAGGAGGGAGCCGGAACATCAACCCCCTCACTACTGAAGGTCCTGTCACCTTACCAGGTACCATGCTTAACTGGTTGCCTGTGGCTTGTTCCTTCACGTGGTTACCCAAAGCAACTAAACTCCTCTTCGTAACTAGTGGAGTTAACCCTTTTGTAGTAATGTTACTTCATACCCCATAATGCTATTACAGACCCAGGTTCTTTGGAATACGCCAAAGCCAACCTTTGAATAACTTCAGACCAGTCTCATAACAGTTAACATAACTTTACTGAACATGATGCAGCATACAGTTCAATATGAACAACATTCTGTCCCTATTTATAACCTGAATAATGTAGTGGCCCAGGCATACCACAGTGTGGGAATCCATTATGGCATTGTCCATGGCTTGGATGTCCTCCCCAAATTGTGGTTCTTTCAGCATCGCCGCAAAGAGTCTGCAGCACTTGAATCTTCTGATACCCGCGTTCTTGTTCCCGCTCCGGCAGCCTCTAACCTTAGCTGGTCCCCCTTTTTATAGCACAGGTGGGTCGGCTAGGACCAAAAACCCAGGAACTGAGCTAACACCATTAACCCCTGGACCATCTGCTGGCTAACTAAAGTGTACACACCGTTCCACCTTTGGTTGGATGAACAGAGCTTCATTTCATTCACTAAACTAAGTGCAAATTCACTATGCTAAGCAACATACTGGTTTAAGTAAGTCAATCCCTATTTCCTGTTTTGACACCCATGAAATAGACTTGAAGATAATGGAAATCTCTGCAGCAGAGACACAGATAGCACTTATAAATTGACATCAAAGCACAACCATGTCTATATGTAATTGCAAGCTATGTATAGAAACAACAGAGGAAATTAAAGTATAACTAAAGGCAAAACTTTTTTCTTTTGCATTGGATAGAGGAGAGAGAGATTACAATACCTATCAGGTTTTGATTGCTGTCTGTGTGCCAGTTAGGGAAATTCATCCTATTTGTCCTGCTTACCATTATCAATAAAATCCCATATTTCCAGAACAGTAATAGAAGGGGAAACTTCCATTGGGTGAGATCTGGTGACAACCAGGGATTTCCTCACTTTTATGGGATTTCATCAGTTTTTGGTCCTGTTTTTGTTAGCCAGCAGCAATCTATGGGGGCACCCGAGCTGAATCACAGCTCCATGTGTCCATTCAGACATGGAGCCCCGACCCGGCCCCGCCACCTCTCTCCCCGGATTGGCTAACTGACTTTGATTGACAGCTGCAGGAGCCAAAAGTGTCTCTGCCAATCAGGAGGAGTGTCCCGGATGGCCGAGAGAATCGTGGACATCGCTGGAGAGAGAGGGACCACAGATAAGTAATTTAGGGGAGGCTGCTATACACAGAAGGTTTTTTATCTTAATTTATAGAATGCATTAAGATAAAAAACCTTATGCAATTACAACTCCTTTAACCGCTAGGGATAAAGGCTTTCTCTTTCTATATGCAGGCTCTGTAGTGTGTTCTCTGCTTGGGCACAGAGAACTATGTCCATGTCGAGAGTGAGAAAGAGAGGGTACTTTTTTGAGTCAGAGCGGTTGTCAACCCTTACATATACATGATTAAGTCACTAGGCTCAGGTGATACACAGAGTTGAATCAAATCCTCCTACATAAGGTGTACCTGTTTATCTGCTACCCTCTGTCCTCTACGGCATTCTAGAGCACACATTTTACAAAGCATTTATGAAAGCAGTGGACGGGATCTGATATCACACACTGCACAGCAGGAAGCTGAGTGTAATCTGACACTTGAGTGGAGAGAACTGACACACCCCTACACGGTCTTATAGGGAAACATGCAAAGCTAAGGCTGTCAATCACCTGCTATGTGTCAGAGGGGGGACAGGGATGTCTCCTGGGGATTATCTGGTTTAGGCATAGACTGTCAGCAGTGATTTATGCAGCTAGCACAGGGTAGAGATCAGACAGGAAGGAGACCTGGTGCTTTGGATCAAGACAAGTACACACTATAAAAGGATATGCTTTGTTCATTTTTCATTTCAGGGATTTACAACCACTTTAAGAATACATACATGAGAAACTGGTGAAGCTGTGCATGGGGCAATCAGTTTCTAACTTCACCTTATGAAATTAGGCTTTGACAATAGGGATGAGCCGAACACCCCCGGTTCGGTTCGCACCAGAACCCGCGAACGGACCGCAAGTTCGCACGAACGTTAGAACCCCATTGACGTCTATGGGACTCGAACGTTCGAAATCAAAAGTGCTCATTTTAAAGGCTAATTTGCATGGTATTGTCCTAAAAAGGGTTTGGGGACCCGGGTCCTACCCCAGGGGACATGTATCAATGCAAAAAAAACTTTTAAAAACGGCCGTTTTTTCGGGAGCAGTGATTTTAATGATGCTTAAAGTAAAAAAAAAAAAGTGAAATATTCCTTTAAATATCGTACCTGGGGGGTGTCTATAGTATGCCTGTAAAGTGACGCGTGTTTCCCATGTTTAGAACAGTCCCTGCACCAAATGTCATTTTTAAAGGAAAAAATCTCATTTAAAACTGCTTGCGGGTTTAATGTCATGTCGGGTCATGGCAATATGGATGAAAATCAGTGAGACAAACGGCATGGGTACCCCCCAGTCCATTACCAGGCCCTTTGGGTCTTGTATGGATATTAAGGGGAACCCCGCACCCAAATTAAAATAAGGAAAGGTCCCTATATACTCTGAACAGCAGTATTCAGGCGGTGCAAACAAGACAGGGACTGTAGGTTTGTTGTTAAGTAGAATCTGTTTGTAATTTTGAACATTTTTAATGTGTTTAGCTCAGGCCAAAAAATCTTTTCTAAGCTTTTTGGAAAACATAGGGAAGGGTTATCACCCCTGTGACATTTGTTTTGCGTCTTTCCTCCTCTTCAGAAGATTTCACCTCACTTTTTTGTCCCAATGAAAAATGTTTTTGGAAAATTTGGGTTTTTTTGTGGAACAAGGATTGGAAAGCATCAGTGGAAAGGAGAAATTGTTTTCCCATATTAACTCTTACAGGAGAGAATTTCCCTTCCTTAGGGGTAGATTTCATCTCACTTCCTGTTGTCTCCTTCCGTTTGCAAGTAGGAGTCGTTTGTAAGTTAGATGTTTGAAAGTAGGGTCCTGCCCTATATACTCAGCAGAAATTTGGGCCTTAGGTGTTGCTGTGGCCAAAACACTGTAAGCCCTCACAGGGCCCTGCTGTGAAATATTAGATCAAGAATTGTAATTACATGCCCCTGTTGAACAGGAGCTGAAAAATTAGGCCTTAGGCACTGGTGCTGGTGCCACAACACTGCAACCCCTCACAGACACTCTAGTTGGAACGCAGGAACGAGCCCTGCTGCAAAGTATTGCATCAAAAATTGTAATTACACGCCCCTGTTAGACAGGGGCAGAAAAATTGGGTCTTAGGCACTGGTGCTGGTGCCACAACACTGCAACCCCTCACAGACACTCTAGTTGAAACGCAGGAACAAGCCCTGCTGCAAAGTATTGCATCAAAAATTGTAATTACACGCCCCTGTTAGACAGGGGCTGAAAAATTGGGTCTTAGGCACTGGTGCTGGTGCCACAACACTGCAACCCCTCACAGACACTCTAGTTGGAATGCAGGAACCAGCCCTGCTGCAAAGTATTACATCAAAAATTGTAATTACACGCCCCTGTTAAACAGGGGCTGAAAAATTGTGCCTTAGGCACTGGTGGTGGCGCCCAGAACCAAAAATGTTCTTACAAGCTATCAGCGTGATGATTGAGGAGGAAGAGGATAATTACTCAGGGATAGTCACTCAGCATCAGCATAGGCAGTCTTTGAAGGGATCTGAGATTTCAAAAAAAATTATTCGGTTACATCTGCATCAGGTGCTTGGTAGCTGGTGGTGATCCAAGACTGATTCATTTTTATGAAGGTCAGCCGATCGACCGAGTCGGTGGACAGACGCACCCTGTGATCGGTTACCACGCCTCCAGCAGCACTGAATGTGCGTTCCGAAAGAACGCTGGATGCAGGACAGGCCAGTAGCTCAATTGCATACTGTGCAAGCTCTGGCCAGTGATCCATCCTCAAGACCCAGTAACCCAGAGGATTTTCGGTGGGAAAGGTGTCCAAGTCTGATCTTGCCCCTAGGTATTCCTGCACCATGTAAAACAGACGCTGGCGATGGTTGCTGGAACCGATCATACCTTGGGGCTGCGGACCAAAAAATTGTCTGAACGCATCGGTCAGACGGCCACCTTCTCCACCGCTCCTTCTTTGACTGACCGAAGCCTCAGCAACACGTTGTCCAGAAACAGGAGTTTGTAACCTCCCAGTCTCTGGGAACGCGTTGCACAGACCTTTCTGCAAGGCCTCCCGAAGATGTTTCATCCTCTGCTCCCTCTGCGATGGCAAGATAAGGTCCGCAACCTTACCCTTGTAACGTGGATCAAGGAGGGTTGCCAGCCAGTATTGGTCCTTCTCCTTGATACCACGAATACGAGGATCCTTACGCAGGCTTTGCAGGATCAGGGAGGCCATGCAGCGTAGGTTTGCTGAGGCATTCGGTCCGGAGTCCTCTGGGTCACTAAGGACAACAACGTCCGCAGCCACCTCCTCCCAGCCACGTACAAGTCCATGTGTTCCTTGGGACTGATCCCTTAAAGACTGCTGATGCTGAGTGCCAGGCTCCACCTCCATACTGACACAATCTTCCTCCTCCTCCTCCTCCTCCTCATCCTCTTCCTGTGTGATCGGCGGGCACGCAGGAACACTGTCTGGATAAAGGGGGCCTTGAGAGCTAAGGAAGTCCTCCTCTTCCTGCCTCTGTTCTGCCTCAAGTGCCCTGTCCATTATTCCACGCAGCGTGTGCTCCAACAGGTGGACAAGGGGGACAGTGTCACTGATGCATGCACTGTCAGTGCTCACCATCCTCGTGGCCTCCTCGAATGGTGACAGGACAGTGCATGCATCCCTGATCATGGCCCACTGGCGTGGGGAAAAAAAACCAAGGTCCCCTGACCCTGTCCTGGTGCCATAGTCGCACAGGTACTCATTGATGGCCCTCTGCTGCGTGTGCAGCCGCTGCAGCATGGCCAACGTCGAGTTCCACCTGGTGGGCATGTCACAGATTAGGCGGTTCTTGGGCAGGTTAAACTCCTTTTGGAGGTCCGTCAGCCGAGCACTGGCATTATATGACCGGCGGAAATGCACAGAGACTTTCCTGGCCTGCCTCAGGACATCCTGTAAGCCCGGGTACCTGCCCAAGAACCGCTGCACCACCAAGTTAAGGACGTGAGCCAAACAGGGCACATGGGTCAGTTGTCCCTGTCGGAGGGCAGAGAGGAGGTTGGTGCCATTGTCGCAAACCACCATTCCTGCCTTAAGTTGGCGTGGCGTCAACCACCTCTGAACCTGCCCCTGCAGAGCTGACAGAACCTCTGCCCCAGTGTGGCTCCTGTCCCCCAAGCACACCAGCTCAAGCACCGCATGGCATCTTTTGGCCTGCGTACTTGCGTAGCCCCTTGAACGCCTACGGAGCACCGCTGGTTCCGAGGAAGAGGCCATGGAGGAAGAAGAAGAGGAGGGGGTGGAGGAGAGAGGTGTGTCACAATCAGCATTTTGGAGGCGTGGTGGCGGAACAACCTCCAACACTACTGCACCTTGTCCTGCATCCTTCCCAGCTGCCAGCAGAGTCACCCAATGCGCCGTGAAACTTAAGTAACGTCCCTGTCCATGCCTGCTGGACCATGAGTCAGCGGTAATATGCACCTTACCGCTGACCGCCCTGTCCAGCGAGGCATGGACATTGCCTTCCACATGCCGGTAGAGAGCCGGAATCGCCTTCCGTGAGAAAAAGTGGCGTTTGGGTACCTGCCACTGAGGAACCGCACATTCCACAAACTCACGGAAGGGGGCAGAGTCTACCAACTGAAAAGGCAGCAGTTGAAGTGCTAGCAATTTTGCCAAGCTAGCATTCAACCGCTGGGCATGTGGATGGCTGGGAGCAAACTTCTTTCGGCGGTGCAGCAGCTGGGGCAGGGAAATTTGCCTGGTACAATCTGACGTCGGTGTACCAAAAGCAGATTGCCCACAAGTACTTGGCTGTGACACACCTAATTCTACACCTTCATTCCTCTCACTGCAGGTCGCAGAGAGGACTGAAGGTCTAGTGGGGTTGGAAATCTCAGCTGATGAGGAGCAAGGAGAGATCGTCTTTGTTCTTTGGTGTGGGTCTTTTAGATACGCTTGCCAACGAACTGCATGGCAGGTCAACATATGTCTGGTCAAGCATGTGGTACCCAAGCGGGAGATGTTTTGGCCACGCGAGATACGCTTGAGACATATGTTGCAAATAGCAGCGGTGCGATCTGATGCACTCGTCTCAAAAAAGGCCCACACCAAAGAACTTTTTGAATAACGCGCAGAGACTGCAGCGCCCTGCACATGTGGAGCTTTGGGGTGTGATGCAGTCAATGTGCTGCCCTTAGGCTGGCCCCTGGAGGGCATCCTGCCTAGTTGGTGATGTGCCACCTCCTCCTCCTCCTCCTCCTCCTCCTCTCTCCTATCAGGCACCCACGTTGAGTCAGTGACCTCATCATCCCCTCCCTCCTCATCACTGGAGCAAACCTGGCAGTATGCTGCAGCAGGGGGAGCATGACTGCCAGATTGCTGTCCTTCTTGGGCACCCCCTCTGTCCGTGCTCATGTTACTGCCTTCATTGAGCTCAGTATCATCATCAGAGCCTTCCAAACGCTGGGCATCCTCCTGGAGCATGTACCCAACACTGTGGTCAAACAGTTCGAGGGAATCCTCATGAGGACATGGTGGAGCTAGGGAAGGAGTCACTGATGACATTGAGCTGAGGGAAGAGGCCGCTGCTTTGCCAGACAAAGCACCCTGGGCATGGGTGAGAGAGGATGAGGAGGATGAGGACGGCTTGGTCATCCACTCGACCAAGTCTTCCGCATGTTGCGGCTCAACACGGCCAGCTGCCGAAAAAAAGGCCAAGCGTGTCCCATGGCCACGTGCTGATGAGGATGCACCGTCTCCACGACCAGCACTAGACACAGAGCCTGCTTGCCCTCTCTTATTGGCTTGTGACTGTCTGCCTCTCCTTCTTGGCCTTCCAGACATACTAATGGCCTGTAGCTGCACTAAGCTGGGATAGAACACCTGTAATTTTCTTCAGGTAGCTTTATATACTGTAACCAGACAAGCCTGCCTGTCAGTAGGAAGATAACAGGAACGGATCTAGCTGAACACTGTGAGCAGGACGTACTGCACTAAATGTATATAGCAGGAACGGATCTAGCTGAACACTGTGAGCAGGACGCACTGCACTGAATGTAAATACCAGGAACGGATCTAGCTGAACACTGTGAGCAGGACGCACTGCACTGAATGTAAATACCAGGAACGGATCTAGCTGAACACTGTGAGCAGGACGCACTGCACTGAATGTAAATAGTCTAGCTGCCTGACCGTGTTACTAATAGGATCAAAAAGAACACCTGTAATTTTCTTAAGGTAGCTTTATATACTGTAACCAGACAAGCCTGCCTGTCAGTAGGAAGATAACAGGAACGGATCTAGCTGAACACTGTGAGCAGGACACACTGTACTAAATGTAAATAGTCTAGCTGCCTGACCGTGTTACTAATAGGATCAAAAAGAACACCTGTAATTTTCTTAAGGTAGCTTTATATACTGTAACCAGACAAGCCTGCCTGTCAGTAGGAAGATAACAGGAACGGATCTAGCTGAACACTGTGAGCAGGACACACTGTACTAAATGTAAATAGTCTAGCTGCCTGACCGTGGTACTAATAGGATCAAAAAGAACACCTGTAATTTTCTTAAGGTAGCTTTATATACTGTAACCAGACAAGCCTGCCTGTCAGTAGGAAGATAACAGGAACGGATCTAGCTGAACACTGTGAGCAGGACACACTGTACTAAATGTAAATAGTCTAGCTGCCTGACCGTGGTACTAATAGGATCAAAAAGAACACCTGTAATTTTCTTAAGGTAGCTTTATATACTGTAACCAGACAAGCCTGCCTGTCAGTAGGAAGATAACAGGAACGGATCTAGCTGAACACTGTGAGCAGGACACACTGTACTAAATGTAAATAGTCTAGCTGCCTGACCGTGGTACTAATAGGATCAAAAAGAACACCTGTAATTTTCTTAAGGTAGCTTTATATACTGTAACCAGACAAGCCTGCCTGTCAGTAGGAAGATAACAGGAACGGATCTAGCTGAACACTGTGAGCAGGACACACTGTACTAAATGTAAATAGTCTAGCTGCCTGACCGTGGTACTAATAGGATCAAAAAGAACACCTGTAATTTTCTTAAGGTAGCTTTATATACTGTAACCAGACAAGCCTGCCTGTCAGTAGGAAGATAACAGGAACGGATCTAGCTGAACACTGTGAGCAGGACGTACTGCACTAAATGTATATAGCAGGAACGGATCTAGCTGAACACTGTGAGCAGGACGCACTGCACTGAATGTAAATAGCAGGAACGGATCTAGCTGAACACTGTGAGCAGGACGCACTGCACTGAATGTAAATAGCAGGAACGGATCTAGCTGAACACTGTGAGCAGGACGCACTGCACTGAATGTAAATAGCAGGAACGGATCTAGCTGAACACTGTGAGCAGGACGCACTGCACTGAATGTAAATAGCAGGAATGGATCTAGCTGAACACTGTGAGCAGGACGCACTGCACTGAATGTAAACAGCAGGAACGGATGTAGCTGAACACTGTGAGCAGGACGCACTGCACTGAATGTAAATAGCAGGAACGGATCTAGCTGAACACTGTGAGCAGGACGCACTGCACTGAATGTAAATAGCAGGAACGGATGTAGCTGAACACTGTGAGCAGGACGCACTGCACTAAATGTAAATACCAGGAACGGATCTAGCTGAACACTGTGAGCAGGACGCACTGCACTGAATGTAAATAGCAGGAACGGATCTAGCTGAACACTGTGAGCAGGACGCACTGCACTAAATGTAAATACCAGGAACGGATCTAGCTGAACACTGTGAGCAGGACGCACTGCACTGAATGTAAATAGCAGGAACGGATCTAGCTGAACACTGTGAGCAGGACGCACTGCACTGAATGTAAATAGCAGGAACGGATCTAGCTGAACACTGTGAGCAGGACGCACTGCACTGAATGTAAATAGCAGGAACGGATCTAGCTGAACACTGTGAGCAGGACGCACTGCACTGAATGTAAATAGCAGGAACGGATCTAGCTGAACACTGTGAGCAGGACGCACTGCACTGAATGTAAATAGCAGGAACGGATCTAGCTGAACACTGTGAGCAGGACGCACTGCACTGAATGTAAATAGCAGGAACGGATCTAGCTGAACACTGTGAGCAGGACGCACTGCACTGAATGTAAATAGCAGGAACGGATCTAGCTGAACACTGTGAGCAGGACGCACTGCACTGAATGTAAATAGCAGGAACGGATCTAGCTGAACACTGTGAGCAGGACGCACTGCACTGAATGTAAATAGCAGGAACGGATCTAGCTGAACACTGTGAGCAGGACGCACTGCACTGAATGTAAATAGCAGGAACGGATCTAGCTGAACACTGTGAGCAGGACACACTGCACTGAATGTAAATAGCAGGAACGGATCTAGCTGAACACTGTGAGCAGGACGCACTGCACTGAATGTAAATAGCAGGAACGGATCTAGCTGAACACTGTGAGCAGGACGCACTGCACTGAATGTAAATAGCAGGAACGGATCTAGCTGAACACTGTGAGCAGGACACACTGCACTGAATGTAAATAGCAGGAACGGATCTAGCTGAACACTGTGAGCAGGACGCACTGCACTGAATGTAAATAACAGGAACGGATCTAGCTGAACACTGTGAGCAGGACGCACTGCACTGAATGTAAATAGCAGGAACGGATCTAGCTGAACACTGTGAGCAGGACACACTGCACTAAATGTAAATAGTCTAGATAGAAGATAACAGGAACGGATCTAGCTAAACTGAATACAGTGTATATATATATATGCAACACCTGGGATGCATATATATACACAATACACTGTAAGTGCAGCTAACTGACTGACTGTTCTGCCTAATCTATCTAACTCAAATCAAATGACACTGTCTCTCTCTCTATCTCTCAGCACACCGGAACACACACTACACAGGGCCGCCGTGCAGGCGGCCTTATATAGTGTGGGGTGTGTACTAAATCCCCTGAGCCATAATTGGCCAAAGCCACCCTGGCTTTGGCCAATTACAGCTCTCTCTACTGACGGCGCTGTGATTGGCCAAGCATGCGGGTCATAGTGCATGCTTGGCCAATCATCAGCCAGCAATGCACTGCGATGCCGCAGTGAATTATGGGCCGTGACGCGCCACACGAATTTGGCGCGTACGGCCCATATCGTTCGCAATTCGGCGAACGACCGAACAGCCGATGTTTGAGTCGAACATGGGTTCGACTCGAACACGAAGCTCATCCCTATTTGACAATAGAACCTTGCAACTGATTGGTTTCTATGCGGAGGTGCGCCGTAATTTGGGGGTTCCCGTTTTAGCAAGTCGCCCCAATTATCTCTTCAGTTTTTAACATATACCTATTAGATTGATCTCCTAATTACTGCTCTTTCAAAATGAACCAATAGTCACTGGCTTACTTTTTTCCTTCTGATGGAATTTTCTAATGCTTTCGATGCAATACTTTATTGGTTTATTCGTTGCTCTACTCTTTACATTTTTACATTGTTATGTAATCATTCTGTTCATAAATCGATATGTTTAGCTTTATTGCTATTTGAATATTGTACCACCATCCTTGTATGTACTCAATTTGTCAATCTTTGTTATATTTAAAAAATAATAAACACATTTGATGAGAATACATACTTGAATAATATAATATATATATATATATATATATATATATATATATATATATATAGATATAGATATATGTATATATATTAATTTTTTTAAATCTTTGTTTAGAAGCTTTATTTGTTCATTTTTTACAGTCAAGATCCACGCTAATTTCCCAATTAGCGTGGATCTCTTGCAGTCTATCACTATTAGTACAAACCGATTTCTCGTCCTCCATAATTTTGTAATATATTTGTTTAAACCAGAGTTTAGTATCACTTTAAGATGATACCTTTTTTATGTAAATCAGAACTTAAAAAAAATAAAATAAAATCATAGTTCCCCTTTAAATTGTCTCATTAATGACGTACAACATGTGGGTACCTTGCAAGTTTTCTCATTTGATTTACTGAAAACCAAGATATATTTTTGTTTATGTATCTCCAAATTAATGGATATTCTATAGTAAGCTTTCCAATCATAGTGACATCAATTTCATTTTTGCTCTGTAAAATGCCTCCAGTCTCTGTATAATAATACTTCATCATAGGCTGGATACAGTTTTCACACAAGGCAATTTACAGAACCATGAGAAGTAATCAAGTGATCCTGCAGACTAATCCTCTAAGCATCCCGTCACACTAAAAAAGAAATATTGTTAATCTTTATGTGTCAGCAAAATAATTCAACTGTGACTTCAAAATATTGTTTATGATTAACACAGCTTGACTGTATCGGAAAATCATGAATGCATGCGAGTAAAAAAATTAACTACTAGATTTACCAACATAGTGTAAGGAGCTAAAAAAAAAAAAATCATCAATTTTAATAGACTCTGGAAAGCTAACGTTCTTATCTGTAAAACTGTCACAAACTTAGGCAAATAAATATGAGCAGGTACATCTTATGCAGGTTAAAAGCACGTGGTGCAGGTAGAAAGGTTTATGATACCTTTAAATGGCCAATAGGAAGGCTTGAAATGTTGGCATTGACAATTACAGGAAAAGCTTTATTTTGCATACAGTTTTACCTGCCATTATCTCGGGGCCCACCGGTCAATTTTTATTTTAATATTAAAGTGTTACTAAACCCACAACAATAAAATCAGTCTGCATATGCAGAAAAGCATGTTTATTATGCTCACTGTGGAGCCCCAGGGGTTAATCCTCTGCATTGTGTAAAAAGGCTGTTTGATCTATTCTTCTCTGATCCTCCCCTTCTTCCACTGTCTCCAATATATTTCCTGATAATACAGAACTAGGGGACAGGCTGCACATGCTCAATTTGGTGTGTATTGCTAGAGAGGTTTTTTTTTTCTTGGGAGGGTGCATGTGATCAGCACAGGGTCAATCAGCACTGGCCAGACAGAAGGTCAGGGGTCCTCCATCCTGATAGGACAGTCAGAGTAGAATGAAAACTTCTCCTACAAGCTTTAACCAGAGACTCATAGAAGTCACAAGATTACAATATACTGCTGATGAGAAAGGATATTAAGCAGTTTAAATTTACTAAAATAATTGCATTTCCATGTTCTGTGTACTGCGGGAGACCAGATATAGTGAATGCAGAGTCCTGGGTTTAGTAACACTTTAAATACTCAAGCTGCGTTACCCAGCTAGTTAACTTATTTACCATCTTTACAGTGTGTGCGATGAGCTCAAATATCCTGTATTATGGTATTCAATGTATCTAAAGCCCTTTTTTTAGTTTGGATAGAATAGAAAAAGGGTTTTTTATCATCTGTCAGGTTTTTTTATTGCTTTCTTCGTTACTGTATCCCTCCATTTGTCCTGGTGACAATTGTCACTGGGACTAGAGAAGTATTCCAATTTCCCTCACCTTGAAGAGATTTCCCCCTCACTTCCCGTTGTATCTACAGGGCAGGAAGTAATGGAAAAAAACTCTATATATACAGATTGCACAAAGAAAGCCCAATAAAAATTATGCTTTGGCTTTAGATAAACTATAGCCAATTATGGGAATGTAGGAGATTGATGAACAGATATGAACCACAGTTAAATGGTTTGTGATGAAATTTGTAGAAAAAAAGTCATTTGCATTTTTTAGATTACTTGACCTTCAGTATGCATTGACATAAAATACAGTGGTCTCCGGTAACATAAAAATTAGTTAAATGTTTGAGGACACATAAATATTGCATGTATATATGGCACATATAGATTTGCACCCTGTTCTGGTGAATCTATATACATGGCACTGATTTCTACACAAAGCAACTGAATAGTACACATGCCTGGAGGTTCTGGTAAAGTTTTAGGTCAAGTTTAAAGGCACATTGGTGGATCCAAGAGCACATGCATGCGTGCACGACCAGGAATGGAAGCTACAGTGCTCAAATCAAAATGAACATACTGACTGAGCAATGTCATTGCACACGCATGTTCTGGATTGTGCATGGGATGCGATTGTGTGCATGTGGATCAGCCTGTACAGGTACCTTGCCTGGATAATGGGAGCCATTTAGAAAGTGACTTGGGAATGAAAAAAAATCTTAATAGCTAAGATTTATTTATTCAGTTTTTATAACCTCCTCAAACAGGCAAATTAGAGCTGTCAGATGGTACAGTCCTTGAGGCCGAGTAGTCTTTTTTAGCCCTCCATGTTTGAATATTACAGGTTTCACCTCCATTAACCCAAATTAGTGCTAGGTGGCTGTCTTCCTCTGAAACATTATATTTAAGGGATCTGATTACCATACTCGAGGAACCAAAACATTTACAATGTTACTCAAACAATGAAAATCCAGCTCACTAACAAATTACCTCCAATCTTCCCAACATGCTCAATGACAGGGCTTTTTTCTCCGGGAACGTGGAGGAACGCAGTTCTGCCACCTCCAGCACTGAACTGATATGTAATATCAAGTGAAGGTAGGGTGTGCTGGAGGGTCCACTTTTGCTGGGGTGTGAATCTATTGTTGCAGGGTTCTATTATTGCTGGGGAGGTCTACTATTGCTGGTGGGGGATATATTGATGCTGGGGGGGTCTTATGTTGTTGGAAGGGATCTATTGTTGAGTGGGGGGCCTATTGTTGCTGGCTGCATAGAGACTATTGACGTTGGCGGAGATTTATTGTTGCTGGGGAAGATCGATTATTACTGGGGGATCTATTGTTGCTGGGGAATTCTATTGTTGGAGGGTCTATTGTTGCTGGCTGCAGAGGACTTTTTGAATGCTTTGCTAGTTATCATTAACACCTTCCATACAATATACTTAGCACCATAAAATGATACTTGGTTCAGTATTTTCTAAAAGGGGCAATATCGAGAGCTGGGCAGAGAGTGGAACCAAGGGATGGAGCTTGGAGGTAGGTAGGGGGCAGAGACTTAGAAGGGTGAGCACCTGGACCTGTTCACCCCTACACATTGATATATTATATTCTGTAAACCCGAATGCTTATATAATTACCCCTCCCCCAATATTTCACTTTCAATATATTTTTTTTTTAATTTACAGGTTTATTTCAACAGAGCTACAAAGATTCTTAAAGCGGGGTTCCACCCAAATTTTGAACATTATCTCTATGCATTCTCTTCCTTGCCTAGATGCTGACATGCTGTGTAAAAAAATTCAAATCGCCGTAATTACCTTTTTTTTTTCTAATCTTCTTTGCACTTCCTGGTTTTCCTCCCATGGGAGTAGGCGTGTTTCTAGCCTCTCCCAGACCTCCCACAGTCCCTGGGAGCTAGTCTCAGGCTTCCCAGCATGCATTGTGCAACAGCGTCATCACAACATCTCTGCACCCAGCATTCACCGCATCCAGGAAATACATGCTTGTAGGCTTCAAATGCCCACAATGAAGATGGAAACCGCCTTTAGTGAATTTTATAAGTTATTCTTTACAACTAAATCGGACACAGGCGGACTTATTACACAGAACATGTGAGTAGATAATCATGAGAAGAAAAGTTTGTGAATGAACTCCAAAAAAAAAAACGATAGATAGGTGGACCCCCGCTTTAAGTACAGACAATCAATGGCCAAATGCTATACAATAGTTGAATAATATTAAACCAGAGAGGAATCTTGATCTTTTTACCAGAATAGGAAATGGTCATTTCCATGGAGTGTCAATGTGAGGAAGCTGTGTGCCAGATTGTTCCGTAACAGGGTGTGGGGAAGCACGACTTCCCAAAACCTGTGCAGTGAAACCCTGCCTTTCTGATGATCATTTTGGGTGCCCAAGTAATGATAATGTATAAATGAACACATAGACAGGTAGGAAAGGTGAATGTGGTCTTATGCCCCGTACACACGGTCGGATTTTCCGACGGAAAATGTGTGATAGGACCTTGTTGTCGGAAATTCCGACCGTGTGTGGGCTCCATCATACATTTTCCATCGGATTTTCCGACACACAAAGTTTGAGAGCAGGCTATAAAATTTTCCGACAACAAAATCCGTTGTCGGAATTTCCGATCGTGTGTACACAAATCCGACGCACAAAGTGCCACGCATGCTCAGAATAAATAAAGAGATGAAAGCTATTGGCTACTGCCCCGTTTATAGTTCCGACGTACGTGTTTTACATCACCGCGTTCAGAATGATCGGATTTTCCGACAACTTTGTGTGACCGTGTGTATGCAAGACAAGTTTGAGCCAACATCCGTCGGAAAAAATTCTAGGATTTTGTTGTCGGAATGTCCGATCAATGTCCGACCGTGTGTACGGGGCATTATAGGTGAAGCTCTGTAAAAAAAAAAAAAGAAAGAGGAAACTGAAAAAAGGGTGGAAGGGGTAGAAAGGAAGGTGCCATGGGTCTCCCTTGTGCTCTCCAACAGGTTAACAGCCATCCACCAAGTTAAGAGCCATACAGAGAGGTATAGCTCTCAGGTGGGAGTTAGGCACGAGTATATTGGGTCCATGGTGTCCATACCTTGAGGAAACTTTTATTTAAATAAAATGAGTCAATGCTTTGTCTGACTTCCATAAATTGAGTGATCGATTTTCTCCATGCCTTGGCAATGGTTTGGCAGCCAGCAGGACATATGTTATCAGTCTGAACTGTGATTTAGTGAGAAAAAGAGGTTTAAAATAGAGAAGTGCATGCCATGTAACCCTGAACAGGATTTGTAAGAACTTGGTCAGCATTGAGTATGCCCACCAAATGTGCATAATATCAATCGCGGTGTTACAAATTCTGAAGCATGTATTGGGATGGGATGAGTAACGATAGGTTAGCCTGGATGGGACCATGTACCTTGAATGTTGATTCAGAAGAAATTATGTTAATTGAACAGGGGGAAACTCTGGACCAGATCTGCTGCCTGTCCTCCTTGGTTCTGTTTGCCCTTTAAGTCTTTTTGACACTTGTAGATGTAAGGGTGAGCTGTGGGGCCTCCCCCATCACTTGGAACAATATGCTAGCATCTTTAAAAGGGCAACCATGCCACCAACACCATTCATTCTGAAGTCTACTATGTGTGCTGAGGTCTGTGGTGTCCCAAACACCTTCCAATCATTAGGAGAATCCATTGATATTGATGGGATTAGATAACCATTCATTACCTATAGACATCGTACACTTCTGATTGCAAGAGCCTTGGAACTGAATCCCTTCTGTCTGCATCTCTCACTGACTAACAATTCAGACAAGATGTGCTATACAGGATTAGGTGGATCCCATGATAGATTTCCATAGGAAATAAGTTTACATGTGTCTTTCATATTGTTCTGTGCACCAAAAGGAGGAAGATGTCAGGACAGACAAATTCTGTTTTTGTTCATTATTTTTAATAAATGTGTTGTAAACATATCCCAAATTTACAATCTCATTCATACCAAACCTCACATACACCTCTTGTACATAATACCTTGTATAAATATAGGGACTCACACACGTTTACATGACTTGTTGCATTTATAAGTGAAAGTTCATTTCCAAAGCATGTGAAAATAAATTATGCATACTGCAGATGCATTTCTCTGTTTCCTTTTCATATAAATATAGAGCTTAATATACATCTTAACATAGCATGTAAAAATAGGACATCTAGAAACTGCATTTGGTTCAAATGGTAACATGTACAAGTTGGCAAGTTTTGTGCTAAAGAAAACCTTTGTGACCTTAAAGGTCTACATTTTAAACACTATGCTAACCCAACTGACCTCTGGGCCTCTTAAGCTAAACTGCACTAACCCATCCCCTCACCTTTCAGCTGCTTACTTACTTTGGCAGGGCTGTGGCCCGCTCCATCATTTACAGCCCAGTTCAATTCAATGGTGACCAAATGTGCAGTCACAGCCAGCGTTGAAGAGAATTTAATCCAAAGGGCTATAAAAACCAGAGGAGATGGCAACAGCACAAAAAAGTAAGTAAGCAGCTGGTTAGTAAAAGGTAGAATTGTACTTAAAAGGAGAGATCCATTCAACATAAAAACCATGATGCTACACCAAACAGTACCTGTACATTAAGAGTGAATAACTTGGTGTCTGGCATTTCTATGAGCCTGCATACCTTTGTCACCTGCGGTAGAGGTAGTCCCATGCACAATTTGTAGGCTCACTGCTATCTCTCACATACCGAAAGCCTAATGCATCAGAGGTTTTTCACAACCATAAATTACATTCAAACCTGCCCCAGACGTTTGAATCTGGCTAGTGATACATCAAGAGTGGAAAGTGGAGGTCACACAGCACAGACATGAGGATGTTTACCTACTCTTCTTGCAGGTCGGGAACTCTTTGGAATTCAAAAACTCATACTAAGGTAAACGAAGTGGACTTTCTCACTTAAAGCTGGAATCCAGCTTTTGATATACTTTAATTTGGGCTACCTTGGCCCAAACGAACATGTGAGGCTGCTGAATGTGGAGGGCTGATGGTGTCACAAGCTAATGATCCTGACCTAGTCAAAACGTTTTTAACAGTGCTGAAGCATGGGCCCCTATATCTGTGTGGAGTGCATGGATTTCAGGCCAAGACAGCACACTTTTCTCCAAGCTGAGATAAAGCTTGCCCCTTTGAAATGATAAGTCATAATTCTACTCTCAAATGCCAGACGCCAAGTAATCAAGGGTTAGGGCAATGCTTAATTTTGTCTTGGAAAGAAGATGAGGCACTATGTATGGTCTTGACCTAGAATCCAATGGGCTTTGCATAGATTTGAAGATCACAAGATGGCTGCACTTCAGTATTGCTGTTATCTTAGGTACATTTTTTGTATTTTCCTGTTCACTTTGGAGAGTCACTGGGTGAGATTTACTAAAACTGGTGCATTCAGAATCTGGTGCAGCTGTACATGGTAGCCAATCAGCCTCTAACTTCAGCTTGTTCATTTAACCACTTGCCAACCGGCTCGCGCCAATATATACGTCGGCAAAGTTGCACGGGTGGGCAAAACAACGTACCCATACGTCGCTGCGTCATCCGCGCCTAGTGGGCACCTGCACGCCACACCTCCATGTCCACGATCGTGGCACGGAGAGGCAGAACGGGGAGATGCCTATGTATACAAGGCATTTCCCTGATCTGCCTAGCAACATGACAGAGATCTACTGCTCTCAGTGATCGGGATCAGTGATCTCTGTCATGTTCTAGTGAGCCCATTCCCCCTACAGTTAGAACCTGCTGAGGGAACACAGTTAACCCCTTGATCACCCCCTAGTGTTTAACCCCTTCCCTGCCAGTGACATTTACACAGTAATCAGTGCATTTTTTTATAGCACCGATCGCTGTATAAATGCCAATGGTCCCAAAATAGTGTCAAAAGTGTCCGATGTGTCCGCCGCAATGTCACAGTCACGATAAAAATCGCAGATCGCCGCCATTACTATTGAAAGAAAAAAATATTAATAAAAATGCCATAAATCTATCCCCTATTTTGTAGACGTGATAAATTTTGCGCAAACCAATCAATATACGTTTATTGCGTTTTTTTTTACCAAAAATATGTAGAAGAATACATATTGGCCTAAACTGTGGAATACATTTGTTTGTTTTTTTATATATTTTTTGGGGATATTTATTATAGCAAAAAGTAAAAAAAATTGTTTTTTTTTTTCAAAATTGTCGCCCTTTTTTTGTTTATAGTGCAAAAAATAAAAACCACAGAGGTGATCAAATACTACCAAAAGAAAGCTCTATTTGTGGGAACAACTTTGCATGACCGCGCAATTGTCAGTTAAAGCGATGCAGTACCGTATCGCAAAAAAGGGCTTGGTCAGGAAGGGGGTAAATCCTTCTGGGGCTGAAGTGGTTAAGCATTGACATTAAAACCTGAAAGCTGATTGGTTTCTATGCAGTGTTGCAACAAATTTTGCACTTTCTGGGTTTAGCAAATAACCCCCACTATCTCCTTGCTTATTTAGGGCAAAGTGGCAGTGTCTATGTAAAGCCCAACTATGACCATTTTATATATACCTCTTTTGTGCTCCCTTAACTCGCCTTTTTCTGTGGCCACAATTGCAAAAATACCTGGTGCTGCTGGATACTTAGCACAGCTGATGACCTTTTCCCATGATGCAGTGCTCAGACCTATCCATGAGGCAGGGGTGAGATTTGGCAACCAATATTTTTCTGGTGCTCATGAAGGAGGAAGAAGCAGCTGAGGCACACTGGATTGGCAACCATAAAGTTTGGGGGGGGGCATTATGCATAGACTGTCGCTTTGCCATTAATCGGCAAGAGGGCAACATCTCTAAGCATAGTTGAACTTTTCCCTGGATAAAAGGATCGTTGGTTTCAATTATGCGCTCAAACTGCTCTTTAGCAATGTCACACCTAATTCAGCATTGTTATTCATGTGTGTAGGTATACACGCACACGTACATAATATGGATTTATAGATAATATGTGAACATATGTGTAACAAAAATTTTTTTTCTATTTGGTTTGCTTGGCTTGACGTGAACCAATGAACTTTTCTAATTTCCTTGGTAATGTAGCTCTCCTTATGGCTTTTACTTTGTTATTAAGCAGATTAGCTGCACATTCCTTTGGATACAATGTCATTCATTCTAGCACCAGCAGTTATTAAATAGTACATTATGCCCCCTTTATAACTGGACCAATAATATTTCAAATATGCTGTATGCAAAAAAACAGCACATACCAATACAATTAGTTAAGAACTGTTATCATTAGCTGTCCTGGTCGTATTGTCCTCTTATCAGAAGAATTACTGGTTCTGCTGTGGGCTGATTTGGTATCCATACTTGGCACATTCTTGGTCAAGATCTCGGAGCATTTTGTCCTCCTTTGGTCTATATAGGCGTACAAAGCTGTGAGTCTCTAGCAATATTCGGTTTAGAGTGTGTTCATAGTTAACATGTCTCCTGGCCATCAGAATATATTCCCTTTTCTCCAGCAGATTGGGGCAATCACAGGCGTTGGGAACCCAGATGTATTCCCTACTCAGAATAGGGAAATTGTTCTTATACGTCAGAACCACCTGCACATCATAACGTGTCTCCTTCCCCACAAGCTTCTTGCTGATGATTCTTCCTCGGAACACTGCACATTTCAAGCAAACATAAAAGCATGTTCATTATTAAAGCTTCAGCCGAGCAGGGTCTGCATGTTTGTTGGCAGAGCTAGAAAAGAAATGATGCTGACTTACCAAAGTCCTTCTGACAATATTGCTTCATTTTATTTTGCCTTCCTTTGATTTTCCGGCATTTTCCACATTTGTCTGCAATTAGAGAAAGTAAACCAGGTTATATTTTTAGCCTTAAAGGTTAAGAACCTATACACACTCAACTTCAAATTATTACAGATGTCTTATAGCCTCCAATAGACGTTCAGGTCTACAGAAGATCAGTCATTTTATTCAAAACTAAATGATTAAAACTACACAGTTACCTTTTGATTAATTACAAGCTGTATGAATAAAACCTGGGATACAGTACAAAGGACAATCAAACGCAAACAAAAACTCTATTTGGAGCCCCCACCCATGGTCAATAACATCTTACTGACCAGAAATATCTATCACAAATTCACATTACAATGTGTATCCAATGGTCACCTTATCTTTGTGTATCTCTGACATCCAAGTGTAGATTATGCAACCATTACTCACAACTTCAATGGTCAATACTTGTCTTATCCCTCTCTCTAGGTCTTCTTATTGGTCAGCAAGACTAAAGATTGCATTTGGTTGAACATAGAAGGTACTGGCAGGGGGTAACAAGGTTAAATGACAAACACAGAAGCTTTGCTTATTATCTGCAATAGAGTGCTAGCACAAAAGATAAGGCCCACATGCTTTAAGGGAATCTAGGAAAATTTCTTTGTGTGGCCTTAGATGCCAATTACTTATCTCCGATTTTCAACTCTGAGGAAATGAAGCAGAAAATGATTATCATTTCCAGAAATCAAGGAATGGCTGCTTCCATAACTGGCTTTCCACACTGGTATTTTATGGCATATTTCTTGACATGGAGTAGGGTTTGTAGCTTATTGTCCCCCCCATGTGAACTTCTTACATTACAGCCACTTACAAAAGTCAGTTTATTTCTAGAAAATGTATAAATCATTATATGTTCGCAAAAAAAAAATGACCGGCATACCTCCAAAATCTGATAAACTTCAAACCCTTCTAATTAAACCAGAACTAAACCCATCAATTTAAAGGTTTCTCAAAACAGTTACATTCAAGCCATTCTGTAAATGATAATCGTCACAATTGCTTGTGCTCTCACTTGAACTGTCAAGCTATCAAATGGCTGGAGTCATAACTAATCGCATGTGCAGCACCATGGCACTTGTGGATCAAGCAGAGATAAGATGGGCAGCATCAAATGAAAAATCTCTCCTGCGCTGTGCAGAGGGCCTAGATAAAAATGTTGCACTCCCATAAGTTGCGATGGATTTTGCACACCCCACTGCCTTATCCAACTAGGGGGAGTTCAAAGAACTAAAGCAAGGAAAGAAAGAAAAAAGTGTCCTGGTGCATTATCCTTGGTAAAAAGTTTGTTTACAAAACAGAAGTAGGTGGAGTACTCACATTTGGTATCTTGAATAACATCACAAAATTCCTCTAAGAGGTCATAAAGCAAAACCCATATCTCATGGGAAGGTGAGATCGAGTAAATGGCTGACGCATTTCGAGGATCTTTCCTCTTCTTCAGAGCCTTATGGAACCGAGTCTGGTCTGTATGTTAATAAGTAGTGGACTGGATGGATGGTATAGCCTCAGGGGAATAGTCCTCCTTCACTGTTGCAATAGTCTTTACTCATCACAGCACACCAATAGATGGTGATGGTATGACCCTTCAACCTGATCCTCACCCGTTGATTGGCATCCAGATGTGGGCTGCACTAGACATGTGGTGCCTCAGGGTCCCCTGGGCTGGTGTTACACGATGTGGGCAGAGATGTTAGAGTGGTGAGCCTCCCGGGGGTCTAAATCCCACAGAGAGCGTGCATATAGGCAGCTCACAGTGCCAGAGCATATTGTATGTCAGTCTGGTGGTGTGTGCTCTGCTGACCATTCCTGAGATAAGATGGGAGCTTCCTTGGCTGTAAAGGAGAGGAGGGTTTATGCCCAGTTCACACTGCTGTGACTTCAAAGTCACGCGACTTTAAAGCCGCCATCCCATCGCGACTTCGGCACGACTTCTTTAACAGCAGTCAATGCAAGTCACGCCGAAGTCGCACCAAAAATAGTGCAGGAACCTTTTTCTAAGTCGCTCCTATTAGAATGGTTGCATTGCACTTCACGGGGTGCAAATTGTCATGCGACTTGTGCTCTCAAAGTCGGAGCGCATGTCGCACCAGTGTGAACTGGGCCTTAGCTCCACTTTAAAGAATTTACCAGCAATCTACCTGCAGGCTTAACCACAGCTATCAGCACTAGTAACCAGATATGCCTGAGTTGACAGAAGCTGACTGGCAAACTGTAGACAAGGAACACTTTACAATCTTCTCTAGAGAGAAAACAATGCAAATATGGTTTCCCTACAGATTGTACTTACTGCCTGCTAATTTGCATAGAATAAACCCACTGAAGTTTGCTCTGGATGTCATTGTGCAATAGGTACATTCCTACATACATTCTGGATTTGCTCCAGGACAAGGAACATTTGGAATCATATAATGGTCATCCTGAATAATATGGTTGAAACATCATTGGTAAAGCTACTTCAAACCTAAATATGAGCAAAAGCTGCTTTACAGGTTTTACTCAAGAAAAAACAATCTCTATAATGGAATCAATCGTCCCCTCCAACACTGAATAGCTAGGTGTACCTAGTGAATAAGGTTTTTCTATATTACATAGCAGACCTAATGAATAAGGCATGGCCATGGATTAAGTCTATTACTGTTGCCATATGAAGAACAAGCACTGCTAGAAAAACCGTGTGCAGATCTTAACTGTGGGAAGAAAGAGAAATGGTATATGCAATTATATAGTTAGTCCGATTGAAAAAGTCCATCCAGTTCAACAAATAGAAGGTCATTTTTATACAATCGTATATGAAAAATTCCTATACCCACAGTTGATCCAGAGGAGGGCAAATAATAAACAATAAAGCATGATCCAATTTGTTCCAGCAGGGGAAAAAAAACCAAAAACCTTCCTGATCTCCAAGAGACAATCGGATATCCCCTAAAACAACTAAATGACTATTATGGGAATCAGCTCAAGGCACTGTAACCTCCAAAAGGCAGGTAAGAATGGCCACTACGTAAGTTGTTGTCAGGCTTTCCAATGGAAAAAAATGAACCTGCGTAATCCCTAGTGGATGCAAACTTCATTTTGGAAGAAAAAAAATCACATTTTAGTCATCTGAATTGTTTTAGTTTGATCATATTTTAGTCAACTAAAATCTCCATGACATTTTAGTCAACTACAATTAAATGGGCTTAGTTAAATTGTAAGGCATTATTTAGGCATTTCTCTAGAAATTCCAAACTCACGCACTACAGACACAGATTTAGCCGTTTTGATATAGTTTTAACAAACAAAAATATTGCTTTTTGACAAACAGAAGTACAACTTATAATAATATAAAAAAAAAAGCCATAAAACTGTAAACTCTATTGGCTGTAATGCCATTGCACATATTATCTGAATATATCACAAACATTACATATTAAGAAAGAAAATATGAAAAAAACTTTTTTTTTTCAACAGCTTAGTAACTGCTCCCTACTTATTCATATGTGGTAATGCAGTGTTCATTTTGACATCAATGTTTGATTTAATTTTAGTCAGTGTCTTTTGACTAAAATGCCATTTTAGTTTCAGTCGTGTTTTAGCAATCTGAATTGTTTTAGTTGTATTTTAGTCGACTACAAAAGTGTTAATTTAGTCAAAGAAAATATTTTCGTTGACAAAATTAATACTACACAACAGACAGGTCTACCTTCCTGTGGGTACCCAGCAAGTTACCAGAAAAAAAACATGCACCAATGGCAGCAGTACCAGACCAAAAGCTAAAAGAGTCCAATTCATTTATTGGTTTACGCAAAAAAAACAAAAAAACAACCAAAACGTTTCAGGGGTCAGAAGATCAGAAGAGACCACTCCTTTACCAGAGCTTCAGTTAAATTGGGAACCTTGAATGGATAAATAAAATAGGACTTTCCTATGTGAATCTATGTAAGGAACCTAATTGCTGGACTAGGAAAATCACTAGCCAGCAACATCTGTGTAAGCAATCAAATATACTCTGTGTGAGTCTACTTAAAGTGGTTGTTAAGCCTAAACATCTTTTACCCTAATGCATTGCTTGCATTAAAGCGTTTGTTAACCCAAAAAAAAAAAATAAAAAAACACAGATTCTGTTCCTTTACAGCATTGTATACAGCACAGTGCTTGTGCTGTATAATTTGGACCCCTGTAACACCTAAAAAACCTGTCTGATCCTGTCAGTTTCTCCCCTCCCTATGCAAACAGACCACGATAATCATGGCTGTTGAGCCCCTGACATTGTGGTCTATTTGCGTGCCTCCGTCAGCCGCAGCCCTGCTATCATGTGTCTGTCTTCTCTGTGCTCCCCCCTCCTCTTCTCAGCATGTCACCTATTGACAGTGCCGCCCCATCCCCCTCCTGCTGCAGGAATAACATACACATTGGTATACTATCCATTCTGTATGCCAATAGAGTGCCCCGCTGTCTCTGTGTTTCATTAAAAAAATACCTCCTTCACCATATTTCACGGTGGCCGCCAGCGATCACATGACCGGCTGTGTCTCCTCTCTCCTCCTCGCGTCCCGCTGACGTCAGCGGGGAAACCTCGGCCCGCCCCCTGCTTCTGCAAGACGGGCAGAGAGGAGGAACAGCTGGTTACAGGAGCGCCAGAACCGTCGTGAAATATGGTGAAGGAGGTATTTTTTTTAATAAAACACAGAGACAGTGGGGCACTCTATTAGCATACAGAACGGATAGTGTAAATGACCAAAAGTGGGTTAACAACCACTTTAAGGTAAAAAATGTTTAGCTGTCAGCATCCCCCCCCCTTTACCTACCTGAGCCCTCATTCGATCCAGCGCCGTGCACGTCTGCAGATCTTCTCTCCCCTTACTTCCGGGTCTCGCTGGCTTTGCTGGGGCACCGGGATCCACTGCCACCCAGTGCTGACAATCAAAGCCAGTGACGAGGTAGCATGGGGCAGGGCCAAGTCCCGCTGTTTGTGTCAAAGGACGCAGCAGTGGGGCTCGGGGGCGAGCACGTATGAGTGTCCCCATGGGTAGTGGCTTCTAATAGGGGGCACTGGACAGAGGAGAGGGGCCTGGAGCACCAGCAGGGGACCAAAAAAGAGGAAGTTTGCAATTCCATTGCACAGAGCAGGTAAGTATAGACATGTTTGTTATTAAAAAAAAATTACCTTTATAATCACTTCAAGGTTCCTTATTTTAACTGAAGCCCTGATGATGGGGACATTTCTTCTGGCCCCCAAAATATACTGGCTGTTAGTGTAAACCAATACATCAATTTGGACTCTTATCCTTTGCACTTGTGCCCACCTATATCTGTCCACCTCCAGTTTGGTCAGTAAAAGTGGACCTAAATGCAAACTTGTTCCATTCAAGTCCACTGGTGGCGGACAGATACCCATAAGAATGTATTGCTGTCTGTTTTGAACTGTGTAATCATGATTTAAAAAAATGGACAGATAGAACCTACTGGTTAATAAATATCCATTGTTTAAGAAATGTAAACTTCTTTCTAAACTAATTTGAAGCCATCATAAATAAACATTGCATGCTTCATAGTATAACTTGTAGACTCCTGATGGAGGGCTGCAAGAGTCTGTTGGCAGTTTGTACAGCATGCAAAGACTATAATGAAGGTCCATATTGAAATGGACAGATGCCCTGGTCAAATGTTTGCTGGTTCAGGGTTTCATACCAATAAAGAATGTAATAACCAGTCTCCAAGCCTGTATATCAGTGGTTCACAACCTGTGTCCTCAGGACCTACTAACAGGCCAGGTTTGCAAGATTACTCAAATAAATCACAGGTGACATCATTTGCTGCTCAGTGATCGCCATATTCTAGTCTGCATCTCCCCCAAGGTTATACTTAAAATCTGGCCTGTTAGTGGGTCCTGAGGACAGGAGTTGAGAACCACTGGTGTATACCCTCTGTGAGCAAGAACATGCCCTTTGAGCAGCAGGAAGTCTAATGTTCAATCTTTTTTTGCTGCAATGTTAAAAATATGAATCTGTGATGACTGAAGATATTAGATTTCAAGCATAACAATGGAAAGTTCACCTAGGGACTAAAGCGGAGGCACCATTAATATCTCTGCGTTACAGGATCTTTTCCAGCAGGGTACACAGAGATAAAATCAGACACTTGTGAGGCCATGTTCCTGCCTCCAGAGAATGAGACTCCGATATAGCTCGTGTTCACCACATATCAGTCTGCTACAGTATCATCTGAAAAAACAGAGCTGTGAATGATCACACACCCCATTCCTTTCCACACTGGTGGGAGTTCACCATACAACCCCGCTCGGGAAATGTGAGGCTGGCACTATGCCAGCATGTTTTTGCCAAATAGCTGACATCCTGACTTTTTTTTTTTTTTCCAGATAATTTTTTTGTATCTTCGCTTTGCCACTCCTGAAATGATATCCTGTTAACAGATCAAAGGTAACATTTACTGGCAGCCAAGCAGAAACTATGAGGGAAATTGGGGTTTCAATTTTACGGCAGAATTAGCAAAAAGCAAAAGTCCAAAACAGAAACAAACTGCACATCCATTGCTACTGTCAACACTGAGCATCATTAAACCTGAAATGAAAGCGGTATTATATCCAAAAATAAATATGTAATATATTGCAGCTTACCAATTCTTAGATGTGATGGCTCCATTAGTTTCCTTTTCTATTTTTCCCCTTTTTCACCTGGAGATCTGGCCAGTAACCCACTTCCTGTCTTAGGGTGACTCCATACTGGAGCAAAAGAGCCACCCTTGGACAACAGAATTGTTAATATGGGGAAAGGGTAGTGTTAGATGGACTATCAGATTTGGATGGACTTGAAAAACAAATTAAAGGGAAAGTTGACCTTTACAGAAAATCTGTAAGGTGAACTTACACTGGGCTCCCTCCCCATCCCCCCACCCCCACCCCGATCCCGCTGTATCCAAGTCCTGCGATCCCCTGCTATCAGGCATCGGGATGCCTTTTCACCGGTTCAGGGATTTGAAATCCTCCTGAATTTTTCTCCTCTCCTCCTTGGTCAGCGTCGCCCATGTGACAGTGCTAACGAATTAGAATGCCCCCTATCTATGCATGCTGAAATAGGGGATTAGGCTGCAGGAATTTCAAATCCCCAGACCAGAGAAGTGGCGACTCTGGTACAGCGGGACCGGGGGTCCAGTGTACCAGAGTCACCACTTCTCTGGTCTGGGGATTTGAAATTCCTGCGGCCTAATCCCCTATTTCAGCATGCATAGATAGGGGGCATTCTAATTCGTTAGCACTGTCACATGGGCGACGCTGACCAAGGAGGAGAGGAGAAAAATTCAGGAGGATTTCAAATCCCTGAACCGGTGAAAAGGCATCCCGATGCCTGATAGCAGGGGATCGCAGGACTTGGATACAGCGGGATCGGGGTGGGGGTGGGGGGATGGGGAGGGAGCCCAGTGTAAGTTCACTTTACAGATTTTCACTTTTAAGTGGTTCTAAAGGCTCAGGGTCTTTTACCTTAATGCATTCTATGTATTAAAGTAAAGAACCTTCTGGGTGCAGCTCCACCCTCAGCCCCCCTTATACTTACCTGAGTCCAATATCAATCCAGCGTTGTGCACTGGAGCAGCGGCTCTCCCGTGTCTCCCACTCCTCACTGGCTCACACAGTAGCAGGAGCCATTGGCTCCCGCTGCTGTCAATCACAGCCAGTGAACCAATGAGGAGAGAGCAGGGGTGGGGCAGAGCTGCACTCTGTGTTTGAATGGACACACAGAGCATAACTTGGGAGCAAGCCTGCTCGAGTACCCCCATAGCAAGCGGCTTGCTATTGGGGGCACTCGTCAAGGGGGAGAAGCCAGGACTGCTGGATGGGGGATCCAAAAAGAGGAGTATCAGGGCTGCTTTGTGCAAAACCATTACACAGAGCAGGTAATTATAACATAACATAACATAACATATTTGTTATTTTTTTTAAATCTTTACTTTAGAATCACTTTAAAGCTAAACTCCAGCTAACATGTTTAACCTCCTCCCACCCAGTCACTGCATATAAACACCTGGACATTCCTGAAAGTCCCTCAGAAGGAGCAGGATCACGCAGCCGCATAATACCGATGCCCTTGTGTCCCCCTGACACGCCGCATCTCGAATCGCCAGTAAGGCTCTGTGATTGGCCCTCCTGATCATATAATGGCAGTATCCAATCACAGCCATCATGTAATGTAAATAGAGAGCCATTGCCAGGCAATCGGCTCTCCTTCTCCTCACACGGAGCCTGTCAGTGAAGAGAAGGAGAGCGAATCTGTGCTGCGAGTCGGGGATCAGTTTTTTTTTTACAGCTTTTTACACATTGATCACCCAGCTAGTGTCCCCAAAATAGTGACCTGGCACAGTGTCCCCACACAGTAAAAAACATCTGTCCCAGTGAACATCTTTCCAAGTGAACATCTTGCGCACATCAGTCCCAGTGAACATCCGGCGCACATCTGTCCCAGTGCACATCTGCACACACATCTGTCCAGGATCATCTGCCACATCTATCCCGGTGATCAACATGTGACACATCTGTCCCAGTAATCTGTCAACATGGATAAAAAATATTCAGCAGAGAGGAGGCTTTCCATATACTCCAGAGTATGTCGGATGAGAGTAGCGGGGAACTCTCTCCGTCAGACTCAGATAGCGAGTATGAGCCAGTAGAAAGCAGTGGCTCTGAAATGGAAACTGAGGAGGACAGAATCCTAACAAAGAGGCTCAGTAGCCTTCAAAAATGTGATAGGTGATAGATCTCTGTATGTGGCCAGGCTGTGGAAAAGTCTCACACATGGTATCACCATACTCAGGAGGAGTAGCAGAATGTATTTTGGGGCATAATTTTTGCTATGTACATGCAATGTGATATCGTATAGACAGAAACACATCCAAGCTCTACCGCAAAATAAAAGGATAATGAGCTGAGTATCAGTGCACTGGCTGTTATGTCCCATAAACATCAAATAATTGCCAGCAACACAAATGCTTCTTCTTATAAATCTTTTTTTGGGCACTAACAGCTGTGCTACACCTGAAATTCGAACGCGTTTCGGCCACAGCCTTTCTCATAGCATACAAAGTTATAATAAAATCAAGCTTATATAGGAAACTTTACAATCCTCTAACAATTAGGGGCAGTGAATCCTAAGTAAAATTAATTAAGAGAATTAAAAAAATATGAAGTTGGTGGAACCAGAAAGAAAAAAGGGGGAGGAGATGGAAAAATGAGACATAAATGGTGGAAACAAAGGATTACTAACCATTCCAATACCAAACTCTGTTACTTTAGAAACAAGTTGATATCCATTCCGTTATTTATTCCACTAGGAAGTTGAGTATTTAATTTATGAATCCACCACACCTCCCGCTAAATCAGGGTATTGTGTGTGCCACCCCCTCTTATAGATCTTTTCACCTGTTCTAAACACCAGAAGGAAAAAGAATCTAGATTTCCACCATGAACTGCTCTAAAGTGCTTGGACAAGTTTGAAATATTTTTAGCATTGCTATTAAAGGTATCATTATAATGTTCCGATATCCTATTGGATAGTACATCCCACATACTGCATCTTGCAAGTACTACATTCAATTACATAAACAACTATTTTTGAGTTACAGTTTATATCATTTTTTTATTAAATATGTCCTTCCTGTTGAAAATTAGGTAATGGTCTTGCTTTTTCTGTGTCTTTTACACTGTCTGCAAGTGGTGAAACCACAACGATAGGAACCAACCACCCCCAACCACAAAATTGGAAGCGTGTGGCTTATGGGAACTGTATAAAGAGGGAGAAAGCATGGTGTCTAAAGTGGGGGCTTTCCTGCTAGAAAACCTGCATCCCTGCTTTAAAATATCATATAGAATTTTATCTGCACACAGAACAGGAAGGCAGTGTTTAATGTGTGATAGGACCTTATTGTGGGAAATTCCGACCGTGTGTGGGCTCCATCACACATTTTCCATCATTTTCCGACACACAAAGTTTGAGAGCAGGCTATAAAATTTTCCGACAACAAAATCCGTTGTCGGAATTTCCAATCGTGTGTACACAAATCCGACGCACAAAGTGCCACGCATGCTCAGAATAAATAAAGAGATGAAAGCTATTGGCTACTGCCCCGTTTATAGTCCCGATGTACTGGTTTTACGTCACCGCGTTCAGAATGATCGGATTTTCCGACAACTTTGTGTGACCGTCTGTATGCAAGACAAGTTTGAGCCAACAACCGTCGGAAAAAATCCATGGATTTTGTTGTTGGAATGTCCGATCAATGTCCGACCGTGTGTACGGGGCATAAGAAGTCACAAAATAAATATCTCCCCTACCACGGGATAAAGACTTCATATAACCTAATAAAAGTTGATCATTGTATGCACAGTGTTAATTTTTTTGTCTCAAACTTCAAACTGACACTTGTGCTGGACATCTTGGTCTGTCAAAGGAAGTTGAAAAATAACAGAGTTATTGTCCAGATCACCAGGTAAAAATAAATGGAAAAAAAGTCTAAAAAAAGGAATGCAGCTACCACATTTAAGAATTAGTGCTTCAATATAATACATTTTTTTTTTCGGCTTCAACATCAAGACTGAAGGTTTTTCACATAAGGATCTTAATGTTGGAGCACTATTCATAAGAATATATTAACAAAAACGGACCTCTCACATAACCTGTGATTTCATTTTAGGCATACAACATTTTATGTTCCAGTACTTAATTAGCCGCTTGCGACTTCACTATAGCACTTTTACTGCTACAGGGGAGCAGCTGTGCGCCGGATCATGTACATATACGTGATTCTGGACTTCTGCATGCAGGGGGTGCGCGTACACCACCGGCGGGCCGCTTCTGCGCTGATAATTCACAGCAGAAGCCAATCTGCGGGTGCCGGGCACTCAATGTCCGCCAGCACCCGCCGAACATGGGCAATACACAGAGAACTGAGATATGCCTAAGTAAAGAAGTCATGTTTCAGTTCTGACAGGGGGGGAAGGGATCGGTCCTGAGTTCCTGCAAAGCAGGGACTAAAATTGATTTCTTCCTCTAGTAAAAACAGCACACAGTTTACACAAAAACACACTAGGGACACAGTTATTCATTTGATCGCCCTAGATGTTTAACCCATTCCCAGCCAGTATCATTAGTGCAATGACAGTGCATATTTTTTAGCACTGATCACTGTATTGGTGTCACTGGTTCCCGCAAAGTGTCAAAAGTGTCAGTTAGTGTCCAATTGTCTACCACAAAATCGCAGTCCCATTATAAGTCGCCGATCGCTGACATTACTAGTATAAAAAACATAAAAATTACATAAATATATCCTAAAGTTTGTTGGCGCTATTACGTTCGATTAAACCAATCAATATACGCTTATTAGGATTTTTTTTTACTAAAAACATGTAGCAGAATACATATTGGCCTAAATTTATGACGACATTTTTTAATGGATATGTTTATAGCAACATTTTCAAAATTGTAGTTTTTTTTGGTTATAGTGCAAAAAAAAACAAAACGCAGTGGTGCTCAAATACCACCAAAAGAAAGCTCTATTTGAGGTAAGAATTGCAAATTTTATTTGGGTACAGTGTCGCACGACCGCATAGTTGTCAGTAAAAGAAACGCAGTGTCGCATTGCAAAAAACGGCCTGGTCATGAAGAGGGGTAAATCTTCTGGAGGTCAAGTGGTAAAGTGAACCTGTGGTCATGTCAACTCTTGCCAGCTAATATAAGATCATAATCATGACACAGTTATATTATATTCTATCAATCTTTTGCATCTGTGTCCCATCTTTGTGCAGAGAAGTTCTGGTCTTAATTCTGAAACTCTGGCCCGTTCTTTCACTGACGTCACCATGGGACCCACAACTCCCCCTGAAATCTCACGCAATCCCCACATATAAATGTACAGCACAACAATTGGAACATATGGAGATCTGGATGTGAGTTGACTTGACTGACAGCCAGCCCATCTGTCTACTAGTTTATTTAACACCAACTCATCTGTTGCTATACTGTAGTCACTACTGTCGAGTGAACAGCATATTTGATATGGTATATGACTTGATAAATTTAGCAAACTTAATTGAAATCGAGAAATAAGCACAGCACTTAAAATTAATTTAAAGTTAGAATACAACATCCAAAATGAATCTTATGTGAAAAAATAATAGTAATATATGCCATATCAGAAAAAACACCACTGTGAAACATAAAAAAGTAAAAAACGGTCTGTGATAAAACAGTCCAAAATAAGAATACTCCAGCGAGGAGAGGGAAAGTTCCTCTTCTTCATATAGATAGTCGTGAGACAATCTTCAGAAAAAAGTTCCATCAGAGTTTATCATCACCAAGGTAGGGGGCAAAGCCGTGCTTACCAGCGTAAGTGGACTCCCTATACCTGAGGTATGGAATTGAAACTTGTTTGATGTATGTAAGGGCATCCAATCGATATGGGGTCATCTCTCCTCCAAGGGTCATCACCCCGAATGGTACCACATCAAACAACTCTCCAATCAGATAGCCCACCTAGCGTTCAAAAATGGGGGAGCTATGAGAGTAAGTGGACTCCCTATGACTGAGCTATGGAGTCAAACTCGCTTGATGTACAGTGCCTTGACAAAGTATTCATACCACTTGAAATTTTCCACATTTTGTTATATTACAACCAAAAACGTAAATGTATTTTTGGATTTTATGTGCTAGACCAACACAAAGTGGCACATAACTGTGAAGTAGAAGGAAAACGATAAATTGTTTTCAAATTTTATATATCTGTGTGGCGTGCATTTGTATTCAGCCCCCTTTACTCTTATACCCCTAACAAATCTAGTGGAACCAACTGCCTTCAGAAGTCACCTAATTTGTAAATAGAGTCCACCTGTGTGTAATGTAATCTCAGTATAAATACACCTGTTCTGTGAAGCCCTCAGAGGTTTATTAGAGAACCTTTGTAAACAAGCAGCATCATGAAGGCCAAGGAACACACCAGACATGTCAGGGATAAAGTTGTGAAGAAGTTTAAAGCAGTAATACGTTATAAAAAAAAAATTCCCAAGCTTTGAACATCTCATGGATCACTGTTCAATCCATCATCGGAAAAAGAAAAAGAGTATGGCACCAGTGCAAACCTACCAAGACATAGCTGTCCACCTAATCTGACAGGCCGGGCAAGGAGAGCATTAATCAGAGAAGCAGCCAAGAAGCTCATGTTAACTCTGGAGGAGCTGCAGAGATCCACAGCTCAGGTGGGAAAATTTGTCCAGTACAACCATTAGTCGTGCACTCCACAAATCTGGTCTTTATGGAAGAGTGGCAAGAAGAAAGCCATTGTTGAAAGAAAGCCATAAGAAGTCCTATTTGCAGTTTGCAAGAAGCCATGTGGGGGACACAGCAAACATGTGGAAGAAGGTGCTCTGGTCAGATGAGACCAAAATTGAACTTTTTGGCCTAAAAGCAAAATGCTATGTGTGGCGGAAAACTAACACTGCACATCACCCTGATCACACCATCCCCACCATGAAACATGGTGGTGGCAGCATCATGTTGTGGGGAAGCTTTTCCTCAGCAGGGACAGGGAAGCTGGTCAGAGTTGATGGGAAGATGGATGGAGCCAAATACAGGGCAATCTTAGAAGAAAACCTGTTAAAGTCTGCAAAATACTTGAGAATGGAGCGGAGGTTCACCTTCCAGCATGACAGCTACCGTAAACATACAGCCAGAGCTACAATGGAATGGTTTAAAGTGGTTGTAAACCCTTACAGACCACTCTGTGCTACAGGTAAGCCTATAATAAGGCTTACCTGTAGTTACCCAGGATATCTCCTAAACCTGCACGGTTTAGGAGATATCCCCTGTATTTGCATGTGCCGATGCCATCAGCACATGCGCACTGACACAAACTGAATGGCACGTATGTGCCATTGCTTTAGTAAGTGTGCCGTTACCGCGCGCATGCGCGGGAGTGATGTCATCGTGGCTCCGGCAAATCACTGCGCCAGAGCCACGATACCCGGAAGTAACCCCCGAAGTGATGTCGCCAGCCGCTGCTGTATACGGGCACCTCAGCGAGGGCTTCAATCTCAAGTGAGTATTATATAATGAGCTAGTATGCTATGCATACTAGCTCATTATGCCTTTGTCTTACACGTGTTAGTTTTTAATTTTTTTTTCAAAGTGGGTTTACAACCCCTTTAATACAAAGCATATTCATGTGTTAGAATGGCCCAGTTAAAGTTCAGGCCTAAATCCAATTGAGAATCTGTGGCAAGACTTGAAAATTGCTGTTCACAGACGTCTTCACCCAATCTGACAGAGCTTGAGCTATTTTGCAAAGAAGAATGGGAAAAAATGTCACTGTCTAGGTGTGCAAAGCTGATGGAGACATCCCCAAAAAGACTTGCAGCTGTAATTGCAGTGAAAGGTGGTTCTACAAAATATTGACTCAGGAGGGCTGAATACAAATGCACGCCATACTTTTCAGATATTTATTTGTAAAATTTGAAAACCATTTATCATTTTCCTTCCACTTCACAATTATGTGCCACTTTGCATTTGTCTATTACATAAAATCCCAATAAAATACATTTTCGTTTTTGGTTGTAAAATAACAAAATGTGGAAAATTTTAAGGGGTATGAATACTTTTTCAAGGCACTGTATGTAAAGGCATCCAATCAATATGGGGTCATCTCTCCTCCAAAATTGCCACCAAATGTAAGGAGAAAGCAGAAAAACAAGGGCTGAGGACAGGTAAGGCCAATTTGTCAGGTGTTAAATATGACCTGAGCTTAAAGACGCATGGTAAACTATAGGCCCCATTTTTAATCAATCGCACTTGTCTAACAATTAAGAAACCCTAAATGTAGAACTAAAGGCAAATCTTTTTTTTCCATTTTGGATAGAGTAATGGAAAGGTATAACCACCATCAGTTTTTTCCCCATCTTTGTCCCAATGGGGAGGTTTCTCTCTATTTCCTGTCCCATAGTCAAAACAGGAAGTGAGAGGAAATCCCCCCAAAGTGAGGGAATCCCTAGTTGCCCCAGGGTCACCAGAACAAGTGTCCTCAGGGAAAAAGACCTCCTCTTTTCCTTTCTGGTGATCTAATATATGGGATTTTCTTTCACTTTCAGTGATAACCGTCAAAAGGACAAACAGAGAGGGTGAATCTCCATGAGGAGGCCACAGAAAGCAATAAAAACATGACAGATGCTCCAATCCCTCTCCACTCTATCCAAAACAAAAAAAAGGTGTTTCCTCCATACTTTAAACACTTCTGCCCGCGCTACAGCTGAATGACGTCTACAGCGCGGTTGGTTCTGGGAGGGCGTCATATGATGTCCTGCTGTGATCACGCCCCCCATGTGCCCGCTGTGGCACGCACTGTGATCACTGTGTCCTTAGGACACAGTTGATCACAGAATGGGATAAAGGGCCAATTAAAGCAACTTTTTACCACGTGATCAGCGGTGTCCAATCACAGCTGATTACACTGAAAGGGACATCTACACTAATAATCAGGGCACTGATTATCAGTGTCCTGATTATCAGTGCAGTGCCCACCAGTGCTGCCAATCAGTGCTCACCAGTGCTGCCAATCAGTGCCACCCATCAGTATTGTCAATCAGTGCCACCTACCAGTGCTGCCTATCAGTGCTACCTATTAGTACCCTTCAGTAACGCCTATCCATGCCTATCAGTGCCACCTATCAGTGCCACCTATCAGTGCCCATCAGTGCCACCTATCAGTGCAGCCTCATCAGTGCTTCCTTATCAGTGCCCATCAGTGCAGCCTCATCAGCGCCCAACAATGCAGCCTCATCAGCGCCCAACAGTGCAGCCTCATCGGCGCCCATCAGTGCAGCCTCATCGGCGCCCATCAGTGCAGCCTCATCGGCGCCCATCAGTGCAGCCTCATCCGTGCCCATCAGTGCAGCCTCATCGGCGCCCATCAATACAGCCTCATGAGCGCCCATCAGTGAAGGAGAAAAATTAGCTGTTTGCAAAATTTTATAACAAACTATGAAAAATCTTTATTTTTTTCCAAATTTTTGGTCTTTTTTTGTTTTTTTAGCAAAAAAAAAAAAACCCAGTGGTGATTAAATACCACCAAAAGAAAGCTCTAGTGTGAAAATGCTGAAAAATGTCATATGGGTACAGAATAGCAAGACCACGCAATTGTCTTTCAAAGTGTGAAAGCGCTGAAATCTGAAAACGGGCCTGGGCAGGAAGGGGGTAAACATGCTCAGTAGGCAAGTGGTTCAAATGTATCAAAATGTTATTTTTGATTAATTTTTGGCTAGAGGGCTAGAGCGTGCAGTTTGCAAAACCCTGATCAGGTCTTCCTGCCATCTGTGTCCCATTTGAGGAACCTCTTTTAATTTCCTGTCCTGTAGACACAACACGAAATGAGAGGAAATCTCTTCAGAAGGCCCAGTTGCCGCTATTGGAATATTTCCTTTCTATTGCTGTTCCATTGACAACTCAACATTTTGGGTTTTTCCTTGCTTATAGTCCTGGCCACAATGGTGGCAATGGAAAATAGAGCGTTGACCTCCCCGGCAGATACAATACAGTGATAAAAACCTGAACGAGGTCTTAACCCCTCACTACTAAATCCAAAATTGAATATTTGGGTTTAGATACACTTTAAAAAAATAACCATAACATATGCAAAACAAGGAACACATACCAAGGTTTATGCCTATTAGCCGCATAATTCTACACTATACCACAGAACCAAAATGTAATCTTAAAATAGATACTAATAAGCTATTCTGTAGTCTGAATTCAGTATCAGACCATGGATGTTTACTGAAGACAGCAGCAGGAACCTTTAGGATATTTTTGGAAAATCAGTCCCACATTTCTAGTCACTGACTTTGATAAGTAAACTATCCTGTTAGCATCAGGGCATGATAAAACACATTTCTTAATATCTTAATCTGTTAAGAACAGGATCAGTCTAGGAGCACATAACTCTCGGGCCTAAACTACTGAGGCAGTTTTAATGTCTTTCTATATACTGGTTAACCACTTGTTGAGAATTATCTCCTTCACAAAACAAGGACTTCAAACTGGTAGACATGAAGTGCTCATAAGAGGTTACATTGCTCAAGAGATAGGTATAAATATCACTTGTTAAGTTTATGTCTAATTGTAATTGAAAAGCAATGTTTTGCCAATATAGATCTTCAATATAGCTGAAGGACATCTTAAGCATTCTGCTATAATGTGCAGAGAAGACTACATTTCCTATCTTTTATGGCTTGAGCCTAGGGGAACAGACAGGTTGTGTCTGCTAGAGCTGCAAGCGAACTACTGTAAATGGAATAGAAAGTAAATGAAGACCTAACATTGTACAGTTGTCACCAGCTCAGGAGGTATGGAGATATCTTCCGATGGGAACAACTCTTTCAGTGACAACTGCCAAAGACAGCACTCATTGTGATTTAGAGGCCAGCTGGTAGAACCTCAGAATTCTGTGTGGGACTAGGCACCACACAGAACCGACACATCTGGAAGTGTCAGATGTAGAAGATTCTTGGGGTCGTTCTTAACAAGAGTAAAGACCAGAGTTTTCACTTGGTACACTGTTTGGGGAGGTCGATCTGGAGGAAGACCATTGGTCCCAATATCCACAGGAGTGTACCCCTATCAGCGCCTGAGTGATCTCACTGAGGGTTATGGTCAAGGCTTGCATTAGACCTTTCTAAAGATAGAGGGTCAACATTATCTGGTAAACACTCTTAATTGTTAGAGGTGGAGGTTTTTGCACAAGGAGGCTTCATGTTACCACTGGTGATAGATGTCTAATAATGAATTTTTAAAGAAGAATTTCTACTTATTCAGGTGGACTCATTACATTATATGTTCTTTTTGTTTTTGTCACTGTGATTAGCTGTCAGCTTAGCGCAGCTCTGATATAACACACTATCTTATATGGAACATTCAGAAATGTTGCTCATACCACAAAAGATAAAGGATTAGTTCACATTTACCAAAAAGCTGCCTAAACAGATAAGGAGTGGCCTATAGATAAAAAAAACTGTGCAGCTTTGACTAAAGTTTGATAATGCCCTGGTAAAGGTGTAGGCCGTTTATCTACTTCCTGAAGCCTGGTCGAGAAACTCCAATAGATGACATGAATCCAACCTGCCTTGTTGGTAGAATATTGCTAAGACACTCCCAGCCATTAATGCTCACCTTCACTATCACTATTTTGTGAAGGAACCCATCTCACTCAAACGGCCTTGGTGCCACATCAGTGAGATTTTTATTTTTATAGTTTTTTGCATATATCAATAAAGTTGTATTTTTGTTATTGATCTATTTCGTAGTGATTCTCCCATTGATTGCAGTCCTGGGACTGCTCTGGTCCCAATCCCCTTTCTTCTTTCACTAGATTATTACTCTGCTACTAGGGAGGTACCCTGTCATACAGACGTATCGGTTGATCAATCACTATTATCATAATTTTTGAAACTTTAAAACAAGTGGATTACAGTGGTTTTTATCCTTTTGTTACTATCACCTTCACTATCACAGGAGCGAGCTCTCAATCCCCCACACATATGTGGTCCACTATCTCCTCCATTGCAGCATTGCTGAGCTCAGAGCTACTGTGACGGGGGAGAGAGTGCATACAAAGGGGCATGAATTGACTGGGAGTGTCTTAGCAACATCCTAGCAACAAGGCAGAATGGGAGGATTCCATCTCCAAGAGTTTTTGGCCAGGATTTTGGCAGTACACAAATGGGCTACATCTATAGCAAGGGCATAATTCAACTATTTGGTTAGAGCTGCACAAGTTGGTTGTGTCTACAAGCGCACCTTACCTTCATGGGCAGGGTTTTTTTTTTAAAGGTGAACTAACACTTTAGTTTTAGTTTCCTTTGTAGTAGTGCACTTCCTGTGCCTTGAGCCATATAGCTGCAGTGTAAGATCTAAGGCACTGCTGCATTTGACTTAAGATTTACCAGTCTTACTAGGTTTGGAGTGAGAGTTGGTGATGCCACAATTGTGCTACACAGGAAGCTGTACATGAGAACCTGCAAACCAGCTTCACCCTATGTCTACTTCATTCAGTCTGAGTCTGGGCTTTCTCAACTGCTCTTGCCATCTTAAATATATTCATTCATCAGTCATTAGGTCAGTGTTTCTCAACTCCAGTCCTCATGGGCACCTCAACAGGTCATGTTTTAAGGCTTTCCATTAATTTGCACAGGTGATTTGATCAGTTTCACTGCCTTAGTAATTACCACAGCTGTTTCATCTGAGGGAAATTCTGAAAACATGACCTGTTGGGACGCCTTGAGGACTGGAGTTGAGAAACACTGCATTAGATCACCAGTAATCAGGGGTTAGCTCTGACAAGAGGAAGCAAAGCCCTGTCTCTACCAAGAGGACCACCTTCATACAGTGAGGTAGTGAAGAACAAGACATGATATGTCAGTAAATGGGAAAAGATAATCAGGAAGCTTAGAGTACTTTTACCTTCTGCTTTCTATTTTTGGGCACAGCTTGGTTAGTAGTGGTCCTCTTTAAAGCAGTAATAACCCCCCCAAAATTCACCAATTAGCCCATTTACTATGTGCAGTAATTGCCTTATTTTCTATCTACTCTGCTACATTTTTTTTGCAAATGTCCTCCACTCTTTCAAATGGGTGCAGTGCTTCCCCCAACTTTCAGTTGGGGTGCACATGCACAGTTACTCCCAGATGCACTGAACGGGACTACATGTGCCATGAGTATTTGTGTGTATGTATTATGTGCATACGTGTGGGAGTTTCATTGACTTCTGCGATTCTGTGATTCAAATCACTGACAGCAATAAATGTCCTTTAAAGTCTGATTGGGAAGAAAGGTTGGTGGAATGCATGTCCTCTTCAACAGAAGCCCTTGTTCTGTCTGTGCTTGTCTTCAAACAGAGTGGCTTGACATACATCGATAGTCCAAGGGGGGTAATAAGCACATTGCGATGTCTATGATGGGGGTCCATAGAGACCCCACTTGTGCATGTAGCCACCACAAAAACAAAGTCTGGCAAGGGAAGAAATCAGATGGATTCTGAGAAGAACAGAAGATGACAGCAGCAATATTAACCACTTGCCTACTGGGTAGTTTGAATGATAATTGTGCCGTCATGCAATGCTGTACCCATATGAAATTTTTATGATTTTTTTCCCCACTAATAGAGCTTTCTTTTGGTGTTATTTAATCACCACTGGGTTTTTTATTTTTTGCTAAACAAAAAAAGACCGAAAATTTTGAAAAAAATAAATAAAAATTTTCATAGTTTGTTACTGTCAGCATGAGGGAAAAAAAGCCGATAACCGACTTCTGTTTACATTGTGTGATCAGCTGTCATTGGCTGCCTGCTAATCACGTGGTAAAGAGCCACTGTGATTGGTTCTTTATCCCGATCTGTGGTCAGCTGTGCCTGAACGACTCGACGATTACAGAGCTTGCCGCCTGCATGCCTCACGGGGGGGGGGCGTGGGCAGCGCAAGCACGGGAAGATGTCCATGAACGCCAAGATGCCCATGAACGCCCTCCTGGCATTTTAAGCCCAGCCTGTAGCCATTTTTTGGCTATAGCGCAGACAGGAAGGTGTTGATGAGCATACTAGAATACAAATAAGTGTGGCTACCTGACAATAAACATATGCAAGAAAGGAAAGATAAACAACATCTTGTTCAAATTAGGTATAGGCCTCTCTTTACACACACAGGATGGGAAGCTACCTTTTTTATTGCATTATGATACTGCAAACCAAGTCTCATTTTCACCTTGGACAGCTGCCAGAGTTATAGCTCTTGATACATTCATTTCTCTAGAACAGGGGTCTCCAAACTTTCTAAGCAAAGGGCCAGTTTGGCCAGTGGGAGTGGAAATTTTTCTGGCATCGGTGGGAGCAAGCATCACATTTGCTATTACATTTTGTTATGTTACAGCCTTATTCCAAATGAAATCAAACAAATTTCGTTCACGTTGTCATTATGGGGAAGTGTATGTAGAATTTTGAGGAAAATAATGAATTTAATCTATTTTGGAATAAAGCTGTAACATAACAAAATGTGAAAAAAGTGAAGCACTGTGAATACTTTCCGGATGCACTGTACCAACATATTTTGTTATACAGGTTAGGCAGGATTGGTAGGATGAAGGGGGAGGGAACATTTTTTAGAAATAGATAGTGTAAGTCTTTTTGTTTACCTAAAGGATTAAAAAAACAAATGTGCTCCCAGCTGTTCTCCAGTTCATAAATTCCACTTACATTATTTCTCAGCTCAGTATTTCGGGAGATGTTTTATGGCTCTTTTTTCTGGGATTAAATATTGTAAGTTAGAGGAAATCTTCGAAAGTGAAGGGAATTTGTTTTGACAGTTGTCCTTATAACAAGGGCCTACATTGGAAGGGTTTAACCTTCTTTTTGTGGGGGGGACAACTCTACAATTTTGGATTTTTCCTTACTTTCTTTCTAGGAGACAATAATTGTCAGTACGAGTGGTGAATTTCCCCAGTGGGGTCCAATCTATACCTTCTCTATTCAAAACTGGAAAAAAAGGTTTTATGTGTAGATATACACTTTAATAATTTAGTCTTATTAATTCAACACACACCCTAATGAGAGTATGACATGTCTGATCTTACACTCTCTAAAGTCATTTATTTATTGTATTCTGTGCTACACTCCTTTCCTGCAAGCCAGCTTCACCTTTCTTCACACCTATGTGATGAGTCAAGGTGTAGATCAGGATACCATGAAGCCCGTCCCATGATGGAAAGGCAAGCTAAGGATTGTGAGTTCATGTGAGGAGAAAAAAAAACAACTTTACACCCATGTCATAATGAATGCAGAACCAGACCGGGAAGGCGGTTACACATCTCAGTGAGTGTAGCGAGAATTCTTTCTGCTTGGATACAACTATAAAGAGGTTTAATCATAGATTAATAAACTAAAGAGTTTTTTTTAAGTCTCATTTCCTCTTTGTTCTGTAGATTGCAGAAAAGCAACAGGAGGTCTTCTAAAGCCACTTACATAAAAAAACAAAAAAAAAAAAAAAACACCACCGAATATTTCTATTCATCTGTCTGGACCCCTCTGGATTAATTTTAAGAAACAAAAAAAGCAATAAGTACATTCCTGAAAAATATATTTTACATTAACATTTTGCCAGGTGAAGGCCAGCTCAAGAAGCAGATATTTAGTATTTCTACACAACATACAATGACCAGTCGAATCCGCACTAAACATAAAACAGTTTAAAACTACGTAACTTTACTGAAAGAGCTGATTTTCCACTTTTAATTACTCTAAAAGGAATGGCAGCACACAATTAAACATTATTTTATATACTACCTTCAGAGAGTGGCTTTAAATGTCACACCTGACAACCAAAAATGTTGCTTTAGCTTAAAGCGGAATTTCACCAAAAAGGGGAAGTTCCGCTTGTTTGCATCCTCCCCCGCCCACTTTTTGGGGGGGAGCGGGTACCTGGTTTTGACAGGTACCCTCTCCCAATTCTGGTCAGATGCGCCGTGGCAATCTGAGCCGGAAGATCGCCCTCTTCCTTCCCCTGCAGCCTTCTGGGACACATCACAGGTCCCAGAAGACTACAGGACCATTAACAAAGCACAGCGTGGCTCGTGTATGCACAGTAGGAAACCAGTTTCCCTTTGTTATGATGCCGACACCTGCACCCAAAGCCGATTGAAGAATCGGCTCTGGTGAAGACATTGCTGGATTCCTGGACAGGGTGCTTATATTAAAAGTTAGCAGCTACAGTATTTGTGGCTGCTGACTTTAGTTTTTGGGGGGGGGAGCCTGAAGATCCTTTTTAAAGGAGAGATAAAGCCAAAACTTTTTTTTTCTTTCCATTTTGTATAGCGTAAGGGATAGCAATAACCCCTGTCATCTTTTTTCTTTCTTTCTTTCTTTTTTACTATTTGTGACCCATTCAGGAAAGTTCCCTTCACTCTCTATCCCATAGGCACAACAGAAAGAGAGAGTAAATCCCTCCAAAGTGAGGGAATCCCTTGTTACCAACAGAACTAGTGTCCCCATTTGACGATTTCCCCTCTATTACGGTTCTGGCGACAACCAAAAAGGTGGGATTTTCTTTTACTTTTGTTAAGGAGGATAAATAGAGGAGGTGAATCTCCCTAACAGAGACACAGCCAACAATAAGTAACAAGTGTCCTAATCCCTCTCCACACTATCCAACACTAAAAAATCGAATTTCTTTCTTTTAGTTAAACCTTAACATGGACATTCCCCCAATGGGTGAACACAATGGGCATTGTTGCTCTCCTCCCCCATCCACAGTTCTTAGTTTGTTTACTTTTTTTTTTTTAAATGTGTACTCTGCATCCCCCCCCCGCCCCCGCCCAGCTGTCATTTCTTACTTCTAGGCAAGATTGATGTCTCCACCATACATATCACAACACATATCCCAAAATGCTTAATTTTCCATTCACAGCAGCCAGAGAATGGTGTGTCTGGCATGAGTCATCAGGGAGCTGAGCTGCTTAAACCAGGGATAGGTACCCAGTGGCATCAGGAACAAAAATGGCGCCATGGGACAATGCATATGGCAGTGGCACAGCCGATTACTGCAGGAAAACACTGTAGATCTGCTAGGGCAGGTGAATATGTAAATTGAGGACAACCCTGGATAACGGGCTATGGATTGGGGGGGGGGGGAGTAATGTTTTCCCTTTATTCATTTTTAGAGTGGGATGTTTGCTCAGACCTGAGGTCTTTAAATTTATGGTTTTCATTTGGAATGGACTCACTACATTGATCAACTTATAGGCAAAATTACAACAATAACAGGAAAACCAATTACCATCTTTTCTACTGGATTCTTTAATTCGGTTCAGCTCCATATTATCTCTTTCAAGCCGAGGTTGGTGTGGTCTGTTCTTCATTGTTGTTGGCCTCAGAGCTACCAATACAAATGTTAAACAATTAGCATTTCGTACTTTACTTGGTTATTGCTCTTACAAGTCCATATGACAACAGATTTAGATAGTAGGATTTGGTAAGGTTTAGTTAATGTGATTTCACCTTCACCACTATAATCCTATATAACTGTTTGCATTTGTAAACTGTGAGATTTCAAAATCCATATTTTTATTTATTCTTTATACAGTAAACCAATGGAAGATACAAAAATAGGATTTTTCATCATAGTTACCCGTAAAATCTTTTTCCTTGAGTACATCATGGGACACAGAGTCAGGCTAATATTCATTACCTACTGGGTTATACTCCATCTCCAGGTGAATGGACACTGGTAGACCAAAGGTCTTCAGACAGGAAGTGATCTCCTATATAACCCCTCCCACACAGGAAGCACTTCAGTTTTTTAGCAAGCACTGAATACTCAAAAAAAAGAGGGGAGGGATCTCTGCGTCTCATGATGTACTCAAAGAAAAGGATTTTACAGGTAAGTATGATGAATAAATCCGATTTTCTTTTTCATACATCATGGGACACAGAGTCGGGCTAATATTCATTATCTACTGGGACGTCCCAGAGCATTAGCCTTGAGGGGAGGTTGACACCCTGCCAAACAATAGCCATCAGAACTTATACGGCAGCCCATAGTACAAAAGCCGAATCTTCGGCTGCTCAAACATCCACTTGATAAAATTTTGTGAATGTATGCACTGAAGACCAGGTGGCAGCCTTAAAAATATGAGCCACAGATACCCGATGGCGAAAAGCCCAGGAGGTTCCTTCACCCCTGGTAGAATGAGCTCTCACCCCAAAGGGAGGAGCTTTGTGTTTCCGACCGTAGGCCTGAATGATCAATTGATGGACAAAATTGGCAATGGAAGCCTTGGAAGCTGCCTGCCCTTCTTGGGTACTTTTGGTAAAACAAAAAAGGAGTCTGATCCTCAGATCTCTGCAGATCTAGACAAATAAACCTTGACTGCCTGGACAACGTCCAAAGAGTGCAGTAGTCTCTCTTCTGCCGAATGAGGCTGAGAGAAAAAAGAAGGCAAAATAATGTCCTAATTTAAATGAAAGGCCGACACCACTTTTGGCAAAAAGGATGGAACAGGTCGTAATACGACCCTTCGTGGTCAAGGATCAAGTACAGTTCCCTGCACGAAAGGGCCGCCAACTCCGACACTCTTCTAGCCAAGGTGATAGCCATCAGGAAGGCTAGCTTGCGTGACAGCAAGTCTAATGGAATTACCTTGATAGGTTCAAATGGTTGTTTCTGTAACACAGACCGCACCAAGTTCAAGTCCCAAGGACACACAGGTGACCTAATGGGGGGGGAAGCAAGCCAGTTGCTCCCTGTATAAAGGTTCAGACCAGTGAATGGGAGGCTAAAGGCCTCTGGAAGAATACTGATAGTATAGAACTTGACCTCTGATGACATTCAAAGCCAATTTGTTTTCCACATCTGACTGTAGAAAAGAGAGAATTCTCCCAATCACGTATTTCTAAGGATGCCATTTTCTGGCTTCACACCAAGCAATATATGTCTTCCAGACCTTATGATAAATTTTCCTAGTGACAGCTTTTCTAGCATTTACTAGGGTAGACACTACTGATCCTGAGATGCCGCGGTCATTTAACACCCTGGCTTCATTAGCCATGCCATCAAATTTAGAGACTGTAAATGGGGTGGAATATAGGACCTTGAGACAGTAGATCGGGGCGACGTGCAAGCATCCATGTCCCGTCTATTGTCAGTCTCACAATCTCTGGTAATCAGGGCCATCTGGCACAGGCTTATGCCACCAGAATGACTGGAACCCCTTTTTTGCGAATCCTGGGCAACAAATGTGGAAGGAGAGGGATCGAAGGGAAAGCATAAACCAGGGAGTACTGTCTCCATGGAACTATCAGAGCATCTGCTCCGATTGCCAGAGGATCCCTTGTTTGGGACGCAAATTGCTGTAGCTTGTTGTTGAATCTGGATGCCAGTAGGTTGACCTCTGGCCATCCCCAACGCTGGCAAATTTCCTGGAACACCCCTGGGTGTAGGGACCATTCCGCCGGGCAGATCTGCTGGCGGCTGAGATAACCTGCCTTCCAGTTCTCTACTCCTGGGATATGGACTGCCAATATAAAATCGGCACATGTCCCTCTGCCCAGGCTAGTATGTGGTTCACCTCCTTCAGAGCCGAAAGACTCCTAGTACCGCCTTGGTGGTTTATATAGTTTATGTAATGCAGTGGCATTGTCAGACTGAATCCTGATAGGGCAGTCCTGAAGTTCCACTGTCCAGGACCGTAGGGCCAGACATACTGCCCATAAGTCCAGGACATTGATGGGCAGGATCTGTTCTGTCCCTGACCCTTTTCCCTGAGCTGTGAAACCTTCTAGGGTCACTCAGCAGCCTGAGACTGGTATCTGTAGTCAGTATGTGATAAATAAATAAATGCAACGCTAAGTGTCATTAACCATGCGTTTTTCTGTGGTTAAACAAACGTATAATCAAACATGACGTGTCACGTGACCCACAGTGGTCATGTGTCCTGTGAGATGACAGGTACCTGATGCCGGTCTTTGATTGGCTGAGAGAAAGCTTGGGGAGTGCTTTACACAGATGGTCTGTGTTATGGTAGACACGGTTGCCTGTCTCTGATTGGCCGAGTAGCGGCCATGAGACAAGAGTCACACAGCTGACTACTATTAGATGTATTATTATGGCTAGGGATGAGCTTCGTGTTCGAGTCGAACCCATGTTCGACTCGAACATCGGCTGTTCGACCGTCCGTCGAATTGCGAACGATATGGGCCGTTCGCGCCAAATTCGTGTGGCGCGTCACGGCCCATAATTCACTGCGGCATCGCAGTGCATTGCTGGCTGATGATTGGCCAAGCATGCACTATGACCCGCATGCTTGGCCAATCACAGCGCCGTCAGTAGAGAGAGCTGTAATTGGCCAAAGCCAGGGTGGCTTTGGCCAATTATGGCTCAGGGGATTTAGTACACACCCCACACTATATAAGGCCGCCTGCACGGCGGCCCTGTGTAGTGTGTGTTCCGGTGTGCTGAGAGATAGAGAGAGAGAGAGACAGTGTCATTTGATTTGAGTTAGATAGATTAGGCAGAACAGTCAGTCAGTTAGCTGCACTTACAGTGTATTGTGTATATATATGCATCCCAGGTGTTGCATATATATATATACACTGTATTCAGTTTAGCTAGATCCGTTCCTGTTATCTTCTATCTAGACTATTTACATTTAGTGCAGTGTGTCCTGCTCACAGTGTTCAGCTAGATCCGTTCCTGCTATTTACATTCAGTGCAGTGCGTCCTGCTCACAGTGTTCAGCTAGATCCGTTCCTGCTATTTACATTCAGTGCAGTGCGTCCTGCTCACAGTGTTCAGCTAGATCCGTTCCTGGTATTTACATTTAGTGCAGTGCGTCCTGCTCACAGTGTTCAGCTAGATCCGTTCCTGCTATTTACATTCAGTGCAGTGCGTCCTGCTCACAGTGTTCAGCTAGATCCGTTCCTGCTATTTACATTCAGTGCAGTGCGTCCTGCTCACAGTGTTCAGCTAGATCCGTTCCTGGTATTTACATTTAGTGAAGTGCGTCCTGCTCACAGTGTTCAGCTACATCCGTTCCTGCTATTTACATTCAGTGCAGTGCGTCCTGCTCACAGTGTTCAGCTAGATCCGTTCCTGCTATTTACATTCAGTGCAGTGCGTCCTGCTCACAGTGTTCAGCTACATCCGTTCCTGCTGTTTACATTCAGTGCAGTGCGTCCTGCTCACAGTGTTCAGCTAGATCCGTTCCTGCTATTTACATTCAGTGCAGTGCGTCCTGCTCACAGTGTTCAGCTAGATCCGTTCCTGCTATTTACATTCAGTGCAGTGCGTCCTGCTCACAGTGTTCAGCTAGATCCGTTCCTGGTATTTACATTTAGTGCAGTGCGTCCTGCTCACAGTGTTCAGCTAGATCCGTTCCTGCTATTTACATTCAGTGCAGTGCGTCCTGCTCACAGTGTTCAGCTAGATCCGTTCCTGCTATATACATTTAGTGCAGTACGTCCTGCTCACAGTGTTCAGCTAGATCCGTTCCTGTTATCTTCCTACTGACAGGCAGGCTTGTCTGGTTACAGTATATAAAGCTACCTGAAGAAAATTACAGGTGTTCTTTTTGATCCTATTAGTACCACGGTCAGGCAGCTAGACTATTTACATTTAGTACAGTGTGTCCTGCTCACAGTGTTCAGCTAGATCCGTTCCTGTTATCTTCCTACTGACAGGCAGGCTTGTCTGGTTACAGTATATAAAGCTACCTTAAGAAAATTACAGGTGTTCTTTTTGATCCTATTAGTACCACGGTCAGGCAGCTAGACTATTTACATTTAGTACAGTGTGTCCTGCTCACAGTGTTCAGCTAGATCCGTTCCTGTTATCTTCCTACTGACAGGCAGGCTTGTCTGGTTACAGTATATAAAGCTACCTTAAGAAAATTACAGGTGTTCTTTTTGATCCTATTAGTACCACGGTCAGGCAGCTAGACTATTTACATTTAGTACAGTGTGTCCTGCTCACAGTGTTCAGCTAGATCCGTTCCTGTTATCTTCCTACTGACAGGCAGGCTTGTCTGGTTACAGTATATAAAGCTACCTTAAGAAAATTACAGGTGTTCTTTTTGATCCTATTAGTACCACGGTCAGGCAGCTAGACTATTTACATTCAGTGCAGTGCGTCCTGCTCACAGTGTTCAGCTAGATCCGTTCCTGGTATTTACATTCAGTGCAGTGCGTCCTGCTCACAGTGTTCAGCTAGATCCGTTCCTGGTATTTACATTTAGTGCAGTGCGTCCTGCTCACAGTGTTCAGCTAGATCCGTTCCTGCTATTTACATTCAGTGCAGTGCGTCCTGCTCACAGTGTTCAGCTAGATCCGTTCCTGGTATTTACATTTAGTGCAGTGCGTCCTGCTCACAGTGTTCAGCTAGATCCGTTCCTGCTATTTACATTCAGTGCAGTGCGTCCTGCTCACAGTGTTCAGCTAGATCCGTTCCTGGTATTTACATTTAGTGCAGTGCGTCCTGCTCACAGTGTTCAGCTAGATCCGTTCCTGCTATTTACATTCAGTGCAGTGCGTCCTGCTCACAGTGTTCAGCTAGATCCGTTCCTGGTATTTACATTTAGTGCAGTGCGTCCTGCTCACAGTGTTCAGCTACATCCGTTCCTGCTATTTACATTCAGTGCAGTGCGTCCTGCTCACAGTGTTCAGCTAGATCCGTTCCTGCTATTTACATTCAGTGCAGTGCGTCCTGCTCACAGTGTTCAGCTACATCCGTTCCTGCTGTTTACATTCAGTGCAGTGCGTCCTGCTCACAGTGTTCAGCTAGATCCGTTCCTGCTATTTACATTCAGTGCAGTGCGTCCTGCTCACAGTGTTCAGCTAGATCCGTTCCTGCTATTTACATTCAGTGCAGTGCGTCCTGCTCACAGTGTTCAGCTAGATCCGTTCCTGCTATTTACATTCAGTGCAGTGCGTCCTGCTCACAGTGTTCAGCTAGATCCGTTCCTGCTATATACATTTAGTGCAGTACGTCCTGCTCACAGTGTTCAGCTAGATCCGTTCCTGTTATCTTCCTACTGACAGGCAGGCTTGTCTGGTTACAGTATATAAAGCTACCTGAAGAAAATTACAGGTGTTCTTTTTGATCCTATTAGTACCACGGTCAGGCAGCTAGACTATTTACATTTAGTACAGTGCGTCCTGCTCACAGTGTTCAGCTAGATCCGTTCCTGGTATTTACATTCAGTGCAGTGCGTCCTGCTCACAGTGTTCAGCTAGATCCGTTCCTGGTATTTACATTTAGTGCAGTGCGTCCTGCTCACAGTGTTCAGCTAGATCCGTTCCTGCTATTTACATTCAGTGCAGTGCGTCCTGCTCACAGTGTTCAGCTAGATCCGTTCTTGGTATTTACATTTAGTGCAGTGCGTCCTGCTCACAGTGTTCAGCTAGATCCGTTCCTGCTATTTACATTCAGTGCTGTGCGTCCTGCTCACAGTGTTCAGCTAGATCCGTTCCTGGTATTTACATTTAGTGCAGTGCGTCCTGCTCACAGTGTTCAGCTAGATCCGTTCCTGCTATTTACATTCAGTGCAGTGCGTCCTGCTCACAGTGTTCAGCTAGATCCGTTCCTGGTATTTACATTTAGTGCAGTGCGTCCTGCTCACAGTGTTCAGCTACATCCGTTCCTGCTATTTACATTCAGTGCAGTGCGTCCTGCTCACAGTGTTCAGCTAGATCCGTTCCTGCTATTTACATTCAGTGCAGTGCGTCCTGCTCACAGTGTTCAGCTACATCCGTTCCTGCTGTTTACATTCAGTGCAGTGCGTCCTGCTCACAGTGTTCAGCTAGATCCGTTCCTGCTATTTACATTCAGTGCAGTGCGTCCTGCTCACAGTGTTCAGCTAGATCCGTTCCTGCTATTTACATTCAGTGCAGTGCGTCCTGCTCACAGTGTTCAGCTAGATCCGTTCCTGCTATTTACATTCAGTGCAGTGCGTCCTGCTCACAGTGTTCAGCTAGATCCGTTCCTGCTATATACATTTAGTGCAGTACGTCCTGCTCACAGTGTTCAGCTAGATCCGTTCCTGTTATCTTCCTACTGACAGGCAGGCTTGTCTGGTTACAGTATATAAAGCTACCTGAAGAAAATTACAGGTGTTCTTTTTGATCCTATTAGTACCACGGTCAGGCAGCTAGACTATTTACATTTAGTACAGTGTGTCCTGCTCACAGTGTTCAGCTAGATCCGTTCCTGTTATCTTCCTACTGACAGGCAGGCTTGTCTGGTTACAGTATATAAAGCTACCTTAAGAAAATTACAGGTGTTCTTTTTGATCCTATTAGTACCACGGTCAGGCAGCTAGACTATTTACATTCAGTGCAGTGCGTCCTGCTCACAGTGTTCAGCTAGATCCGTTCTTGCTATTTACATTCAGTGCAGTGCGTCCTGCTCACAGTGTTCAGCTAGATCCGTTCCTGGTATTTACATTTAGTGCAGTGCGTCCTGCTCACAGTGTTCAGCTAGATCCGTTCCTGCTATATACATTTAGTGCAGTACGTCCTGCTCACAGTGTTCAGCTAGATCCGTTCCTGTTATCTTCCTACTGACAGGCAGGCTTGTCTGGTTACAGTATATAAAGCTACCTGAAGAAAATTACAGGTGTTCTATCCCAGCTTAGTGCAGCTACAGGCCATTAGTATGTCTGGAAGGCCAAGAAGGAGAGGCAGACAGTCACAAGCCAATAAGAGAGGGCAAGCAGGCTCTGTGTCTAGTGCTGGTCGTGGAGACGGTGCATCCTCATCAGCACGTGGCCATGGGACACGCTTGGCCTTTTTTTCGGCAGCTGGCCGTGTTGAGCCGCAACATGCGGAAGACTTGGTCGAGTGGATGACCAAGCCGTCCTCATCCTCCTCATCCTCTCTCACCCATGCCCAGGGTGCTTTGTCTGGCAAAGCAGCGGCCTCTTCCCTCAGCTCAATGTCATCAGTGACTCCTTCCCTAGCTCCACCATGTCCTCATGAGGATTCCCTCGAACTGTTTGACCACAGTGTTGGGTACATGCTCCAGGAGGATGCCCAGCGTTTGGAAGGCTCTGATGATGATACTGAGCTCAATGAAGGCAGTAACATGAGCACGGACAGAGGGGGTGCCCAAGAAGGACAGCAATCTGGCAGTCATGCTCCCCCTGCTGCAGCATACTGCCAGGTTTGCTCCAGTGATGAGGAGGGAGGGGATGATGAGGTCACTGACTCAACGTGGGTGCCTGATAGGAGAGAGGAGGAGGAGGAGGAGGAGGAGGAGGTGGCACATCACCAACTAGGCAGGATGCCCTCCAGGGGCCAGCCTAAGGGCAGCACATTGACTGCATCACACCCCAAAGCTCCACATGTGCAGGGCGCTGCAGTCTCTGCGCGTTATTCAAAAAGTTCTTTGGTGTGGGCCTTTTTTGAGACGAGTGCATCAGATCGCACCGCTGCTATTTGCAAAATATGTCTCAAGCGTATCTCGCGTGGCCAAAACATCTCCCGCTTGGGTACCACATGCTTGACCAGACATATGTTGACCTGCCATGCAGTTCGTTGGCAAGCGTATCTAAAAGACCCACACCAAAGAACAAAGACGATCTCTCCTTGCTCCTCATCAGCTGAGATTTCCAACCCCACTAGACCTTCAGTCCTCTCTGCGACCTGCAGTGAGAGGAATGAAGGTGTAGAATTAGGTGTGTCACAGCCAAGTACTTGTGGGCAATCTGCTTTTGGTACACCGACGTCAGATTGTACCAGGCAAATTTCCCTGCCCCAGCTGCTGCACCGCCGAAAGAAGTTTGCTCCCAGCCATCCACATGCCCAGCGGTTGAATGCTAGCTTGGCAAAATTGCTAGCACTTCAACTGCTGCCTTTTCAGTTGGTAGACTCTGCCCCCTTCCGTGAGTTTGTGGAATGTGCGGTTCCTCAGTGGCAGGTACCCAAACGCCACTTTTTCTCACGGAAGGCGATTCCGGCTCTCTACCGGCATGTGGAAGGCAATGTCCATGCCTCGCTGGACAGGGCGGTCAGCGGTAAGGTGCATATTACCGCTGACTCATGGTCCAGCAGGCATGGACAGGGACGTTACTTAAGTTTCACGGCGCATTGGGTGACTCTGCTGGCAGCTGGGAAGGATGCAGGACAAGGTGCAGTAGTGTTGGAGGTTGTTCCGCCACCACGCCTCCAAAATGCTGATTGTGACACACCTCTCTCCTCCACCCCCTCCTCTTCTTCTTCCTCCATGGCCTCTTCCTCGGAACCAGCGGTGCTCCGTAGGCGTTCAAGGGGCTACGCAAGTACGCAGGCCAAAAGATGCCATGCGGTGCTTGAGCTGGTGTGCTTGGGGGACAGGAGCCACACTGGGGCAGAGGTTCTGTCAGCTCTGCAGGGGCAGGTTCAGAGGTGGTTGACGCCACGCCAACTTAAGGCAGGAATGGTGGTTTGCGACAATGGCACCAACCTCCTCTCTGCCCTCCGACAGGGACAACTGACCCATGTGCCCTGTTTGGCTCACGTCCTTAACTTGGTGGTGCAGCGGTTCTTGGGCAGGTACCCGGGCTTACAGGATGTCCTGAGGCAGGCCAGGAAAGTCTCTGTGCATTTCCGCCGGTCATATAATGCCAGTGCTCGGCTGACGGACCTCCAAAAGGAGTTTAACCTGCCCAAGAACCGCCTAATCTGTGACATGCCCACCAGGTGGAACTCGACGTTGGCCATGCTGCAGCGGCTGCACACGCAGCAGAGGGCCATCAATGAGTACCTGTGCGACTATGGCACCAGGACAGGGTCAGGGGACCTTGGTTTTTTTTCCCCACGCCAGTGGGCCATGATCAGGGATGCATGCACTGTCCTGTCACCATTCGAGGAGGCCACGAGGATGGTGAGCACTGACAGTGCATGCATCAGTGACACTGTCCCCCTTGTCCACCTGTTGGAGCACACGCTGCGTGGAATAATGGACAGGGCACTTGAGGCAGAACAGAGGCAGGAAGAGGAGGACTTCCTTAGCTCTCAAGGCCCCCTTTATCCAGACAGTGTTCCTGCGTGCCCGCCGATCACACAGGAAGAGGACGAGGAGGAGGAGGAGGAGGAGGAGGAAGATTGTGTCAGTATGGAGGTGGAGCCTGGCACTCAGCATCAGCAGTCTTTAAGGGATCAGTCCCAAGGAACACATGGACTTGTACGTGGCTGGGAGGAGGTGGCTGCGGACGTTGTTGTCCTTAGTGACCCAGAGGACTCCGGACCGAATGCCTCAGCAAACCTACGCTGCATGGCCTCCCTGATCCTGCAAAGCCTGCGTAAGGATCCTCGTATTCGTGGTATCAAGGAGAAGGACCAATACTGGCTGGCAACCCTCCTTGATCCACGTTACAAGGGTAAGGTTGCGGACCTTATCTTGCCATCGCAGAGGGAGCAGAGGATGAAACATCTTCGGGAGGCCTTGCAGAAAGGTCTGTGCAACGCGTTCCCAGAGACTGGGAGGTTACAAACTCCTGTTTCTGGACAACGTGTTGCTGAGGCTTCGGTCAGTCAAAGAAGGAGCGGTGGAGAAGGTGGCCGTCTGACCGATGCGTTCAGACAATTTTTTGGTCCGCAGCCCCAAGGTATGATCGGTTCCAGCAACCATCGCCAGCGTCTGTTTTACATGGTGCAGGAATACCTAGGGGCAAGATCAGACTTGGACACCTTTCCCACCGAAAATCCTCTGGGTTACTGGGTCTTGAGGATGGATCACTGGCCAGAGCTTGCACAGTATGCAATTGAGCTACTGGCCTGTCCTGCATCCAGCGTTCTTTCGGAACGCACATTCAGTGCTGCTGGAGGCGTGGTAACCGATCACAGGGTGCGTCTGTCCACCGACTCGGTCGATCGGCTGACCTTCATAAAAATGAATCAGTCTTGGATCACCACCAGCTACCAAGCACCTGATGCAGATGTAACCGAATAATTTTTTTTGAAATCTCAGATCCCTTCAAAGACTGCCTATGCTGATGCTGAGTGACTATCCCTGAGTAATTATCCTCTTCCTCCTCAATCATCACGCTGATAGCTTGTAAGAACATTTTTGGTTCTGGGCGCCACCACCAGTGCCTAAGGCACAATTTTTCAGCCCCTGTTTAACAGGGGCGTGTAATTACAATTTTTGATGTAATACTTTGCAGCAGGGCTCGTTCCTGCATTCCAACTAGAGTGTCTGTGAGGGGTTGCAGTGTTGTGGCACCAGCACCAGTGCCTAAGACCCAATTTTTCAGCCCCTGTCTAACAGGGGCGTGTAATTACAATTTTTGATGCAATACTTTGCAGCAGGGCTTGTTCCTGCGTTTCAACTAGAGTGTCTGTGAGGGGTTGCAGTGTTGTGGCACCAGCACCAGTGCCTAAGACCCAATTTTTCTGCCCCTGTCTAACAGGGGCGTGTAATTACAATTTTTGATGCAATACTTTGCAGCAGGGCTCGTTCCTGCGTTCCAACTAGAGTGTCTGTGAGGGGTTGCAGTGTTGTGGCACCAGCACCAGTGCCTAAGGCCTAATTTTTCAGCTCCTGTTCAACAGGGGCATGTAATTACAATTCTTGATCTAATATTTCACAGCAGGGCCCTGTGAGGGCTTACAGTGTTTTGGCCACAGCAACACCTAAGGCCCAAATTTCTGCTGAGTATATAGGGCAGGACCCTACTTTCAAACATCTAACTTACAAACGACTCCTACTTGCAAACGGAAGGAGACAACAGGAAGTGAGATGAAATCTACCCCTAAGGAAGGGAAATTCTCTCCTGTAAGAGTTAATATGGGAAAACAATTTCTCCTTTCCACTGATGCTTTCCAATCCTTGTTCCACAAAAAAACCCAAATTTTCCAAAAACATTTTTCATTGGGACAAAAAAGTGAGGTGAAATCTTCTGAAGAGGAGGAAAGACGCAAAACAAATGTCACAGGGGTGATAACCCTTCCCTATGTTTTCCAAAAAGCTTAGAAAAGATTTTTTGGCTGGAGCTAAACACATTAAAAATGTTCAAAATTACAAACAGATTCTACTTAACAACAAACCTACAGTCCCTGTCTTGTTTGCACCGCCTGAATACTGCTGTTCAGAGTATATAGGGACCTTTCCTTATTTTAATTTGGGTGCGGGGTTCCCCTTAATATCCATACAAGACCCAAAGGGCCTGGTAATGGACTGGGGGGTACCCATGCCGTTTGTCTCACTGATTTTCATCCATATTGCCATGACCCGACATGACATTAAACCCGCAAGCAGTTTTAAATGAGATTTTTTCCTTTAAAAATGACATTTGGTGCAGGGACTGTTCTAAACATGGGAAACACGCGTCACTTTACAGGCATACTATAGACACCCCCCAGGTACGATATTTAAAGGAATATTTCACTTTTTTTTTTTTACTTTAAGCATCATTAAAATCACTGCTCCCGAAAAAACGGCCGTTTTTAAAAGTTTTTTTTGCATTGATACATGTCCCCTGGGGTAGGACCCGGGTCCCCAAACCCTTTTTAGGACAATACCATGCAAATTAGCCTTTAAAATGAGCACTTTTGATTTCGAACGTTCGAGTCCCATAGACGTCAATGGGGTTCTAACGTTCGTGCGAACTTGCGGTCCGTTCGCGGGTTCTGGTGCGAACCGAACCGGGGGGTGTTCGGCTCATCCCTAATTATGGCTATATGTACAGCATGGTTTCAGATATCCAGCTATATGCCCCTGTAGATGTCGTCCGAAACATGTCGGGTTGCTGACTGCTGTTACTCTGTTACCACGCTAATTTCCAATCCTATTTTTATTCAACTTGTGATCACTTGTTCAACTTTTTTATCTGATGCTTGTGAAACGTCTGCTGTACCGCTGATGATTTCAAATAAACCTGCTTTTATCGGTTAATGCACCATGTGGAGATTCCCTTTTTTTTCCCCATGTGGATGACATTGTGACGTGGTGAGAACTACATCCTTTCGGCCACCAGCGTATTGGGAGAGGTGAATCCATCCATCCGATGACCTACAGTCTACCTTGTCTCTGAAGTCGCTGTGTATGCAATTTCCGGTACTGTCCATTGGCACGCCTCACCGAGTTTCCAGTGAACACCCATAGGATCATCTGGATCCACAAGCCCTTATGACACCCCGCCGTACGGTGAGAGTGTCCATCCCTTCTGGTAAGCGCATCCACCTTACTATTTCTATATGAAATCTGTATGCAGGAAGATTGCCCACCAGATGTAACAGTCACTACCAGGCCCGGATTTACTCCCTTTGCCGCCCCAAGGCCGGGTCCTTCAATGCCGCCCCCCCCCCCACACACACACACACACACCACCATTCTCGTCCTTTATCGATGACTGCTACAATAGATCAATTAAAAACATATCTCCACACGAGAACACTGAAAACAACTGGCTTTAATTGTACTTCAGGGTAAGCGCGCGGGGTAACAATTTTTCGCGGGCAATTTTTCAGGGCAATTGCTGGTGTTAGTGCCTCAATCATCCCCGGCACCATGGTTGTTATGGTGTCAGGATGATTGAAACACATTATTTCTATCATTACATTGTAATGTAAAATGAAATAGTTCAACTCACCATAATGCAGAATCATTGGGAACCCTGAGCGTGTCACTTGCCACCATCGCTTGTCACTTGCCACTATGCCTGCCACCAGATGGAGATGTCACCTGCCACACTGCCTGGCTGCCACCAGATGGGGATGTCACTTGCCACGCTGCCACCAGATGGGGATGTCACTTGCCACGCTGCCACCAGATGGAGATGTCACTTGTCACGCTGCCACCAGATGGAGATGTCACTTGTCACGCTGCCACCAGATGGAGATGTCACTTGCCACGCTGCCACCAGATGTTGATGTCACTTGCCACGCTGCCACCAGATGGAGATGTCACTTGCCACGCTGCCACCAGATGGAGATGTCACTTGCCACGCTGCCTGGCTGCCACCAGATGGAGATGTCACTTGCCACGCTGCCACCAGATGGAGATGTCACTTGCCACGCTGCCACCAGATGGAGATGTCACTTGCCACACTGCCTGGCTGCCACCAGATGGGGATGTCACTTGCCATGCTGCCACCAGATGGGGATGTCACTTGCCACGCTGCCACCAGATGGGGATGTCACTTGCCACGCTGCCACCAGATGGAGACGTCACTTGCCACGCTGCCACCAGATGGAGACGTCACTTGCCACGCTGCCACAAGATGGAGATGTCACTTGCCATGCTGCCACCAGATGGAGACGTCACTTGCCACGCTGCCACCAGATGTTGATGTCACTTGCCACGCTGCCACCAGATGTTGATGTCACTTGCCACGCTGCCACCAGATGTTGATGTCACTTGCCACGCTGCCACCAGATGGGGGGCGGCCACGAAGTCGCCGCAGGAGCGGCGCCGCCCCTGCACCACTGCCGCCCCGAGGCCTGGCCTCGGTGGCCTTATGGCAAATCCGGCCCTGCCACGCTGCCACCAGATGTTGATGTCACTTGCCACGCTGCCACCAGATGGAGATGTCACTTGCCACGCTGCCACCAGATGGAGATGTCACTTGCCACGCTGCCTGGCTGCCACCAGATGGAGATGTCACTTGCCACGCTGCCACCAGATGGAGATGTCACTTGCCACACTGCCTGGCTGCCACCAGATGGAGATGTCACTTGCCACGCTGCCACCAGATGGAGATGTCACTTGCCACACTGCCTGGCTGCCACCAGATGGGGATGTCACTTGCAATGCTGCCACCAGATGGGGATGTCACTTGCCACGCTGCCACCAGATGGGGATGTCACTTGCCACGCTGCCACCAGATGGAGACGTCACTTGCCACACTGCCACAAGATGGAGATGTCACTTGCCATGCTGCCACCAGATGGAGACGTCACTTGCCACGCTGCCACCAGATGTTGATGTCACTTGCCACGCTGCCACCAGATGTTGATGTCACTTGCCACGCTGCCACCAGATGTTGATGTCACTTGCCACGCTGCCTGCCACCAGATGGGGATGTCACTTGCCATGCTGCCACCAGATGGAGACGTCACTTGCCACGCTGCCACCAGATGGGGATGTCACTTGCCACGCTGCCACCAGATGTTGATGTCACTTGCCACGCTGCCACCAGATGGGGATGTCACTTGCCACGCTGCCACCAGATGGGGATGTCACTTGCCACGCTGCCACCAGATGGGGATGTCACTTGCCACGCTGCCACCAGATGTTGATGTCACTTGCCATGCTGCCTGTCTGCCACCAGATGAAGGAGGGCGGAACAGCGGTGCTGGTAATGAGAGATGTCATCTCTCTCCCCCCGCCGCCGCACCGCTGTCATTACTTCTTAATCTTTTAAAAAATGGCGCCGGGCGGCGAAATCACGCTACTGCGCATGCGCCCGGCCGAGCGCATACGAGTTTTCCCGAGCCCGGCCGCTTCAGAACTGCGCATGCGCAGTAGTGGGCGGCTCGCGGCCATCTTTTCTAAGGGCACCGGTGCCCTTAATCATCTTTAACGAGCAGCCCGAAAGGGGGGGGGGCGGCCGCGAAGTCGCCGCAGGAGCGGCGCCGCCCCTGCACCACTGCCGCCCCGAGGCCTGGCCTCGGTGGCCTTATGGCAAATCCGGCCCTGGTCACTACGGGATCTCATCAGTGCCACAGTTTGCACAGCGTTGTCGCTAGAGTTTTTTATGTATGGACTTTATTCCTTTATATACCACTATACACTGCTGTGATGTAGGGTGATATATATTATTCTAATTAGATGATTCATGTGTGTAGACACTGCACTTATAATTTGTTGTTTATTTTTCACTTATATTTTTTGAATCATCATCGCATTTTCTCGGATGAATATCCTTATTACCTATGAAAGGTGATATGTTTGATTATATGTTTGTATAATCACTGAAAACGCATGTTTGATTATACGTTTGTTTAACCACAGAAAAACGCATGGTTAATGACACTTAGCGCTGCATTTATTTATCACATTTTGTATACGGTTATTATACTGGCGATGCTGGCTGCTGATTTACACTTTTAAAGAGAAAAAAAAATTTAGTAGCGCAACAATACTTTTCTCTCTTTCTTGTTTACACCTGTAGTCAGTACTCTCCAAGTTACCGGGACAAAGGATTTTCCCTTTCGCAGGTTCTGATCCTGCAACCACCAGTTTAGGCTTAAGCGTGCCCGAGGAGATAAGCACATTGGATAATTCAGGGCTTTTCCTCTTCTGATCCAGGCCAAAAAGATGTCTTGTTGTAAAGGCCTGGAATGGAACTGGGCATAGGGCACTGCCCCAAAGGAGGATACCATCCTCCCTAGAAGACTCATACAGAGCCGAATGGAGGGTTGTCTGGTGCCCCTTATCCGATGCACCTGAACCTTCAGGGCACAGGTCCTTACAGGTGGCAAGAATACTCTTGCTTGAACCGTATCTAGGATCAGACCTAAATACTTTAGACTTTGACCTGGTTTCAAGGCTGACTTTTCGTTATTTATGATCCAGCCTAAGCTTTTCAAATACCACACTGTGCAAAACGTGGGAACCTTTGATGAGGCTGAAAGATAGGTATGTGTAAATACACGTCTTTTATATCAATGGAGGCTAGAAAGCCTACCCTCTGGAGTGAGGCTACTACTGAGTGGACAGACCCCATCCGAAAGGACTGTATCAGTAGGTACTTGTTCAGGGATCTTAGGTCCAAAATGGACCTTGTGTCCCCGTATGGTTTCTGAACCGTAAACAGGTTTGAGTAAAACTCTGTGCTCCTTTCGGATACCAGAACCTCTACAATCACACCTTGATGCACTAGATGATGTAGTGCCTGAAGCAATAGGTTTCTTTTTGGAGGATCCGAGGGAAAGCTAGAGCTTAAAAACTCCAGCCTGTAACCGCGAGATATAAATTGAGGCGACTCACTTGTCCTGAATTATTGTTCTCCAAATGTCCGCAAAGTGCAGCAGCCTTCCCCCCAATCGATGGAGTGGGGACGTCCCCTCAAAAGGAGGGCTTGGTGCTGGGTTTAGAAGACTCTAGGACCCAGGGCTTCTTCTGGCCCTGGACCTGCGGCTTGCCCCTGGCCCTAGCGCCCTGTTGGCGGCGGAACCGCCTTGATGATGAGACATTGGAGGAAGCAGTCCCTGAGGTTTTAAATGAGGGACGTCTGGTGCTTTTTTTAACAGGAAGTAGAGAACTCTTCCCTCCGGAAATCTTTTAGATATTTTTGTCCAAATGATCGCCAAATAAACGTTCCCCATGAAAAGGAAAACCTGCCAATAACTTTTTACAAGGAAGCTCGGCTGACCTGTTCTTACCCCACAAGAGTCTGCACATATGTACAGATGAGAGAGCCAAAATGAGAAACCTGCTGTATTTCATTACGGCGCCAATAGCAAAACACAGAGCTCGAGAAATGTCTGTCTTACTTTCAGGCAGATCATCCCCCTGGTTAGGCCTATCAGGCTGTTTGACCTGATCCTTTACAGACTGGCAAATACCAATTGCTGCAACAGCTGACTGAATAGCTGAACTGGCCAAAGAAAAGGAAGCCTTTAATAATGACGCCAATTTCTTGTCAACAGGGTCTTTCAAGCCCTGTGCGTTATGTACCAGACAAGTTAAGTTAAGTAAGGGCTCAGGGATCCCAACGAGGACCAGGGGGGCTCAGTCACCTCTACAAGAGGCAACTTAAAGGCAGAAAGAACCATTACGGTCACAGTCAGGATCAAAAACTTCTGTGACTGAGAGGCAGACATCAACTGGATATCTTCTTGTCAAGATTGCTTGGTAGCAGACTCATCTGCCGGGCCCTCCACAGAGTCCTGAGCTTTAAGCTCTTCCCCATCCTCAACCCATTCCTGCTCCAGACTAGGAGGCTCCAGGGAGGGAGATCTGTTAGGCTTCCTGCTACCCTACGGGATGGAGGCAATCATGCCAGCAATCCTGTGCTCTAACCCGGCTGGGGCCGAGGACAGTTCATCCTGTGTGATAAAGGGTGAAGCAGCAGCGTTGACTGTAGGCACAATACCAGAGAGGCGCAGCGGCTCAGATTTCCCAGAAGCCTCTAGTCTTTCAGGGGATACAACACTAGGGATACGACTAGTTGATCAGGAACTACTGACGACATTGGTGTGCCCTTCGCTGTAGTGTTAGTCCCGCTCCTCTTTTTTCGGAGACATTTACTAGCCACAAAAAGAAAGTACTTGGGTGTAGTATTAAAACACCTCAGAAGGGCCACCCTTTAATAGGGCTCCCCAAGCCCTTATGTAACAATCCTGCTAAGCACCTTTAGCCTGCCAAGCAACACTTGGTGACTCACATGACCCGGGTAAGAAAAAAATGAACCGTTGCAAGTGTCCATTCAGAGCCTGCTCTGTGTCCCACAGCTGCCTTCTGGAAGCAGCGCATGCTTGGCCTATATAGCATAAATAAGCTGGGTGTGCGCCGGAACGTCCTGTGTGTGCATGTGGACGCACATGCATGGTCCCGGCGAACGGGCATGGCTGTATTCGGATGACGCTCAGATAAAAGTCTACTGCACATGCACGGCAAAGCCGCGTGTGCCATGGCCACCAAATAAACTGCTAACTGAGCATAGCGGCACTCTTGCAAACACACGTGCGCCCTGGTGAACCAAGTGCACCATCACACAGGTAAAAAACAGCCAGATACAAGCAAAAAAGTACACTTTGCAAACAACTACAGCTAGCCCAAAACTCCCCCATATGGTCACCGCACACAGGTGTCCAGCCTCTAGCTAGCTTGACTGATTGTTACAATCACTGGGACACCCCACAATAATAAGTATAGGGGTTTCACTTACCCATCTAGGCACAGGGCAGCTTAGAAACTAAGAGCCCAATCTTCACCCTTCACAGCAGGTTCCTGTCACTTAAGGACCTTCAAGGACTGGGAACCCTTTCATGTTTAGGGTCCACTCCCTTGGACATGTACAACACCCTGCAGGAATGCCTAGCGCTGTAGTGTCTAGGATTCCACTTCGCAGGTTCCAGCACCTGGAGGCCGCATTACAGGCAAAACCTTGCAGGATCTTGAGTCTTCTTTACAAGGCTTAGGTACCATTTATCTAAGCATATAAAGCCTGTGTCAAATGGATCCGATCGGTCAATCCCTCGATTCATTTAAGAACCGTTTGTGGGACTAGAGATCTGGAGCTCAGAGAGCTCAAACAAACCGTGCCATCCACCTTGCAGATACTGGTAAAAAACTGAAGTGCTTCCTGTATGGGAGGGGTTATATAGAGGATCACTTCCTGTCTGAAGACCTTTGGTCTACCAGTGTCCATTCACCTGGAGATGGAGTATAACCCAGTAGGTAATGAATATTAGCCTGACTCTGTATCCCATGATGTATGAAAAAGAAATATGGTACATAAAAATCAGTTGAATCACATAACAGAAAACAGGAGGGTGAAGCATAATAAGAACCATGGCACAATGACAATGGAAAACGCTAACAGGAGAGTCTTGGAAATTGCTTGAGACAGCAATTTAAAAATATGTTTGCGAGAAAAAAAGAATGATGGTGATAAAGAAGGGAGACAGGAGGAGAGTGAAAAGAGACCAGGAGTGGACTCAGCATCCATCAAAACCACAATAACTTCAATTTAAATTCACATTTAAAAAAAGGTACAGGTTTTTTTCAGATAAGCCATCTATGCTAGCTTTGTATAGTATACGGTAAGGCAGGGGTCAGCAACCTTTTCCACAGCAAGTGCCATTTCTATAACTATTAGACAGCTGTTGTGTAGGTAAACAAAAGTGCCATAGCCTTAGGTAGTTTTCAGTTTTTTGCATTCATAGTTGTACTGCTAATGTAAAGTTAAACTCAAGTATTCTACATGATCATACAGCTACATATAAAGATCTCAGGTCAGCCATAACTTCAGACCTCAAATTAGCCCCAATGCATGTACACATGCACATCAGACCTCAGATTGGCCTCAATGCACACGTGCATTTCAAATCTCAGGTCAGCCCCAATAGGCATTGCATTGAACATTGCCTAGAAGTTGGTTGTTAGGTACACAAAGCTTCCATGCTAATAAGATGTATTTTTTTTTTATATGATCCTAGCTAATTTATAACATTAAGCTCTGGACCTGGCTGTCACCTTATTCATACCCTGGTCTTTATTTGTAGGGCTAAATTGTAGCTTGAAAAAAGATCAGAGAGTGCCGGAGGGTCTTGTAAAAGGAGAGTGACCAAATGACTGATATAAGAAAGCGGTTTTCTACAACCAGTTTAACAGCTTAAGGACTGCCCGTACATATACTGCGGCAGGGCGGCTCTTAAGCGCAAAATCACATACCTGTACGTGATTTTTTTCTTCCGGCTCTGGGGAGAGCGCGCACCGCCGGAGTCCTGCTTCCGCTCTGATTGGACACAGCGGGAGCTAATCAGCGGGTCCAGCGGCCAACAACATCTTTGTCTCCCTTAGCTCTTTAGTAAGGACCATTCTTGGTAGTAGTCACTGTTTAGAACACTCAGTTCTTTGGAAAGGACTATTTGTGGTACTAGTCACTGTTTAAAATACTGAGTAGTTTCTAGTGATTGCTGTTGAACTCTCTAAACCTATTTTCTGTTTAGTATGGACTAGAGACTCTTGTCTGCTCCCATTGACTATTTGAGGATCTTAAAGTGACCACTCTGGTACTGTATGCTATAAAGATCAGTTTTAATCCGATATGAGAATGACACTTTTATTTTGATTACTCTGAGATTACTGGCCCTATCCTTAGATTGGAGCTATATTATATGCTTATACAGTACTCTTCACTTGTGTACTAATTTTCCATAGTTTAATACGGCCCTTTTTACTCCCCATTCTCTGTACAGTTTACACGATATTTGGTGCAAATGTTTATGGGTCGGCTTCCATGAAATAGGTCTCTGCTGATGGTCTCCCCTTAGCTTGAATGTACCTGTTGCATCCACAAGGTAGCACCCCTTCCTTTCTAACCCCCCCCCCCCTTTTTTTTTTCGTGTGTGTGTTTTCCCCTTTATGCCACTGGACAGGAAAAACATTTTCATGTATATACAGTATATGTATTTAATGATATGTCTAATTACTGTACTTATTCTGTTTATGAACACTAGGACTGCCCACTCAGGTGATGAGACTGAAGCCCCAAAGAAGCCATTTAATACCGCAAAACATATAGGCAAGTGCTACATGCAATCTGCTACTGTTATATCTGATTTTATATTTGCAGGCTTAAGTGTTGCCCAATGGATGTTATGTCTTATTTAATTTCCCCTTTGTAATAAAAATGTTCTTTTATATAAATAAGCTGTGTATACTCAATGATATTATATATATCAAGAAATCACAGTTAAACACCCATTCCATGTGTACTTTCTATTTTCTGACTCCTAGGTTCGCGATTTACTGATATAAGGCTTTTTTAGCCTTTTGATAATGCTCCCTTCGTTATACCATATGATCTATAGATTTAAATATTCCCTACTATATCCAAAGCCAAAAAAATCTTTAACTTTAGATATAAAGCTGTAGGGTGTAACATGTTTAGCATTAGTTCCCTCTCCACCCGATCTTCGTACACTCGCTATCACAACACAAAGAGCGGGGGCCTGCAGGGCTCCGCCCACATGGTGCGTCATTGATTCACAGATCCCTGTGAATCAATGAACTACAAGTACCAACAGCCTTTGCAGCCATCAACTTGTAGTTCTCAATGAACTACCAGGGTGCTGTTGAGTGCTCTAGGTAGTTCATCGAGTCTTCCTGTCATCCAGTAACTGCCTGTCCACATCGAAGGTACAGGCAGATAACTTCACTTTCTGCAGGACTGTGGCATTACACCCGTGGGAGCAATGCTTTACAGGCTCTTAACAAAAAAAAATTAGAATTGCATATTTTTTTTACCTGCAAAAATTGTGCCTTTCTAATTTTTTTGTAAAGGTAACTTATCCTTTAAGAGCTGGGTACAAGCTGCTGCCAGTGGACATTGTAGAAGGCTCTGGTTTACTTGCTCAAGAGGGGCTTAAAAGTCCTTTCTTCTGCATTGCCTGCAAAAAAGAGGTCTGGAGGCTGTATTTTTGGTCGCTGTTGGGTATTCCCTCTCTTCTCTGAGTTTATAATGTCTAATAAACTCTGTGGAACTTTTTACAGCATTCTGTTTTTATTGAAAAATTTTTAAATTTACATAACAAAAAAAGGGAAAAAAAGAAAAGACAAGCATTAATCTCATCCAATGGGTGCCAACTTTTTAAAGTTACTTTACTGATGCCCACTTTTTTACACTCTCACAAAGAGTCAAGCATTCTGCTCTAAAGTTTGAAATGATAGCCCACCAAGCAACCTGGTGGTCTCTAACCACCTCGCAGGAGTAAGTGGGTTTACACTGCCATTTTTTTTTTAATGGATCTTGCCAAGGGAAGTACCAAATGTGGCACAAATGATTTTTAAAGAGGCCATGGGGAGCACAAGAGGCTGTTATAGCAGTGATCCCTAGTATTTTCCTGTAATTTGCCTCCATTACAACATGTCCCCAATCTTCAACAAATCCTAAAGCATGTTTGTGGTCTCTTACTGTCTCCTGTAGCATGTCTGCAGTCTCTGACCATCTCTTTTAGAATGTGTCAGGAACATCATGACAGCTGCATGGCATGAGCACCACAGACATTGGTGTCAAGCGGGCTATTTAAACTGATGTTCTGCACAGCTTCATTGCTAAATGATCTTTCAGTCTGTATTGCTGCAATTCCCTACCCTGAACTTCTTCCTGACCTTGATACTGACCTGGTATTAACCTGACATGCTCTTGGATTATCCTTGCTTATGACTGCTGCTTATCTCCATTACTGACCCCAACTAGGACTTCTGACCAAAATTCTACCTATCAACTTGGTACTTCGCAACCTCCTTATTGCCAACCTCTTCTTGTTCCTGACCTTAATGCTGACTATGATTTGGTGCTTTGCTACTCACCTATTACCGACCCAGGTTACAATGCAATTCCGCTTATATCTGGACTTGGAATATCCTCGATGCATTAAAGTGGTTGAAAACCCTTACATACACTCAGTGAAGTAACTGGCCTCAGGTGATATACAGGAATTAAATAAATCCTATATAAAAGTTTTACCTGTTTATATGCAGTACTTGCTTCTCTACATCCCTTCAAAGTCCAGAAATTAAAAGGTTTGTCTGAGCTCTCAGAAAAAAGGGGGTGGAGAGCTGACAATAAACACTATGCAGAGATGAGTGAGGAGAGCTCTGAGAGCTGATTGGAGGGAAAGGACACACCTCCCTTCACACAGCACACAGGAACAGAGCTGAGGCTGTCAATTAGCTGGAGATCCCTCCCCTGTCAGAATTCTTCTCTTGTTGTCAGGAAAACTTGTCAAAAGTGATTCATGCTGATAGCAGAGAAACAAAGTAGCAGACAGAAATTACATCTAGTGCTCCTAATTGAGACACACTATAGAGGGATATGCTTTGTTCATATTTCACATCTGTTTACAACCACTTTCATTTCCAGATGTGCTTGGTGGGGGGGATTATGCAAGAGGCCAACCTCGTCATCTCCGGCTCCTCATACAACCGGTATATAATAGAATGCCTATAGTCTTGGACCATCTCCTGTTACACGTTAACAGTTTGACAGCTATCTTTAGCATTACATTTACTGAATATTATGTACGGTGATGTCAGGGGCTGCACTTGAGGCCCCCTATTTCAAGTAAGTTGACCACCACTGATGTAGATTGGTAATGTAATGGGTCACTACAGCAGTGGCGGCTGGTGCTCAAAATTTTTTTTTTGGGGGGGGGGGGCGCAAAACAAATTTGAAAAAAAATTATCAAATGCTGCCACTGTGTCATCAAATGCTGCCACTGTGCCCATCAAACACTGCCAGTGTGCCCATCAAATGCTGCCAGTGTGCCCATCAAATGCTGTCACTGTGCCCATCAAACGCTGCCAGTGTGCTCACCAAATGCTGCCAGTGTGCCCATCAAATGCTGCCAGTGTGCCCATCAAATGCTGCCAGTGTGCCCATAATATGCTGCCAGTTTGCCCATAAAATGCTGCCAGTGTGCCCTTGAATGACCCCAGTGTAACCCCCGCCCGATCGCCGTCTGCTCCGCACTTACCCTGTCTTGGTGGGGCAGCGGGTGACGGTGTCTGGGTCCTCCATGCGTCTTCCTGCTGTCCTCATCTCCCGTCCTCTCCTCCTGATAGGTGTCCAATAGCGGCGCCTGTTGTTTCAGCCAATCAGGTGACAGGTCACAGACCCAATTCAGGCGCCCAAAAAGGGGGCAGGTGCCTGAATAGGGGGTGGCAGTGGCAGCCATAGATAGATTCATGCAATGCATTCATCTATCTATTGGTGATAGAGGGGGTGGCAGGAGAGAGGGGGCGGTGCCCTTGATGCACGGGCCGCCACTCTAGCTACTACTATTAGCAGTATTAGAAGTATGTAGATGTGAAATTGCATGGATCAGAATAGAAAACTGAACCTCTGCTAATCGGGATGTGCACAGCTACAGATGTGCCAGGAATGTGTGTCCGCTGACTATTTTCATTACATTCAGTGACAGGCGCACTCAGATGTTTACAATGTGTATAAACATAAAGGGGAAGGAGAGATTACAGTCGGAACACACATCAAAGCTGCTTTTATCAGGTTTAGCAGACAGCAAAAAATATTTTCAAATTTTAAATGGAACCCTGCTGCTATTTGGGTCCAACATACAGGTGTTTACTTAGTATGTCTGTGGGAGGCAGACAAGGAACTGACAAATACTGGAGGCCAATTAGTTACTTTCAGACACCCCACCATGGGGATAATCTATGTGCCTCATTACTGAAAGTGTCTATCAGGGCAAAAAAAAAAAATCATATGCAGTACATTTCTGCAATACACCACGATTTATCCCTTTAACGCAGATTTTTTTTGTGGGTTTTTTTCACACACGTTAAAATGCACATTTTAGGTCTAATGATTAGTTAAAGAAATATATTTTCTGAAAGCAGAAACTTTGTAGAATTAAATAGTGGTGGTGACAATTTTTTATGTCACACAATATTAGCACAACAGTTTATATAAAACCCATATTTTCTGTAAAAAAGCAAAAAAACAAAAAAAACAAACAAAAAACACACTAACATTAATTTACACATAGTACAAACAAATGGCCACTGCCCCCCACCTATAACTGGCCTTTGCAGCAAGGAGCACATGGAAGTGTGACGCATGCCAAACAAAAGTAAAGAAAACTCCCAGCTCAACTTACCAACCAGCCTGCAACCAACCGAATTCTCCTGTCTTATGCCGCGTACACACGGTCGGACTTTTCGTCTACAAAAGTCCGACGGACGCCGACGGACAAAATACGGCTGACAATCCAATCGTGTGTGGGCTTCCCTGGACTTTCAGCTGACTTTTCCAGCCGCAAATCTGACGGACTTTAGATTTGAAACATGCTTCAAATCTTTACGTCATAACTACGCCGGACCCAGAAATCCGCTCGTCTGTATGCTAGTCCGACGGACAAAAACCCACGCTAGGGCAGCTATTGGCTACTGGCTATCAACTTCCTTATTTTAGTCCGGTGTACGTCATCACGTACGAATCCGTCGGACTTTTGTGTGATCGTATGTAGGCAAGTCCGTTTGTTAGAAAGTCCGCCAAAAGTCCGTCGAAAGTCTGTCGGACAGGCTGTCGGACTTTTGTAGCCGAAAAGTCCGACCGTGTGTATGCGGCATAACAGTATAGGTTAAAAACAGGGGTTTCGTTTGCGCACATTTGCAAATACATGCGTAAGAGCCACTTCATGGCACTCCAGTATTATCTGCTGTCCTAACTCTATTTGAGTTTATTTATTTGAGTCCATTTATTATAATGAATAGATAGAGGGCAGTTGAGAATAGAGGGATACTTTAAAAAAAAATTTAAATTAATTGATACCAAACATGTCAAGCCTTCAAGTTACGTGCACCTGTAGAATGGCAGAAAACTTCAGTGCACAAAATTCTTCATGGATGACACTTTAAAAGCCATCACATAGTTAGTCAGATTGAAAAAAAAGACATAAGTCTATCTAGTTCAACCACTAGGAAAAATGAATCAATAAATAGAAGACCTCCATATACAGGACCCTATACATACAGCTGATCCAGGGTAACCATAAATGATGGCCCTAATATTTATGCTTTCATTCTGATGCGCATGGTGACATCCAATGTGTTTCGTACGTAGGTGCCCCCCTTCCCAATGTTTGCATTTACACTAAAAACTTGGATTGAGAGTAACTTGGTTTGAGAGTGTTTTGCAAGACAAGCTAATTTTTTTTCAAAATTTTGACTTGATAAACAAGTGATATCTTGACATACAAGCAGTGTCACATCACAACTTAGTATAAAAGACAAAAGAGGCGCCTCTAAGTGTAGCAATATGGATACATTTAATGAAAGTACAACATTTAGCAACTCACATGGTTGATGATTAAAACTGGCCCATCTAAGTATGCAGGCATCCGTGGTAAAGCTGTCAACATAGACCATCCTCTGCACCACCATCTACGTCATCCCTTCCATGCTGCGCTCCACAACAGCTTCAAGCCTCGCTTTCAGATCACTCTACTGCAGGGTAGTCTTCCCAGTCACGATTACAGACTGACAGCGGTGAGAGCCGGCGGTGAGGAGGATGGTCTAGGTGGACAGCTTTACCCCAGGTGTCTGCATACTTAGATGTGCCTCTTTTAATCATCAACCATGTGAGTTGCTAAACGTTGTACCTTCATTAAATGTAACCATTTTGCTACACTTAGAGGCCCCTCTCTTCTCTTTTATATTCTGTAGCTCCTGCTGAATTTTGCTTCTAATCCCCTTGTGGAGGCTTCCATTTGTTGATGGACATTTTATGGTTACACAACCTGGTCACATTACTATAATCTATTTATATGGACTATAAACTGAAGGAAGTATGAATAAATGGTGGTGGAATAATCTTCAGAGTTTCCATTATTTCTTATGGGGAAATTCGCTTTGATATAAGAGTGCTTTGAATTACAAGCATGTTTCCGGAACGAATTATGCTCGCAATCCAAGGTTTTACCTGTACATTAAAATGCGCAAGTTTAGGGAGCAACGGGTTTTACAGTTTTATTTGGGTGGGGGGGGGTTAAATTCTTGGGCGTAGATTACATTTTTTAAACTTTGTTTTCACCTAACTCTATTGCTATCATATAAGGGTCTGACTTTCTGATATAACAAAACCCCAACTGTATATTTAACAGACCAAAAGGGAGCAGATAAGAGAAGTTAATTGTTAGGTTTTACGTACACTTCAATATACATGACACACAGGTTATCATGGCTAATGCAGTCATTTACAGATTCATTACAAACCCAGATAAGAGGATTCACCCCTTTCACATTCTAAACTACAATGTCATTGGCATTGCGGACACCAAAAATGCTTACGCTTAAATTTCCTGCAGATAGCACAGACGTTTATATGCATCTGTACAAGACCACAAATGTCATGTTCTTCATAAACAATATAGCAGAGACTGTGCAATCCTATTTTAAATGACACAAGATAAACTTCTTTAGTTGCCGGCATACTTTTCAGTTTTCACTTTGCGAGACCAAAGAGCTGGTTGACAATATTAAAATGTACATAAAATCTAACCATAAATTTATCTTATTTACTTTTGGTCTGTTAAATATACCATTGAAAGAGCTTTGTTATGTCTATTTGACAAGTTAAAAAAAAAAAATCAACTGTTGATTCAGCCAGAAATCTTGTGAGCTGATAACCTCCTTCACCCAGCGGGTCGCACCAAAAAAAAAAAACCTGACAGATCCGGTCAAAGACGCTGTACTAATCATGCAAGGTTAGTTCAGCGATCTCCCTGCTGAGCTGTTGTGATCTGACAGGGGGACGGCCCCCCCACCATGACACTCCGATCAGCTTTCTCTGCCATTGGCTGAAAGCGCTGATCAGGAGTTGGTCGGCTGCCGGTTTTCTAGCATGCACGTCTGACATACACACAGGCCGAATGTCGGACATTTTTTTTTTTTTAACCGGCGAATGTCTCCCGACATTCTGTGGGGCTTTATTCTCTGTATTTGGACAATTATCAATTAGCACTGTTCCCTGCTATCTCCTTGGATGAAAAACACTATTCTCTGTTATGGTGAAGAAAGCGAACTTTTAGGTAGTCTTTATACAGTTTTATGTAGTCCCAGCAAACTCCCTGTCTCAGGGTGATACTAGGACAGGAAGGGAGTTAATAGAAGAATTGGCAGGTTATAGTAAAGGAAAAAGAAGTGTGAAAAATGAAAACGAATGCAGGCTTGGCTATATATATATATATATATATATATATATATATATATATATATATATATATATATATATATATATATATATATATATATATAATGTATGTATATATCTCTTTTGTAGCCCCCAATGAATCCCCGAGTGCCGCGGGGGGCCACAAAAGATATATACTCATATTTATGTATATAGGGGGCGGGATGAGGCCGACAGAAAACATACAGTGAGAATTTCCTGTTTACATGGCAGCCTCTGTAATAGGAAGTCCTGTCATCTGGGCTGCTATTGGACGACTGTTCTGTCTTTCCATAGGAGGCGGGACTTTGTATTAAAGAGACCGATGAGTAAACAGGAGATTCTCCTGTATGTAATCTGTTGGTGATTGTCCCAACCCCCTCCATGTCCCCTCTGAGGCTGCATTGATGACAATAGTGAGGCTGCATTTGAGGCTACATTTATGTCAATGGTGAGGTTGCATTCATGCAATGGTGAGGCTACATTCCTGGCAATGGTAAGGCTGAATTCATGCAATGTTAAGGCTGAATTCATGCAATGGTAAGGCTAAATTCATGCACTGGTAGGGCTGCATTCATGCAATGGTGAGGCTGCATTTGGGGCTGCATTCATGGCAATGGTGAGGCTGCGTTCTTGGCAACAGTGAGGCTGCATTCATGGCAATGGTGAGGCTGCGTTCTTGGCAACAGTGAGGCTGCATTCATGGCAATGGTGAGGCTGCGTTCTTGGCAACAGTGAGGCTGCATTCATGGCAATGGTGAGGCTGCGTTCTTGGCAACAGTGAGGCTGCATTCATGGCAACAGTGAGGCTGCATTAAAGGCAACGGTGAGGCTGCATTAAAGGCAATGGTGAGGCTGCATTCATGGCAACGGTGAGGCTGCATTCATGGCAATGGTGAGGCTGCATTCATGGCAATGGTGAGGCTGCATTCATGGCAATGGTGAGGCTGCATTCATGGCAATGGTGAGGCTGCATTCATGGCAATGGTGAGGCTGCGATGGGCACTGATTAGGCTGCATTGATGGGCACTGACCCTTATTTTGCTTCACAGTTCTTTATTTAAAAAAATATTCCCCTGAAACTTCCCTCTTAAAGTGAAGGTGCGTGTTATACGCCAATAAATACAGTATATCAAAATAACACGCCCAAGCTCATCCTTAGTCCTGAGCGGCGCTCGGGGATTCGTTGGGGGCCACAAAAGATATATATCCAATAACACGCCCGAGCTCATCTCTTCACCACACACAGCCACAAAGGCAAGAGAATTCTTACTGGGCAGTGTATTAGTGCTCGGACGAACACACTTAGACCAAATTTTAATGGTTCAAAGAACGTCAGGCAAAATGGTTGGCCCTCACGCATGATCACTTCATCAAATCTGGCCCTCTTTGAAAAAAGTTTGAACACCCCTGCACTAAGGACTGGTAAACTGCAGTTTAGATGGGGTACTATTTCTCTTATTTATTTTTTTTGGGGGGGGGGGGTTGCTTTGCTGAAATTGAGGTTATATATGGGGTAACTAATTAACTAATTCCCTTACCCTGAATCCCATGTTGTAATATGTTGTAAATGCAGATATAACATAATCCCGTTCCCTGAGCATGAGAGTACAAAGAAATGTTTTTTAAAATAAATCTCAGTAAAGAAAAGTCACCTCTATCTTATTCAGATGACACTTTGGCAAAGCTGTCGGGAACTAATCATGCTATAAGAATTTGTGGGAAAAGAACTATTCACAGTCGATGATATTGTTGGAAACATAGCAAGACGAGAGGAGGAAAAGAAAAAAAAAAAAAAGTGGGGGGGGGGTAACATAGTAAGGTGGTGTTGGTAGAATCACCCTCGCCCAGGAGATAAATTCCGTTGAATAACGAAAGATAGAGGTCCAAGTATAATTGTTCCTCCTTGGGAGCACAGTTTTTATGTTGACTATGCGTTAGGGCTCACAGCATGGTAATTAGAGGCATTTACCCTTGTACTCACCATTGTGTCTTGTTGTGGGAGCGGGTGTAGTGGTAGGAGGCTGAGTTGGTGAGATAACTGTCTCTGTAGTGTCTTGCAAGGGGCTGTGAGCTCTTTGATGGTAAATATAATAATCCTTAGGAAGCCAGTACTCATACTCTATACCCAAATTCTGCTCTGTAAAGAGGACCTACAACATAAGCCACAATACATAATTAGGATAAATCATATTTACACACAAGGGCTTGTAATTTACATAGTTACATAGTAGGCGAGGTTGAAAAAAGAAACAAGTCCATCAAGTCCAACCTATGTGTGTGATTATGTGTCAGTATTACAATGTATAGCCATGTATGTTGCGGTCGTTCAGGTGCTTATCTAATAGTTGAAACTATCAATGTCCCCCCACTGAGATCACCGCCTGTGGAAGGAAATTCCACATCCTTGCTGCTCTTACAGTAAAGAACCCTCTACGTAGTTTAAAGGGGTTGTAAAGGTTCACGTTTTGCATCCTATGCATTAAGGTGATAAAACATCTGACAATGCCGGCCCCCCCCCCCCAGCTCCCCGTTTTACTTACCTGACCCCTCGAAAGTCCCGCAATTGCTCCCGACATCCTCTTCGACGCTCAGCCTGGCCGTTGATTGGCTAGAATGGATGGATTGAAAGCAGGGCAGCCATTGGCTTACGATGCTGTCAATCACATCCTATGATGTGGTGCGCCGGGGGCGGGGCCGAGCGATACAGTCAGCGGCTATAGCCTCCGGCTGTATCACGGGAGCGCGCCCGCAAGAACTAAACACCATGCGAGAGAGCTCGCATGAAGGTGTTTAGTTCTTGCGGGGAGGAGCTGAGACAGCCGCCGAGCGACCCCAGAAGACCAGGTTCGGGGACACTGTGTGCAAAACGAGCTGCACAGTGGAGGTAAGTATAACATGTTTGTTATTTAAAAAAAAAATACCTTTACAACCCCTTTAGTGCCGGTTCACACTGCTGCGCTGCGAATTTGTTCTGTTTTTTTGTCCTGTGTGAGGTGCGATTTTACCACGATTTTAACGCGATTTTACCGCGAATTTCAGGAGTTGGTCATAGCTGCGATTGATGTTCTAGCCAATGGAATCATAATGGAAAAAGAAAAAAGGTGTTAACTTCCTGTGTATTTCCTGTTTTTTGTGGAGAGTAGTGTGGTGGAATTCGCACATATCTGAACCAACAATGCGATTCCAGAACGATTTACATTGATGTCTATGGAGGTTAAATTCGCAACGCAACGCAGTAAACTCGCACAAGACCCTTTTTTTTATCACATCGCATTCGTAGGGGAATCGGAACGCATGTATGTGAACGACGGTCATTGAAAACAATGACTTTATGGATGACATGCGAATTTAGAATGTTCTTGACGCATCAAATTCGTCATGAACTCGCATCAGTGTGAACCGGCACTTAAGGTTAAACCTCTTTTCTTCTAATTTTAATGAGTGGCCACAAGTCTTGTTAAACTCCCTTATGCAGTGTGGTGAATATATAATACCATTCTATTGCTGGACAAGAATCTATTTCAGGCCATATTTAGACAGGACAAACCTGGGACAGTCATTTGCAACTGTAGCATCTTTCTAGATGCACATTTTGCAAAGCTACTTGCATAACAGACTGTGTCCCCTGTGTCCTCTGCACTTTTAAACAGTAATTACGAATTGAGCATTCTAATTTCACAGCAATCTGATAAAGGTATTTGGAATATATTGCATACATTCACATTTATCGCAAAGTATTTCTCAATGCTACTGGTGACTGGGTATCTCATTAAACAGCCACACAGTACTGGGCCTCTATGATAATGGCAATTATAAAGGTCTGCTAAGGCTGCAGTTATAATCTTGGCAGCAAAAGAGAAGACGGTGGCACGTTGGTTTCTCTTGTTGCAACTGGTGCTACTCAAATTTTAATAAAATGATGTGATATTTTATGTGATATTTTCATTGAAATGAAATAGCACATTGACAAATATGATTTCTGATTACAACATGCTTTTTTTTTCTGTTTTATACCTGGTATATCTAATTTGGGGTCTTTTTAATGGCCCGCCAAAAATAATGGCATGATTCGTATAGTAAAAGGGACTTTTAATTGGAAACATCCATCTGCACATACTGTATAAACATGCTCTGTTTTTCTGCTTATTCAGCCACCAAGATGCTCATTAATGTAATAATATACTTGGGGTTAAATGTAATGGCCCCAAGCCCTACATATGCCAGTACTTTGAGCTTAGTAGAGTTAAATTGTTATCTTGCTTTCCCTGGTCCAAAAATTTCACATAATTTTGAACAAACTACTGAAGCTGAATTGCATCCAATCCCAAATCTTTTTTTTTTAGAAATAAGAAAATATTGAAGCATGTGAACTAGTTTTTTTTTTTTTTAGAGGAGTTTAATGATAAATTTGAAACATCTTTCTATCTTGTTGGCTTAGGATTACTACTTCTATGTTTTCCTTATATGGGAAGGTCTCAAGCTCCAGTCACGTCCCTTGTGTAATTTCCCCATTTTTGCATGCCCACTGCCATTTATTTTTTTATCATTGTATTTCACGTACAGTTCTACGGATTTTCCTAGTGGCCATCTGTATATCAGGCAGCGGGTCAAGATAGCCAACTGTTCATATAAACATCTGCCATCTGTTCATAGAAAATTATTACAGGAAGAACCACCCAGAGAGTATACAAAATACACAGACACGTTAGAACAAAATCCTGGAATTTACACGAAGTGTTGTAGACACTCTTTAGAATTTATTATTATTATTATACAGGATTTATATAGCGCCAAAAGGTTGCGCAGCGCTTAACAAAATGAAGGCATACATTACAGTTACCTTACAATTTGGTACAAAAAGGTATCAGCGTGTCCTGCTCGCTAGATCATGCCTTCACACAACAAATGTTGGCTTTTGCAACAAATTCATGTACTTGTTGGAAACAGATACATGAATTTGCTGCTTGGAGGAATGGTGGGGGTTGGCACTGAGGCTGGCGTGTCCATACTGGTCACTCCATCCTCAGTACAGGCTAATCCTCACCCCCAACCACCCGCAAAAAAACAGCAGCATTACTAAGACATTGTCAGCTGTGAAGCCAACAGCATCATAATAGCCAGTGACCCAGGAGATTCTTGTCATTGTTCAATTATAACCATATTAGTGTAATGACATCACCAGAATCACGGCTCCTTTGTTTACATTCCATTGTCGGTCAGGAAATCTCCCTGCTGAATGGGATGAGTCACCGGTTGCTAGGATGCCGATGACCACCAGCTTCTTAGCAACCAAGGAGCCCTATGTTGGAAGCTATCACATTCAGGAAAGCTTCCCAGCACATACACACCCCACTCTGGGCACTGGTGTCTCTCTGTATTCCAGCTCAGCATTGGTCATAGTTACCACCAGTCTGCTTTTCTTCAAATTGGCAGTGATTATTTTTTAATCTGTCCCAGCTGTAGCAATGTGCTTTTAAGGTAGCAGAAATAAAAACTACCTGAATCTGGTGCATGTGTTGGATCTCCCAAGAAAACTGTACAGCTTTCCTGAATTGGGCAGAAGTCATTTTTAAGGGGCTATGCCACCAGAAAAGTGTTAGAACTGCTTTACTGATTTTCCAAAATGGTTTTTAAAAAATAGCACACTGATCACATGATTTATATGGGGTTTACCCTTTATACAAGCTATGCATATACAATTCGCACTTCACACAAACCATGACATGCAGATCCTCCTCTGTTGGTCCTGTTGCCTCAAAGCTCTCCTGATTGTCAGCAGAGCGTTTGTACTGGATCTTGGTTCCCGCCACATTGAAGACGCCAGGATAACTAATGGCCCAGTTGCCGTTGATCACATAGTGATAGTTCCTATTTCTCAGGGCTGTAAGAGAGAAACACTCAGGTAAGCACATAATACAAAATGTACATTCCACTGCTCACTTAACAAGACAACATAAGATGATGTCTGGCTCCAGAAAGTGCCTGACTAAGCAGTCTTACTACATTTATTAGGGCTTTTAATTTGTAGCTGCTGCAGTAATATGAAAAGTGGCAGTACATCATCCTTTTATTACCAACAATTAAGTAATACATTTAGAAATCATAAAACATGACAAAGAGCAGACCCTAAAATGTACCTGATGGATTTTTCAACTTGGCAATGCAATCAGGAATAATGTGAAGTGCAGTAACCCACGGCAACCAGATTTACCAAATATAATATTTCATCTTCTTCCTTTATCCCACATTGAGAAATGTACTGGGGGTCGTCAGAGGTCTTGTCAGTTCATATTTTTATCTTTTGGTTAAAGCGGGATTCCATCCCTTAAAAAAAAATTTAAAAGTCAGCAGCTACAAACACTGTAGCTGCTGACTTTAAGTACTTACCTGTCCTGGGTGCCCGCGATGTCGGTCGCCCGAGGCCGACCTGTTCCTTGGCTCTCGGCACCGCCATCCTAAGTAAGGGAAACAGGCAGTGGAGCCTTGCGGCTTCACTGCCAGTTTCCTACTGTGCTCGTGTGAGCGGCGCGGCGATCTGTGAATGGCCCCGTGGTGTTCTGGGAACACACACAGTTCCCAGAAGGCAACGGGGCCGCTCACCGAGGAGCAGAACACGCCGCGGAATAGGAAGAGGCAGATTAGGAAGACTGCCTAGCAACAAGGGTTTAGGTAAGTTTAAAATTTTTTTTTTTTTCAAATTAATTTTTTTAGGATTTTTCATGCAATTTTTTTTTAGGGTGGCCCTCCACTTTATTAAGTCATCTGTAGGGCTCTCACATAGAGTTATTGGAATAAAGCATTCATGGCATCCCATGTAGGCTTCATGCACACTGGGTATTTAGTCCCAGTGCATAAGGCTCTGGCATTTAGGTGTGGGTAGAAAGCACAGGCGCACCATCCAGCGCGGCTACCGGCAACCTGATAGTTGCCGGTAGCCACGCGATAGCGAGAGAAATTGGGACCTGCGGGGGGGAGGAAGGGGCTGTGAAGGACATTAGGCAGTTTGACAGCCAGCTGGGGAACATGCTGTCATATCTGCATTAAAAACAAAATAAAGTGGGCGCTGTATGATTAGTTGGCAGCTAGCACACGTTATTCGTGAATATACAACCTTTAATAGCCCATAAAACCAAAAATGGTAGTGCTTTGCGGTGATAAATGTACAAAAGAGTCTTATCAAGTAGTGAACAAGTATAGTCCTGAAATATATATATAATTCTGTGATCTGATTGAAAGAAATCTTCTGTGTATTCAAAGTAATTCCAGTGCTGAGTGTGCTCTGCTGTGTTCAAATCATTCCCGATTTCTGGTGAAATCCCATACACTACAACACTCAAGCTGGCAGATCCCAGGCAAGCACTGGAAGTCAATCAGAGCTCTATTGCTTTGCTTAGTGCTGTCAGTCAACACATGGGAACAGGCTTGCAAGAGTGTAGAGTGATGACCTCATCAGTGTGCTTTTCTCCCTGCATTGTCTGGTCACAGGTTGGTGACCAAGCGGTAGGGGAAATTGAGGTCACCAACGTGATTGTGTTGTGTAAATCACAAGCCTGGCTGGACATAATTACAACTCCTATGTGTTTCACATGTGTATTTCGATTTTAGCCTAGAGTTCAATTTTAAATCAGCCTAAAAATAAAGCCAATTCTATCATTTTTGTAATGTGTAAACTGTTATAATAAAAGTGTTGGATTTAACCAACATTAACAGTTTGCCATGATTTATTTTTGTCTTGGCAGCAAAGTTATTGCCACATAGGAACCTTTGCTCGATGGATATTCAATCACTTGTTCATTAACACAGAGTTATGATTGGGAGGCTTGTGTCAGATCATTTATAATTCTACGTGCCAGCCTTTCTTTAGAAAACAGGAACACAAATAGCTCCATCGCCTTCCCTGGGGCGCTCTTGTTTCTTGTTTTGGAGACAACAAACTAGAAGTCTCATCTGCTTCAGTTTCTAAATAACAAGGATTTATTTTAAGTAGTTCTTTCATCTAAAAAGTTTTAAGCAGCTCAATTTTAGCAATTGCAAGCCTTTGAATTGTGTATTTTAATACTGCGAAAAGGCATAGATCATACAGGAAACAGTTCTATGGAAACAAGGCAACAAAACAGATTAAAATGTCAACACATGGATGTTCTATAATGACGGACACTGTTTTTTTACCTTCGGCCAGTTGGTGTAGCCTTTCGATAGAAAATACACCATGGATGGTATAAACATAATCCTATATCTAGAGTCTTCTGGAGAATCAAACTTTTATTTCCCACCGTAGGTGCAAAATAATGACATGTCACATTTACATATAAATATTCTCCCTCTATTCAGATCTGATTGACAAAACAGACAAGACTTTTTCCAGGAACTAGCAATATGCATATTCTACAGTATATGTAGATATCTAGTAGACCAATGGGGCAAAACATTTATAAATTACATAAAATTACAAAGAGGTCTTATTTTACTGTGTGCAGATAATACCTGCCGACAGCTACACATTAAATGTGGTTTCTAACTATGAAAAGTGGATTCCTACCCCTCCACATAGTTATTTGAAAATTTTGAAACTGGGGTCTACTTTGAAAAGACCGTGAAAAAATATCTAGTAGTAGTTAGTAACATTCAACTGGACTTCTGTAATGCTGAGAAAGTCTCGTTATCCAAGTCACTTCTTCAGATCTAGAACTGAGAAATTACTTGTCCCCCATCTTCCTCTCTGTGCACTGTAGGGCTCCATACAGATTTCCATGATGTACAGTCTGCAAGCAAACAACTTCTTCTATGCTCTCAATTTAGAAGACTCATAGTGCTCTGTGAAACCAGTGTCATGGTTACACTCGTAATAGATGATTATATGTAAATAATAATAATTAATTATAATAAATAATAAGTAAAGATTTTATACATATAAAAAAAAAGATAGAAATTAGTCACATTCAACTGGATTAGTTCTGTAATGAGATGCAACTTGTCTGCCCATCTTCCTGTAACTGTTTTGTAGGGCTTTGTACAGATCTCCAAGAGAGACAGTGTGCAAGCAAACAGCTTCTGCTATGCCCTAAGTTTAGAAAGCTCATAGAGACGAATGTACTAAGACCAGAGCAGCCGTGCATGGCAACCAATCAGCTACTAGCTTTAATTTTCAAAGCTTAAAGTAGAACTAATGGCATTTTTGTTATTTTTGGATAGAGTAAGGGAGGGTTATAACCTGTGTCAGTTTTTTTGCCATCACGTCCCATTGGAGAGATTTGCATTCGCTTCACAGCCAAAACAGGAAATGTGAAGGTCTGGGAAATCCCTGGCAGTCACCAGAACTAGTGTCCCCATAGCAAAATATCCCCTAAATTCCTGTTCTGATGAACACTCAAACTGTGGATTTTCTTTAACCACTTGCCGACAGCACGGTCATCCAGTTCTGGGAGGGCATCTATTGACGTTCTCCCAGAACCCCCATCCCCGTGCGCCCTTGGGACATGTATTTGTGTGGCTCTTTACCATGTGATGAGCTGTGTCATCACATGTACACAAATGCCGCTTATCTGCATTTCCTTTCCTCAGAGCTGTTATTGCGTGAGGAAAGGAAAGCCGATAACCAGCTATACTGTGACAGTGGGAATTTACACTGATAATCAGGATAGTGATCATCATTGCCACGATTATTAGTGCAACATATCAGTGCCCATCAGTGCAACCTCATTAGTGGCCATCTGTACAGCCTCATTAGTGCCCATTCGTGCAGCCTCATTAGTGCCGCCTCATTGGTGCCTATCAGTGCAGCCTCATTAGTGCCCATCTGTGCAGCCTCATTAGTGCCCATCTGTGCAGCCTCAGTGCCCATCTGTGCAGCCTCATTAGTGCCCATCTGTGCAGCCTCATTAGTGCCCATCTGTGCAGCCTCATCAGCGCACATCAGTGCAGCCTCATTAGTGCCCATCTGTGCAGCCTCATCAGCGCACATCAGTGCCCGTCAGTGCAGCCTCATCAGCGCACATCAGTGAAGAAGAAAAATTACTTATTTTCAAAATGTTATAACAGAAATGAAGAAAACGTTTTTTTCCAACACTTTTGGTCTTTTTTCATTTGTTTAACAAAAAATAAAAAACCCAACAGTGATTGAATACCACCCAAAAAAAGCTCTCTCCAAAAAAATTATAAACATTTAATTTGGTTACAGTGTTTCATGACCGCGCAATTGTCATTCAAAGTGTGACAGCGCTGAAAGCTAAAAATTGGTCTGGGCAGAAAGGGGTAAAAGTATCCAGTAGACAGGTGGTTAACTTTCATTTTTGGTGTGAAGGGTCACCAGGACAAACAGAGAGGACAAATTTACCTAACAGGGACACAGACAGCAATAAAAATCTGATAGGGGTTCAAATTCCTCTCCACAAAATCTAAAACAAAAAAATGTATTTCAACTGAACAGGCTAAAGCTAGAAGCTGATTTACTATGCACAGTTTTAAATGCTCCCTAGTGTGCTCTGGGACACCAGTGTCATGGGGACACTCTGAATGAAATATATTTATGTAAAATTTATATTTTTTACATATAAAAAAATATTTTAAATATCAGTCTATAAAACATAGAATATCCATTACAGCTTCTTTTTAATGAGAAAAAGGTGAACACTTCCTTCAATCAAATGCTATACAATAGGTCATGTGCCCATTTGAGACCATAAAATACGATAACTTGAAGGATCTATTCTGAATTCTGAACTGACTTCAGACTTGCAAGTTACAGAAATAGTCACATGTGTATGATACAGACATTCATAATTTGTCACCAAAAAAAAAAAACAACTAAACCTCTAATGGAAAAATTATAGTAAATGGAAAAATTCCAGTCCAATGATGGGGCAATGACCGGGCTGTACATCTAATGCATGTCAGTTAGAAGACCATGCTCCCAATTCATACATAGCATTCAACACATATGAAAGCAGAGAACAGATATCATTCCAAGAGGTGAATAGTAGCCTGAGAAGACATACAAACAGCCTGCTGTATCCATAGAGCTGATTCCTGGGCAAGATGTTACCTGTCTGCCTCATGAGGCCAATGAACAGATAAGAATATGTTCAACTAAAAGCCAGAGGGCTTTGAAAGGCTTCCTAATGAGATGCTGCACATGAGATTATATACAAGCTTATGCTGATAATTTCAGGAAAGTAGCTAATTCTTTTTCCATGACATAAATCTGAAATAGAATTATATGTACCCAGTGCTGCGTCCACGTTGGAATAATATAATGACACCTGTGTCCCTCTACTGAAAGAGTTCTGAGAACTTCATTTCACAAAGAGACATGTTATGACAATATAATTCCTTAGAATTTACTGTAGTGTCAGGATCACACTTTCCACCCACATGCTGTCGCACCATTCTCCACTATGAGTCTGAAATATTTTACTGTCAGGGATGGATGAAATTGTAAGTATATGTAAAGCCAAACATCTTTATTTTTTTACATTTTGGATAGAGTAAGAACTGCGTAAAACCCTGTCAAGCTTTTCTTATGCCATCTGTATCCCACTGGATAGATTTTCTTTTACTTCTCGTAATTTAGACACAACAGAAGGTAGAAGGAAATCTCTTCAAAATGAGGAAAATCCCAACTTAGTTGTCACTGGAACAAGTGTCCCGATTGGAAGGTTTCCCTTGTATTGCTCTTCTGGAAAAAAAGGTAAATTTTTTGAATTTTGAATTTTTCTTTTCAAATTCTTTCATGGTGACAATTGTCACCAGGAGGGATAAAGATGACAGTCTTTCTTAACCCGGGTTCCATAGAAACCTAGAGTTCCTCCAGAGGTTGTTAGGGGTTCTTTGAGCAACGGGCAATTCTGGTCTCTCCGGTAAGTAACCACGAACACCAATGATCTCCTTAGCCATCTGTATGGGGGATTCTTCCCAACGACAAGAAAAATAAAGTAGCATTCTTCCCACTGACAATCACAATAATGTTCTGTGAGCTGTAGCTATAGTAATTATTAGTAGGGATTCCCCGAGCCTGGAACGTTATTGCAAGGCTTCATCAATTAGAGGTTGAGAAAGCCTAGCGAAGGTGTATCTCTTCAGCGGGGACCCAGACAACAACAAAAAAGGAGAAGCAATGAATCTTACATTATCAATATCATAATATATATGAAGATCAGTCCATTTGGAGGGGCTCATTAGCTCTGTTTGACTACTCTCAGGAAGCAAGGTACCTCTAGCTGGAGGACCCATAGTCCAGAAAGTAAGAAATGCAACAATGATGTCAGAGCAAGAGCAATAGCAAACAAATCCCAAAAAATCTTTCAAAACAGTAGTAAACTTTGGGAAAGATAATATAATGCAAGGTAATAATAAAATGCAAGGTAATATCATAATGAGCTAGTATGCATTGCATATTAGCTAATTATGAAAGACCTACCTTGAAACGAAGCCCTCCAGTGGTGAACTGTCACCACTGATAGGGCTTCCATCTTCACCCGATCTTCCTTCCGGGTTTGTGGTGCTCCGGACGCTTGAATGGCCGAGCCGCAATGATGTCACTCCCACACATGTGCGCGGGAATATTGGCCATGGCACAGAGCTCTGAAGGATGGGCATGAGTATGTCATTCCTTCAGAGTGCATGCACCAGGGACATAACGGGATAATTTTACACAAATCATCAGTAATGTGTTTATAAATGATTTAACTAGGGGAAATTATCAGGGTGAATTTACTAGCACTTTGTTTTTATTGTGATCAAGCGAAACAGCCATTGTGTGTCAGGGACTTTTAGTACTCCCCCTTATCAAGAAGTCTAAATGACGGTGTAGAGATATGATGCTTTTTGAAAATTTACTGGAGATACCATTGGCTTGATTTAATAAAGGCAAAATGGCTGTTTGCTTTTCATGGGAAGTCACACTTTGCAGGGGAACTTTCCCCAGAACTTGGTGATTGCGGTGACAGATTCTCTAAAGCAGGCTTCTCTAAAGCTTTTCTCAACCCTTTAACCTCAAAGAAACACTAAAAATAAATTCTCAGGTCTCAGGGAACCCCTTCTAACATTAGTCCATTGAGGGTTGCCCCTTACATTGGTGGTCAGTGGGAAGAAAGCTCCAATTACAGCGGTGGTCAGGATGCAACTATAATAAAATATGGCGTCTTGCTGCTGGCTCTTCCAAGTGGCACTGGCCTTGGAACTGTGCAGGCACCATCAAATGGGAGGTCTATTAGCCACAGCTCAAGGAACACCCTAGAAACCTCTGGAGGAACCCTAGGGTTCCATGAACCTCGGTTGAGAATGGCTGGTCTAAAGCCTTATGCTGTGTACACACGGGCGGACTTTTGGACCGAACTTGTACGCCGGAACGAATCCGTTGGACAATCCGACCGTGTGTGGGTTTCATCGGACTTCCGATGGACCTTTTCGGTCGAAAATCAGATGAACTTTAAATTTGAAACATGTTTCAAATCTTGAAACATGTTTCAAATCTTTCCGACGGATTCGAGTCCGGTCAAAAAATCCATTTGTCTGTATGCTACTCCAATGGACGAAAACCGACGCTAGGGCAGCTATTGGCTACTGGCTATCAACCTCCTTATTTTAGTCCGGTCGTACATCATCACGTACAAATCTGTCGGACTTGTCGGTGTGATCGTGTGTAGCCAAGTCCGTTCATTCGAAAGTCTGTCGAAAGTCCGTCGGAAAGACCGTCGGACCTTTGATGCCGAAAAGTCCGCCCATGTGTACACGGCATTAGGCTTTAGAGAGGTCATCCTGATCTCATCAGTCACTATCCAGGAATGTCTTTTCACACATTACTGACTAGTTACTCATTAGGTAGTGAACACAGGATTAAGGTGATGACTGTCTGTAATGCCTGAACCTTTAAACAAATAAGTCAGCAAGGGCAAGTCCATATTTTTTACTTCACTTGTCCAGCTTTTTGTCAAACACACAGCTTTATACACAAGAACCAGTGTTTCTATAAATGCTTGATGATGTGTACCTGCCCTACTGCCTGGACAGACACCTGGAAAATTCCCTAACAGCCTGCACTTACCCAGATAATTATTGCTCTTGTCAGTCACCCTGATATTAGTGGCACCTGCAGGAATCATGGTCACTTCATTATATCCAAATAGCCCTAGAAATGACAGTAATGAGAGAAAGTGAGTCTGGACACAGGATTACAATTTATTTAGCAAAACCAAACATTACAATTTCCCCTCCAGGCAAGTCCTTTCCTTGACTGGCGTGTCCTATACAGGCTCGCTCGCTGCCCTGGTACAAAGTTTAAAAAAAAAGGGAGGTGTACACACTGACGTGTTTATTTGCTCTAGTAGTTATATTTATACATGAATGTGAAGAATTCCATTTACTAACACTGGGAAGAAACGTGATTGTTCTCAGCTGTTTCCAGTGTGGCATAGCAAGCCAAGCTTCTTCACGCACGTACACCTGCTTATTTACATTGCACTTTATCTCTCAGAGGTAGCAAGGACAGTATGCTGGACTACTGGCAAAATGCAGCTATGTGTTTTAAAGTGTTACTAAGCCCAGGACCCTGCATTTACTATATCTGGTCTCCCACAGTACATGGAAATGCAATTTAAAAAAAATAAAAACTGCTAATCAGCAGTATAAAACAGTCTTGTGACTTCTATCAATGTCCGGTTAAAACTTGTAGGAGGAGTTTTCATTCTACTCTGACTGTGCTAGGTGGCTGCAAGACCTCTGGCCTTCTGTCTGGACAGTGCTGATTGGTCCTGTGCCGATCACATGCACCCTCCCAAGAAAAAGAAATACACTCTAGCAATACACACCAAACTGAGTATGTACAGAGTAATGCCAAAGGCACTGTCTTATCAGGAGATAGATTGGGGACAGTGGAAGAAGGGGCCGATCTGAGAAGACAGGATCAAACAGCCTTTTTACACAATGCTGAGAATTAACCCCTTAGGTTCCATAGTGAGTATAACCATACCTCCCAACTTTTTGAGATGGAAATGAGGGACACCTATCAGCAAAAGTATGCAGGCATAGGACACACCCCTTGCCATGCCCCCTTGAAGGAGAATTGTACAAAAAAAGAAGATTGGTTAAATTCACAAGTGCTTTTTTTTTACCACTAATATTCCTTTATATTGGCTTTTGGAGTTTACAAATGCAGCAATTTAGAAATCAGATGAAAGGTTTAGCACTGGAAAACACTTTTTGATAGATAAAAAGTGCATTTTATATACATCTATATAGATATGACAAAATGAGGGACAAATGAGGAGGAATGAGGGACAGAGGGACATTACTCCAAATCAGGGACAGTCCCTCAAAATCAGGGACAGTTGGGAGCTATGGTATAACAAGCATGCTTTACTGCATATACAGACTAATTTTACTGTTGTGGGTTAATTAACACTTTAAGCAAGTGTTTTATTCTTTAACCACTTGCCGACCATCCGCCGCAGTTGTACTGCGGCAGAATGGCACAGCTGAGCGAAACAACGTTATACAACGTCGCTTAGCCCTGTGGCCACTAGGAGGCGCGTGCGCGCCGCCTGCTCGCCCACAGGGCCGATGCAAGTGCCCGGCAGTTGCGATCACCGCTGGGCTCCTGCGATTGCTCGAGGCACACAGAAAAACGGGATCTGTGTGTATAAACACACATTTTCCGCTTCTCTGAGGGGAGAACAGCCATATTGTCTGTTCATACAGAGTATGAACAGCAATCTGTCATCTCCCCTGCACAGTCCCCTCCCCCCTTCAGTTAGAACACATGATAGGGAACACATTAACTCCTTGATTGCCCCCTAGTGGTTAACCCCTTCACTGCCAGTGACATTTTTACAGTAAGCAATGCATTTTCATAGCACTGATCGCTGTAAAAATGCCAATGGTCCCAAAAAAATGTGTCAAAATTGTCCAACATGTCCGCCATAATGTCGCAATCCCAATAAATATCGCTGATCGCCGCCATTACCAGTAAAAAAAAAAAAATAATAATAAAAATGCCATAAAACTATGCCCTATTTTGTAGACACTATAACTTTTGCGCAAACCAATCAATGTACGCTTATTGTGATTTTTTTTACCAAAAATATGTAGAATACATATCGGCCTAAACTGAGGAAAAAAATAGTTTCTTTATATATTTTTGGGGGATATTTATTATAGCAAAAAGTAAAAAATATTGCGTTTTTTTCAAAATGGTCGCTCTGTTTTTTGTTTATAGCGCAAAAAATAAAAACCGCAGAGGTGATCAAATACCACCAAAAGAAAGCTCTATTTGTGGGGAAAAATAAGAAAGACGTCAATTTTGTTTGGGTGCAACGTCGCACAACCGCGCAATTGTCAGTTAAAGTGACGCAGTGCTGAATCGCAAAAAGTGCTCTGGTCAGGAAGGGGGTAAAATCTTCCGGGGCTGAAGCGGTTAAGCAAAAGTAAATGTAGAGCAATTGTATAGAAAATTTAAAGCTGAATTCCAGGTAGGATCTTAATTATATACATACACTAATCCAGTTTTGGACCAATGTAAGTATGCATATGTCATATCTAATGGAGCGCTGTGGAAGCTGACAATCACTGTAGTAGAGGTCATTACTACAGAATAGCTGGAAATCTTCCAGGTCCTGTGCCGAGCGCCTGGCTCACTGCATACTGACCACAGAGAGTCACTTGCTTGGCACCTCCACTATTCACAGAACACCATGTATTTTTTATGAATACAAGGCCTACTCTAATTGGATAAGGTGGAGATTGTGACATCACCTCCCCTCCTCTCCACTTCATCCAATCTGAGGATGCTTGGCATTCATTGAAAAATACACAATTTTCTGTGCTGAGCTAGCAATTTCCTGCAGTTAGTATGCAGTGGGCAGCTGCTCGATGCAGGACCTGGAAGCTCACAGTGATCTGTTCTGTTTCAAATGCAGCTTTATGCATTGATGTGCAGCCTTAGACCAAGTCTGTCTGGACAATATGATATGACAACCAGTACATCTAAAGAGTGGGGCGGTGCATGATTCCTGGCTACTCCTATGCTTCTGCATAGACGCCGAGGAGTGTCCATGCAAGGCGGTCACATGTGGGTGGGCTTAAGTCCTCTAGGTCCGCCTTCAGTGTGCACCACTGCCTGACCTGGCATACACCAGGAGAATCGTGATGCCACAGGTGTGCTGGAGGGGGAGGGGTGAATGGAACCACAGGTGTGCTGAATGGGGAGGGGGGGTGAATGGAGCCACAGGTGTGCTGAATGAGGAGGGGTGAATGGAGCCACAGGTGTGCTGAATGAGGATGGGTGAATGGAGCCACAGGTGTGCTGAATGAGGGGGGGGGGGTGAATGGAGCCACAGGTGTGCTGAATTGGGGGGGGGGGGTGAATGGAGCCACAGGTGTGTTGAAGAGGGAGAGGGGGAGAACATGATCATTGTAGCACAGACTATCACAGTCATTGTCAACTTTCAAAGCAGCCTCTCATGTATGAGATGTGTGTATGTACATTAGTCCAAGTTGATCCAATGTAAGTGTAGCGCTACTCCCCGCAGGAGTCCCTGGACCTTGAGTCCCCCTATTCCTGCACAGCTAGGCAACACGCAATTTCAACTCTAATCCGGACACCACAAATCAGTCCATGGGCTTGTTTTTGTTGTTTTATTGGGGGATTATGGGTTGCCCAACTTGACTTGAAGAACAACAGATGAGGACAAACGTCCTTCTCTATGTACACAAAATGAAGATCCTGGACTGTACTCTCTCCAGAATAATTGCAGTCTCTATGAATCAGTGGCAATGTTCTTTACGAACCAGGAGCTCTCTGTCCCCTTTAGTGATATAACACAAAGTTCCAAGCTGTATGCAGGAGTAGGGATGAGCTTCGAGTTCGAGTCAAACTCATGTTCGACTTGAACATCGGCTGTTCGCCAGTTCGCCGAACAGCGAACAATTTGGGCAAATTCGAAAGCCGCAGAACACCCTTTAAAAGTCTATGGGAGAAATCAAAAGTGCTAATTTTAAAGGCTTATATGCATGGTATTGTCATAAAAAGTGTTTGGGGACCTGGGTCCTGCCCCAGGGGACATGGATCAAAGTTTTAAAAATGGCAGTTTTTTCGGGAGCAGTGATTTTAATAATGCTTAAAGTGAAACAATAAAAGTGTAATATTCCTTTAAATTTCGTACCTGGGGGGTGTCTATAGTATGCCTGTAAAGGGGCGCATGTTTCCCGTGTTTAGAACAGTCTGACAGCAAAATGACATTTCAAAGGAAAAAAAGTCATTTAAAACTACTCGCGGCTCTTAATGAATTGTCAGTCCGACAAATACACATAAAAGTTTATTGATAAAAACAGCATGGGATTTCCCCACAGGGGAACCCCGAACCAAAATTAAAAAAAAAAAAAGTGGCGTGGGGGTCCCCCTAAATTTCATAACAGGCCCTTCAGTTCTGGTATGGATATTAAGGGCAACCCCGCGCCAACATTTTTTTAAAAACATGGTGTGGGGGTCCCCCTCAAAATCAATACCAGACCCTACAGGTGTGTTAGAACAAATTTTTTGCCTGTTCGCATGTTCTGGTGCAAACCGAACAGGGGGGTGTTCGGCTCATCCCTATGCAGGAGTATCGTGTCTCCTCAGTAGAACCTCACACAGTTCTGACACATGCAGATACCCACCTGGCTGCTTTAAGGAATGCCCCAGGGCAAGGATTCGGAATTAGCTGAATGCTGTCCCTGTGAAAGCATGCTAGGTCTGGCAGTCTTTCCCCTTGTACACCCTGGGGTGTGCCCTTTTTGTTGCTGACTCGGAAGTGATGTGTATGATGTCACTTTTTCGGGTCCCCTTTGACAGTTTCACCAGCCATCAAGGCCAGGAAAGAATGTAATGCAGTGTGATGTGCATTATATTGCATTCAGTGGAGCACGGGGGAAACATGCAGGGTCTTTTAGACCCTGACTATCTCATTAAAGAGAACCTGTCACCAAAAAAATCATCACCTAGGGGACTTTTGTCCCCTAGGTGATGAAAAATAGAGTTAATAAAAAAAAAAAAATGTTTCCTATACCTTTACGTTAATATCGTCTGACATAAACTATTGGAACTACCACTATCTCATTCTCTAGGGCAGGGATATGCAATTAGTGGACCTCCAGCTGTTGCAGAGCTACAACTCCCATGAGGCATAGCAAGACTCTGACAGCCACAAGCATGACACCAAGAGGCAGAGGCATGATGGGACTTGTAGTTTTGCAACAGCTGGAGGTCCGCTAATTGCATATCGCTGCTCTAGGGCGTCTGCTTATAGAAAATATATAATGTCTTGAGGGTTTTATGTAATCTTTAGGCCTAAAACAATTTTTTAAACATGTGTGCAAAAAACACAAAAATGGCTCTGGCAGGGAAAGGGTTGAAGGATAAGTTCACCTTCAGGAAAAAGTTCTACCCATAAGCTTTGTTAGTTCAAAAAACTGGCCTAACTTTTTTAACTGGCTCTTAGATTCAAAGCTAATTTCTCAAGCCCTGTAATAGGATACAGTCATTGTTCGGCAGAAAATTCTTCAACAAGCCACTTTGATTTTTTCAGTCTACTTTTGTTGAGCTGAGTGATCCCAACAAGGCCACCCATGGCTTGAATCTTGACTGACTCAACAGGAATCAGCCAAAATTCAATCTGAATATGGCAAGTTTAATACACAAGTAAAGTCCAGCTGCTCCAACAGAAGGGTAGGTATGGGAAAACAAGCAGCTGGCTGGTTGGTCTAGTAGTCATTGCTTGCATTTTTCCTTTACTCCTATTCTCAAGCTTGTTTCCCATTATTCTTCTCTATAGCACATATCAGTCTTTTCTTTTCCAATTACACCTATCACATTGCATTGTCTAGCATTTTGATACCAAACTATTGTAGACATTTCCCCCTTCTTATCCCTATTCCTATTTGAGTCAGGGGGTTGATTTAGTAAAGGCAAAATAGGCTATTCACTTTTCAAGTGAAATTTCCCCAGAGCTTTAGTGAGTACGGTGAAGCTCTGCTGACTTGATCATCCCATCATGTTCAGGCGTAATGCTGCTTTCCTTGCACATGATTGGGTGTTCTTAGCAATGTGACTTTTCATTTTATTCACTAACCTGTGGAAGACTTCAATCGCAAAGTGAACAGCCTATTTGCCTTTAGTAAATAAACCCCAAGGAGCGTTTCTCACAATACCTACAGATGGTAAGGGAATGCAGCCATGATTGTGAACCAGACATGCACTACAGTATAGATAAAGCTCATGTCACACCAGGTTATTAGACTGACAGCCAGAGGAGTGACTGACATTACAAAGATGTACTGTACAAAGTGATCTATTATGACAATGTCTGGGCGAGCAGACACAATAGACTGATCTATTTAATGTGCTATTCTCTGCAGATACAATTAGATTATGGAGCTACAGTATGTGTCATATCTCAAGCCCAGCCCTGCATTCTAGTCTTGCAGTATGGCCTAAGCCAAGTGTAGTGTGACAGTTACCAGAGGCTGGGTACTTTGTAGTATAGACATTGTGGTGGTGTCGGCATGATACATTTCTTCCTCCGCAGACTCCACAGATATCCATCTTCTCATTTGATCCCAAGATGGAATCACAACCCACTTGCTGCAAAAAAAAAAGTGAAAGATGACCTTTGAATTTATTGGTTTGGTTTAAGTTCCCACAACAAAAACAATTTTGGATCATTTTAATACGCTATGCTACCACACACCTAGCATATTATTTGTCCTAAACTCCTGAATGGGCACCTTTGGGCCTGATAGACATTCCAGGAAATGAGGTGGACTCTGTCTGACTTTCTGCAACATCTATGCATATATAGGAAGTTCACAGTATGCAGTGAAATCAAAGTAATACATTTCAGTACAAGGGATGAACCTGTACAACTGTGCCAGTGGTCTCCAAACTGCAACCAAGGGGCCAGATGTGGCCCTTTGCTTGCCTTTATCAAGCCCTTGGGACACTATTCCTCCCACTGAAAAAAGGCACTATTCCTTTTAAGCCAACAATGCGGTAGGATTCCTGTAACTGATACCAACATAAGGCTATTATTCTAATCACTCACCCCAACAATGGGGCACTATTTTTCCCACTGACACCAACTGCAGGGCCCTATGCTTCCAACTCACACCAACAATGGGGCACTAGTCCTCCCTATGACACCAATGATGGGGCACTATTTCTTTCCCTAATACCAACAATGGGGCAATATTACTCCAACTAATACCAATGACGGGGCATGCTTTACTCCCATTGATGCTAGAGCATTTTCTACTCCCACTGGCCACAGTCCGGCCCCTGAGTCTCAAGGACAGTAAACTGGCCTTTTGTTCCCAAAGTTTGAAGACCCCTGAATACAAGACAAGACTGTACAAGACTGAAGGGAAGGCTGGAGTTCAGCTTTGACATCTAATATCTGAACCACAAAAGGTGGACTTGTTACTTTTTCAAATATTTTCCTCTACCTTTGCAGCAACAGATGAAAATGCATTAAAATATAACAAGTTTAAATAAAGAATAGACCAGCCTTTCTCAACCTATATACCCCTGTGGAACCCTTGAAATAAAATGTCACATTCTCAGGGAACCCCTGCTAAAAAGAATGATACCTACGGATCAAGGTACATTAGCATGTTCAATAATTTGAAAAAAGTTTTAAATAAAATAATTAAGTGTACCTAGCATACTTGATGCCCAGGGCAGATATTTTTGTTATCAGCCCTTTGCAAAATTATTTTTAGTAATATTGTTTAAAAAAGAACTGCAGTACAGAAATGCAGAAATTAAATAATACTTATATAAATTGTGGTCAAAATAGCAAGAAATTCCGGCAACACGATTGCTTCTTCTTAAATCTTTATTGAGCACTAACAGCAGTGCGACATCTAAAATGCTAACATGTTTCGGCCGAAGCCTTCCTCATAGCAGGAATGCATAGATGCTATGAAGAAGGCTTCGGCCGAAACATGTTAGCATTTTAGATGTCGCACTGCTGTTAGTGCTCAATAAAGATTTAAGAAGAAGCAATCGTGTTCCTTGAATTTCTTACTATTTTGATGTTCATGGGACACACAGCCTGAGCACCGTTATTCGGCTCATTATTCTTCAGTCATGCGGTAGAGCTTGGGTGCATTTTTTCTACATTGTATAAATTGTGACGTCCTCCAATATTAATGGTTGGTATAGAAGTGAGCAGTTACGTGGTTAGTGGAAAATTTCCCCATTGCAATTGTGGTTAGCGTAGACGGGAGCATTCGTCAATGAATTCTTTACCTATCAGGATATCATTAGGTGTTATATCCCACCTCAGCCTTCTTTTTTACTATACCTGCTGAAATGTATTTTTCTAAGTAGATGGAAGATCAACAAACAATTGCTCATTGCTGAAGGAACCCCTAACAACCTCAGGAGGAACGCTAGAGTACCATCAAACCCTGTTTGAGAAACACTGCCTTAGACCCTTCGATATACCTAAGCATTTCAAGAAGCTTTTTATTTCCTTCTGCTGTCCTTTGAGAGCTACAGTTTGATAAATGAGTACGCTACCTGTTAAAAAATATACAATCTCTTCAGATCTGTATTACTATGGTAAGCTTAAAAATTGGCCAACAGGTACAAACAAGGTGCATGGAGATCGAACACCTTCATTTATACTATACTAGAAAACACTGCGGTCACTCAACCCCGCCTCTCTCAACTTGCCAATATTTCATCCTTGTAAAGAAAATATTTCTTCTAGCACCTGTAATAAATCAGTCACCGCTTCAGTAAGAAATGTGAATGATGTATTAGGGTTATACAGATTAGCAGAAACAGATGTGAAGGTTTGACCTAGTAAATAAAATGCGGTTGGCATATAAGGTGAGGGATGTACAGTTAATTTACTGAAGGACTGATGGTCCTCTGAATTTTTTATTACACGTTTATGTAGTACTTTAATGGATCCATCATATAATGAGATGAGACTTACCAGGCATTGGCCATTGATGCAAAAGCCATCATACTGCACATGGCATGATGTTCCATCCAACACTCTGCCAAAGTTATAATAGAAGTTTTGCCCTTGTGCCAAGCAACTTAGCTCACAGTCTCCTTGTCCTTAACAAGAAACAAACAGTCAGAGTAGATTTTCATATGTTATTGCCTGAGATTATAAAGTTGGAAAGCAGAAACACATATCGGTTTAGTTTAGAGGAACGCTAAAAGTGGTATTATGCTAAATATTTTTACAATGGACCTGCCAAACCCTGAAAATGGCACCAGCTAGTCCAGTGACACAAATCCTCTTCTGTACCTCTAATTTCACATAATCTGCCTTTTTATTGATGTATATAAACCATGCCACTTGCTACTTTGCTTTGAATGGCTACCAATATTCTTTTCCTGCAGAGCAAAACCTATTCAGGCTGGGAATGACACAATTATCCACGGCTCCAAGAGCTCTGGGGTTAATGTAGGAACCTACAGTGCATCTATGATATGGTACAGAACATCTTCATGCTACTTTGGCCTCATTTTAGGAGCCTCAAGTGTCAACACGATCTTTGGAACCGCTTAGCCCCAACAGGTTCATAGTGTGAGACTTGTCAGTAGTGGATAACAAAAAAGTATGTTCATGCTTACACTTGGACCTATGCTAAAATTGTGAAGCTTAAAATGTTGAGACACTTGCAAAGGCTTTGCTTTATAACAACACTTATGCAATTAATTAATTGATACAGAACTGAACTCTGGGAATAATTTTTTTTTTTTTTTTTTACTTACATTGGTCCAGCTTGTTCATATCTAATTTTTCACATCTCACTTCTAGAAGGCTGCTGAGGATTCAGAAATTCATTGTAGTAGTATGTGCTACTTACAGTCAGCGCTGGTCTCTTCCAGTTGCTGCTCAAGTAACTTACCTTCTGTATACTTAAAGTAGATCTGAAGGTGAAACTTTTTAAAAAAAATTTTGGATAGAGTGAGAAAGGTTTATAACCCCTAAAAATTTTTATGACATCTTTGTCCCATTGTGGAGATTTCCCTTCACATCCTGTCCCAAAGCCACAACAAGTGAGAGGAAATGCCATCAAATAAAGAGAATAGCTTGGGGACCCCCAGGTCACAATAATTAGTATCCTCATTGCAAGATTTCCCCCCTATGACTGGTCTGGGGACAACCCAAAACAATGTTTATTTAATCAGCAATAAAAAAATGCAAATCTGCTCCACATTATTATTTTTAAAACCAAATACACGGGTATATCAACTACAGATTACATACAAAGTACACAATAGTAATGTGATATACATCATTGACAACTTTCAGTATTTATATCTTGTTGTCCATGCATTAGAAGTATTTTGGATATCCTTAAAAGGCAAATGCTACATTTAAAACCTTGTAGGGTTTGTTGACTTTTGATTGCCTTCTCTATACTGAACACAGGAACTTGTTCACTTAGCCCCTTCGCCATGTAGAGAACAACTTTGTTTTTTTCATACAAGACCTTCTTTGACTGGACGAGGAAAAGAGAGGAGGATGACGTCAAGATCATCACCTCCTCCAATCAGAGAAAGCCTTCTATTCTTTGACCTAATTTCATGAATTCAGATGTCTTGAGTCTAATCCGAAACTCAATGTTATCTTATGTAGTCAGGATTCCCAAAATGTTTTCAAGAGATAGGTACTAAAGGCTGTATCTGCCCTATATCTGCAGCTGCTCTCTGGGCACCCTTAGATTGACCTCCAGTGCCACTAGGACATCTTCTGAATGGCGGAGGTGCCAAGTAAGCACCCCACCATGTTTGGCATACAGAAGAAGTCACTCAAGCACCGCCTGGAGGAGATCAGCGCTGACTGTATGTACAGTATCACAGGCTACTACAGTGAATTTCTGCATCCATCTGGATGTGGGGTAATGAAGAATGTAACCAAGCTGGATCATTATGGATTCATGGAATCATGGGTTTTTTTTTTTAAAAGATTTAGAATTCCTGGAGCTAAACTTTAACCGATTAACATCAAGTTGTCTGATTTACTTTTCCTATTTCCTTTTTATTTATTTTTTTGCTAATTCATTTTAATTATTATTATTTTTTATTATTTTATTAATTAATTTATAGATGGATTTGCTCTTTAGCTTATTCAACAAGTATAAAAGATACATTATTTACCTGACTGGAAAGGGGTCCATTTGTAATAATTTCCCATTAGAGGCTTACTGTTGTATGCAGAACATTGGAAATGCCTGAAATCAGTCACCCCTGATGGACAGTCCTGCACAGGAAGAAAATCGGTCACTGAATGTTAAATTGCCTTAGAGATCTGAGCGAGCACAGGACAGGAACTTCAAGAACTTACCTTCATGTTACATGCTTGATACTGTCTTATGTCTCCCAGGCAGTCTGGTCCTGCAGCATCTCTATTGAGAAACAGCAACGATTATGAATGAAAGCAGCAAGAGTTAACTTTGTAACCTGAAACCAATATGACATTATCTCGTTACAGAAATACATCTGAAGATTTGAGGACAGACATACAAATTCTTCCGCTGACAACTTAGCAGGAAAGGACATGTTTTCAGCATATAAATAAGAGGCGTCATAACAAAGATAGCTGTCCTAAATAATGAGTTTGTCTCACAAAGAGCACATAGTTTGGCTGTGTAAGATAAAAGACATTTTTCATATTGCATAATGAAAGCCTATAAGTCTTAAGGCATGCATCATAAAATTACACCCAATCATATACTTGGCGGTAATGACGTATCCTATAAGCACTTAAGCCCCCAAACACCAATGGGCTTATTAAATAATGCAAAGAGCAATCTCCAAAGGGTAATAATCAAAGCCAACTAATTTGATTTTCATCTCATTAGGTCAGAGCCATTAGAGGGGAGCAAGATTACTGTTGATTTTTATTGGCCATTCTGTTCTTACTTCTATGTATAATAATGATTAATGCATATATTAAATTGGGTTTTGGTAGGCTTGGAAAGCCAGCTAGCTGGAAGAATTACTTGTAAGCCCTTACATTCAGTGCTAGAAATATTAGAAAAAAAAGTTGATTCCACCATTTGGATGACAACTTCTGACCTAATTTCATGAATTCAGATGTCTTGAGTCTAATCTGAAACTCAATGTTCTCTTATGTAGTCAGGATTCTCAAAATGTTTTCAAGAGATGGGTACTAAAGGCTGTATCTGCCCTATATCTGCAGCTGCTCTCTGGGCACCCTTAGATTGACCTCCAGTGCCACTACGATCCAACCATCTGCCATAGTATCCCCTTTCAAAGGAAGTGGTTCCTCAAACCATACTCAAACTTTTTCACATTTGCTGCTATAAAGTTGGGTGAATTTTGATTCATGGTATGGGCACCCTGGTCTACCAATTGACTTCTGTACAACCAGCCTGTTGGGTTTTTCCAGATCAATCAGTGCCGCCAGCTTTAGCCGGAAACACTGATCAGTGTGTTCTGACGGGAAGGCTCCCTTCAGTCAGAACACAATACACAGTGGAAAGGATTCCCCCATCCACCTTGAATGTGTGGATGGGGGAATCAGATCATTTTATTTTTGTTTCCCACTGGTTGAAGGAAAAAAAAAAATTATGAACGTATGGGTTGCCTAACACCCAGTTTTCTGGAACTTGCTTATGATTGATGGGTCTTCAGTTCAGAATTTCCAGATTTCAGAAGTTCACAAATTTTTTTTATAGAGTTGGTTTTTTCACAGTAGCAACTGATCAAACTTTTCAGAAATTCCCCTCATCTCTAGAGTTATGCCGCGTACACACGAGCGGACATTACGGCAGACTTTGCCCGGCTGACTTTGACGGACTTTACGACGAACTTTCTGAATGAACGGACTTGCCTACACACAATCAACCAAAGTCCGTCGAATTCGTACGTGATGACGTATGACCGGACTAAAACAATGAAGTTCATAGCCAGTAGCCAATAGCTGCCCTAGCGTGGGTTTTTGTCCGTCGAACTAGCATACAGACGGGCAGACTTTTCGACCGGACTCGAGTCCGTCGGATAGATTTGAAACATGTTTCAAATGTAAGTCCGTCCAACTTTTGAGAAAACAAAGTCCGCTGGAGCCCACACACGATCGAATTGTCCGACGAAATCCCGTCCGCCGGGCAAAGTCTGCCGTAAAGTCCGCTCGGGGGTACGCGGCATTAGAGCTGCAACAAACTGTAAAACTTAGACCAAAGAGCCTCCACTTTTGTTATCATTCCAAATATTAGCGTGTATTACCTCATATTCTGATATATATATATATATTAGGGCTGGGGAAATTAACAATTAACTCCTCCATAGATGTTTATCTGACTACTTTGACCAGTGAGATCGATCAAATCGTTAGGATCGGTCTTCCTCAATTTATGATTTCATGGACATCTACGTCACCGGACTCCTCCCCCCTTCCCCAAGTGCCTCCGTCTGCTAACGAAGGGGAAGGGGGGAGGAGTCCGGTGACGTAGATGTCCATGAAATCATAAATTGAGGAAGACCGATCCTAACGATTTGATCGATCTCACTGGTCAAAGTAGTCAGATAAACATCTATGTAAATCCTGGACTTGGCTATGAAAATCAACATATCTGAGGGCTTTCTTGGCTGTAAGTCAGTTTGACGATGAACTGACATTGATTGGTTATCCAGCAATCAAGAAACATTTATGATGAGGGCACTTTTTTCCAAAGAGCTGACACTCAGCAGGTGATGGATGTCTCTGGCTCTCCATCGGTCCCCCTGATGCACAACGGTGCTATTTAAATAGACTGTAGGGTGACGCCGTAGCCCTGCCCCACTGAGGAAGTTCTGATTGAACGTAACGCATACGGGGGAGGAGCTACGCATGACGTCAGCTAAAAGTAGTTGGATCTGTATGCGAGTTGTAATTAATCAAAATTAGTCGATAAATCGATTAAAAAATATCGATTAATCGAACGCGAAAATTTTAATCAGTAACAGCCCTAATTATATATATATATATATATATATATATATATTTATTTATTTATTAAGTAGAACCATGCTAAATTTTAATTTTCAAAAAGAAAGTCCCAAAAATTCCACCTGGGGTACTAACCTTTCGGTTGTGTGCACAAACACAAACCCCAGTAATATTTATCTATTATTACCCACATTTGTAGAAACGTCAGTAAAAAAAAATGTCTTCCTGTGTTGGTCAGTATGAGTATTATCATATACTGATACCTTACAATACACTGGCGCGTGCGCACTGCAGCTCCCCCTCCACATGTCCGAGAACAGGGAGACCAGCTTTGCCATGAACCCCACTCATTGCTGGACCTCTGTGGTAGACTATGCTCGGGGCCAAAATTGATGACTGTTCCTCTGTGAAGCAATGGTCTTTGAACCTACAAAAACAAAAAAGACAGAGTAAATCTGCATTCACCTTATAGATTAACCATTTATATTTATAGTTGTAGAACATGAAATGTCAATTAAAATCTGGATTCCACCATTGGTAACTAAAGGAAACTTCTGCCTGCAGAAAACAATAAACAGTCCAAACATGATTTATATTTGTAGTTCCTTCTTCTTGTAGCTTTCTCTCATTATCACTCAGTAACAGCAGTACAGGGTATCTAGCCCCGGGGTTATGGAGTAGACCCAGAATGGAACGAGGCCAATGGTGTTTACATATATATTTAGCATTGTGAACATGAGAATATGGTTTGCCGGTTCCATCATCCATTTTCTGAAGAGAGAACAGCCTTATCACAAGAGAAAACAACACTCGTCTTGTGTTTCCAAACCTAGTAAAACATGGATTTGCAGGATGACAAGCCAACAATAAAAACAGCATGTTGGGACAATGAAATGGTGCCAGAAAATGAATGAGGTGGCAACATCAGCTTTATGCACCAGTGACAGGGAAATCAGTCTGCGCTGTGACAGTTCAATAATACGCTCCGAGTTCCACAACCAACAAAAGGGAAACAAAGAAACTGACAGCAGATAATACTCACCTGCTCAGTGTAATATATGTATGATAATACAAATAATGATATTATAAAGCCCCCCTGTGATCTTCTATAGAGTGGGGACACAAAGGACATTCAAGCACCTATTCGGGCAACCAGCACTTGTGTAAATTGGAGGAATTTTAGCTGTTTTAAGAATGAATGTACTGTTTGTGCTCATATTACATGGACCAATTGTTCAGTCAATGGAAAAGAAAGCAAGGTACCCGTGTGGCATTATTCTGATTTTACGGTAAAAGAGGGATGGTATAGTAGCTAATTAATCTTTTTTTTTTTCTTTCAAATACTGTAGAACCCAGACTACACAAGTGCAATAAAGGTGGGTGTATGATGACTGTACATGCAGAGAGATGCTATTGATAACCAATTGCGATGCAATGGAAGTCTATTCACCCTATACTCAAGGCAGCTGGCAGATCTAAAAATAAGGATGAGCTCCAGCGTGTTTGCACAGCCCACGTGTAAAGCCCGCCAGGTAATCGGCACTGTGCTGCGCTAATCACAGGCAGTGAGACATTTTCCCGATGCACGGCTGCAGAGATCAGAAAATGTCTCACTGCCTGTGATTAGCTCAGCGCCGTGCCGACTTCCTGGCGGGCTTTACACCTGGGCTGTGCAAACACGTCGGAGCTCATCCTTATCTAAAAACAGACAAATGCATACTGTCATTGTCACCGCTAAGTCCATATTTGGCCACAATCCAGAAACTATAGGACTCATATGGACTTTGATAATGATTATAATGCAGTGCAAAATCCAAGAACCAGTGGCAATAAGGGTTTGGAGTAAGAAAAGGCTTTTGTACCCATTTCCCTTTGGGATTAATAAAGCATTCTGTATTCTGTAGCACCGTCCAAGAAGGGGTGCTAGCTGGGTTGGGTAAATTTAGTTCTTTTGGTCCCTCTGTAATGAGTGGACCAGAGTGTGATGTTCTGGACTACACTGGTTGCTGTGGGTTGGATTGCTTCCCCACGGATTTAGCTTTGCGAGTGACTCATAAAATGTAGTGGCAGAGTGCTGCATATACTGTATTCGATGGAGAGCAGATAGCTGTGATCACGCTATGCTAGTGTAGAGGATCTGCTGCCCTCAACTGTCTGTGATTGTAAGAGGCTGTTCTTCCTACTGTCATAAAGTTATTTATGTACATCACTTCCTGTCCCTGCTAGCTGGGTCAGAAACTCCAGATGGGAGGGCTTATATATCTTTATAAAAGGGGAGTTTCCAGGAAGTAGACAGAGAGAACTGAACCACTTGTCCAGTCCATGGAGTTGCAACTGTTATATTTTCACCTAGACCAGAAGAGAGTATTCTAAACTACTAAGGATGGACCAAAGCGCAGAGTAGATAGGCCAACTCTGATTTTCAGTGCCTCACCACAGTTCCTGCCTGGAGAAGTCCCATTCCAGGCTGGTCGGACAACAGCTGGAGGATGCCCCCTGTGACCACTGACCATTTCAGGTCTCCAACACAAACACAGACGCTGCATCCTCAGGGGCCCTTCCAACTGTATTTTGCTGCAACATTCATCTGGCAGTAGGCCTATTAATAACAAGATATACCCAGGTATACTTGCACGACTGCCCCTGGACTCCTATTGGGCCCTTTGCTATTACCCATTTGTACATTGGATGTATGTACTGTTATTAATGTCTTCTTATATGGAGATGGATTAGAACCCCTGTCAGTTGTTATTGCTCTCTGTGTCCTCATTAAGGAGATTCACCCTCTCTATTTGTCCTGTCTACCATTATAACTGAAAGTGAAAGTAAAAGAAAATCCAACATTTTGGGTTGTCCCCTAAAAAAGTGATAAAGAGGAAATCTTCCAATGGGGGCACTAGTTCTGGTGACCTGGGGGTCCCCAGAGGATTTCCTCTCACTTCCTGTTTTGGCTATGAGACAGGAACTGGAGGTAAATATCCCCATTGGGACAAGAGGGCAAAAATAAACCTTACAGGGGTTATAACCCTCCCTTACTCTATACAAAATGAAAATAAAAAGTTTTGCCTATAGATCTACAGTAAGGGGAAAAAAGTATTTGATCCCCTGCTGATTTTGTACATTTTTGCCCACTGACAAAGAAAAGATCAGTCTATAATTTTAATGGTAGATTTATTTTAACAGTGAGAGACAGACTAACAACAAAAATATCCATAAAAACGCATTTCAAAAAAGTTATACAATTGATTTGCATTTTAATGAGTGAAATAAGTACGGTATTTGACCCCTTCGCAAAACTTAACTTAGTACTTGGTGGCAAAACCCTTGTTGGCAATCACAGAGGTCAGACATTTCTTGTAGTTGGCCACCAGGTTTGTACAGGGAGGGATTTTGTCCCACTCCTCTTTGCAGATCCTCTCCAAGTCATATAGTTTCAAGGCTGACGTTTGGTAACTCGAACCTTCAGCTCTATCTACATATTTTCTATGGGATTAAGGTCTGGAGACTGACTAGGCTACACCAGGACCTCAATGTGCTTCTTCTTGAGCCACTCCTTTGTTACCTTGGCCATGTGTTTTGGGTCATTGTCATGCTGGAATACCCATCCATGACCCATTTTCAATGCCCTGGCTGAGGGAAGGAGGTTCTCACTCAAGATTTGATGGTACATGGCCCCGTCCATTATCCCTTTGATGCGGTGAAGTTGTCCTATCCCCTTAGCAGAAAAACACCTCCAAAGCATAATGTTTCTACCTCCATGTTTGACGGTAGGGATGGTGTTCTTGGGGTCACAGGCAGCATTCCTCCTCCTCCAAACATGGCGAGTAGAGTTGATGCCAAGGAGCTCGATTTTGGTCTTCCATTTGAGAATAATCGCACCAACTGTTGCCGCCTCTCACCAAGCTATTGGTGATGGTCTTGTAGCCCATTCCAGCCTTGTGTAGGTTTACAATCTTGTCCCTGACATCCTTGGACAGCTCTTTTGTCTTGGCCATGGTGAAGAGATTGGAATCTGATTGATTGCTTCTGTGGACAGGTGTCTTTTATACAGGTAACAAGTTGAGATGAGGAGAACTCCCTTTAAGAGAGTGCTCCTAATCTCAGCTCGTTACCTGTATAAAAAACACCTGGGAGTCAGAAATCTTGCTGATTGATAGGGGATCAGATATTTAGTTCACTCATTAAAATGCAAATCAATTTATAACTTTTTTGAAGTGTGTTTTTTCTGGATATTTGTGTGTTTAATAAGTACTTATGACTCATGAATGTGTCTGTTATTGCCCTCTAGGTAACCCCCTAGACCAGGGGTGCCCAACCAGTGGCCCACGGAGCCCCCTGATGTGGCCCGCAACCTCTTGCTCTGGGATGGCTGGTTGGCAAGCCCAAATTGCGGGTTGCCGGTGGCCATCTCAGAGCATCAGTGTTGTGAATGAAGGCGGCGGTAGAGGACTCAAGTGGATGCAGAGCAGCGAGGCATAAGCCTCTGCTTCCTGTAAAGTGCCACCTCCTGTCACAGGCAGAATGATACCCCCTTTTCACACAATCGGTCTGACCAAATCTGACCCTCTATTCACCTCTGTGGAGCAGCAGATGTAAACAGACTTGTACTTGAACATAAGGGGATTCATCCCCTTCCATCTGAGCAGATCGGAGGGCCCATAGGGTAGAGTGGACTGTGTCCTTGTCCGCTCTGCATATGCAGAGTCCGCTAATTGTGGCCCGTGACCATTTACCAAGTCGCTTAAGTGGTCCTTGCTCTTCAAAAGGTTGGGCACCCCTGCCCTAGACTGTCCAATAGTCTCCTAAATTGTCACAAGCTATGCTGGAATGCATCTTTGGCAGCCGCTCCTTATGGGCACAAGGCTTAATAATTCCTATGATAAGAGGAGTATAACTTCTTTGGAACTCAAGTGCTTTCAGTAAAATGACATATCAAGCCAACCAATACATGTATCCAGGAAAACCTTGCTATTACCGGATCAGCTTCTTTGCCTCTAAAGTAAATATTGTTCATTCCCAATCCACAGATCACCTGGGTAGTGTGAAGAATAAGGTGGAGTTTGACAAGATTCCGATAGCCATGTACTTTGTACTGTCTATATTGTCTGAGAGCTTCAAGAGGATGATGACATGTACATTTCTTAAACAACACAATCGAGTCTGCAACTAGTATTTACATTCAAGGTGACCTTCTGTCTACGGATATTTTTAGAAAGTAATTAGGTACTCTGAGTTTTAGATAGCAGTTGAATTATTATTGTTCACCATAATAGGCATACACCCTTGCATACTTGATTCCTTTGTGCAAATTTACATGTTCTCCAAAGCTTCTTCTATTTCCCAATGAGACAGCTGTGCATGAGCTGCCACGTCCAACCACCCATTGTGGAAGTTATAAAAGGACCCTCACTTTCCCTGCTGGATGTAATGCCTGTGATCACACAAAGGGGTTGATTTACTAAAAAAATGGAGGCCATCTATTTTTGAAATTGTATGTTAGAAAATTAAGGAATAAAGACTTAAAACTGTTCTAAAAGGCAGAACTTTTTTACGTTAATGCATTCTCTGCCAAGTACTTACCTGAGCCCCATCTCGATCTAGCAATGTGCATGAAAGTTCTCTTGGCTCTCTCCCTCCTCATCGGCTCAGACACAGCAGCGGGAGCCATTTGTTCCAGCTGCTTTTAATCACAGCCAATGAGGAGAGAGCAGGGGGCAGGGCCAAGACATGCTCTGTGTGTATTATGGACACACAGAGCCAGCTCGGGAGCGAGCAGACAGGAGTGCCCCCATAACAAGCGGCTTGCTATGGGGACGACTCGGCAAGGGTGAGGGTTCAGGAGCACAGTACTCAAAGGGAGGAGGGAGGATCAGGGCTGCTCTGTGCAAAACAATTGCACAGAGCAGGTAAGTATAATATGTTTGTTATTTAAAAAAAAGAATAAGAACTGTGCCTTTACAATCACTTTAAAGGCTCTGTCCACCTTTGTGACCCTATTGTACAGTATGTTACACCCATACTTAGGATGCAACATGGTCACATTCCCAAACCCCTCTCCCTTATGCTGCGTACACACGACCGTTTTTTCCGTCAGAATAAACTCTGACGGTTTTTCCACTGGAGTTCCGACGGAGTTCCGCTGAAACAGACTTGCCTACACACAATCACACCAAAGTCTGGTCATTTAGAACGCGATGACGTACGACGGGACTAGAAAAAGGAAGTTCAATAGCCAATAGCTGCCCTTCCGTCGTTTTTGGTCCGTCAGATTAGCATACAAACGAACGGTCTTCCCCATAGGAGTTGATTCCGTTGGAAAGATTTAAAACATGTCCTATTTCCAGGTCCGTCAGAATTTTCGAAAGAAAAAGTCTGATGAAGCCCACACACGATCGGAATATCCGATGGAATGATTCCATCTGACCTTTTCTGCTGGAAAGTCCGCTCGTGTGTACGCGGCATTACACTGCCAGACTTACCTGAATCACTTCTCCCTGCAACATTCTGGTCCTGCTCCATGGCCACGTCATCCATTCACAAGGATGTGTGAATGGAAGACTACAAGCCCCATCTGCTACAGTGGCAGAGGATCTCAATGGAGCACACGTGTGGTGACTTCATTGCATTTGTAGTGAACTCATTGCTTCCTTCAATCCCATAATGGTAAGTCTGTACTTCCATACGGACCTGGGGCTAGGGCAAGAGTCTGCAGGAGCCTGTGCATTGCACCCACTATGCACTGATCGCGGTTGCAATGTGCTGCTGGCCTGAATGCAAAAAAGTAAAATAAAAAATGCAATTTTTTTCATTTTATCAATTTTGTATGAGAGGTGGTTTATGCGTTTAACTTTCCAAAAGCAAACACACAGTTAGCTTAATGAATGATGATGTTCACTTTGAGCGTTAGCATATTTACCAAACTAAGTGAACATTCTCTACCACATTATTAAATCAATCCCAATGCATCACTGGAAAGTCTGTGTTAGTGACCAAGCTTCACTTGTCAAAGAACTAAGATGCATATTAAATCTGAACTCATGGTATGATCATAATTGTATAACCTACATTGGTACATTGTAAGTATGTATATCTTATACCTGCTGGGCCACTGAGGATGTTGACAATTACTGCAGTGGTCAGCTCAATATACAGGGATAGCTGCTACCTTCTGGGTCCCAGGGGGGCGCTCATTTGGCACAACTGTCATTCACAGAATGCTTCTGGGGGAGATTTATTAAAACTGGAACACTCAGAATTTGGTGCAGCTGTGCATGGTAGCCAATCAGCTTTTAACTTCAGATTGTGTAACCACTTCAGCTCCGGAAGGTTTACCCCCCTTCATGACCAGGCCATTTTTTGCAATATGGCACTGCGTTACTTTAACTGACAATTGCGAGGTCAAGCGACGTTGTACCCAAATAAAATTGATGTTCTTTTTCCACCACAAATAGAGCTTTCATTTGGTAGTATTTGATCACCTCTGCTTTTTTTTGCGCTAGAATCAAAAAAAGACAGACAATTTTGAAAAAAAAAAAAAAAACAATATTTTTTACATTATGCTATTAAACACATCCTATAAAAAAAAAATGTAAAAAAAATCTAAATTTCTTCATCAATTTAGGCCAATATGTATTCTGCTACATATTTTTGGTAAAAAAATCCCAAAAATCGTTTATTGATTGGTTTACGCAAAAGTTATAGCGTCTACAAAACGATGGGATATTTTTATTGAATTTTTTCACTTTTTTTACCAGTAATGGCGGTGATCAGCGATTTTTAGCATGACTGCGACAGTGTCAGATTTGTCAGCCGCAATAAGACACTTTTTGGGGACCAGTGACACTAATACAGTGATCAGTGCTAAAAAAAAAATGCACTGTAACTGTACTAATAGCACTGACAGGGAAGGGGTTGACATCAGGGGCAATTAAAGGGTTAAATGTGATCTTAGGGAGTGCTTTCTAACTGTGTGGGGGATGCTTTGACTGGGAGAAGACAGAGATCTTTGTTCCTGCTTATCAGGAACACAAGATCTCCACCTTCCCCTCTCACAGAACGGCAGTCTGCCTTGTTTACATAGGCAGACCGTTGTTCTGCCTCTCTTTAGAACGATTGGTGTGTCCCGGCGGACATCGAGTCCGCCGGACGCACTGACTGGCTCCCGCTGTGTCCAATCACATGGGCCCCAGACCCAGTGCACAAAATCACATACAGGTACGTGATATCGTGCAGGAGGGCAGCCCTGCCACAGAATATCTGCATGGTGCGGTCCATAACAGGTTAATAAAGCTTTGATAATAAAACCTGGAAGCTGGTGCACTAGATTTTGCACACTCCAGTTTTAGTAAGGCCCCTTTCACATGGTCGGACCATTCAGGTCCGCCTGTCAGTTTTGACGGCGGACCTGAATGGGCGCTCCATGCTAGTCTATGGAGCGACGGATGTCAGTGGTGACATGTCCGCTGACATCTGACCCAGTCCGAGCAGCTAAAAGCAGACGGATGCCTCTATGTTCAGATCTGCCGCTGGCGGATCGGGTGAGATGTGGTGAAAACGGACATGCTGTCCATTTTCGTCCAATCTGTCCATAGAAACCAGCAGCGCTCGACAAGCCCCTCCCCGCACAGTGAGCAGAGAGGGACCTGTCATCTGCCGGCTCAGCGGAAATCAACGGAGAGATCTCCCGCTCAGCCGGCGGACCGCAGCGGACTCGGTGGAAGCGGAATCGCCTCGTGAGAATGAGGCCTAAGTCTCCCACTTTGTGCTTTTTAAATGAATACAAGGAGTTCTATGATTGGAGAAGGTGAAGAGGATGGATGTAGACATCACCCTCTCCACTTTGTCCAATCAGAGAACACCTTGTAGTCATTGAAAAAAATACAAGATGCTCTGTTAGTGGTGGTGGTGCCAAGTAAGCAACCCCCTGTAGTCAGTGTGCAAAGGGGCAGCTGCTGGGCACAGGACCCAGAAGATTGCAGAGATCACTGTAGTAGAACCAACTACTACACTGATTGACAGCTGTCACAGTGGTCCATTAGGCATGAGATACACGTTCTTACATTGTGCCAAGCTTGACCAATATAAACTATGGAATTGGGATCATACCTGGAGTTCAGCTTTAAGGTGTACAAATCCTGGTTACAGTGCCCTTAGAGAAAAGTCATTACAGGATGGTCCTGCCTTAGTAGCATACAACATAATGATATTGTGGAGCCTGAACTGACATCTCAATAGTATGTAAGGTTGTTTCTCTTGGAAAGGCTTGGCTGGGCAAATACAATACATACACAGCAAGAAGCATAAGAGTGCTTTTAATAAACTCAAACTATAAATAATATGTAGCCCCTGAGAAAGGGGGAAATATTCTTGCCAAATTGATCAGGCTCTCATTAACTGTACCTGGCAGGAAGATGGGATAATATGAAGGAACAAAACTGCATACAGAGTAGCCAGACATCGATATATCAACCTGGAGGAGAAAACAAAGAAACGTAAATAAGTCTGGCAAACCTATACTATAAATTATAATAAACTTGTATATGTAACAAATACTCTTTCAGCAAAAAATATAGATTTGTGCTACAGAATAATAAAAATGTGTTTTATTGTATTATAATTTATTTTCCTGGACCTTAACTGGGTCACTTGTACAGCGGTTCCTAATTCGTTTTTGTGCTGGATAGCTGGAGAATTTGTTACATCTAGCAAATTTTCACCACCATGGTGTACCTTTGCTTTGCTTGTTAAAAATTGATTTACAAGGTTGCCAATGCTTGGTTTAATTTCGTTTTCGCAGATACACTGGTGATATTCAGGTTTGAGCTTCTGGTGTGTTACTGTAGATAGATACATATATAGGTGCATCTCATAAAATAAAAATATCAAAAAGTTAAGTTATTTCAGTAATTCAATTCAAAAAGTGAAACTCATTTTATATAGATGCGTTACACACAGAGTGATATATTTCAAGCATTTCTTTCTTTTAATTTTGATGATTATGGCTTACATCTAGTAAAAATCCAAAATTCAGTATCTCAGAAATAAAAAAGGATTTTTAATACAGAAATGTTGGCTTACTGAAAAGTATGTCCATGTACAGTATAGTATGCACTCAATACTTGGTCGGGGCTCCTTTTGCATGAATTACTTCATCAATGCGGCATGGCATGGAGGCGATCAGCCTGTGGCACTGGTGAGGTGTTATGGAAGCCCAGGTTGCTTTGATAGCGGCTTTCAGCTCGTCTGCATTGTTGGGTCTGGTGTCCCATCTTCCTCTTGACAGTACCCCACAGATTATCTATAGGGTTTAGGCCAGGCGAGTTTGTTTGCCAATCAGGCACAATGATACCATGATCGATAAACCAGGTATTGGTACCTTTGGCAGTGTGGGCAGGTGTCAAGTCTTGCTGGAAAATGAAATCAGCATCTTCATAAAGCTGGTCAGTAGAGGGAAGCATGAAGTGCTCTAGAATTTCCTGGTAGAGGGCTGCGCTGACCAACACCAGCAGATGTCATGGCTCCCCAAATCATCACTGACGATGGAAAATTTTGCATTTCATTTGGAAATCAAGGTCCCAGAGTCTAGAGGAAGAGTGGAGAGGCACAGAATCCTAGTTGCATGAGGTCCAGTGTGAAGTTTCCACAGTCAGTACCGATTTGGGACAAACATTTAATACATTTCTGTATTAAAAATCCTTTTTTTTATTGGTCTTATGTAATACCAAAATTTTCTGAGATACTGAATTTTGGGTTTTCACTAGCTGTAAGCCATAATCATCAAAATTAGAAGAAAGAAATGCTTGAAATATACCTCTCTGTGTGTAACACATCTATATAATATAATATATGAGTTTCACTTTTTGAATTTAATTGAATTACTGAAATAAATTACCTTTTTGATGATATTTACATTTTATGAGATGTCCTAGTATATATATATATAAACCTGTCTATATGTTTACCTATTCTAAACCCCCAAAGTCTTATGCCCCGTACACACGGTCGGATTTTCCGACAGAAAATATGTGATAGGACCTTGTTGTCGGAAATTCCGACCGTGTGTAGGCTCCATCACACATTTTCCATTGGATTTTCCGACACACAAAGTTTGAGAGCAGGATATAAAATTTTCTGACAACAAAATCCGTTGTCGGAAATTCCGATCGTGTGTACACAAATCCGGCGCACAAAGTGCCACGCATGCTCAGAATAAATAAAGAGATGAAAGCTATTGGCCACTGCCCCGTTTATAGTCCCGACGTACATGTTTTACGTCACCGCGTTCAGAACGATCTGATTTTCCGACAACTTTGTGTGACCGTGTGTATGCAAGACAAGTTTGAGCCAACATCCTTCGGAAAAAATCCTAGGATTTTGTTGTCGGAATGTCTGAACAAAGTCCGACCGTGTGTACGGGGCATAAGAAACTATAGCAAGTTAAATTGCCAACATTGTACATGGTTATAGACATACTATGAGACACATTGAAGAACATGGTTTCTCGTACACAAAGGAAATCACTGAAATAAGAGAGGGCAAGGAGTACAGGTAATGAGGGGAATAGTTCAAGCACTGTATGTGAAATGTTTAGACACATCATTAGGCCTCGGTTCCTGTGATTTGCAGTCATAACAGCCTGTTAGATTCAATCAGCATGAAAGGACTGTTCCTGATTGCAGAGATTAGTCACTGAAGGAGCTGCATTGGGAGCTACGTTCTTTAAATAAGCGTGTATGACTGACAAGGGGAAGTGATGGTGTCAGAAGGGCCCCACGGACAGGAACCATTCAAAAGCATTGAAAAGGCCGGATGACAAATTATCTTCTTTTCTACGAATGCAAAAACCATTTTATAATGTTTATAAAAAAAATTTGAAAAATATTGTGAAACAAAAGAAATAAAAAAAATGTCCATGGAACTGCTGAACAATATCCACATGCGGGCATATTTTATTTGAGAGTGCAGAACCGTGGTGAGCAGCAAACCGTCTCAGGTCTTCAATAATCATTGAGCTGGTAATCCTCAGCCACTAAAGGCGGATTTCTAGTTGGCTGCTATAAGACACGGCACACTGCTGTTTTTGGATTTTATATCTGAAGCCTGACGGAGAACTTACCTATAAACAGCTTTGTTACCGCAGGTAAAAGCCAACAGCATCGTCATTCATCGGTCAGTTGCAGCCGTTGTTGGCCAAAAAATTTACATCTAGCTCCTTAGACTTTTTTTTAAGCAAAGGATGAATTAGGGGGAGCCACCTACAGATTAAATTATAGTGTGTTCTAGCTGAAATGTATGTAGTTTATGGCCAGCTTAAAGTCAAAGTCTATGTTTTGTGTTACTTTAAATAGTTTATTTAAACCAGTACTAAGAAAAGCTCCCGCTGTCAGCGCTATATAAGCTGTATGTAGCATCAGCTACATGCAGTATATAGTGCTGTGTTCTGGCAGTGGTACAGGGAAGAGTGGGAATCACAAGAAAATAAAAAATATATATATATATTTCACCTAGATGGCTTCAGCTGTCCCCTACTGCCTCCAAAACAGAGAACCGAGTGATAATACACAGTGCTGATCAATCAGCTCTCGGTCCTCAGCCTGAAGACAGTTGGTCACCGGCTCTCTGCTCTGCCCCTGCAGTGCTCATTAGAGAGCTGGGCTGTAGAGGGAATGGGAGCAGCTGGCTCAGGCTCTCGGTAGCTCACTAAGAGGCTGAGCCAGCTGTAGGTCCAGGCTTCTGGGCTGATCCCGACCATATGGTTGGGATCTTTCCAGAGCCTTGACTTGCTCTGTGACATCAGCTAACAGTGGACCTTAGCCTGCTGTCGGCTGAAACCGGGTCACAGGAGTGCAGAACTAACTGCACCCACAGGGGAAACATAGCAAAAAAGCTTTGGCCATACTTCTGCGTTAACTTGATCTGCCCGACTTTTTCTGCTCATCAGCTATCCTTATTGTTACTGTATTTTATGTGTGGCCCAAGACAATTCCTCTTCTTCTAATGTGACCCAGGAAGGTCAAAAGTTTGGACACCCCTGATTTAAAGTAACACAAAACCTGGTTTTGGGCTTCAAGTCATGACAATAAGCTGGAAGGAGGAAGGGGGAAGGGGGAAGCCTGCAGGAGCAAGGAATAAAGTAAGCATATCACCTTATTCAGTTACTCCTCGCTTCAGGGTGGTTGCTTCTCCTCCCGGCTGAACAGGAAGTGGGTCCTGAGACCCGATTGGCTGGGAGTCCTAAGACTCCCGGCCAATCGAGTCTCAATACCCGCTTCCTAAATGGCAGGGAGGAGAATCAGAAAGACAATAGTGAATACTAATTCGCTATTCTCGAATGGATTGGGGGGTGGCGCCCCTGCGCCCCCACTGGTCAGGCTAAAAGTAATGTTTATTACTGTATTCTCTATCATTGCTACATAAATATAAAAAATAAATATATTTCAGTGTTGTCCTTGTAGTAAAGCTTGTACAAACCTGGGCAGCTCAAACTAATCACATGATGAAACATCTACATAACCCAGTCACCTGCAGTAAAAACTACATGTAAATCCAGAGATATCATCAGCTGAATTTAAATCTAGGTTACCTGCAGTATAAACGACATGTTAGAATGATCAGTATATCCAAAGATATAATCAGATACATTTAATTCTAGGGTACCTGCAGTAAAAACTACACGTCATAATGATCAGTAGAATCAAAGATATAATCAGCAGAGTTTAGATGTAAATATGGTCTTTTCCTGTAGAGGTTGAGCTTGTCCCCGGGCTGATCTCACATTACGCTCCCCTTCACGGCTTTCTCAGCGCAGTCCCAACGCAAGACCAGACAATTTGCTTATTTACAATCAGCACAGTGCACACCATTGTGATGCGGTGATGTGCACAGAGAAAAGAGGTGCAACATAATCCATCACATTGCATAGCTCCCAACTGTCCCTGATTTAGAGGGACTGTCCCTGATTTTAAAAAATGTCCCTCTGTCCCTCATTTGTCCCTCATTTTGGTCTTATCTATATAGATGTATATAAAATGCACTTTTTAAGTATCAAAACATGTTTTCCTGCACTAAAACTTTCATCTGATTTCTAAATTGCTGCATTTGTAAATTCCAAAAGCCAATATAAAGGAATAGTAGTGGTAAAAAAAAGCACTTGTGGGTTTAACCAATCTTGTTTTTTTTTGTTGTTGTACAATTCTCCTTTAAGGGGGCGTGGCAGTGGTGTGTCCTATGCCTGCATACTTTTTCTAATAGGTGTCCCTCATTCCCATCTCAAAAAGTTGGGAGGTATGACTCTATGGTCGTAGGAACTTAATGAAATATAACTTTGCGATATTTCATTAGAGTGAAGAAAAAATGTTTCCACCGTCTTCTCAATGCACATTATCTGTTGTGTTCTAATGCAGCTGCTGTTGTGAATGGGCACTAAAGGGCCACAAAGGCAGCTCCACAGATGGGAGAGGAAGAGCCAAGATAAAAAGTTTCATAGGAAAGAATTTGATTTTTATATCATTTCATCTACCTATAGCTCCGGATTAGCTGATGGCTTTGACATTCGGTTTTCACTGAAGGTAACCTCTGCTTATTCATTTTTATCATCATACGCTCAGCTACAATTGGATCTTTATGACAGGTTTATCTAATCGTGCACTGAATCCCTATCAGACTGGAGTATACAGGGCCACCAATAAATTTAAAATGGCTCATCCTAAAAGAAATGTGATGCATTTAGTGACACCAGTCAGTGAACTATTAGGTGTATTACAGCATACAACCGTGCAAGAGCAGTGTTTGACCATTCAGTCACAGACGCAGCTGCTATTCCCAATCTAACATCCATGTGGGTGTATGGCCCCAAACGCACACTGTCAGCATTCAGGGCCATTCAACTGAACCCAGGGTTTGTGCTGCCACTAGGCAAACTAGGCAGCCGCCTAGGGCGCACTGCTGCCTAGGGCACTCAGCTACTGGTGTTCCTACTATCTTCTCTCTGCAGCAAGCAACTAAGTTTCAGCATCAGCAGGCAGCCGCCGCTCCATTCGCACATAGTGTCAGAGGCGCAGCGGAGGGCTGTGTCTATGTCCCAACTCCCGAATGAATGGAAGCAAGCAAACAATCATTGATGGCCACTGGTAGGCTGCATTGATGGGCGCTGGTGAGGCTGCATTTGATGGGCGCTGGTGAGGCTGCATTTGATGGGCGCTGGTGAGGCTGCATTTGATGGGCGCTGGTGAGGCTGCCTTTGATGGGCGCTGGTGAGGCTGCCTTTGATGGGCGATGTTGGACTGCATTTGATTGGGCACTTCATTAAAAAGGTGGGGTATACGTGGGCAGGGCAAAAGGGGTGCAGTCAGGGGTGGAGCAAGAGGGGGGACAGCAAAATGAGGTTTCATCTAGGGTGTCAAAAATCCTTGCACCAGCCCTGCCTGCACCCACACTGGAAACACCTGTGGCTCTCCATCGGCCCCATGCGGGCAAAAATGGCCCTCGCACGGGTGTAAGTTGTAGTACACCCGTGTAAATGAGGTCTTAGTTCAATCCATGAACCACTACAACTGGGCTAAAGTTAGAAGATCCATTTCTTTTGTCTTAGTCCTATCTGCGTTCTCTGTAACCAAGTGCAGACAGAGTTCATAAAGGTCCTTATATGTTTGGTGGGAGGTTCCTGCCACAATCTCTTGTGTTCTTCTATCTCTATAAATTTACCACCAATCAGATTCAGGTTTCCAGGAATGTTTTAATGCAAATGGTAGCTGGGAGAAACTTCTAGCCATGAACTTTTTGGAAGAGACAGCCAAGAGGCAGCAGTAGGCATGCTTCAGAATTCCTCTCTTGCATTACAAAAAAGTTCTAACTAGAAATACTGAGGTGGAGTGGTGCACTAAGTAATGAGTATGCAGCTTGCAATCCAGACTTGTATTCATCTTCAGACATAAAAGTTGAAGTTTAGGTCTGGCAATTAAATAGATTTGGTTCTGTACTCTGCCTCTAAACCCCAAGAACAATCTCAGCCCCTCTGACACACCTGGTAATAATGTTAGCGCAAACACCACCAATGAAAGACACACGTTACAGTAAAATAAAGAGATAGTCTTTACTGTGAAATTTCTTTGAAATGGTAACAAACAATAGCAATATGGCTGAACAGTAGACAAATATATCTCAAACAGGTCAACTGTTTTGATGAATTATGTGTCTAATCATAGAACACTTTCTATTCATTGAAAAAGGACAAGGCCTTCTATGAATGACAGCAGTGCCAAGTGAGTGACCTCCTGTGGTCAGTTTGAGAGGGGAAGCTGGTGTCGCACAGGACCTGAGCAGGACCCGGAAGATCACAACTATCACTGTAGTAGCGGTCACTACTACAGCGATTGTCAGCTTCCCCAGAGGTTCATTAGGTATGGGATATGTATACTTACATTGTGCCAAGCTGAATCAATGCAAGTATGCGATAAAGATGATTGTTGGAATTCAGCCTAAAAATACATTATATATATATATATATATATATATATATATATATATATATATATATATATATATATATATATATATATATATATATATATACACACACACACACACACACACACACACACACACACACACACACATTTCTTTTCACCTAGAATTGATATTATGACATAAGTGTTCAATAAAGGCACATTTCTAAATATACTGATAGGCTGCAAACCTACACAACCCTATCTAGTAACCAGTGGCAGCCCACTGCTCAGTGTATCTAATGTGGGTGCAGGGACAGGAGGTGACAGTAATGTGCATCGCTGAGTGTGTGTTTCTCTCTCCCCCCTGGGCTCCTCTGATAGGCTGCTTTCAAGGGAATCTGTAAGTAACCCGCACTGCCTGTGCATTGGGGCAGCATCCTCTTTGCTCCACTTTCCTTCTACTGAGCTGCTCCGTATCCTCCAGCTTCCGCTCTGCTCACAGTGACTTTGGAAAAATTTGAGAGCAGTGAGTAGGAGAGCCAGGAATAGAGAGACAGAGGATGGCATTTTGTGCTGGAGGAACGAGAGAACGTAAGGGGAGGAGGAGGCAGTTTGAGCAGTGCAAGCAGCTGGAGGAAGCAGCTGAATATCATACACTGACAGACCTGCAATATCCTCTGTGATAACCCTGCCCCCCCTGCACCAACAGCCCCTCTCTGCCCTCTGACACAACTGAGAGTACAGGAAAGGCTGACAGGTTTTAGTGGATGTCTCCTGGTGCTGTGAGCTGAGCTGAGGAATTGGAGTCTCTCTCTCTATCTTACCATGATCTGTGAGGCTGAGCTGTATACTACATGTCCTGTGAGGCTGAGCTGTATACTACATGTCCTGTGAGGCTGAGCTGTATACTACATGTCCTGTGAGGCTGAGCTGTATACTACATGTCCTGTGAGGCTGAGCTTTATACTACATGTCCTGTGAGGCTGAGCTGTATACTACATGTTCTGTGAGGCTGAGCTGTATACTACATGTTCTGTGAGGCTGAGCTGTATACTACATGTCCTGTGAGGCTGAGCTGTATACTACATGTCCTGTGAGGCTGAGCTGTATACTACATGTCCTGTGAGGCTGAGCTGTATACTACATGTTCTGTGAGGCTGAGCTGTATACTACATGTTCTGTGAGGCTGAGCTGTATACTATGTCCTGTAAGGCTGAGCTGTATACTACAAGTCTTGTGAGGCTGAGTTGTATACTACAAGTCTTGTGAGGCTGAGTTGTATACTACATGTCCTGTGAGGCTGAGCCGTATACTACATGTCCTGTGAGGTTTAGCTTTATACTATGTCCTGTGAGGCTGAGCTGTATACTATGTCCTGTGAGGCTGAGCTGTATACTATGTCCTGTGAGGCTGAGCTGTATACTATGTCCTGTGAGGCTGAGCTGTATACTATGTCCTGTGAGGCTGCACTGTATACTATATGTCCTGTGAGGCTGAGCTGTATACTATGTCCTGTGAGGCTGCGCTGAATACTCCTGACACTATCTGTGGAATACAGGGGACGGAGTGGGTGGATTCTATAAGGGGTGTGGCTTATTAGAAGTGGAAGGGGTCAAAAAGGAAGGGTCTGGCGCCTGACCCCCATCCTAAAACTTCACCAGCCGCCACTGCTAGTAACATTAAATTATGAAATAATCTCAGATACATTAATGAAGGCAATAGAAGGCATTTTCACTAGTCTATCACTTGACCTGATCTGATCCATGTATGAAAATAATCTGACACGTGCGACATAACCTGCTCTAGAGTTCAACTCTGAAACAATATGACAACCAGATGTGTCTTCACAATTGCTGCATTTCCCATCCTCCAAAACAAGAAACAATGACTGCAAACATCCATTTTTATTGCATAGAAGTTAAATCGCGGCCACACCACTGATCCTTTGTCTTGGTTTTACAATGGTATAAAATTACAATCACACATCCCACACCTAACATCACATAAAACACAACATACATGAGTCACAAAGACCTTCTATGAGTATAATGGATTCATTATGGGGGATTTGGGCTTACTTTTAGTCTGAAGAATATAAAGTAAAACAGAACTGAAAAATACCCTCTTTTCCTTCAATGACCCTGGCATGGCCAACCTAATACAACTGCTTATAGGTGAATGGAGATGGTTTGTGCTAAACTTCAACCTTACCTTCAGCATAGCTCCCAATTGTCCCTCATTTGGCAATGAGACTGCCCCTCTTTTGAGACAAAACCCCTCTATCCCTTATGTAGCCTCAGTTATCCCACTTTTTGGACTGATGTGTACATCTTTATACAAAATGTACTATTTTCCAACCAAAATTGTTAGCCACACTACACTTTTTTTTAATCCAACTTCCATAATTCTATATTTGTTATTTTGAAAAGCCAATATAAAAAAGGAAAAATAGAGGTAAAAAAAAAAAAAAGAACTTGTGTGGTTTATCATTTTCCATACATTAGATCTTTGTGGTCCATGTAACCAGGGCTGTGGCCTTTGCCCATATACTGTGTGCCACAAGGTGTCCCTATCATTCCAGAAAGTTGGAAGGTATGCCATTAATCTTGCACAGTTGTACAAACCTATGGTCCTGTATTGAAAGCATTTGGTCTGATTTTACAAGCAGATTGAACTTCAGCTTTAACATTAAAGCCTCGTACACACTACTATTTTTTTTTCACTCAACCCAGCAGGTTCAACGAAAAAAAACCTCACAGCTCATGTGGGAGCCGTTGTACTAACAATCCAATGTTAGTACAGCGATCTCCCCTGCTGTGCTATTGTGTTCTGACAGGGGGACGGCCCCCCTGCCAGAACACTCCGGTCAGCACTCTCAGCCATTGGCTGAGAGGGCTGATTGAGAGCCTGTCGTCAGACTGTTTTCGGTCATGACCCTTTGACAGAAGCCAGACAAGCATCTGTCAGACCATCTGCCATGCACACGGGTCGAATGTCCACCGGTTTCTATTGAACCAGCGGATGTCGCCCGAAATTCGGCCCGTGTGTACTAGGCTTTAGGCTAAATTAGGAAAGATGAATGTCAGGATTTGTTAAACTGAAAGTAAAGGTGGATACATACTATAAGAAAATTGGGCTGACAAATTCCCAATGTTTTACAGAAAATTGGAACGGAGGATGAAAAAAAAAAAAAAAAAAAAATGTACGAAAATTCTCATTTGACAAAGTCTTTTTTTGTTGTTTATTGTTTCTGATAATGCGCAGTCTTTCATATCTGATTTTTCTCGTACCAAAAACAATACTAAAAAACTAAAATTGTTTAATCAGTTCACGTATGAGAAAAATTTTGGAGTTTGTCCCTTCGTAAATTTTTTTTTGGAAAGTCTGAATCGGATGTCGAAAGTTGTGTACACACTATATGAAAATTGGACGATTATGCCTTGTATGGAATTTTTCTTCTGATTTTCTCATAGTGTGTAGCTAGCTTTAGAGTGAGCTACTGCTACTCCACATCCACTCTTGCCTGATGAACTGCTTAGTGCTGTCCTATATGAAGGTAGTGGTGAATGGTGTCTCATAATGTGGCACATTAGCTTTCAATTGTAATATATTACTTTTTTTTTGTCTTTGTTTTTTTTAAATTAACCTGCCATTTTACTTTTTGACTCAAAATTTTATATCATTCTAGATCAGGGATCTCCAAACTACGGCCCGCCTAGGTCCCATGAGGCATTGTAAAACTCTGACATGGCTAGGCATGATGGGAATTGTAGTTCCTTTACAACTGGAGGGCCATAGTTTGGAGACCCCTGTTCTAGATCATGGCAAGCTGGGTATCAAGTCCAGTGGCAGCTGCTCATGCAGGGTTTGGTGGTGGTCGGATGGATGGCTGGCTGGGTGGGGGCCACAGGCCAACCACCCCAAGAAATTTGAGCACCAGCCGCCACTGATCAAGTCCAAGTTTAATGAAGATACTCAATCAGAATTATAGAACAGCAGATAACCCAGCATATTTTTCTCAGGGAAATACTCAACACGCAGGCAAAATTTTTATTGGCCTTTTTTTTTTTTTTTTTTTTTTTATCCCGGATGAGATAAGGCTGGTGCTCTGTTTCCTCTATTACACACTCAAATGATTTAGGGCCATTTTACACTATTACACTGCCTTAACGTGCTGCAATCCACGTCAACTATGTTTGCACAATGTGGTTGCATGCATTCTGAGTTACAGTTTCTGTTTAAATATTTTTATTGGAAAGTTCCATAAAAAAGGCACAAACCATAACAGGCACAATGACATCAAACAGGAAAGCAAGTAATAGTCTGCAACGCAGGCAGAGCGTGCTACCGACAAACAAATAACAACAAAAAAAATATATATATATATTTAGTCGCAATTTTACATAATCCAACATATGGATGTAGAACAGTGCCTGTGTAATATAAAATGAAGAAAAGTGAAATGTAAAATTTCGAGTGCACTCCAATTGAGGGGAACAAGTCCCAAACGGAAGAAAAACTATTAAGGCTCAGAAAGCATGAATAACCTGGTAACCACCAGCTAGATAGATGTTAACATCTTGTAGAAGATGTGTAGAAACAGCAACAGAAAAGAAAGAAAAAGGAAAGAGAAGAAAAAGTGAAGAAGAAAGAAGATGGGTGAGAGGTGAGGAAAGAGGGAAAGAGAGCTGTAGCCTACCTGGCCACTCAGCATCCGCCCTCAAAGGGGTGCCTTATTACCAAGTCATCTGTGGGTTTTTTCCAAGTGGTTGCAAAGGTTATCTTGGCCACAAGGAACAAAGAAAAATCAAGGTTTGAGCGTGCCTGGGCACCTCAGCTACAGGCTAATTAAGTAAGGCTACTTTGGGATCCTTTACAATGTTTACAATGCTAACAGAGTATATCAGGGCATGAACTCATATCCAGAAGTGTGTGACTTTACTACACAACCATGTGTAAAACATCAAACTCACTTGGCCACAGCCCTGAAAACAGAATGAGAAAGAATCCAGGTACATTTAAAAAAAAAGGCATTCATGTACCAAGTACCAGCAAGACAGGACTTTAAAGCCCACCTCTACCAATGAAATATTTATAACTCCTTTGTATGTCCCAGCTAACCAATCTGTCCAGTCTCCCTGATCACTTTCCATCCCTAAATCCCCCTCTCAAGTCAGCATATAGGGCAATTTGCCCGCGGTATTGACAAAATGTTGATACAGCTTCCGCATTGAGATATCAGTAGTAGAACATTGCATAGATTAGAGATAATGTAGTATTTGTTGTAAGCGGTAAGTCTCAGAGGCCAGCATTCTAAGCTGCTGTGCATAAGAGGCGGGACGTAAACCCCAATAAAATGACCAATGCGATAAAGACCTTTCTTCAGCCATCATTGGAACTCGAGGGTGTAGACCAGGTGGAAATGCTGGATTGTCAAAAAGAGGCACGACAGGAGTGTGGGGAGAATAATTAGAGGCCGACCTATATGTTAAATCCCACAAATGTATAGTATAGGATAGGGCAGAGCATTGCCTGCCAGGTTCTCGAGGGGATCCACCTTAAGAGATGTGGTGCACAAGCTTGGGCCTTCAGCACTATCCAATCCGGTTTGTAAGATCGGGCGTATAATTGAGTCGGTTGGATAAGCTGAACAGCCCTACAGTATTTTATGAGATCCGGAACACCCAGCTCACAGTCTCTCGCATCCTGTAAAGTGTGCGGCATGATAGCCTATAACTCTGTGGGTGCCAGATGAATTTCAAGAGCTGGCTTTGAAATCTTTGAAGATCTAAGGCAGGAATCGGCACAGGTTGGGAGCAAAAGTAATCTAAAGTTCTAGGCAAGAGCACAATCTTAACTGCAGATAGTCTACCAATCCAGGATAAATGGCCACTGGACGACCACACCTCCATGTCTGGCAACAGTTTAGGAAGCAAATTTGTGTAATTGGTTTATTAAAGAGATGCCACCGTGGGAGTTAATTTAATCCCCAGATATGCTAGAAATTTAGATTGCCAGGAAAAACTATAACTACTGTATGTTTTAGGCTCCCTAGAGCATCCTCATCCATATTAATGTTAAGAGCTTCTGATTTTGTCCAATTCACCTCCAAATCCGAGATCTTCCGGAAGCTATCTAATAGATCCATGAGCGATGGGAGGGTAGTGTGCGGGGAAGTGAGAAAAAGAAGCAGATCGTCAGCAAACAACACACATTTATGTGGTCCCCCCCCCACGCCCAATCTCCACTTCAAGAACATCCGGATGTGACTGAATGGCTATGGCTAAAGTTTCTATTGCAATGATAAAAAGAAGCTGAGAGCAGGCAACCCTGTCGAGTATCAGAAGCGATAGGAAGGGGATCAAAAGTATAGCCCCTCACCCTTATTTGGGTTGAGTGAGTGCTATACAGAGTCTGAAGAAATAAGAGGAATTTAGGACCGAACTACCAACTAGACAAAATTCTGAACAAATAGGTCCAGGATAAAGTGTTGAATGCTTTCCTTATGTCTAGAGACAGCAAGAGCCCTGTCCACGGGCTCCCCAAATTCCAGGAAGAATTAAGTATTAAAATTAGATTGATGGCCTGGCAAATTTAGTCAGATGTTTATCAATGGGGAAACGAAGCTGACTTGATTATTATGGATGTAGCAGGAAACAAAGCCATTTAACCTGGTTGCATAAATTTTGGCTAGCAATTTCAAATCTGTGTTGATCAAAGAAACCGGCCTATAAATTAGCCACATCGCTGGGGTCTTTATTGGGTTTGGGTACGACATTAATAGAGGCTCCATTTCAGTCCGCTTCCAGTGGGCCACCTTCCCGAAGGGCATTAAAATATTTCTCCAGATGTGGAAGTAAAATCGGAGCAAATTTCTTATAATACAAGGCCGAAAGGCCATCAGGACCAGGGGCCTTAGCGGATTTAGATTGTTTAATAGCTTGGAGAATTTCTGTCTTTGTGGTTTGCCTTTTCCAAAAATATCCCTATGGGACGCTGATGAGGATAACAGGGGTAAGCATGCCACAAAGTCTTGAAATCCTCTTGGGAGGCAGAGCTTGCATAAGTGTACAAGTTCTTCTGATAATCGTAGAACTCCCCAAGGACAGCTACAGGGTTCCGGGTGAGCGTACTGTTCGCTTTCCGCAACTTAGGAACCGAGTTCAGAGCTTAGTCATCCCCACTCCTTATCTCTTGCCTCAACTATTGCAACTCCCACCTCATTGACCTACCTCTATATAAGCTACCCCCCCCCCCCCCTTCAGCTTACCATGAATGCTGCTGCCAGACTCACAGTTGTTTGGGTTTTTTTTTTTTTTTTAATTACTTGCTTTTCTCTTAGATCAGCCATTCTCAACCAGGGCTCCGTGAAACCCTAGGGTTCTTCCTGAAGTTGCTAGGGGTCCCTTGAGCTTTGGTAAATTGACCTGCCATTAGATGGTACCTGCATAGTTCCAGGGTCAACACCACTTGTCAGAGGCAGATACATGAAACCAGGCTGAGGTTGCCACTCTTACACTGATTCTAGGGACTACACAAATGTGCGGTTACAGGGATTCCCCCTCTTTTGTTCTGAGTCACAGCAGGAGCTGGGAGGAGCTCCATCCCCTGCCAGCACTCCCAATGGTGGATGCTCGAGGATCACAGCCCACCCCACTCAAACAGAGCTTGAGCGGCACACTAAATTGCATTGGTTCTGGAGGCAAAGGCAGTAGGATTTGGACAGTGATTAGATTTGGGACTGAAAGGAGAGGTCAGAGTCCAGGATTACACCTAGCACCCTTGCCCTAGGGGAGGGCAGGATAATTGCTATTAATCTTGATGGAAAAAGTCTGGGGAGGGGATGCGGGGGAGGAAAGATTATGAGCTCAGATTTTGAAAGACTTGAGTTTTAGGAAGTGACTTGACACCCATACTGATACGTCAATTAGTTCTTTTAATACCTTTAGAAATACTTGTAACTAGATAGGTATACATACAGCTTCAAATATGCCAGGAAGAGATTTAAACTGACAACATTGGCTTATTGGCTACCCGATTCCTAAAATCGTAGGATCCAGTATTAATAAACTTCGCACATCAGTGACATCATCTCTCCTCAAATACTGTAAATCAGTAACTACATAAAAATATAACAACATAATGGGTTTTGGAAAATAAAATATTCCCTCTGCTTATACAAGCCAGTCAAGTCAACATCAACGATCCCAGTTAAAATCTTGTATGTGCGGTTTTCTGTTTGCAAAGCTATTACACCTGACAAGGTATTTTCTATCTCCAGACATATCAATCTTCCCATTCACCCCCATGGTGTGTGTTTTTCACCCTCTAAGATTATGCAAACAAGACAAAAACACACAGAATTCTACAACGTCTACATTCCAAAGAAAAGATAGCTAGATAGAAACAGAACACTTTTTTTTAATGATCCTAGTAAATGAAATGGCTGAGCCAAAATAAAAAAAAAAAATAAAAATAAAAAAAAAGCAAAACAGATCAGTATAGACATCAGCATAGACCTGCTACTCATAATACCTCCTATGACAGAAAGTCAACACTGATCTGTTTGCTTTTTTTTTTTTTTTTTTTTTTTTATTTTGGCTCAGCCATTTCATTTACTAGGATCATTAAAAAAAAGTGTTCTGTTTTCCCATCAGCAGTCAGATTACATGAATTTCAACACAAAAAACATTCAAAAATGAAAGAGGAACTTGCAGCTAAACGTTATTGCAAGAATGGCTGGAGGACTGCTTGATGCTGTATTGTGTAAATCACACTCACCTTTGTATCCCTGATCTACTTTTTAAAAACCCTGCGCCAATTTCCAGGACTTTTGCTCTGTGCCATCACCAGGTTTAGGCCCCAAAAAAGGATTTGGAGAAATCTCTACTGTGGAAACTGTCACAAAGTACCCTTCAATCAGAAGAACATGAGATAAGGATGTGCTTGCAATTTTGCAATTTACACACTACTCCTACTATACTTTATTAGTATGTTCTATCCATAGTGATAACGAAAAATGGAGAAACGCACAAAAGATGACAGCTGTTTAAAAGGGAGAACATGAATCATTTCTATACAAATTTGCCTTATTAATATTATTAAATCAACTCTTCATTTCAATCTGCCAGTGGCATTCCAAGGGAGGGCAGAGGTAGTGGTCCACAATGGGGGCTATCAATAAGGGGGTCTATTGCCTGTAGAGACTGAATCTAGCAACACCCACATATTTTAGTCACCAACATCACTTAGCAGAAGCGGTCCACAGGAGCAACAGAACCTCCCCTTTCTCAAGTAACCACTAATATCAGTGATCCATTTAGTGGATCTCTAATTGACCACTAGTGTGAAGGGTCCCCTCTCCAGAGAACCCCAATGTAAGGGGGTAGTACAGTAAACACTGTGCAGTCTATCATTCCATACACAATCCTGACCTTGTCACCTTGTAATCTGGCTGTATATTACATATGCTTGACCTCTGCGCTCTAATCTGGGCTGTATATTACTAATGCCTGACCTCTGCACCCTGCAATCTGAGATGCATATTACATACCCCTGATCTCTGCACTCTGAACTCTGGGGATGCAGATTACATATGACTGACCTCTGCACTCTAAATCAGAGTTGCATTGTATGTACACCTGACCTCTGCAGGCAAGGATCTACCTTAAAGTCTGCAAAACTCTTGCAATGAGTATCATTTATCTAGCAAAGGTATTTTTTGATTTGCCTCAACCAAATGATCCACTTCAAAGGATAAGTTCACCTTTGGGAACATGTTACACCCTATTTTAGGGTGGGAATATGTTCCCAATGCTGCAGCCGCCGCCCGCTGAAGCGGTGCACTTTAAAAAAGAAAAAGTAAAAAGTCCAGCTTTGCAACGCTTTCAAAGGCGTTGCAAAGGCGCTTTGGAGGCACTGCCTATTCATTGCAATGGGCGGGGCATTTTGGGAGCGCTGAAGGCCCATAGACGTGGTGTATCTGGATTTTGCAAAGGCATATGATACCATTCCCCATAAACGTTTACTGTACATAATAAGGTCTGTCAGCATGGACCATAGGGTGAGTATATGGACTGAAAACTGGCTGCAGGGTGAGTTCAGAGGGTGGTGATAAATGGGGAATACTCTGAATGGTCGGGGGTGGAAAGCGGGGTCCCCCAGGGTTCTGTCCTGGGACCAATCCTATTTAATTCATTCATAAACGATCTGGAGGATGGGATAAACAGCTCAATCCCTGTATTTGCAGACAATACTAAGCTTCCTCCGCAGGATGTGGAAACCTTGCAAGAATATCTGAAAAAATTAACTGGGTGGGCAACTACATGGCAAATAAGGTTTAATGTAGAAAAATGTAAAATTATGCATATGGAGGCAAAAATATGAATGCAATTACTCACTGGGGGGAGAACCTCTGGGGGAATCTAGGATGGAAAAGGATCTGGGGGTCCTAGTAGATGATAGGCTCAGCAATGCCAGGCTGCTGCAAGCAAAGCCAACAGAATATTGGCATGCATTAAAAAGGGGATTAACTCCAGAGAAAAAAAGGATAATTCTCCCGCTCTACAAGACTCTGGTCCGGCCTCACCTAGAGTGTGCTGTCCAGTTATGGGCACCAGTCCTCAGGAAGGATGTACTGGAACTAGAGAGAGTCCAGAGAAGGGCAACAAAGCTAATAAAGGGTCTGGAGGATATTAGTTATGAGGAAAGGTTGTGAGCACTGAACTTATTCTCTCTGGAGAAGAGACGCTTGAGAGGGGATATGATTTCAATGTAAAAATACTGTACTGGTGACCCCACAATAGATAAAACTTCAGCGAAAGGGAAATTAAAAAGACGCGCAGTCATCCACTAAAGTTATAAGAGAAGCGGTTTAACCTTAAAAGGTGTTGTAAAGGATCCTATGCATTAAGGTGAAAAAACACCTGTCAGTGACCGCTCCCCCAGCTCCCCCGAACTTGTCAGACGGGGACGCTCCGTCACTCTGCTAGGGGGTTCTCGGCTGTTGATTGGATAGATTGATAGCAGAGCAGCCATTGGCTCCCGCTGCTGTCAATCAAATCTAATGGCGCGGCCGCCGGGGGGCGGGACGAGTACTGCATTCGGCGTCCATGGGCGCCGAATGCTGGACTCGAGAGTGCACCCGCACGCTAACCCCCCGGGAGAGCGCTTCTCCAAGGGGGTTATCTGATGCGGGGAGGAACCGAGAGAGCCGCCGAGGGACCCCAGAAGAGGAGGTTCGGGGCCACTCTGTGCAAAATGAGCTGCACAGTGGAGGTAAGTATGATATGTTTGTTATTTGAAAAAAATCAACTTTTGGTATCACTTTAAACGACGTAGAGGGTTCTTTACTGTAAGAGCGGTAAGAATGTGGAATTCTCTTCCACAAGCAGTGGTTTCAGCAGGGAGCATCAATAATTTCAAAAAACTATCAGATAAGCACCTAAACGACCTTAACATACAGGGATATACAATGTGATACTGACATATAATCACACACATAGGTTGGACTTGATGGACTTGTGTCTTTTTTAAACCTCACCAACTATGTAACTATGTAACTATGCTTTATAAATATGCTCCTATGTGAAACTAAGGCCTTATTCACACGGGCACAGAGGGCTTAGTATTTATGTGGCCTTAGCCGTCAGGTGCTGGGTGCAGGCAGTGCAAGTATACAGGAGCACAATGGCTGCGAAGACACAGTTGCTCCTCCCAATTTGACAGGTGTGTGGGTGCAAGCAGGGCCGGACTTGCCATTGGGCTTGACTGGGCTCAAGCCCATGGGCCCTGCCCAATAGGGGGCCCCGCGGGACCCAGCCGAGTGTACTCGGCTATACTGGGCTAGTTCCGCTCACAGTCACGCTTAGTCCCGCCCTTTGATGGACATAACACAGGGACTGGGCGTGACTGTGAGCAGAGCTAGCTGAGTATACTCGGCTATGTATGTATATCGGCGGCGCTCGGCTCCGCTCACAGTCACGCCTAGTCCCGCCATTGGCCCAGTGTTATGTCCATCATAGGGCGGGACTGGGCGGGACTGCGAGAGGAGCCGAGAAAAGCCGGCAGGAGCCGAGATACACAGGACCGGCTCTGTGTATCTCGGCGGCGCCATATTTAAACTGCAGTGACACTGACAAGTCACTGCAGTTTAACTGCAGCCTGGGCAAGGTTGCAAATGACACGGACAAGGCTGCAAGGCTACAAATGACACGGACAATGCTGTAAGGCTGCTAATGACACTGACAAGGCTGCAAATGACACTGACAAGGCTGCAAGGCTGCTAATGACACTGGACAAGCATGCAGATGGATGCTGTGCAAGGCTGCATTGATGAGCATTTAAATGTAAGTTTTTTTCCTTAAATGTAAGTTTTTTTCCTAAAATTCCTTAAACTCTTAGGCCTCATGCACACGGATGTTTTTACAGCTGCTTTTTGAGCGTTTTTTGCAGCTTAAAAAGGCCTGTCTATGTTAGTCTATGGCTTCATGCCCACCTAGGCGTTTTTAAGCTGCAAATGGCATAGGCGTTTTTAAGCTGTAAAAAAAAAAACCCAGGACCAGTGGGTTCTGAGAGACGTTTTTCAGCTGCAAAAATGCTCTAGTGCTGATAACGCTCAAAAACGTCATTCACCAACGTTTAACATTTTTGATCCATTGAAAAAAAAAATTGGAAAAAACCCGCTAAAAAACGCTAATAAACGCTAAAAAACTCTGTTGCAAAAACGTTGAAAAAAGTTTTTAAAAAATCACTGCAAAGATACTGGCGTTTTCATGACGTTATTTTTACATCCTGTGTGCATGAGGCCTTATCTTGAGGTTTGCTGATTGGTTATTGGCAGTTACGTAATGCCTCGTTTACTACCGTTGAGAAAACCTGGCTGCATTAGACAGTGATGTAATGGTGGACAAATGGTATCAGAGTGGCGCACTTAAAAGAAAACTAAAGGTTTAAAGTAATGTATAGAGGGTAGGGCCCAAAAGTGACTCAAGCCCAGGGGCCCCCACCACCCTAAGTCCTGCCCTGGGTGCGAGTGACCGGTCCTGAAAGCACAGTGTGTATTTGGAACCACTCGCCCATACACCAGTCACATTGCGATGCGTGGATGTGTCCCCATAGTCTCTGTCCCCCCCCATTCACTTACATGGGCTACCTGCATGCAGCACCTGGCGGTCCAAACCACATACATACTCGGCCTATTCATGGACTACGGGCCTCAGCATTTGTTTGACTGAAGGGGATGTCAGACAAATGCAATTTGTGCCGACTGACTCGTTTTGAAGGGCCATGTACTTTGTAACGGCTCCCAGTACTTTTGTTATAGTGTATCCTATCAGCAGGCCGTCAGACAAGAGTCCTTGCAGATTACTCACCAAGAAATAAACACATTGCTACATTAAATTTCTTCATGAAATGTTTTTCATGCTTGCCAACAACTACTAAGATTGAAATGGTAAATTCTGCTGTCTTGTTACATGGGTGGTAGTAATGTTTCCCAATCATTTCTAGGTGGTAGGACCTCAGAGATCACATTAGGAAACTCTGTTGAAAACTTCAAGCAGAGATCTAGTTATTTCCAGAATTGGCAAGAAAAAGGATATGTCTGCCAAAATGCCTAATCTTAAAAAAAAAAAAAAAAAAGAAGAAGAAAAAAATATGCCATTACTGACATCCCTTTACTTTCTTTGTGCACTAGGCAGAGAAAGCCAAAAATAAGTGTAACTTCTAGGCAACTGGTATTTTCAGAAAGAGCTCAGCAATAACAGCCCCGTGTTTCTTTTAGTATAGGTTTACTTCAAAGTGGTTGTAAAGGCAGACAGCTTTTTAGCTTCCTGCATTAAATGCAGGAAGGTAAAAAACCTTCTGCATGCAGCCCCCCAATACATACCCAAGCCCGATTTTGATCCAGCGATGCGCAAAAGAGCCAAAGTACTCTCAGTCCTCACTGGCTCAGATGCAGCAGCAGGAACCATTGGCTCCCTCTGCTGTCAATCAGAGCCAGTGACAAGAGAGAGAGGACGGGGCTGGGCCAAGCCCCATTCTGCGACTTATGGCTCGGGAATGAGCATGCACTCAGCAGGGGGTGAAGCAAGGAGCGCCGGCGTGGGACCCAAGAAGAGGAGGTTTGGGGTCGCTCTGTGCGTAACCATTACACAGAGCAGGTAAGTATAACCTTTTTGTTACTTTAATTAAAAAAAAAAAAAAAAGCTTTAAAATCACTTAACCACTAGCCGACCAGCTGCCGCAGTTATACTGTGGCAGGTGGGCACGGCTGCGCAAATTGCCGTAGCTGTAGGTCGCTCCTTTAAGACGTCACAGCAGGCGCGTGCGATGACTGCCGGGCACCCGCGATCGTGCGTGACAGAGCAAGAATCGGGATCTGTGTGTGTAAATAAACAAATCCCGGTTCTCTCAGGGGAGAGGTGACAGATTGTGTAGTCATACTAAGTATGAACACTGATCGGTGTCCTCCCCTAGTCAGTCCTATCCCCCCTACAGTTAGAACACACCTAGGGAACACACTTATCCCCTTGATCGCCCCCTAGTGTTAACCCCTTCCCTGCCAGTGACATTTATACAGTAATCAATGGCTATTTTTAGCTCTGACCGCTGTATAAATGTCAATGGTCCCAAAATAGTGTAAAAAATGTCCGATCTGTCAGCAGCAATGTCGCAGTCCTGATAAAAATCGCAGATCGCCGCCAGTACTAGTAAAAAAAAAATAAAAAAAAAATAATGCCATAAATCTATTCCCTATTTTGTAGACGCTATAACTTTTGCGCAAATCAATCAATATACGCTTATTGCGATTTTTTTTACCAAAAAGTATGTAGAATACATATATCGGCCTAAACTGTGTGTAAGGTAAGGTATCGCCGCTAACGTCTGAGGGAGAGCAATAACTCTAGCATTAGATCTCTTATGAAACTCTAAACTAGTAACCTGCAGGATTTTTAAAACAGTGTTGCCTATGGAGATTTTTTAAGTACCATATTTAAGCGCCAGTCCACGAGCATGCACAATTTTAAATACATGTTTCGGCGTAACATCTTTCATATTATACAAAAAAATTGGGGTATATACTGTATATTATGTTTTGTTTTTTATAATACATTACAAAGTGTATTTTTTAAAAAAAACTGCATTTGAGAGAACGCTGCACAAAAACTGTGTGACCTAACAAGTTGCAATGACTGCCATTTCATTCTATAGGGTCTCTGCTAAAAGAAAATAAATAAATATTTATTTATATATATATATATATATATATATATATATATATATATATATATATATATATATATATATATATATATATATATATATATATATATATAAATAAATAATGTACATACATACATATACACCCAATCTATTTTTTTTTATTTTTTTTATAAAGTTATTGCAGTTCTAGGTAATTTTCTAGCAAAAAATACTGACTTTTACTTGTTACATAGTTAGTCAGGTTGAAAAAAAAGACACAAGTCCATCTAGTTCTACCATAAAAATAAATAAAAATAATAAACAAACAATCCCATATACCCAATCCTATACCCACAGTTGATCCAGATGAAGGTAAAAAACCCCAACAAAGCATGATCCAATTTGCTACGGGGGGGGGGGGGGTTCCTTCCTGGCCCCCAAAAGGCAATCAGATTTTCCCTGGATCAACTTTACCTATAAATGTCAGTAACCAGTTATATTGTGTGCACTTAGGAAAGAATCCAGGCCTTGTAAACAACAAGTTTCAGAAAAAGGCCTGGTCAGCAAGTGGTGCTGAAATTTAGTATATGGTTAAAATAGCTTTGATTTGAATTATTCCAAATCCCCCCCTCTAATGTACAAACAATAAACATTTCTTAATGAAAATGTATAGGTTTTGTAAATATATTCATTTATAGATCCATCAACATTGAGACTCTTATGCCAGTTTTTGCTTTAGACCAACTTCCTGTTTGGTGGGAGAAGCAGGAGGCTCAACATATTACTCTGCCTTGCAGGAGACCTCCCAAACAGTGGGCAGGATGATAGATGTGTTCACAGTAATTCTAGCCATGATAGTGGGTGAGATTGTTTGCAGGTGTATGGGTAATTGACAAGTGAGTCACAATGAGTGGGTGTTCCTGGGTGGGCCGTTTGTCCATAAAGTCTGCTCAAGCTAATGGCCATCAAGGCAGCAGGACACAAGTAACCATGGCCACCACCGACATGGAGGCAAAATGAGCACTCCCCCAACACGATAAAAGCAAAAAAAAAAAAAAAAAAGATTGATAATAGGGAATACAAATAGATTTATTAGGTGGGCCAACAATGGGAGGGATAGAGAGGAGTGAGACTTTATGACTTATTAAGCCATTGTAGATCAGAATCAAAGCAGGCTCCATGATTAAGCTCATATAGATGTTTACTGCTGCGATGACAGCAGGCAGACAATTGAGCAGCATCGTTGAATAAGGCAGAGGCATTAAGGCAGGCCATACATGGGTCAAATTTCGAAAGAATATTCTTTCGAAAATCTTATCTAAGAATCAAATTTCGCAACATTAGTGGGCTGGAGCAACAGCCGATTTTCATGCGGCCATCGAATTTGAGGAATCGGGCATGTTGGAAATTCTTTGAAAAACTATCAATTTTCTAATGATGGGAGAATCGTGCGAGACATGTAAATCGAAAAAGAAATGTGCATGTGCAAGAAAAAAAAATTCCCAGAAAGAAAAGAAGATTCCCAGCCATGAAAATTCTTTTCTGTAGCAACAGGAGGTGAAATTGAAGGCTTGGTTGGTCGAATTTCAAAATCAATGGTGGCACCATCGCATCACAAAACGCACAAATTTTCTGATTTTTTTAAAAGAAAATTCTTTGGGAATTCGACCATGTATGGCCAGCCTAATACAGAATTAGATGGGGGAAAAGAGGTAAGGTGGGAAAAAAAACAAAACCATGCATGGGTCAAATCAATCGAAAGGAAAATGGGAATACGACTTTAGCTCTACAAAATCAAAGCTTTAATGATGGTTAAATATTCCATAAATGAATAAATAAAAATCCATCCTCTGTCAGCATACTCTTATATGCTCAGCTCTTGTGAACATGCACTCTTGCTGGCCAGATCATACCCACATGTCTAACCACAGCCTACTGTCTAAAGCTGGAGCTTATGCTGTCTATACACCAGTAGAATTTCATTTGAATGTTCCTATGGAAATTTTGAAAGAGTTATCGAGTCTTCTAATTTAGTTTGAAAGCCCTTGGGACTCATTCACACCTGAGCATAGTGTTGCTTGAAGCTTAAGCCTAATACACATGGGCTGAATGTTGGGACGACATCGTCCGGTTTGATAAAAAACGGCTGACATCTGACCCGTGTGTATGGCGGCTGGCTTCTGTCAGACGTGTATGCTGGAAAACCAGCGGCTTACCGGCTCCTGATCAGCGCACTCAGCCAATGGGAGAGTGCTGACCAGAGTGTTCTGGCGGGGGTTGATTGGGTTCCGTCACCCTGTGAGAACACAATAGCTCGCTGTACTAATATTGGACTGTTAGTACAGCGGCTCTAAACTGGGCTGTCAGTTTTGTTTTTATTCAACCCAGCAGTGTGTACCAGGCTTTATAAAGCTTGCAACTCCAAAAAGTACAAGAGCTACTCTTGAGCTACAACCTGGGTCTGGACAAAGGGTGGACAGGCGGGGGCAGCTGCCCTAGGCACTGTAGTATCATGTGAGGTGGGGTGGCGCCACAAGGAGATGGAGGGGGGGGGTATCTTGTGTTGAAAGGGGAATTGGGGGGGGGGTGCTTAGAGTGGCAATCTAGGTGGATTTGTAGGGGGAGGTTTTTGCTAGGAGGGGGTACTTGGGGGAATTTGTGCACTAGTAAGGGGAATTTTAGGGGTAGAGGATTTGTGCTAGGAGGGGTGAATTTTTTTTTTTTTGGGGGGGGGAGATTTGTGCTGAGAGGGGGAATTTCAGCAGGGGGGGGATTTGTACCAGAAGGAGGGGGAATGTATGCTTAGGGGGTAAGTATGCAAATTAGTGCTTAGTGTTTTTGTGGGGAGAAGTTTGGCATGTTTGCCCTGGGTTCTAGATGATCTTGTCCTGGCACGGACTACAACCTTTGAGCATCGAAAGTGATTGAAAAATGTGCAAACGTGGGAAAGCATACATATCACACCTTTTATTTCTCCCACTAATTAGCTTTCCATCAGCTAAGGCCCCTTTCACACGATCGGACCGTTCAGGTCCACCTGTCAGTTTTGACGGCGGACCTGAACGGGCGCTCCATGTTAGTCTATGGAGCGTCGGATGTCAGCAGAGACAGGTCCGCTGACATCCGACTCGGTCCGGATGGCTCTACGTCCAGGTCCGTCGCTGGCGGATCGGATCGGGTGAGATCTGATGAAAGCGGACATGCTGTCCGTTTTCATCCGATCCCTCCATAGGTGGCAGCAGCACCTGACAAGCCCCTCCCCGCTCAGTGAGCAAAGAGGGACCTGTCATCCGCCGGCTCAGCGGAGATCAACGGACTGATCTCCCGCTGAGCCGGCGGACCGAGGCGGGCTCCGTAGAGACGGAGTCCACCTCGTGTGAAAGGGGCGTAAAAATTATTTTTTTAAAATGAGAGCTTCGAATGCCTACAAATACACCTGTACAAACGTTAAAAAACCTGCAAAATTACCTTAGCTCAAATGTGAAAGCAGAAAATTTACATTTAATTCAGACCTACTACTTGAAAGGAATCCCAGACAAATTAAAGAGGTTTTCTTTTGTGCCTAGAACACATGCATTACATTATGTACAATTTTGTGTAGAACAAAAATTACATTCACAAGCTAGCCATTTCACATTCACAGCTAGCCATTTTCATAACTTCGATGTTGCTTGTTGTAGCTCAATCTGATGTTGGACGATAGCTCTATATGTTCAATTTATTCATCACGCTATCTCTGTTCTATTTATGGATGTTTCAATGACAAGTCTTGGATTATCCCAAGACCCTTTGCATTTCATATTTTGTTACTAAAAAAACGCAGTAAAAATGTATTGAGCCATAAAAAAAAAAAAAAAATCCAGTATTTAAAATTTTGTAAATAAATTCTAGTAGTGTATGGTCCACTTTATATGGTGGCTGCAGTGACTTTTGTGTGTACTTTAGGCTGAGGGTCCATTTGAAAGCATGGTTATTTTTGAAACCTTAGAAGCCTTTGTAAAAACATTTGGCCAAACCACAGACCAGCATCTCAATGACTTCTGCCTACATCTCTTTGATCCAATCACCATCAGAACTGACAGAAAACTTCTCAGCTAAAATTGTTCAAAGGGAACTCTGATAACTATCTGATACAAAGCATGTGATGAAGTGTCTTATTGACTCCATTGTGTAATTAAATGCCTTCGTGGTCATGTGTTTCCCGTGTGTAAACTCTAGTAAATACACAGAATTAGCCCAAATGTCAAAGAAAGAAAGGAACAACTAATCTGCTTCTCAGCTCATTAAATATACTAATTAACTTGTATTTTTTAACATGATATGCACCGTTTGTCCAGATGTAACCTCTTCCACATGTCAATGGCATTAGTCATCATTAGTCTCCAAGTGATTGTGCCTTCACAATGGAGGCTTGATGAATTCAGCCAAGAATAAAAGACTGAATTAGCCCAGAAGCAAGGGTCTTACTCCCCAGGCCAATTAGACCTAGACTTACGAGAACCCAATTCTTCTTTATTAGTGGTAGAAGTACTCAAGTTTGAAAAAGAATGTGTACACAAAATAAATAACTCAATTTCCTTGCAGAGAAAAGGACAGGTTTATTAGAGAATGGGAATACTTGGACATACAAGATATAACATGCAGGAAATGACCAAAGATCTGAGAGGAGCCATCATGCATGATGGAGGAGAGACAAGCTTGAAGGTTCTGATGCTGGAGATCAGATCAGATGAACTGAATGCAGGCTGATGCAGGTAAAAAGGTCAGCAACTTCAAGGGTGTACCAGTATTTTGTATGTTATCCTGAAACATTGCTATACATCAAATACTAGAGAAAAGATAAACAATTCTTGACCAGAAGTCAGACCTTACATTTACTGGAACTAAAGATGCTCTACATACTAACTGGAGGACAGCTGTGTATACAGATTGCTTAATATGATGTTCATACCCATGGAGGCCATCAATCAAAAATATCTGAAGGGAAAAAGTTTAGCGGGGCAACAGTCCCTGAACACCAAAGAAACATTTGAGTCCTTGAATTTTTATCTCAACTGCAATCATATCAGTAGTTCACACACAATGGGGTTTTAAAAAGATAGAGGCTGTTCTCCTAAGACATTGTATATTCACCTTGCAAAGTGAATGTTCGTGCATAAGGTAAAGCTGCATTCACTTTGAGTACAGAAGAGAAATTAAAGCTGAACTCCATGTATGATCTGTTGCATACTTACATTGGCCCAGCTTGGACCCGTGTGCAGTAAGTATGCATATCTCACACCTGAGGTGCCACTGGGAAAGCTGACTGTCACTGTTTTAGTCAGCGCTACTACAATGCCTGCTACATATTTTTTCAAGACATTAAAAAGGAACACATTCCCCCAATTCACCAACACGCATTCAAGTGACCATACATTGCCTAGGTCAGCAATCTACAAACTGTGGCCCGGGGGCTGGATGAGGCCCTTTGCTTGCTTTTATCCAGTCCTCTGGGTACTATCCCATCCACAGACACCAACAAAAGAGCATTATTCTTCCCACTGACACTAACAGCGGGGCACAATTCCTTCCATTGACACCAATGATGGAGCACAATTCTTTCAATGGGCACCAATAATGGGCCACTATTCCTCTCACTGACACCAACAATGGGGCACTACTCCTCCCACAGATACTAACAAAAGGGCAGAATTCCTTCCACTGTCACCAACAGGGCAGAATTTCTCCCACTGTCACCAACAATCGGGCAGAATTTCTTCCATTGACACCAACGATCGGGCACTATTCTTACAACAACAATGTGGCACTACTCCTCCCAACGACACCAAAGATAGGCCATGTTTACTCCCACTGGATGCCGGGACATTTTCTACTCCCACTGGACCTAGTGTGGCCCCCTAAAGTCTGAAAGATCATAAATTGGCTCTTGGTTTAGAAAGTTTGGTGACCCCTTGCCTAGATGAACAACTTCTAATCTTTTTGTGCCCAATGTGTGGCCTGGGAGCCATATGTGGCCTTTAAGGTCCTGCAGATTGTAGTTAGTGTTTTCCTTACTCGGGTCACTAAGGCTGGCTTCACACTAGCTGCGGCTCACAGCAGGGGGTCCGTTGCGTCCCTGTTCTCTGTTTCAGGCACGAATCAGGTCTGAATTTTTGCCTGAATTCAGACCTGAAAATGGATCCAAAGGCGCACAGGACATATACCTAATGCGGACCGCGGCTGCCCCGAAGGTGTGTGAACTGGCTCGATTGAGAACCGGTCACACTCTCCTGTTATGTGAATTGTATGCGGGGAAAATCGTATACAATTTGCATAAGTGTGAACCCAGCCTGAAGGAAAAGATTATTTTTTGTGCTGTCCATGCCTTTCTTGTATTTTTCGCTGATCATTTTTAAAGAAAAATACCAAAATATAGTATAAGTCATTTTAATGGGGCTACATGGAGCAGAAATGTGGACTGGTTTATATGGGGACTGTAATACTACTGATCCCCAACATTCATAATCTAGAACTGTCTTCCTGAAGTATGTACCCAGTCTCCAACCAGGCCTGTAATATGTCTGATAATCTCATGTCTATAGTCTTTGACCAGCTCCTGTTGCATCTACCATCTCTTACAGCTTTCTATAGCATTATATTCACTAATTATGTGCGGTCTCCTTGTGAAGTCAGTGGCTGCACTTGAGGCCCCTAGATTGAAAAAGTTGCCCACTAACTTCTATAATCCTTTAATAATTAAACCCCATGTAACAATTGAATGAATTCAGAGGTGGCTAGTAAGGGGTCACACTTCTGTTTGCTGTACAGCTCATCTTGTGTGTTCTTCAGGCACCACTGTCCTTGGTACTAGATTCTGAAGCTGCAGGTGGGTTTTGGCTGCCATCAGTGCTGGATTAAACTCTGTGGAGGCCCTAAGGTAGTTGAAAGCTTGGGGCCTCCCTCAAAAGGTTTCTGGTGCATGCCCTGTAGTGGGATAACATTGAACGAAGTGGTGTGCATTTTGGTCGCTAGATGGAGATGACCATCACTACTGTACATTAATCCTACTTTTAAGAGACACATTGTGTAGGATGGGGTAAACAGTTCAATCTCTGTATTTGCAGACGATACTAAGCTAAGCAGGGCAATAACTTCTCCGCAGGATGTGGAAACCTTGCAAAAAGACCTGAACAAATGAATGGGGTGGGCGACTACATGGCAAATGAGGTTCAATGTAGAAAAATGTAAAATAATGCATTTGGGTGGCAAAAATATGAATGCAATCTATACACTGGGGGGAGAACCTCTGGGGGAATCTAGGATGGAAAAGGACCTGGGGGTCCTAGTAGAGGATAGGCTCAGCAATGGCATGCAATGCCAAGCTGCTGCTAACAAAGCAAACAGAATATTGGCATGCATTAAAAAGGGGATCAACGCCAGAGATAAAACGATAATTCTCCCACTCTACAAGACTCTGGTCCGGCCGCACCTAGAGTATGCTGTCCAGTTCTGGGCACCAGTCCTCAGGAAGGATGTACTGGAAATGGAGCGAGTACAAAGAAGGGCAACAAAGCTAATAAAGGGTCTGGAGGATATTAGTTATGAGGAAAGGTTGCAAGCACTGAACTTATTCTCTCTGGAGAAGAGACGCTTGAGAGGGGATATGATTTCAATTTACAAATACCGTACTGGTGACCCCACAATAGGGATAAAACTTTTTCGCAGAAGAGAGTTTAATAAGACTCGTGGCCACTCATTACTATTAGAAGAAAAGATGTTTAACCTTAAACTACGTAGAGGGTTCTTTACTGTAAGAGCGGCAAGGATGTGGAATTCCCTTCCACAGGCGGTGGTCTCAGCGGGGAGCATTGATAGCTTCAAGAAACTATTAGATAATCACCTGAATGACCGCAACATACAGGGATATGTAATGAAATACTGACACATAATCACACACATAGGTTTGACTTGATGGACTTGTGTCTTTTTTCAACCTCACCTACTATGTAACTACGTATATATTGTAATGTGAACCTGATGTCTATGGTTTATGTACTTTAAGTTGTTGTAGGGTACATTAATTTAGTATTTTCTCTATATCTTCAATGTAACGTTTTTGTTTATTTGAGTTGATTAATTTTTTCCTATCTTTTTAAACAATTTAAGAAAGCTTCATTGTAGTTTTCTTTAAAGATCAATTCAATATTATTTTGATCCATTTCCGCAAGGCCCTTAAAACAGTGTAGGGTCCATAGGCCAGTGCCTACTCTGCCTATTTGGTAATCCGGCTATATATACAGAAAACCTTCAGCCTTTCAGAAGAAAAAAAGTTCTCAATTGCTCACAGCAGTACCATGATTTTCAATGAATGATTCCAAAGTTGCATTAAAGTTGTGCCTTTAATATCCGCTTTAACTTTTAGGAGTTTTCTAGGTTCCAGGATTGGTGGCTAATCTCCAGCTCAGCCCCTGGTGACAGCATACTACTGGCCACTGACTCTGGAAGCCTTCTTGCTCTTCAGCCACCAGACTTCAGTTGAGGAGGTGAGTTTCCCATTATCTCTCCCCATTCCTGAACTTGTTTTTTTGCCAAGGTGCTTAGCAGATAGCATCCAGCCTAGTGCTGGATGGACAATGAAATATATTTATCACAGTGGAACCTTGGATTACGAGCATAATCCGTTCCAGGAGAATGCTTGTAATCCAAAGCACTCACATATCAAAGCATTTCCCCATAGAAGTCAATGGAAACAAAGATAATTTGTTCCACATTGACTTCTATTGCATGCAATACTGCATGTGGCCAGAGGTGGGGGGGGGGCGCCGGAGTGACTCAGAAATACTTTGAGACCGCTCGGATGCACTCAGAAAGGGTCGGAATCTGAGTATTTAAGTATTTCCGAGTGATTCCAAGTATTTCCGAACAGGTCAGAACGGCTCCGAGTGTCCCTGGCGCCCCCGCACCTTTGGCCAAATGCGGTACTACACACCGCAGAGGCTTGAATCCTGCTAATTTTGCGAGACAACACTCGCAAACCGAATCAGGATTTAAAAAAAAAAAATATAGCTCGTATTGCAAAACGCTCTTTAACCATGTTACTCGCAATCCAAGGTTCCACTGTATCTTTAAAGCGCCACTGAACTTTTAGTGCAAGCAGTGGTCTCTCTGCAGAAGTCCAACACAGCCCCTGCTGAGTTAGAGCTATAGCTTTGCAATTAAGTAAAACTGATGCTCCACTACTTTTTGCAGAGCTCCAGCTGTGACTCAGTAGAGGACATGTCAGACCTCTGCAGGAGGCCACTAATTTCACATTTAGCCTGGAGGCAGGTTTTTCTGCTCAGGCTGTGGCTGCTTTCTAAAGAAAACAAAAAGTACTTGTTCACAGGGGTATACTACAACATACACCCGGACGAGGGTTAAAGTTGTTCCAAAGGCAATTTTATTTTTCCTAAAATTAAAAAAAAAAGAAGCTATACTTACCTGAACGGCCCTGATCTTCCTATTCTGGAGTCCCCCACCAGCACTCTCCTCTTCTGAGCTGGGCTGTGTGTGTCCTCACAGGATTCGATTGACGGCAGCAGGAACTAATGCCCCCACTGCTGTCTGTGTGTTCTATAAGAAGAAGAAGCAGAGCTGGATCGAGAGAGGACCCAGGTAAGTGTTTGGGGGGGGGACAAGTAGTGGGGCATTTTTTACCTTGATGCAGTGAATGCATTAAAGCGGTAGTAAACCCACAGGTTTTTTTTTTTTTTTTAAACCTGTAAGGCAAAAGGCATAATGAGCTAGTATGCACTGCATACTAGCTCATTATGAAATGCTTACCTTAGAATGAGGCGTCGGCAGGTGATCTCGGTCCACGCCGAGGGAGCGGACATTCTCCCTCGGCGTAGCTTCCGGGTATCGCGGCTCCGGCGCTGTGAGTGGCCGGAGCCGCGATGTCGTCGCGCGCGTGGGAGACTTCTTTCCGCCTGCCGGACCTTTCAGTCGGGAAACTCAGAGCGCATGCGCCGCTGCATGCAAGGGATATAGCTACCAAGCCGTAGAAGTTTAGGAGATATTCTTTTTACCTACAGGTAAGCCTTATTATAGGCTTACCTGTAGGTCAAAGTAAAAAAAAGGTCTACAACCGCTTTAAGGTAAAAAAAAAAAAAAAGAAGAAGGGTGGGCTCTAGAAGCGCTTTATACCCAAAAGTTTTTCTCGGTTTTTTGCAACCTGTGGCTCTTTCAAGAGATTTTCCTTCACTCTCTGTAGTGTAGACAGGAAAGGCAAGGAAAATTCTCAAATGTGAACAAAGTCCCCATTAAGCCAGTTTTCACCGCAATAAGTGCCCCCCCATTGGGGTTTCTCACTTTTCCTCCTCTGGTGGCAACGCAAAATATATGATTCCCCCCCCCCATTTTCAGTTCCCTTGATAATGGACACCAGGACAATTAGGGAAGGTGAATCTTCCAAGTGGGAACTGAGACAGCAAAAGACACCTGACTGAGGTTCTAACTCTTCACCACTTTATCCAAATTTGGCTTTAGATGCACTTCTACTGGCATATTCTAAGGCCTCCACCTTTTAAGCCAGCCATAGATTGATTAAATCTCCATGATCATCTATGGGCATGCTAACTGTACCCAAGTTGATTCAACATGTTGGATTTTTAGCATGGGATCATTGCCAGAGACTATAGCTGCTAGCAGTAATCACTGTGTTCTCTTAGCAGGGACCGGTCCCCGCGTGCCCCTGCTAGGAGAAAACAATAGCTCCGCTGTAGGGATTCCCCCAATCAATGTGTTGAACCATGCATTGAATCATGGGTTGCAGGAAAGCAAACTGCATAATCTATGGCCTGCCTCAAGCCGGGTACACAGTATTAGGCCAAATGTCGGACTTTTGTTCTTTTGAGCCAGCCGGCCCATGTGCACGGGGCTTAAGGCTAGGATAAGTTGGCTGTGTGCTGTAGGGTAGGCTACATTGGTTTATTGACCATTTGTGGTAACTTACTTTGGATCACCCCTTAAATAAACACCACAATCATTTCAGACCATCAAATGTGTTCTCAGACTGTTTTGTCACAAACACTGAAGATTAGACATTTTTATCAAGATGAGACAGAAGTTTACTTAAAACAGATGCACAGTTAAGAAGAGGTCAGGGGTAGGTTTTTATTCTGTTGCAGCCAAGTTGGAGAACTGAGTCTCAAGCTGGCCATACTTTATCTGTGGGGCTGAACAAGACAAATCTTTATCTTCTACCATCCATTCTATACAGCGTGGATGGACAAATCTCCCTGCCGGCTATTGTATTCCGACAGCCAGTGCCCGCAACTGAATACCCAATAGTGATTGCATCTGATTTTCAAATTGAATGATATTGGCCAGCTAGGGTGTCAACATGGCCACTAACAGCTTGAATTTTGGACAGTTTCTTAGGAATTACACAAAATTCACTGTGTATGGCCAGCTTTCAATCCAGGTACTCACCCTATATGGTCCATGCCGACTGAGGTCTGTCGGTATGGACCATAGGGCGAGTACCTGGATTGAAAACTGGCTACAGCAGTGGGTCCAAAGAGTGGTGATAAATAGGGAGTACTCAGAATGCTCCAGTAAGGTAAGTGGGGTCCCCCAAGGATCTGTCCTAGGACCTATTCTATTTAATTTATTCATAAACGATATAGACAATGGGATAAAATAGCTCAATCTCAATATTTGCGGATGATACAAAGTTAAGCAATGCATTTGGGGGCCAAAAATAAGAAGCCAAGTTACTGGCTAGGGGGAGAACCGCTGGGGGAATCTAAGATGGAAAAGGACCTGGGGGTCCTGGGATGCCGCGTACACACGATTTGAAATTCAGCCAGCAAAAGACCGATGAGAGCTTTTGGTCGGAAAATGCGACCGTGTGCATGCTCCATCGGACTTTTGCTGGCCAAATTCCAGCCAGCAAAAGATTGGGAGCATGCTCTCAATTTTTCAGTCGGAAAGTTCCTATCCGAAAATGCGATCGTCTGTGGCAATTCCGACTCGCAAAATTCCTACGCGTACTCGGAAAGAATTCAACGCATGCTCAGAAGCATTGAACCTCATTCTCTCGGCTCATCGTGGTGTTGTACGTCACCGCGTTCTTGACAGTCGGAAGTTTAGTGAACTTGTGTGACTGTGTGTATACAAGGCAAGCTTGAGCGGAATCCCGTAGGAAAAGCCATCGTATCTTTTTCCGACGAGAAGTCCGATCGTGTGTACGCGGCAGTAGACAAAAAGGCTCAGCAATGGCATGCAATGCCAAGCTGCTGCAAGCAAAGCCAACATCATTGGCATGAATTAAAAAGGGCATTCACTCCAGAGATAAAATGATAATTCTCCCACTCTACAAGACTCTGGTCAGGCCGCATCTTGAGTTAGCCGTCCAGTTCTGAGCACAAGTCCTCAAGAAAAATGTGCTGGAACTGGAGGGAGCCCATAGAAGGGCAACAAAGCTAATAAAAAGGGACTGGAGGATCTCAGTTATGGGTAAAGACTGCAAGCATTGAACTTATTCTCTCTGGAGAGGAGACGCTTGAGAGGGTACATGATATCAATGTACAAATACCATACTGGTGACCCTAGCATAGGGAAAAAAACTTTTTACTGAAAGGGAGTTTAAAAAGACAAGCGGCTATTCACTGAAATTGGAAGAGAAGTGGTTTAACCGTAAAACTGTGTAGAGGGTTCTTTACTGTCAGAGCAGTAAGGATGTGGAATTCTCTTCCACAAGCAGTGGTATGACCAGGGAGCATCGATAATTTAAAAACTACTAGATGGGCACCTTAATGACCACAACATACAAGGATATACAATGTACTATTGACATAAAACACATACACCCACACCACAGGTTGAACTGGATGAACTGGTGTCTTTTTTCAACCTTACCAACTATGTAGCTTGAGTGAGTTCTTCCAATAGTCAAGAGAACCCATTCACCCATCCCAATGAAGTCCTATACAACCCACTGTAGTACCAAATTGTTTTGTCTATGATCTATCAAGAATATTACAGCTACCAACTCTTTCACTTATAGGTTTGGATCCCTGGGTGGCCTGCCACATGCTCTCTTAGCATCTTGACTTTAGGATGCACAGTAATACATAAGTCTGTATAATGTTACTCACTCTGGCAGCTCTCTGAATTCAATAAAAAGTACAAAGGATGTAACTTGCGCCTAGTCTATACATTTCTAACAACACCTCTGACTAATGATAAAATGACCAGATCTGCTCAGCATCATAATGACCTGCTGGCCTCACTAATCCAGTTTGTTGATATTTGTCAGAATACCTGATGGTCATCATGACTTCTTACTCACAGCTTCTGGCAATGCTTCCTACCACAAATGACACTCTATACCCAGGCAATCTCTGCAAATCTCCGGATAATATACATGGTATGCAATACACAGAGTGCAGCAGCTGCCACTTGCTTCATTCATTCCTGATTTTCTCTATCTACATAACACATATGCTCACTGTTAGCTAAAATATATATAGCAAAACCCAAAACAAAAAAACAAAAAAAAAACAAACAAATATAATTTGGACCTGCAAAAAATAAGCACATAACTATACTGAATGTTGCCTAAAATCCCAACCTGTCAACCACAATAAGTTGGATATTCTCCATTAACTGAGTGACATTTTGGGACATAGAAGTTCATACTCTTCTTTTAACAAGAACTTATATTTATGCTAGCTATAGCTTTTATTGTTTACAGTCACCATGCAATAAAACTGATGTACCTAGACCAGCCTTGCTCAAACTTTTACCCCAGTCAGTGGTCAGAGGTAAGAATGTCCCCCTCCTTACATTGGTGGTCAGAGGGAAGAAGGTCCACCTTACATTGGTAATCGGTGGGAAGAAGGTCCCTCTCCTTACATTGGTGGGAAAAAGGTCCACCTCCTTACATTTGTGGTCAGTGGGAAAAAGGACCACCTCCTTACATTTGTGGTCAGTGGGAAAAAGGACCACCTCCTTACATTTGTGGTCAGTGGGAAAAAGGACCACCTCCTTACATTTGTGGTCAGTGGGAAAAAGGACCACCTCCTTACATTTGTGGTCAGTGGGAAAAAGGACCACCTCCTTACATTTGTGGTCAGTGGGAAAAAGGACCACCTCCTTACATTTGTGGTCAGTGGGAAAAAGGACCACCTCCTTACATTTGTGGTCAGTGGGAAAAAGGACCACCTCCTTACATTTGTGGTCAGTGGGAAAAAGGACCACCTCCTTACATTTGTGGTCAGTGGGAAAAAGGACCACCTCCTTACATTTGTGGTCAGTGGGAAAAAGGACCACCTCCTTACATTTGTGGTCAGTGGGAAAAAGGACCACCTCCTTACATTTGTGGTCAGTGGGAAAAAGGACCACCTCCTTACATTTGTGGTCAGTGGGAAAAAGGACCACCTCCTTACATTTGTGGTCAGTGGGAAAAAGGACCACCTCCTTACATTTGTGGTCAGTGGGAAAAAGGACCACCTCCTTACATTTGTGGTCAGTGGGAAAAAGGACCACCTCCTTACATTTGTGGTCAGTGGGAAAAAGGACCACCTCCTTACATTTGTGATCAGTGGGAAAAAGGACCACCTCGTTACATTTGTGGTCAGTGGGAAAAAGGACCACCTCCTTACATTTGTGGTCAGTGGGAAAAAGGACCACCTCCTTACATTTGTGGTCAGTGGGAAAAAGGACCACCTCCTTACATTGGAGGTCAGAGGGAAAAAGGTCCCCCTCACATTGGTGGTCAGTGGGGAAAATGTCTCCCTTATATTTGTGGTCAGTGGGAAGAATACCCCCCCTTACATTGGTAAGTGGGAAGAATGCCCCCCCCCCTTACATTGGTGGCTATTGGGAAGAAAGCCCCCCCCCTATAATGGTGGTCAGCGGGAAGAATGTCCCTCCCCCCATTACATTGGTGGTCAGTGGAAAAGTGTAAAGAATGTCCCCCCACCTTACATTGGTGATCAGTGGGAAGAAGAATGACCCCCCCCCCCCTTTACATTGGTGGGGAGTGTGAAAAATCCCCTCGCTTACATTGGGTATCAGTGGGAAAAAAGTTCCTCTTACATTGGTTGTCAGTGGGAAGAATGTCTGCCAAGAGGCATTGGCCCTGGAACTGTGCCGGCACCATCAGATGGGAGGTCAGTCAGCCAATAAGGAACACTAGCAACTTCCGGAGGAACCTTAGGAGTTTCACTGAACCCTAGACCATAGATGCAATGCATCCTATAGGTCTGAATGCAAGGATGTGGGATATATATGTATTACCATATAGGATAGTTGGTGCCCCTGACTGTAAATTATATATATATATACACACACACACATACACACACATATACATCATATTGTCCCCATATAGGATTAATAGGGCAGGATTCTAACACTGATCACTGAGCAGCAAGATAAAAGTACAGCTGGCAATATTCACTATGTGCATACATGGGACAATCCAATGGTGCAATCTCCAACAACGTTGTAATGCAAGACCCTACTTTTTACCAATTTCATTGCGACTTGCACAGACTCCTGTCAAATGAAGTCGCAATGAAATCAGCAGTGCAAATCACACTGATGTGCAGCTTTAAAATTGCGCTGAAGTAGCACAATTTCAAAGCTACATCAGTGTGAACGAGGGCTAAAGGATACTTTATATTCAGCCAAGCAGAAACTCAAAATGCACAGGTGTTGGTAAATCAAAAAGAAGATTGCACAAGCAGCCTGCATCATGTGTGCCAAATTACAATTTAATTGCTGTTTCCAGTGGGTGGGCAATCTATTCATGTATAGAGGGAAAAAAAACAAAAAGGGAAGGAGTGCAAGCACCCACTTCTAAACAAGTTGCATTTAGTTTTCAAAGTTGCTGAGCTTGATAAGGATCAGGAGTTGCTGAAATGATATTTTTATATACATAGGGGGTCTACACAGTGATAAAAGTACATACAATCTGGAAACTGTCAGTTCTGAAAAATCATAAAACAAAATTTGCTTAGGACCAGAACTACACGTTATCTTTGGCATCTTGCCATACATTGCAGAAAAGAAAATATGGGACCGTATGCCATATCAATATCATTTAATTGTAAGCTCTTCAGGCTACAGAAATGTATACCCCCATATTTTAAAAAGTCCAATAACCTAATATAGAATCACAGATGACTGATGTCAGACCAACTGGTCCCTTGCCATGTCTTTTTATGGGAGTATAGAGACCTATACCTAAGCACCTTAAAATTCTCTTATCCCCCGAGTGACACGATACCTTTACTGGAAGTCAGCTCTGTGAAACTACTACTCTTTTAGTTACATATTACTTTCTAATATTACTCTTGAACTTTTCTCCTGACGTGCGGTCGTATCTCTTATCTCGTCTTTCTAATGAAAATACCGCCCTCCTGAACCTTGAGCAATTTTCTGTAGATTTGTTTCCTTCAGATTTACCAAAACCATATAATAATATGAGGTCAAACCTTAATGCCCTGTACACACGGTCGGATTTTCCGACGGAAAATGTGTGATAGGACCTTGTTGTCGGAAATTCCGACCGTGTGTGGGCTCCATCACACATTTTCCATCGGATTTTCTGACACACAAAGTTTGAGAGCAGGATAAAAAATTTTCCAACAACAAAATCCGTTGTCGGAAATTCCGATCGTGTGTACACAAATCCGATGCAAAGTGCCACGCATGCTGAGAATAAATAAAGAGATGAAAGCTATTGGCCACTGCCTCGTTTATAGTCCCGACGTACGTGTTTTACGTCACCGCGTTCAGAATGATCGGATTTTCCGACAACTTTGTGTGACCGTGTGTATGCAAGACAAGTTTGAGCCAACATCCGTCGGGAAAAATCCATGGATTTTGTTGTCGGAATGTCCGATCAATGTCCGACCATGTGTACGGGGCATAAGAGTTTCAATTTGTATGCAATCTTGCACTACATGGTTTTGGTAAATCTAAAGGAAATCAGACAACAAAAGTTGTATAGTGTGTATGGGGTCTTAAGCCTCATACACACTATTCGATCTTCTGCAGATTTTTGTCTTCAGATTTACCAAAACTATGTAGTGCAAGAGCCTGCCTGATTAAGAGTTTCAATTAGTATGCAATCAGGCAGGCTCTTGCACTACATAGTTTTGGTAAATCTGAAGACAAAAATCTGCAGAAGATCGAATAGTGTGTATGAGGCTTAAGACCCCATACACACACTATACAACTTTTGTTGTCCGATTTCCTTTAGATTTACCAAAACCATGTAGTGCAAGAGCCTGCCCGATTGCATACAAATTGAAACTCTTAAAGGTTTGACCTCATATTATATGGTTTTGGTAAACCTGCAGAAAATCTAATAGTGTGTATGGGATCTTACTCACACCTTTAAAGGTTTTGATCGTCCCCCTGCAATGACGTCGGGAAGGTAGTAAAGCAAAGAAGTGACATTTCACCATCAGAACATTTGAATTCCTACTCACATTCTCACATTAGCTCCTTTCATGTAAATTATCTTTTCCAGGTGCATGCCTCTGGGATAAAATGAGTTGTTCATTAATTTGTAACGACCTTTATTGGCAGGGCGATTATTTTGTACGTGATATTCCTAACATACTAAGAACATGTGAAGTTATAAAAGACTCAATGCACAAAGCTAACACAACACAGTAAGGTGACTTAAATTCCAAAGTTATTATTATTATTTTTTAAGGTACTTATATAGCTCCATAAATTTACGCAGCGCTTTACATATACATTGTACATTCACATTAGTCCCTAACCTTAAGGAGCTTACAATCTAAGGTCCCTAACTCACATTCATATACTAGGGCCAATTTAGACAGAAGCCAATTAACCTACCGACATGTCTTTGGAGTACCCGGAGGAAACCCACGCAGGCACAGGGAGAACATGCAAACTCCAGGCAGTTAGTGTCCTGGTTGGGATTCGAATTAAAAAAAAAAAAAAGTGACAGTTATTTCCAGCTGAGTCCAATAAGATTTAATCATTAGAGTCACATGGCTAAAAATAAACACCCTTGTTTGGGAATTGTCAAAGTTTGGCAGTTGGGGCATCCTTGCAATGCCTTCCATAGACTTACCTACAGCTAGGAAGCATCCTCCTGCTTGGTGGTGGTGCAGAGGTTAAATCACATGAACGCAGCTCCAATGTAACAGCAGTAATGCTGATCAGTGACGGGTCCCAAAGTACTCAGGGAAAAGTTCTAAGATCCACAAGTGTTCAGTCCACAGTGGTTGTCTATGCTGGGTCCAGGCTCAGTGCTACACAGCAATGCCCCCACAGCCATGGTCAGCCAGGGGACTGGACTAGGGGTGGCTCAGGCAGTGTGTGTGTGTCCTCTAGCCCATAGCTTCAATGGATCTAGCTCCAGCCTAGCCTACACTGTGCTTTGCTCTACACAGCACTGATTGAGCAAAGTATTTGTGAGCAGCAGAAAGGAGTGAGAGCAGTTCAGGAGCTCTGCCCTCCCGCCCTGAGCTCTCCCACACCCTCTCTGTCTGCCTTCTTCCACTCACTTGGTGGAGGTGTGTGGAGCTCCTGCAGGGAGGAGGTGCAGCACAGCTCACTCTGTATGACAGCACTGGCGGAATGTGTGATCCCCAGCGAGGAGAGGAGGCATGGAGGTAGACGGAAATCCCCAAGGGCGAGACAAGCCATAGATTGCAGGAAAAAAACTCATTTACTCAAGGGATAGAAGCTGTTCACTTATGCTGGCCATGCATGGATAGAAAATCGTTCGTCAAAAATAGTCGGAATTAAAAAAAAAAACCTGTCGAACGTGCATGCGATAACGCCATGATTGTATCGATAGATGGCACTCAATTATCGATCGATAAAAACATAAACAGTAAGGATGAGCTCCGGCGTGTTCGCACACTCCACGTGCAGAGCCCGCCAGGAAGTCGTCACGGCGCTGCGCTAATCACAGGCAGTGAGACATTTTCCCGATGCGTGGCTGCAGAGATCGAGAAATGTCTCACTGCTTGTGATTAGCGCAGCGCCGTGCCGACTTCCTGGCGGGCTCTGCACGTGGAGTGTGCGAACACGCCGGAGCTCATCCTTAATAAACATTACATTTCCATAGCTCCCAACTGTCCCCGATTTCCAGGGACTGTCCCTGATTTGGAGCAATATCCCTCTGTCCCTCTTTCCTCCTCATTTATCCCTCATTTTGGTCTGATCTATATAGTATATAAAATGCACTTATTATTTTTCAAAAAGTGTTTCCCAGTGCTAAACCTTTCATCCAAATTATAAATTGCTGCATTTGTACATTTTAAAAACCAATATAAAGGAATAGTAGTGGTAAAGAAAAGCGTATCGAACGGTTTTCTAACCGTGTATGGCCAGCATTAGAAGAGTCGATCTGCACGCTTTGCAAATGGAATGTGCACTTAATATTTAAGGTGAAGCTGTGCTCGCTTTGAATACCCAATCACATGCAAGGAAAATAAAAGCAGAACTCCAGGCTATAATGACATGATAAAAAATGAATAGCCCATTAACCACTTCAATATGGGCCACTTTCACCCCCTTCCTGCCCAGGACGATTTTTCAACTTTCAGCGCTGTCGCACTTTGAATGACAAACGGGTGGACCGTTCAGGTCCATCTGTCAGTCTTTTAGGCGGACCTGAACGGACGCTTCATGCAGGTCTATGGAGAGACGGATGTCAGCGGTGACATGTCCGATCTGCTAAAATCAGACGTATGGTGAATACATTCGCCATCCATCTGGGCGGATCGGATGAGATCTGATGAAAATGGACATGCTGTCCGTTTTCGTCCGATCTCTCCATAGAAATCAGCGGTGCTCTGACAGGCCCCTCCCTGCTCAGTGAGCAGAGACGGACCTGTCATCCGCCGGCTCAGCGGAGATCAACGGAGAAATCTTCTGCTGAGCTGGCGGACTCCGCTGAAACAGATCCACCTTGTGTGGAAGGGGCCTAAGGCTGCATTGAGGGGCACTGATAAGGCGGCATTGATATAGTGCCGCCTATCAGTGCCCATTAGTGCGGCTATCAGTGCCCATCAATGCCGCCTATTAGTGCCCATCAGTGCCACCTATAGGAAGCACTGATAGGCAGCACTAATGGGCACTAATAGGCGGCACTGATGGGCACTGATAGGCGGCACTGATGGGCAGCACTGACAGGCAACACTGATAGGTAGCAATGAGGGGCACTGATAAGGCGGAATTGATATGCGGCACTGATACACTAATAGGTGGCACTGATAGGCAGCACTAATGGGCACTAATGGGCGGCATTGATGGGCACTGATAGGCGGCACTGATTGGCACTAATAGGGGGCACTGATAGGCAGCACTAATGGGCACTAATGGGCGGCATTGATGGGCACTGATAGGCGGCACTGATGGGCAGCACTGACAGGCAACACTGATAGGTAGCAATGAAGGGTACTGATGAGGCGGCATTGATATGCTGCACTGATAGGCAGCACTGATTTGCACTAATAGGTGGCACTGATGGGCACTAATAGGCGGCATTGATGGGCACTGATAGCCGCACTGATGGGCACTGATAGGCGGCATAGATGGGCAGCACTGATAGGTAGCAATGATGGGTACTGATGGGGCTGCATTGATGATCAGTGCCCTGATATCAATGGAACTATCCCCTGTCAGAAATGATGGTTACCAGCTCTCCTCTCGCTGTGACAGCACGTGAGGAAAGGAATGGCGAAAACCGTCAAGTTTGCTTACAAGTGATCAGCTGTGATTGCACACACCTAATCACATGGTAAAGGGCCACTGTGATTGGCCCTTTACCATGATCTCTGGTCAGCTTATCTCCCGAAGGACACAGCAATCACAGAGCACACACCAGGGAGCGCATCTATGGACGCCCTCCCAGAACTGGACAACCCCGCTGTAGCCATCTTTTGGCTATAGCGCAGGTTAAAAGATACAATTAAAAAATCAACTTTTTGTGTGATATTACTTTGAATCCACAGCTCTCCCCAACAGTACTTCTTTTCTGCCAAAATATGTCCACAGGCTTGTGGCCAGTGTGATTCAACCCACTTCCTCTAAGTTCCACTTGCCCTGCACCTACCCCCAGCATGTGACTGGACAGTGAAATGAGAAGAAGCATAGTATAGTAAAGAGCTCAAAGATAAATTTAAAAAATCTGCTTTTGTTGCAACATTCACTTTTAATCCAGAGCTCTCCCAGGCAATACTTCTTTTCCCCCAACAAGATGTCCCAAGTCTGATGGCCAGCATAATGCAACTCACTTTCTCCAAGCCCAGGTCACCCTGAACCAGCCCCCCGAGCCAGTGACTAGGCAGTGAAAGAGAAGAAGTACAGTGATGAGATCCTCCCTCTGTCACTCTGCACTCTCCTGCTATCCGCATGCTTCTTGTCAGCACATGAACTAAATGGCTTCTTCTGCTGCTTTTTCTCCCACACACCAGCTCTGCTGTACAGGGACTGCAAGAGGCTCATACAATGTCAAATGCAGGGGGAAAAACCTAAAAAAGAAAACTGATGCAGCCACTACATCTAATGACTGGTAAACTTCAATATATTACATGTTTGGTTTGGGGTTTATTACCCTTTTAATTAGGGACAGAGGCTAAATAATGGGAGAATCCTTTTAAAGGGATCATTACCCAGGGCCGTCTTTTCGCATGTGCACGCTGGGCAGTTACCTGGGGGCCCCACCTGCCCAGCGACCCTAGCCAAGCATCATTCACAGCCCTCAAAAAAGAGTGTGGGCTGCCTGGGGGGGGGGCGCGAGGACTGCCGGCAGCCTGGGTTTGTCGGAGCGATTGTAGGGGAAGGGAGAGGAGAGCCGCCGCCTGGTTGATCCCAGGATTGAACGGGTGATCTGTCTATTAAAGTGCCCAGACAAGGGGGGGGGGGCTGTATATGACGGTGCGCGGCGGGGAACACACAGCTATTGAAATTAAAGCTGTTGTGTTCCCCGCGCTCTGATCAACCAGGCGGCAGCCCCTACACAGGTAGGCTGCATTGGGGACACATGGCTGCATTGGGGACACAGAGCTGCAATGAACACAGAACTGCAATGGGGACACATGGCTGCATTGGGGACACAGAGCTACATTGGGGACACAGCCTGCACTGGCGGACACAGGCTGCACTGGCGGACACAGGTTGCATTGGGGACACATAGCTGCATTGGGGACACATGGCTGCAATGGGGACACATGGCTGCACTGGCAGGCACAGGCTGCACTGGCAGGCACAGGCTGCATTGGTGACACCGGCTGCACTGGCAGAGACAGGCTTCACTGGTGACACAGGCTGCACTGGTGGGCACAGGTTGTATTGGTGACACAGGCTGCATTGGCGGGCACAGGCTGCACTGGGGACACATAGCTGCAATGGCGGACACAGGCTACACTGGTGACACATAGCTGTATTGGGGACACAGATAAAGTCGTTAATATCTATTTTTATAACGTAATTCTGCATAAAATATTTAATGAGATAATTTATGAGGGCATGTTTAGGGGTGGGATTAGGGGTGGGGCATGGTAGGGGTTGGGCGGGGCAACTGGTGGCGTGTAACTCTTGAGGCCTTGCTAGTAGCTCAGGACTTGAAATTTTGAGCCCTGATCATTCAGATGTCACAAAGTTTGCTGCCGCATTGTACCAGTGCTCAATGGCGTCACCAGGGTGGGGTCTGAGGGGGCCACGTCCCTCCCAATTTTACTGTGTGCCCCCCATGTGCTCCTCAAGTTAAGTACTGTACTGTCTGTTTGTATAACCAAAACAATAGCCACCGGCCGGGGCCACGGCTGTCCGAGTTTCTGCCCGCTGAATCACAACTCACTATTGATTGACTGTCAGTCTGTCAGGTGACGTCGCATGAGGCGTGCTCAAGCTCCCTGCTCCCAGGGGGGTGGAGTCAGTCACTCTGAGGAGAGCAGCACAGCCATCATACCGCGTGCTACAACTCCCATTGCCGCCATGCCGCGGTCGGATATTTTGCCTGCCTCTGCCACAGGAAAAGGTAGGTAAATCAAGAAATAAAGGAGTTGTTTTACTGGGCAAATAGTGTGGCAGTGGCAAGAGTGGGTAAATTACAAAAAAAAACCCTGATACTTGACATTTCTGTTCTACTGTTCAGTAATCCAGCCTCCAGGATCCCTGAATATTAGTGCGCTTTTCTCCTGCAAACAACTTCCTTGTCACAGCAGCCTCCTTCTCCATCCCAATCCCCACTATTGGTTTATTACTTTTATAGGATGCTCCATACATTTTTGCAATCCGACTGTACTGTTTTTATACAGTTTTAGATTGATCAAAACTATGAAATTATGAGGGTCTATGTAAACGAACCAATCAATCTGTATCAAACATGCCCTATATAGATCTATAGTTGTTAGTAGGTCTAAAGTAGATTGTGCTCAGATTATAATTTGTATGGTTATTCTGGTCCTGGGGCACTGTTTTTTTCTTTTTTTTTATATATTTCACAGGTCCTAGGGTACTATTTTTTTTATTACCTTTGCCAGCTCCTTGTTTAAACACTGATTTTGTTGGAAGTACTAATAAATATAGCCTTATTGATAATTTGCATTTTTATTCTCATGCGTGATTGTGTAGACAGGGCCCCAGTGCACTGTATGGCCCGGGGGGCCTATAATGTTCTTAAAATGGCATTGTCCTTACCCAATGATTTTTCAGGGTTCCATCTTCTTCACCATCCTCTTGCAGTTCTGCAACAAGTAGACACATCGATTAGCAAAATTATTAACTGTATATTAAAGGAAAAAACTAAAGAAACATTTTTAAAAAATCCTAATAGAGGTCGACCGATATATCGGCCGATATTTGGCCATTTTTGATAAATCGGCATCGGACGATTATTATCAAAATTAGGCCGATATTTATCATTACCCGCCGCTCCTCCTCCCTTCTCCACACTCAGCGCGGCACTTGATGCTTGCCAGAGCCGCTGAGTGTGTGAAGCTGGTTTGATAGCTGCTGGGTCCCGCCCACCCCGGCCAGGTCCCGCCCACCCCGACATTAATCTCAATTCTGACATCTCTCTGTTGTCAGTTTCACACACAGTTTCTCGGCTTAGTGTGAAACCTGTCAGTGCCAATCAGTGCCATCTATCAGTGCCACCTGCCACCCAGTGCCACCTACCAGTGCCAACCAGTGCCACCGCCAATCAGTGCCACCTGCCAGTGCCAACCAGTGCCTGCCAGTGCCACCTGCCACCTCCAACCAGTGCCCCGCCAATCAGTGCAACCTGCCAGTGCCACGCCAATCAGTGCCACCTGCCAGTGCCACACCAATCAGTGCCACCTGCCAGTTCCAAACCAGTGCCACCTGCCAATGCCTGCCAGTGCCAACCAGTGCCACCTTCCAGTGCCACTGCCAATCAGTGCCACCTGCCAATCAGTGCCACGTGCCAGCGCCACCTGCCAATGCCAAACAGTGCCACCTGCCAGTGCCAACCAGTGCCATGTCAGTTCCAAACCAGTGCCACCTTCCAGTGCCAAACAGTGCCACTGCTAATTAGTGCCACCTGCCAGTGCCAGCCAGTGCCACCTGCCAGTGCCAGCCAGTGCCACCTGCCAGTGCCAATCAGTGCCACCTGCCTAAGCCAACCAGTGCCATCTGCCACTGAGGACATCAAGTGTGTGGTAGAGTGACAGGAGCAAGCAGGGAAGAGTGGAGTGGGTGAGGTCTTTTTTTTTTTAAATTGGCCTAAAATATCGGCCACAAAAATCGGCATTATATATCGGCCATCGGCCGCCCCAATTTCTAAATATTGGTATTGGCATCGGCCAGAGAAAAATCCATATTGGTCGACCTCTAAATCCTAATGTAATCCCTTATTTCAAATGGGCTGGTAGCACACCTCAATGTATGGAAAATCGCACCTGCAGCATTTTCAGGAACACATCGCTCCACAACACATGATGTGTCCTTTGCAGTGCACTGGCAGCTAATGAATATGTGTGTTGGGCTGCCTTTTAAATGTCATTCTGCCATCCTATATGAAGGAATAGCACCGCAAAGTACATGAATGCATCGCACTATTCCTGTATCCCCAGAATTCATATGAATGTCATAGAACTCTGTCACACCTCTGCATGACAAATTCATGTTTTTTTCCTGAATTTTAAACGATAAGAAAGAACACACAGGCTGGCTCTTACCTGATGATTGGTGAGCTTACCTGTCCGGGAAGCCCCTCTTCTATCACTGGAGAATTAGGGACTTACCAGCACACACCAGGGGTGGATCCAGAGTCTAGTCTCGGGAGGGGCACTGCCAGAAAATATTTTTTTTTGCAAGCAATTTATCGGGAAAATGGCTGGTGTTGGCGCTTCAAAGCTGGCACCATGGCTGTTATAGTGCCAGGATGATTGAAGCGCATTATTTCTATTATTACATTGTTATATAAAATGAAACAGTTTAACTCTCCATAATGCAGAAACATGCAACAACAACACACTGGAACAGATCTCAGAAGAGACTGCACTCTGAACTCTTCAAAACCACATTATCAAACAAAATACAATCGCTAAACTTAAACCTCTCAACGGAACAAACACTCAACTCCCTAAACAAGGCACTACTACAAACAGCAGACTCAGTAGCGCCAAAACGCAGAACACTCATCCGCAAAAAAAAACTTGAGATGGTTTAATGGCACTCTCACCCTACTCAAGCAGGAACGTAGAAGAGCTGAAAGAGCGTGAAGAAGAAATCCTACCAAGGAAAACCATACAAACTACAAAGTACAACAAAACAAAAAGAGGACATCAACACGAACATCACACAACCGCTGGACTTCTTCTTGACCCCGATCACCACTGACACGACTAAAAACATTATGAGAAGCCTTCGAGACAGCACATCACCAAATGACATCATTCCCACAAAACTCCTGAAAGAATGCTCCAACATCCTGGCTCCCATTATACCACACCTCATAAATCAGTTGTTCAAAGAAGGGATTGTGCCAACCACCCTCAAGCAAGGCACCGTCAAACCCCTGCTAACGAAACACAATCTCGACCCCAAGGACCCTAACCACCGCAGACCGATAACAAGCCTTAACACCATCTCCAAGATTATGGAGAAAGCGGTAGTACAACAGCTACAACGCCACCTGGACACACATCAACTTCTGGACACTCTACAATCAGGCTTCTGCCCTGGCCATGGCACAGAAACGGCACTTCTAAAAATATGGGATGATGCCCTCGAAGCAGCAGATGATGGAGAATCATGTCTCCTGGTACTGCTAGACCTTAGTGTAGCATTTGATACAGTGAACCACAATACTCTACTTGTCCGCCTCACAGAAGTTGCAGGAGCCACAGATTCGAGTCTAAAATGGTTTGCATCCTTCTTAGAGAATCGCTCTCAGACAGTGAAACTTGAAGCATTCACCTCTGACACCCAGACAATCTCCTGTGGAGTCCCTCAGGGTTCACCCTTGTCTCCAGTGCTATTCAACATCTACATCCGCCCACTCCTCAAAATCATCAAAAAATCAGACCTCTGCTTCCACTGATACGCTGACGATACCCAAATCTACTTTCGCATCACCGGACAAAAAGACCACCATCAGCAACTAGAGAAATGCCTCACTTTGATAGATGACTGGATGACCATTATTTCACTCAAACTCAACGGGTCAAAAACAGAACTTCTCTTCCTACACGCTAACCAAAATCCCAAAACCAGGACTCCATGGACACCTCCCACTATCTTTGGCCAAACCATCTCTCCGAGCACCAAAGCCAAGAGTCTCGGAGTTATCTTTGACTCAGAAATGACAATGGATGCACAAATAGGATCAGTAGTTAGCGGATCTCACCATCTCCTCCGCCTGCTATGCAGACTTATTCCCTTTATCCCAGAAGAGGACAAAGCAGCAGTAGTTGGAACAATCATCAATTCCCGTCTTGACTACGCAAACTCACTCTACATAGGTTTACCCTAATATCAGCTTGCGCATCTACAGGCCATTCAAAATGCGGCGGCAAGACTGCTAACAGGAAAAAAAACCCTGGGAGTCATTCTCCCCATCCCTGAGGAGCCTACATTGGCTAACGCTAAAGAATCAGATCACATTCAAGACCCTCTGCCTCACCCACAAATGCATACAAGGTAACACCCCTCAATACCTCCGAGAGAAAATAAAACACTACACACCCAATCGCAATCTGTGATCATCCAACCAAAACCTCCTCCTCGTTCCCAAATATCGCTACAAAGCAAGGGGAGAACACAGATTCGCAGTCCAGGGACCTCGGCTATGGAACACTCTTCCAACTCACAGCCGCATGGAAGAAAACCATCTGGCCTTCAGGAAAAAACTCAAAACCTTCCTCTTCTAAGAAGCTGTTCAACACAAAACACATTTAGCACCTTGAGGCGATTCAGTTCGTATCTGCAGCGCTTTACAAATCATTCATTCATTTATTCATTCATTCATTCAGAATCAGTGGGAGCCCCGAGTGTGTCACTTGCCACCGTCGCCTGCCACCAGATGCGGATTGTCACTTGCCACACATTGCAGATTGTCACTTGCCACGTCACCTGTCACCAGATGCAGATTGTCACACGTCACCTGTCACCAGATGCAGATTGTCACTTGCTACGTCACCTGCCACATGTTGCGGATTGTCACTTGACACGTCACCTGCCATACGTTGCGGATTGTCACTTGCCACGTCGCCTGTCACCAGATGCAGATTGTCACACATTGCAGATTGTCACTTGCCATGTCACCTGTCACCAGATGTAGATTGTCACATGTTGCAGATTGTCACTTGCCATGTCGCCTGTCACCAGATGCAGATTGTCACACATTGCAGATTGTCACATCGCCTGTCACCAGATGTAGTTTTTTACATGTTGCGGATTGTCACTTGCCACGTCGCATGTCCCCAGATGCAAATTGTCACTTGCCACATCACCTGTCACCAGATGCAGATTGTCACTTGCCACGTCGCCTGTCACCACATGTAGATTGTCACATGTTGCGGACTGTCACTTGCCACGTCACCTGTCACCAGATACAGATTGTTACATGTTGCGGATTGTCACTTGCCACGTCACCTGTCACCAGATGCAGATTGTCACACATTGCGGATTGTCACGTGCCACGTTGCATGTCACCAGATGTAGATTGTCACACGTTGCAGATTGTCACTTGCCATGTCGCCTGTCAGCAGATGCAGATTGTCACACGTTGCGGATTGTCACTTGCCACGTTGCATGTCACCAGATGTAGATTGTCACATGTTGCGGATTGTCACTTGCCACGTCGCCTGTCACCAGATGCAGATTGTCACACGATGCGGATTGTCACTTGCCACGTTGCCTGTCACCAGATACAGATTGTCACACGTTGTGGATTGTCACTTGCCATGTCACTTGCCACACATTGCGGATTGTCACTTACCACGTCACCTGCCACACGTTGTGGATTGTCACTTGCCTGCTACAATTGTCACTTTCCTACTAAGGTGGGGATTGTCACTTCCTGTGTCCCAGAGTGAAGTCAGGCCACCCATGAAGTATAATTTAAAGCTTTGTGACCTACTCAAAGTGGATGGAAGACTTATCTCTTCTGACAAATATTGGCTTAAAATGGATGATAGTAGTTGTGACACTCCAGTCTTTAATAAAGGAGTTATCATATTACTGTTCCATGTAATCTCTCTGCTGCCCGTGGCTGCCTGCACAGTGAGGGCAAAACTGCAGGGATGCAGGGCGGGCGATGGACAGTGAGAGATGATGTCATCTCTCTGCTCCCCCGCCCGCCGGCCTGCTGACTGGCCTGCCCCGTTGCCCCCCCTGGATCCGCCCCTGGCACACACAAATAGTTTATGTTCACTGATGTACTGAAAAGGACCTGTGGTGCTATGAAAAGTCATGTGTGATACTCACCATCATTGGTGAGTGGAATGTTAATTGCAAGCAGTGGCAGCCGGTGCTCCATTTCTTTTGGGCAGGGAATGGGTGTCAAATAAACCAAAATCATGTGGTTCGCGTAAAAAAAAAAAAAAAACCCATAGAACTCTATTAGGGCGTACACACAGTCGGACTTTGTTCGGACATTCCGACAACAAAATCCTAGGATTTTTTCCGACGGATGTTGGCTCAAACTTGTCTTGTATACACACGGTCACACAAAGTTGTCGGAAAATCCGATCATTCTGAACGCGGTGACGTAAAACACGTACGTCGGGACTATAAACGGGGCATTGGCCAATAGCTTTCATCTCCTTATTTATTCTGAGCATGTGTGGCACTTTGTCCGTCGGATTTGTGTACACACGATCGGAATTTCCGACAATGGATTTTGTTGTCGGAAAATTTTATCTCCTGCTCTCCAACTTTGTGTGTCGGAAAATCCGATGGAAAATGTCCGATGGAGCCCACACACGGTCGGAATTTCCGACAACACGCTCCGATCGGACATTTTCCATCAGAAAATCCGACCGTGTGTACGGGGCATATGAGTCCGGTGCCCTGCATGTAGATTAGGGGCCGGGCTCATAGAGATTAGGGGGGCACCGCCAATGCGCCCCTTACGGACGGGCCGCCGCTGATTGCAAGAATGAAAGCAAAAGAAAATCTGCAGTATCACTACTGCAGTACTTAGGCTGAGTTCACATATCTGTGGTGCGGTTTGCAGTCCGGTGTCCTGTGCGTTTCTGTTCACTGGTTCAGGTGCGATTCAGGTGCGAATTGTTCCCTAAATTTGCACCTGAACCGGACCCAAAAATGCACAGGACCCTTTTCAAAACCGCACCGCAGCTACCCCGGACAAGTGTGTACCGGCTCCATTGAAAGCCGGCCACGCTCACATGTTATGCGAGTTGGGTGCGGTTTAAAACGCATCCAATTCGCATATATGTGAACCCAGCCTTACCCTGAAGGGGCCGCTATTTTCTCTTGTACCATGTTCCCAGAGTCCACGACTGCTATAAGCAGCACTGTGCTTACTGACACACCCAGGCTGAAGAGGAGATATTTATTGTGACAATATATACTGTATATAGGCAGCAACCAGAGGAATGGAGTTGACAACAACCCCTCAAACAAATCTATAGCAAATAGGGTATATAGCTGGTAAAAAATTATATAAGTACACACACACACACACAGTAGAAATTTGGGTTACAGTTGGTAATAAGACAATGGTCCAGAGAATGACCCCTAAACTCCATATTAGGGAGGGTTCTGCCTTAAGCTGGCCATAGATGGATCGAAATTCTGCTGGTTCAGCAGGGACAGGCCCTATTCCAATCCTTATATGGCCAGTTCTGCACAGCAATCAAACTACCGATGGACTGGTCAGGGGCTTGCTGGAAAACTTTAGTTCGATCAGTGCCACAGCCAATAGGCTGCAGCGTTGATCAGTGTATTCTGACTCCTCCGCTGTCAGAATACAGTGATAGAGCATGGAGCATTCCCACATCCACCTTGAACGTGTGGATGAGGGAATCGGTTCAGTTTTTTTCATTCAGCCCATAGGCTAAATGAAAAAACCTGAGACATGTAAGGCCAGCTTAAGGGACAATGTCACAATAACAGTCTGTCAGTCTGTATTAAACCCTTTCCCTGCTGGCCAGCACATTGGGGCCCAGATCCGGCATTGGAGTCTCAAGATAAAGTCATTCTAACTTCAGGAATGTCCCAAGTAAAAAATACTGTTCTTCTTTAATAGGTTGCTGTAGGGTTTGACCAGCAGCCTCTCACCAACTCCTCTGTTTCCTTTCAGCGGCTCAGCAAAGTCAGTGGCAGCGGTGCTTTCCCCAACAATCAGATAGCAGGACCGATCAGTGATAGTGGCGTTCTCATTTCTAAAAAGATATCCTCTACTCAGCCTCTCTGGGTCCTTGAAATGTTCTGCTAACAGCTTGCAAAGCAGTCTGTCTCCCACAATGTCCTCACCACATCTACCTCAGGCCCAGGAATTGATTGCTTCCCACAGAGCCTCAGACCTGCTGGTATGTGTAGTTCCATTGTCAATCTGTAGTACAGGCTCAGGCTTTCTGGGCACTACATCTCCCACATATTATAGCTGCACCCAGCAGGCTCTGTTTATCCCACAATCCATAGCAGCTCAGTTTCCTTTTCCTCTCTGTGATCCCAGGTGGTGGGCAGGGCTTTCCTCCAGCTCTCTCTGTGCTTGCATTCAGTCCTGCAGCTTGAAAGGAGGAGAGGAAGTGCAGGGCCAGCAATAGTCATAGTAGGCCAGTCCTTGCTACCAGACAGAACAGCCCTGTGGACCAGAGGCTACACTACCTTCAAGAGTAGGCCATATCACACAAGTGAATAAATTATACTGTCCATATATTGATTATAATTTATCACAGCAAATGTTAGCTGCAAGACTCAAAGCCAAAGATAATCTGTAACATTAGCTGCAGAGTAAAGCTGTCCAGATTTTAATATGAACGTAGAAAAATCATTCATTATTCTTTTTTGCCATTCTTGAGTTGACTGTCGTTCAAAAGCCCTTACAATTTCATCCAGACCTGCTCTTTAAATGGAATGCCAGATGTATTAACCGCTTGCAGACCGCCCAATCTGGCACAGGCGGTCGCTCTGTGCCAGATCACGTACTAGGTATGTGATCTGACACTTCCGGGTCTGGGGCGCGTATGCGCGGCATAATCACAGCGGAAGCCCAGCGGCGTATACCACGGACTCGATGTCTGCCGGCGCCCGCTCACTAGACAGTACAGAGGCAGAACAACAATCTGCCTATGTAAACAAAGCAGATTGTCGTTCTGTCGGAGGGGAAGGTACTAATCCTGTGTTTCTGCTAAGCAGGAACACAGATCTTTGCCTTCCCCTAGTCAAAGCACCTACCCCACAGTGAGTAAGAACAACTTAGGCACACATTTAACCCTTTGACCGCCCCTCATGTTAACCCCTTCCCAGCCAGTGTCATTTGTAGAGTGACAGTGCATATTTTTTAGCGCTGATCACTGTATTAGTGTCACTGATCCCCAAACAGTGTCAGTTAGTGTCCAATTTGTTGCAATATCGCAGTCCTGCTAAAAGTTGCTGAACTAGTATTACTAGTAAAAAAAAATTAAATTAAAAAATAAATAAATAAAAATATCCCATAGTTTGTAGACGCTATAACTTTTGTACAAACCAATCAATATACAATTATTGGGATTTGTTTTACCAAAAATATGTAGCAGAATACATATTGGCCTAAATTGATGAAGAAATTAGAATTTTTAAATTTTATTATTATAAACAGTAAATCACCCACGCTATATATGGTAATTAGTGATAAACTTGCTGCCGCTGTTCATGACATAAGTCGAAAATGTGAAAGAAAATGGGAATACAACAGCGTAAACAAGCTTAATTGGGTAAATGTAAAGTGGAGCACATTGTCACCTGTGTGGATATCAATCTTTTCAGCACTTTATGAATTGTCAGCACAGCAGCACTTGGGAAAGAAATTTTGCAATTGGAATTGTATATTTTTTTTTGCACCTTTATTTGAACTTTCACTGGCTACATGCTTGTTTATGAATCTCATTTTTTTAATTGTTTTTTGGCACATTTAGTTCAAGCCTAGCACTTGGTAAAGCAATTTCATAATTGGAGTTGTATATATGCATTTTTTGCACATTTTTGAATTTTCACTGGCTACATGCGTGTTTATGAAGTTTCACAAATTTATTGTGTTTTTTTCACATTTTCGTTTATATTAGCACTAGCACTTTACTATTACACAATTAAGCTTGTTTGCGCTGTGGTATTCCCATTTTCTTTTTCTTCTTCTTATTGAGAATGTTTTATAGCAGAAAGAAAAATTTGTTTTTGTTTTTTTTTCAAAATTGTTGGTCTTTTTTTGTTTATAGCACATACCGCAGAGGTGATATTTGGGTACAGCGCCGCAGGACCGCACAATTGTCAGTTAAAGTAACGCAGTGCCGTAACTCAAAAAATGGCCTGGTCATAAAGAGGGGTTAACTTTCCAGAGCTGAAGTGGTTAAACAGGTTTCATTGCCATAAGTATGATCTTTCCTGAACGAAAACAACATTCACAGTTCGAATTTTGTTTGTTCGAGAAAAGTTTTCTGTTCTGCTTCATGTTTCCATATAATGTTGCAGACATCAGCATTTACCATGTTTTCTGGTGAATCCGTCCCCTTAGGATCTCATGGAGCCACCGTTGCATGCCTAGTCCTGGACATCATTATACAGGAGTCCCCATGTGGTCACCGAAGCAGAAAGCCCTAGCAGAAAGACGCTCCCCTGCACATGCGCTATGCCTTGTGTAGTGCATGTGAAGTATTCAGGACATGCACTCCCCTGGAGCCAGTTTAAGTGAAGAGGAAGTTTTTAAGTATTTTCACTCATTTATTTGGGCCTGACTACAGCATACACCCATGCGAAGCTGTGTTTACCTACACGGGGAAGAACAAGTGTTCTGCACATCCCCATAGCTCCCAACTGTCCCTGATTTGGAGGGACTGTCCCTGATTTGGAGCAATGTCCCTCTGTCCCTCATTCCTCCTCATTTGTCCCTCATTTTGATCTGATCTATATAGATGTTTTTAAAATGCACTTTTTATCTATCAAAAAAAGTGTTTTCCAGCACTAAACCTTTCATCTGATTTCTAAATTGGTGCATTTGTAAATTCCAAAAAGCCAATATAAAGGAATATTAGTGGTAAAAAAAGCACTTGTGGTTTAACAAATCTTGTTTTTTTTGTACAATTCTCTTTTAAGGGGGCGTGGCAAGGGGTGTGTCCTATGCCTGCATACTTTTGATGATAGGTGTCCCTCCTTCCCATCTCAAAAAGTTGGGAGGTATGCATTCCCATGACGGCATTCCAATTAATATCAATTTGGTCACAGCTGCTGCACAGACACAACCGCTGCTCCCAATTTGACATCAGTGTGACTGTGGGTACATGTCCCTGAACTCACCCTGTCTGCATAAGGGGCTGTGCTCCTGAACCCGCACGGATGTCAGATTGGGAGCAGCGGCTGTGTCCGTGTGTCCTAATTGACATCAATGGGACTGCCTGCACTGGGATGTACAGAACGCCTGTGTATCCCAGAGTGGGTAAACATGGCCTCCCACCAGTGTACGTTGTGGTACACCCAATGTGATTGAGGCCTTTGGGCACAGAAAAAAACAGAAAGAGGTACTGGGCAATGTTAGACTAATTAATCGGAAGGTAATCTTTAAAAAAAAAAAAAACTATTTGGGGTTTAATATTTCTTTAAAGAAGAACTCCAGCCCCCCCCAAAGATTAATTATGTGTGGCCGCGGGGCAAGGGGTGAAAGGGGCCTAAGGTGGACTAAACCTTTATTTCAAAAATTATAATTTCAGAAGCTGATGGAGCCCTCTGAGGTCACTGCATGAAGTATGAAGGGATCCCTGAGTAGATTATCTCCTTTCATCCTGTCCACAGATCCATCTGAGCCCACAAATACATCACACATTTATATCTGGAAGCAATCGTTACCAATGTGGTATTATTAGTATTATACACGATTTATATAACGCCAACAGTTTGAGCTGCGCTTTTACAATGTAGAGGGGGGGGGGGGGACAGCATAAGCACAATACAGTTCAATACTGAAGGGACAGGAGGGCCTTGCTCGTGGAGCATACAGTACATTCTATAGGGAAGGGGGAGGTGGTACAACAGGTAATAGCTGCGGGGGATGATTTGATGGGGGTGGCTCGGGTACAGTTCTTAGATGGGTGTGGGATAGGCTTCCCTGAATAAATTAGTTTTCAGAGATCTCCTAATGGTGGACAGGGTAGGGGCTGCCCGGACATACCGGTGCAGGGAGTTCCAGAGAATGGGAGAGGCTCTAGTGAAGTCCTGTAGGGGAGGATGGGAGGAGGTAACAAGAGAGCTAGAGAGCAGGAGGTCGTGGGAGGAGCGGAGGGGATGATTTGGACGATATCTGCAGATGAGGTTGGCGATGTAGCTGGGGGCGATGTTGTGGATGACCTTGTATGTTGTGTTTAGTATTTAGAATTTTATACGGTGGGGTAGTGGAAGCCAGTGAAGGGAATGGCAAAGAGGTGCACAGCAGTCACAGATCAGTTAGTTACGGGGGTTGGGGTCTAGCAGCAACATTTACAATAGACTGAAGGGGGATAGCCTGGGTAAGGGTAGGCCATTAAAGGGGTTGTAAACCCTCTTTTTTTTTTTCTTTTTTTTTTTAAATAACAAACATGTCATACTTACCTCCACTGTGCAGTTTGTTTTGCACAGAGTGGCCTCGATCCACCTGTTCTGGGGTCCCCCGGTGCTATCAGCTCCTCCCCGCATCGGTAAACCCCCTAGGAGAAGCGCATTCCTTGGGGATCCCCGTGCGGGCGCGCTCCCGAGTCCAGCATTTGCGTCCATAGACACAGAATGCCGGAAGCCAATGGCTCTATCAATTTATCCAATCAGGAGCCGAGACAACGGGCAGAGAGGTAGAGCGCGTCTCCGCCGAGGGAACGAACGGGCTCAGGTGAGTAAAACGGGGGGCTGGGGGGCTGGTCAGTGTCAGAAGTTTTTACCTTAATGCATAGGATGCATTAAGGTGAAAAAAGACGAGAGTTTACAACCCCTTTAAGGAGAGAGTTGCAGTAGTCGAGGTGGAAAATAACCAAGAAGTGGATAAGTTGCTTTGTGGTATCGTTTGTCAGGAAGGGGTGAATTCTACAGATGTTACGGAGGTTAAGGCGGCAAGATTTAGCCAGTGATTGGATGTGGGGGCTGAAGGAGAGGTCAGAGTCAAGGATTACGCCATTTATCTCCATTTCCATCACTTTGACAACACATTGCTTCACTACCATAATAAATCGTAAAGATTTTTGCCTCTTAGGATAGGCCTCCGTGTGTTTAACTTAGGAAGTAATAGGAATGAACTAAGACCTGGTCAACTTAAATCCATATCAGATCCATCTGTCTTCAGTTAGGTTTCTCAAACACTAATGAAATAACCGCTGCTGGGAACTAAAGTGAATGACCACTATTGTTCTATATTGTTCTAAAACTCATTTATTCAGGTTATAAAAACAAAATGAATATTTTTTAGATTTTGAAGATTATAATTCACCTTAACCCCTCTTTAAATAAGCAACACTAGGTAACAAGTGCAATCAGTAAATGCGCTATTTTGTGAACCATAAAACTCAATAATGGTGCTACAATCCCAGTGTCATTTCTTCGTTTTAAATCATTGGTGGTCAACTCTCTTGACACAGGGGGTCAGAAGTGCAGCACCTGACATCGCCAAAGGGCCACACACACAGGCCCAGGACAAGGGGTGGGTAGGAGGGGCGACTGCTCTGGGCACTGTGGTATCATATGAGGTGGGGGTGTCACAAAGAGATTGGTGGAGAGATTTGTGTTGGAGGGGGGAATTTGGGAGGTGGCAAGTATTGTTATAGGAGGGAAAATTTGGGGGGGGTGATAAGAGTGGTGATTTAGGGTGATTTGCTATGAGAGGGGGAATGGGGGGGATTTGTGCTAGGATGATGGATTTGGGGGAATTGGGGGACAGAAGATGTGTACTAGGAGGAGAAATTTTTAGGAGTAGAGGATTTGTGCTAGGGTGGGTGAATTTTATTTGGGTGGGAGCAAACATTTGTGCTGAGAGGAGGGGGAATTTATGCTTATGGGGTAAGCGTGCAGATGAGTGCTCAGTGTTTTTGTGGGGGGATTTTTGCTGACACTTAATGCTCATACATCTTGGAGGAGGGCACAGTTTGGTATGTTCATCCTAGACTCTAGTCTCTAGATAATCTTGTCCCAGCACTGGCCACGCATGTTACTGTATATGACTGACAAAAAATGAATGCCTGGGTGAAATTGAAATACAATGGTTATGACATGGACATCATCTTGGTACAGGATTTTTGTATGCCAGTTCCAGCTTAGATTTAATATGTTTTAGGGAATTTTAAATGCCAAAGTAATATTGATGTAAGGATTACGGGCGTTGCATGATACGCTTAAAGCAGAACTTCACCCAAAAAGTGGAAGTTCTGCTTTTCCTTTGCCCCCTTCTCTCCAATATTTGGAATGTTTTTTTTGGGGGGGAGAGGAGCGAGTACCTGATTTTAAAGTTCACCCCCTCCCATGCCCTCGCAGGCTCTTGGAACATGTCACATTCACGAGGCCCATTGGGCAGTTGGCTGTGAAGCCGCAAGGAGATGCCAACGTCTGCACCCAAAGGCCGTCAAAGAGCCGGGTCAGGTGAGGACATCGCTGGATCCTCAGACAGGTAAGTGTCTGTTTTTTAAAAGTCAGCAGCTACAGTATTGGTAGCTGCTGACTTTTACATTTCTATTTACAGGGTGAAGAACCTCCTTAAATTGGTGTTCCAGCCGAAATGATACTTTTTAAAAAAAATACCCCTATAATAAACAAGCTTAATGTATTCTAGTAAAGTTAGTCTGTAAACGAAGGTCTGTTTTGTTAGTTTATAGCAGTAGTTTGTTATTTTATAAACTTACAGCAGGCCGTGGCCATCTTAAGTGTGGGCATCTGAAGCCAGACTGTATTTCTTCCTGGATCTCATCCTTGCAGATCTCACACATGCTCAGTGCAGCACAAGCAGTGTAATAGGTTTCAGGTCAGGTTTCCATAGCAACGGCAGTGTCAGAAAGTTGCCGCCCCTTCTCAGAAGGCATTGCAAACAGGAAATGATGCGATGGGCCACGGCCAGGGAGGAGGAAGTGAAAAATGAATACAGCAGATATACAGTAGGTGCTGAGAAAAAAAAAAAAATATCCAATTTGTTTACAGTGCACAGTTTAGTGAGGGATGCTGAAGAGTTGTAAAAGCGGGTGGAACTCCACTTTAAGGATTAATGATGGGGGTTAGGTTTAAGGTTAAAGATTAGGGATAGGACTGACAGCAGTAGGGGTTAGGTTAAAAAGTTAAGCTGAAGTTTAAGACTAGGATAACTTAATTTTTGTTTTTTTAAGCAGGAATAAGATGATACCTAGGGCCCATTCGCACCTTTCATTTGCTGTGTGTTGAGCTAATGCACTACATGAGTGCTCAACCTGTGACCCTCCAGCTTTTGGGGAACTACAAGTCCCATGAGGCATTGCAAAGCTGACAGTTACAAGTATGACTCCGAAAGGCAGAGGCATAATGGGATTTGTAGTTCCACAACAGCTGGAGGACCAAGGTTGGGCACCCATGCACTACAGCATACAACGCGCTCTACATGCCTAAGTGAGTTACAGTGCCATTCATTTCCAGCGTGACTTCAATGCAGGAAGGCAACACACCTCCAATATACATAAACTCCAGCACCACAATGCATGGTGCATTGGAGAAAATAGTTTGTTTTTTTTGTCTGATTTTTTGCACTGCGTTTATTGCAATGAATGTGTTGCCTTAACGTATGTATTGTGCAATATGAGACACATTAATGCAACACAGTGGACCAGTGTAAATGGGCCTTCAAACATGTAAGCCTCAGTGCCAAAAATATAAATGGACTCGGGTACTGAATATTAATGCTGTAATGTCATACATGCATCAAGATCCATTCAAGCATTCAGGCTTCAATAAATGACAATCAGTATGTCCACTGGTAGGCAGTTTCAATTTAATGCAAAATATTTATCTTTTACAGGAGTGTACACTTAACCACTTGCTGACCGGCTCACGCCGATATATGTTGGCAAAGTGGCACGGGTGCGCAAAACGACGTACCCGTACGTCACTCCGTCATCGGTGGCCAGAGGGCGCATGCCCATGTCCGCCGGAGGCCCACGATCGTGTCACGGAGAGGCAGAATGGGGAGATGCCTATGTAAACAAGGCATTTCCCTGTTCTGCCTAGCAACATGACAGGGATCTACTGCTCCCAGTGATCGGGAGCAGTGATCTCTGTCATGTTCTAGGTAGCCCATCCCCCCTACAGTTAGAACATGCTGAGGGAACACACTTAACCCCTTGATCGCCCCCTAGTGTTTTACCCCTTCCCTGCCAGTGTCATTTACACAGTAATCAGTGCATTTTTATAGCATATATACATGTCAATGGTCCCAAAATAGCGTCAAAAGTGTCTGATCTGTCCGCCGCAATGTCGCAGTCACGATAAAAATCGCAGATCGCCGCCATTACTAATAAAAAAAATTAATAATAAAAATGCCATAAATCTATCCCCTATTTTGTAGACGCAATAACTTTTGCGCAAACCAATCAATATACGCTTATTGCGATTTTTTTTTTTTTTACCAAAAATATGTAGAAGAATACATATCGGCCTAAACTGAGAAAGAAATTTGTTTTTTTATTAATTGTTTGGTGATATTTATTATAGTAAAAAGTAAACATTTTTTAATTTTTTTTTTTCAAAATTGTTGGTCTTTTTTTGTTTATAGCGCAAAAAAAATAAAAACCGCAGAGGTGATCAAATACCACCAAAAGAAAGCTCTATTTGTGGGAAAAAAAAGGACGTCAATTTTATTTGGGTACAACATCGCACGAACTGGCAATTGTCAGTTAAAGCAACGCAGTGAGTGCCGTATCGCAAACAAAGGGCTTGGTCAGGAAGGGTTTTAAACCTCCTGGGGCTGAAGTGGTTAAAGTGGTTGTAAACCCCTCCATATACCCAGTGAAGTGACTGGCTTCGGGTGATACACAGAAATTAAACAAATCCTCCTACAAGAGTTGTACATGTTTATCTGCAGTCTTCTCTTCTCTACATTTGTTCAAAGTGCTGAATTATAAAGCTTGTCTGAGAGTTCAGAAAAACGGGGGGGCGGAGAGCTGAAGTTATACTTTGCAGAGCCCAGTGAGGACAGGTCTGAGAGCTAATTGGAGGGACGAGACACACCTCCTTCCACACAGCACACAGAAACGGAGCTGAGGCTGTCAATCAGCTGAAGGTCCCTCCCCTGTTAACATTTTTAGTGTATGTACTGTGTGCTGCTTTTACTACTAGATCGCTCCCTCTGTACAGCTACATAGTTACATAGTAGGTAAGGCCGAAAAAAGACAATAGTCCATCCAGTTCAGCCTGTGTAGGTGCATGTATCAGTGTCCATAGCTCCCAACTGTCCCTGATTTTGAGAGACTGTCCCTGATTCGAAGCAATGTCCCTCTGTCCCTCTTTCCCCCTCATTTTCCCTCATTTTGGTCTGATCCATATAGTTGTATATAAAATGCACTTTTTATCTTTCAAAAAGTGTTTCCCAGTGCTAAACCTTTCATCTAAATTCAAAATTGCTGCATTTGTAAATGTTAAAAGCCAATATAAAGGAATAGGAGTGACAAAAAAAAGTCATTGTGGATTTAATTAACCTTTATTTGGGTTAATTCTCCTTTAAGGGGGTGTGACAGGGGGCGTCTCCTATGCCTACATACACTTGCAAGTAGGTGTCCCTCATTCCCATCTCAAAATGTTGGGAGGTGTGAGTGTCTATAATTATTTCCCGTATCCCTGTATGTTGTATCCTTTAAGATGTACATCCAAGAGTCTTTTAACCACTTAAAGACCAGCCTCGTTTTGGATTTTAGGTGTTTACAAGTTTAAAACAGGGTTTTTTGCTAGAAAATTACTTAGAACCCCCAAACATTATATATTGTTTTTTTTCTAACATCCTAGAGAATACAATAGCGGTCATTGCAATACTTTTTTTTGCACCGTATTTGCGCAGCGGTCTTCTAAGCGCACTTTTTTTGGAAAAAATTCACTTTTTTGAAAAAAAAAATAAGACAAGTAAAGTTAGCCCAATTTTTTTTTATATTGTGAAATATAATGTTACGCCAAGTAAAATGATACCCAACATGTCACGCTTCAAAATTGCGCCCGCTCGTGGAATAGCGTCAAACTTTTACCCTTAAAAATCTCCATAGGCGACGTTTAAAAAATTCTACAGATTGCATGTTTTGCGTTACAGAGGAGGTCTAGGGCTAGAATTATTGCTCTTGCTCTACCGGTCACGGCGATACCTCACATGTGTGGTTTAACCACCGTTTTCATATGCGGGTGCTACTCACGTATGCGTTCGCTTCTGCGCGCGAGCTCTTCGGGACAGGGCGCTTTAAAATTTATTTATTTTTTATTATTTATTTTACTTTATTTTATTTATTTTTTCACTGTTTTAAAAAAAAAAAAATTGGATCACTTTTATTCCTATTACAAGGAATGTAAACATCCCTTGTAATAGAAAAAAGCATGACAGGTTCTCTTAAATATGAGATCTGGGGTCAAAAAGTCCCCAGATCTCATATTTACACAAAAATGCAAAAAAATAAAAAATAAAAGTTGTTTAAAAAAATGACACAAAAAAATTGTGCCTTTAAGAGAAGTGGGCGGAGCCGACGTGATGACGTCGCTCCGGCCGTCCTATGGTATAGAGACGGGTGGGCGCCATCTTGGCCTCACTCGTCTCTATACCCAGGCAGAGAAAGGACCTGATCGCCTCCGCCGCTACCGACGGCTCCGGTAAGCGGCGGAGGGCGAAGGAGAGCAGCGGGAGCGGGGGTGGCACTTCTCCCGCCGCTGATAACGGTGATCTCGCGGCCAACCCACCACAGAGACCACCATTATCGTGTACAGAAACGCCGGCCCTAAAGATGGATACCTCGGTTGTGGCAGCAGCTGCTGCCGTTACCGAGATATCCATCTTTAAAAAAATGACGTATATATACAGTGGCCGGTCGTTAAGTGGTTAAGATGTACATCCAAGAGTCTTTCAAAAAGATCCATACTTCCCGCAGCAACCACCAGTTGTGGAAGAGAGTGCCACATCCTTGTTGGACTGACAGTAAAGACCCCCATGTGCAGTTTTTGGTTAAACCGCTTCTCCAATCTCATTGTGTGGCCCCATGTCCTCTTACACTCCCTAGATCTGAATAGTTTTTTCCTATGCTGGGATCCCCATTGAGGTATTTGTAAATCGCTATCATGTCCCCTCTCAAGCTTCTCATCTCCAGAGAGAATAAATTTAGTGTTTGCAGTCGTTCCTGGTAATTGTGTTGTTTATCAACACAGAACTCTGGGCTGTGATTGTATGCAGCCAATCAGCAGGTCCCAACCGTGAATCATTGGCCGGGACTTGCTGACAGGCTCCCGGTGTGTACAATCACAGCAGGTGCCAGAAGTAGGCAGCGCCGTACGGGTACGCCGCTTTGCCTACACCGGCCGATTGCCCGCAGTAAATTGTGGCCGGGTAGTCGGGAAGTGGTTAAAGCTACATGTGAAGGTATAGAACAATATAATGTAGTCCTTTAACCACTTGCCCTCTGGAAGATCTACCCCCCTTCATGACCAGGCCATTTTTTGCAATATGGCACTGTGTTACTTTAACTAACAATTGTGCAGTTGTGCGACACTGTGCCCAAATAAAATGTATTTCCTTTTTTTCCCCACAAATAGAGCTTTCTTTTTGTGGTACTTGATCATCTCTGCGGTTTTTATTTTTTGCGCTATAAACAAAAAAATACAATTTTGAAAAATAAAACAAACATATTTTTTACTTCCTGCTATAAAACATACCCAATAAAAAAATTGAAAAAAAACTAATTTCTTCATCACAATTAGCCCCCTTCCTCAACCAGACTAGTGCAAGGTGAGTATAGCTAAATGTCGCTGGATACTGGCTGTAGCCTAAAGGAACATGGTTAAATATAGACTGCTCAGACTATACAACGCATGCATGTGCCGCAGTCCTTGTACCCACAAAATAGTCCTGTGCACATGAGGGTTTCTCAGATACACAAAAACCTAAAGGATCATCTTTAACCACTTGCCGACCACCACACACCGATATACGTCGGCACAATGGCAGCAGTGGGCAAATGGGCATACCTGTATGTCCCCTTTAAGAGCCAGGGATAGCAGACGCGGCGCGTGTGCCACGTACAGCGTGACCGTGCCCACGGGACTGGCGAACTCGATGTCTAACGGCAATCGTGTCACGGAGCTTTAAAACGGGGAAGTGCCTATGTAAACAAGGCATTTCCCCGTTCTGGCATTGTTCATGACAGATCACCGCTCCCTGCCATCGGGAGCGGTGATCGCTGTCATGTGACTTGAAGCCCACCCCCCTCCCACAGTTAGAATCACTCCCTAGGACACACTTAACCCCTTCATCGCCCCCTAGTGGTCAACCCCTTCACTGCCAGTGTCATTTACACAGTAAGCAGTGCATTTTTATAGCACTGATTGCTGTATAAATGACAATGGTCCCAAAATAGTGTCAAAAGTGTCTGATGTGTCCGCTATAATGTCGCAGTCCAATAAAAATCGCAGATCGCCAACATTACTAATAAAAATGCCATAAAACTATCCCCTATTTTGTAGACGCTATAACTTTTGCGCAAACCAATCAATATACGCTTATTGTGATTTTTTTTTAACCAAAAATATGTAGAAGAATACATATCGGCCTAAACTGAGGAAAAAAAAATGTTTTTTTATATATTTTTGGGGGATATTTATTATAGAAAAAGTAAAAAATAATGCGTTTTTTTTTTCAAAATTGTCGCTCTTTTTTTGTTTATAGGGCAAAAAATAAAAACCGCAGAGGTGATCAAATACCACCAAAAGAAACCTCTATTTGTGGGGAAAAAAGGACGTCAATTTTGTTTGGGTGCAACGTTGCACGACCGCGCAATTGTCAGTTAAAGCAACGCAGTGCCGAATCGCAAAAAGTACTCTGGTCAGGAAGGGGGTAAAATCTTCCAGGGCTGAAGCGGTTAAAAACTAAAATAGACCAAAACCTGTCCAGTCACTGCATGCTGGTAACAGTGCAATATTAGAGGAAATGTACTGGTAGCCTGTTAACAAATATCAAGACCTTTTTTATTATGCAGTATAAATACCAAATACTTTTTTCTAATCTGGTTGTTTCTAATACTACAATCCGCAGTGGTGAGCCACTATGTACCATACTATTATACCAGAATCCCGGGGGCAGAACAGTCAATTCACATTACAAAATAATGAATGTGAATCTAGCTTACAGACTTCAATAAGTTTATTTTGGTAAATCTGTATAATATGTCTTATAATTTAATGTTACTGAGCAGGGCATACTGAAATATTTACTTTGAATGTTTTATTTTATAAAGTAGAAGGTCCCAACTTGCACAGCTTAGGCAGTAATTTTGTTGTTGTATAGTTTATTAATATATTGCAGACAGGGGCGGACTGATAACTCACGGGGCCCCCGGGCAATAGGAGATTATGGGGCCCCCAGGCAATCAGAGATTATGGGGCCACACAGTATACACACACACAGTATACAATCACACAGTATACACATACATGTACACACAGTATACGCAGACTGATGTAAAAAAACACAGATTTATACATACTGTCCCTGGTTTTACTGAGACTGGCAACCCTGATGGGGCCCCCTGGTGGCCCAGGGCCCTCGGGCAGTGCCCGAGTGGCTCAATGGTCAGTCCGCCCCTGCCTGCAGAGTTTCTTTGGTCCTTAGAATGACTATTCTGCCGCGTACACACGAGTGGACTTTTCGACCGGACTGGTCCGACGGACCGAGTCCGGCGGACAATTCGACCGTGTGTGGGCTTCATCGGACCTGCAGCAGACTTTTTCGGTCGAAAATCTGACAGACTTTAGATTTGGAACATGTTTCAAATCTTTCCGACGGACTCGAGTCCGGTCGAAAAGTCCGCTCGTCTGTATGCTAGTCCGACGGACAAAAACCGAGGCTAGGGCAGCTATTGGCTACTGGCTATCAACTTCCTTATTTTAGTCCGGTCGTACGTCATCATGTACGAATCCGTTGGACTTTGGTGTGATCGTGTGTAGGAAAGTCCGTTTGTTCGGGAAAGTCCGTCGGAAGTCCGCCGAAAGCCTGTCGGATAGACTATCAGACCAGTCCAGGGCGAAAAGTCCGCTCGTGTGTACGCGGCATTACTCATTGTGAGTGGTTGGCACACATTAGGAACAAGATCTATGATTCTTGCATGCTGTACAGCTTTTTTTTTTTTTAAATCATATGTAAAATAGTTGGGCCTGATGTAATATATTGGCTTATCTCTAGCTTAAAATAGAAGTAAACCGAAGGAAATATACATACCTCTCACATCAAGACACCTGAAAGGCTATTATTTGGCCAAGGCACAAAAGGGCAATTGTCAAGGACCTCAAGCCTTCAGGGTGCCCATACATCCTGCAAATGTGACCTTTATAGCATTTCAGTAGGGGTCAGGAAGCCATACACTAATTAATTACATGTCAGGTAATGGCACTCAACAGAGGAAGTAAAAAGGATTTGAGTGGCAGGACAGACAGCACATCTGTGGTCTCAGTGAGGACACAACAGCTTGTTGTCCACCATACTTATTTGATGGCCTCCTTTGGGAAATCAGTAGCATCCTTCAAAAGAAAGACAAGATTCTAATGGGGTATAGAAACCCTTGTTTAAACATACCCACACTGGCCAGATTGTTAGGTACAAATAACTCAGTGATGTATAGAGGCCATTTGGTCTGAAGCGTTGCCATACATAGAAATGATGATCTGCAAAACGGGTGGTAGAAGACATTTAAGAAATCATTTGAATGTGAGATGACCAATAAGAATGGGTGATAGAGCTGCTTTAATACCATTAATAACAATGACTGATGTCTTTCATGATCCAAAACAGGTGACAGCTGATGAATTTGAGATGTCAAGCTCGGATGGCAAGAGTTATATGCAAGCCATTTATCAGGCCATAAAAGAACAATGACTGTGAAATGACAAACATTAACTGATGCAATGAATATCTTATTTCAGTTTTCAGTTCAGAGCTTAAATTTAACAGACAAATTGGGTTCGCTATCTGATAGCTATATCATAGCTGGAACTAAGGAGATACAACTGGAGTAGGTTTAAAAGTGTTTTGAACTGAGTACAAAGCATAGTAACTGTACATTGTGCTGACAGAAGGCGTATCTATCCATTTGGTTTAACCACTTCAGCCCCGGAAGAATTTACCCCCTTCCTGACCCGAGCGTTTTTGCAATTTTGGCACTGCGTCGCTTTAACTGATAATTACGCAGTCGTGCGACGTTATACGATCAGTGCGATTAAAAATGCATTGATTACTGTAAAAATGTCACTGGCAGTGAAGGGGTTAACACTAGGGGCGGTGAAGGGGTTAACTGTGATGCCTGGGAGGTGATTCTAACTGAAGGTGGAGGGGACTAACTAGAGGAAGTGATGGATCGTGGTTCCTTGCTAATAGGAACACACGATCTGTCACTCCTGTCAGAACAGGGAAGTGTGTGTTTACAAACACTCGTCCCTGTTCTGTGTCTTCTGCACACAATCACTCGTGGCCGGCGGTCATAGCGACCGTCGGCCACGAGCATCGGCACCCCCGCTGTGCAGCGAGCTCGTGCGCACACCTGCTATCCGGACCCCGCGAGCCAACGTATAGCTACGTGGTTTAGCGCAGGGGAGCCAACCTGCCGCAGTGTAACTGCTTCGGCTGGTCCAGAAGCGGTTAATATCAAAGACATATCATCATGAACAATTTAAAGTAAACCTAGCAGTACTATAATGGCATTGAAAATGCTAGACTAGTGTTTATCAACTTTTTTTCAGTCATAAAATTCTAAAATGGGTCCACAATCACAAAGTATCCCCCCTTCCACATCAGGGTCCTCAGATCCAAACCTCCTCCACCATCACCACCTTTTCACGAGAGAGTCCTACCTTCAAATCTTCACCACAGCATGGCTGTAGCATTGTGGCAGTGTGCAGGAGGAGAAGCAGGTCTAAACAGGGTTGGCCATCCATCGCCTTTAGAAAGCTTGGCTCCCCTGAATGCTGCCTGCCCTGGATTTGTATCATGCCTTTCCATGGTGCTGGTGGCCAGCCTTCCTTTGCTGTTTTACTGATGAAGTGATTCTCAGCCTTATTCTCTGCTGTTATACAGTTTTATAGAGACAATGCCATGCATGTGCCGTCCATGTTTGTGCAGCTTTCATAATCTGTTTTGTAATATCCTGCAGTGTATGCATGCCTTTTGTCTGTTTTGCATTATTGCTTATACAGTGCCTTGCAAAAATATTCAACCCCCTTGGCATTTTTCGTGTTTTGTTGCCTCACAACCTGGAATTAACATGGATTGTTTGAGGATTTGCATCATTTCATTTACAGAACACGCCCACAACTTTGAAGATTTTTTAAATAAACAACAAATAGGACAAAATAACAAGTCAATTTGCATAACTATTCACCCACCTAAAGTCAATACTTTGTAGAGCCAGCATTTGCGGCTATCACAACTCCAAGTCGCTTTGGATAAGTCTCTATGAGCTTGCCACATTTAGCTTGCCACATCTTACCACTGGGACAGCAATCTTTAATGCCGTGTACACACGGGCGGACTTTTCGACCGGACTGGTCCAACGGGACGAATCCGTCGGACAATCCGAGCGTGTGTGGGCTTCATCGGACCTGCAGCGGACTTTTTTGGGCGAAAATCAGACGGACTTTAGATTTCAAACATGTTTCAAATCTTTCTGACGGACTCGAGTCCGGTCGAAAAATCCGCTCCTCTGTATGCTAGTCCAACGGACGAAAACTGACGCTAGGGCAGCTATTGGCTATTGGTTATTGGCTATCAACTTCTTTATTTTAGTCCGGTCGTACGTCATCACATACAAATCCGTCGGACTTTGGTGTGATCGTGTTTAGGCAAGTCCATTCATTTGAAAGTCCATCGGAAGTCTGTCGGAAAGACCGTCGGACCTTTGATGCCGAAAAGTCCGTTCGTGTGTACACGGCATAAGTCTGACCACAGATTTTCTATTGGATTGAGGTCTGGGCTTTGACTAGGCCATTCCAACACATTTACATGTTTCCCCTTAAACCACTCAAGTGTTGCTTTAGCAGTGTGTTTGGGGTCATTGTCCTGCTGGAAGGTGAACCTCCGCCCTAGCCCCAAATCACACACAGAGTGGTACAGGTTTTGCTCAAGATTATCCCTGTATTTAGCACCTTCCATCTTTCCCTCAACTTTCCCAGTCCCGACTGCTGAAAAACATCCCCACAGCATGATGCTGCCACCACCATGTTTCACTGTGGGGATGGTGTTCTTTGGGTGATGTCATGTGTTGGGTTTGCGCCAGACATAGCGTTTTCTTTGATGGCCAAAAAGTTAAATTTTATTCTCATCAGACCAGAGCACCTTCCTCCATACATTTTGGGAGTCTCCCACATGACTTTTCGCAAACTCAAAACGTGCCATTTTGTTTTTTGCTGAAAGTAATGGCTTTCTTCTGGCCACTCTACCATAAAGCCCAACTCTAGGGAGTGTATGGCTTATTGTCGTCCTATGTACAGATACTCCAGTCTCTGCAGCTCCTCCAGGGTTACCTTAGGTCTCTGTGCTGCCTCTCTGATTAATGCCCTCCTTGCCCGGTCCGTGAGTTTTGGTGAGCGGCCATCTCTTGGTAGGTTTGCTGTTGTGCCATGTTCTTTCCATTTGGTTATGATAGATTTAATAGTGCTCCTAGGGATCATGAAAGATTTGGATATTTTTTTTATAACCTAACCCTGACTTGTACTTCTCAACAACATTGTCCCTTACTTGTTTGGAGAGTTCCTTGGTCTTCATGGCAGTGTTTAGTTAGCGGCGCCTCTTGCTTAGGCCTCTGGGCCATTCAAAAAGGTGTGTATATGTAATGCCAGATCATGTGAGACTTAGATTGCACACAGGTGGACATCATTTCACTAATTATGTGACTTCTGAAGGTAATTGGTTGCACCAGAGCTTTTTATGGGCTTCATAACAAAGGGGGTGAATACATACGCACATGCCAATTATCAGTTTTTTATTTCTGAAAAATAGTTTTATGTATGTATTTTTCACCAACTTAGACTATTGTGTTCTGATCCATCACATATAAAATTCAGATTAAAAAAACATTGAACTAAAGGCTGTAATGTAACAAAATAGGTAAAAAGCCAAGGGGGTGAATACTTTTGCAAGGCACTGTAACTTTGCACTTGTTTAGTACCCTGCTGTCATGCTTACCCCTAATGCAGGTGGTCAGACACTATAGCTGGCTACCATGTTCTATAGCAGCCCCCTATCCCATAAGGCAAGCAGGCCTACCGGTACTTGGTTGCCCAGGTCTTATACACAATGCTTTAGTGCCTGGCTACCATGCCAGGGCAGGCGTGAACTGAGCAAAGCAAACAGGTACTTGCAGTTTATAGACAGACAGAATGGTTCAATGACAGTCCAGGTAAGAGGCAGGCAGAGTTTAGAGAATATCTGGTCTGAGGTCATACACAATGAAATCTAATCTAGCAGAGCAGGGCAGACAGACAGGGGACTTGATCAGATATTATAAATGTTATCACTTTCTATCACAAGCATGAGACTGCATGTTTGGCATGCTTAAATCAGGTCTGGTCTTCACCCAGAGACTGACCACATAAATCACCTTGCAGGTGGACAGACAGACAAGGAGAAGGCCACAGCCAAAACCAGGATGCTGGAACGAGGAGCAGATGCTCCTTACACCTGCACATTACAGTTTTTCCTTGTCTGTTTATTCAGCCGATTACATATTCTGTTAAATCATTTCTGTACTGGCAGGATTTAAAGCGGACCTTTCTCCCCTTTTACTAAAATTCCCATCAGCATGCATTTTTGCCTCCTGGGAGGCTCCTGAGAAGGTAACGTCACTAGTACCTTCAGGGAGATTCGGAATCTAAGCTGCCAGATCTCCCAATTGCAAGTGTTCTCATACTGTGCATGCGCAAGATGAAGTGAAATATGCTGTATGGAATTAAACAGATTTTTTATTAAAAGGAAAGAAAAACTTTTTTTCCACCAAGGCTTTTTTTTAACAGATGAATGTAATGTTGTATGGCCCATGTGTGAGATGAGGCACATGACATCATACACGCCATAGTTTTTTCGAAATAGAGGTACAGGAGCAGGGACATAGGCTGCACAGAGACAACCTAAAAAGGGAACCACATAAAAAAAGGCAACATGGTCCGCCTCCTTCCCAAGCACCCCCCCCCCCCGCAGCTTTCTGTGACATGTCACAGGTCCCAAAAAGCTGTGGGACCATTCACAATGCGCAGCGAGCGCATGTGCAGAAGGAAGCTGGCTGTTGCTCCTAGTGGCTACACAGTTGGCTTCTTATTTCATTAATAAGCATGACGACACCAGGGACCCAAAGACCGGTCAAGAACTAGTAGTTTGGTTGAGGACCATAGGTGTGCGCAGCCTATTGCATTAGGATGTGCACCCTTAAAGTGGAGTTCCACTCACTTTTACAACTCTTCAGCATCCCTCACTAAACTGTGCACTGTAAATGAATTGGATATTTTTTTTATTTTTTTTCTCAGCACCTACTGTATATCTGCTGTATTCATTTTTCACTTCCTCCTCCCTGGCCGTGGCCCATTGCATCATTTCCTGTTTGCAATGCCTTCTGGGAAGGGGCGGCAACTTCCTCTGAAACTGCCGTTGCTATGGAAACCTGACCTGAAACCTATTACACTGCTTGTGCTGCACTGAGCATATGCGATATCTGCAAGGATGAGATCCAGGAAGAAATACAGTCTGGTATCAGATGCTCAGACTTAAGATGGCCACGGCCTGCTGTAAGTTTATAAAATAACAAACTACTGCTATAAACTAACAAAACAGACCTTAGTTTACAGACTAACTTTACTAGAATACATTAAGCTTGTGTATTATAGGGGAATTTTTATTTAAAAAGTATCATTTTGGCCGGAACACCACTTTAAGCTCAAACACACATGCGTGTGCGGGTGTCTACATATATATGACCCCGGCACATTGATCTTCCTGCCGGCACAGTGAAAGAGAAGAGCATAAACACTTCTCTTATGGCAGAGCCGGTAAGAGGGAGATCTTTCCCCTGTTTCTGCTGCTACACAGAGCGATAACACTAATGTGCACGGGGTGATTAGGGTGTGCCTGGGCACACCCGGCACACCCTGTGCACACACCTATGATGAGGACAGCCCTGGACAGGTAAGTGTCCTTATATTAAAAGTCAGCAGCTGCTGACCTAATTTTATTGAAGACACTGAAGATCCTTTTTAACTACACTCTTTTAGATATTATTGCCATTTCTGGCAGAAAGAGGGATGTTCTGTTTAAAGCGGCTGTAAACCGCTGGGTGTTTTTGCTTTTTTTTTCCAGGCCTGCAAGGTACAAGCATAATGTGCTAGTATGCATCAAATACTATCACATTATGGAAAACGTACTGGAAAACGAAGCAAAACGAAGGCCGCTTCTATCTTCACCCGTCTCCGTTCATGGACTCTGGCTGTGTGACTGCCTGGAGCTCTAATGACGTCACTCCCGCACATGCGTGGGGGAGCTGTCATTTACGGAACAGGATTCTGAAGGAACGGTCTGGGCGACAGTTCCTTCAGAGCGCCTGCGCCGATGATGTCATTGGCTGCATATATAGTAAATATCTCCTAAACAGTGCACGTTTAGGAGATATTTACAGTACCTGTAGGTAAGCCTTATTATAGGCTTACTTATAGGTGCAAGTACAAGATTGAGGTTTACAATCACTTTAAGTAGCCTAATTGGGGAAAATGTATTGTAATTGAATCCCTCAAAAATGCCAAATATGAGTATTCTTGGGTAGATTTTTTATTTTTTTATTTTTTTTTGTTTGGACTTTGAGCGCATTACCAATTCTTTCATGGGGTTTAACTCTCTAAAGATGTAGACATTATATACAGTATACTACATGTGTATTTTATATATAATTTTACATTGGAAGTCTCTTTTATTTTTAGTATTAATGCAAAAAAACAGATTTAAGCACTTCAATGGTTGTTTGGAATTGATGGTATATAAAATTAGCTGGTAGTTTTTAATAAACTATGTTGATGTTCTGTATAAACATGCCTGAATTTTACCACCATGAACCACAGTATATTTGTTTTTTTTGTTGGTATCCAAAATTATTATTTTTTTTCATATATTTTTGTGGTCATTTCTTACTTATGGCTGCAAGCAGGGCCGGCCCTACCATGGGACCCAATGGGACCATTGGCCCAGGGCGGCAGGTTCTGAGGAGCGGCACATTGACGTCCAGGAAGACAGTGGTCCCACCCGATCGCTCCACTTCACACGCCCGCTCTTCCTCATTCCACTGTGTGGATGGCCTGGCGCCGCTGTTATTACATGTAATGGCAGAACACAGCTGGCCGCCCGCCCATCCTCTCTGCGGCTCCCTACCACCCTAGCCTGTGTCTAACCCCTCCTACCTATGTCTAACACCCCCTACCTGTATCTAACCCCCCCTACCACCCCTGCCTGTGTCTATCAGCCCTGCCTGTGTCTAAACCCCCCCCACCTCCCCTGCCTCAGTCTAAACCCCCCTACCACCCCTGCCTAAATCTAAATTCCCATACCACCCCTGCCTGTGTCTAACCCCTCCTACCTGTGTCTAACCCCCCTACCACCCCTGCCTGTGTCTACCACCCCTACTTGTGTCTAAACCCCCCCACCTCCCCTGCCTGAGTCTAAACCCCCCCCCCCAAAACCACCGCCACCACCTCTGTCTGATCCCCACCATCACTGTTGCATGTAAATTTGACTTCCTGATAAATTTAATTTTGGTTTTAATTGCCATGATATAAAATAATTAATGTGGGGGCCTTTTGGTGGGCCTGATTTTTATTTTATTTTTTTTGGGGGGGGGGGCAGCACTTAATGCCTGGGCCCAGGCAGCACAGTGTCTTGGGCTGGCCCTGGCTGCCTTCAAATTACTTGCTATGAATGATATGAATGCATGCTACACTCATCTAACATGCTCATTTAGAATGGACTAACCTTTAAAGTAAATGCATAGAATTGAATGCCACCCTCCCTTATGTGTGAATAGGATTTCTAGTTTCTGAAATGCAGTAGACTTTCCCTCTTTTCAGCTCTTCCCAAACATAATCTCTGACCACATTTGGGATCCTGTATAAAAATGTTCAGCCTTTGCCCTTGTGTCCTCACCTGCGTACTTAATTCCATGATGTCTCTTTCAGCTCTTGTTTCTCAGCTCATCACATCCCTTCCAAACCCCCCTCTTGGTGGCCTGTTTCTGGAAGATAAACAGCACAGGAGACCTGGTATTTGTTAAGTGAAATTTCTTTTTATTTTCAACTTCGTTATCTGACTGTACAACATTTTTCTCTCTTGGCAGCCAATATTCTTGGCTCCGTTTTGTCTTTTTCAGTCTGTAATTCCTTAAACAGTTTTTGTACGATATCTCGCTGTGGTGTGGCTGTGAGGCTTGGTTTCCTGAATCACTCCCATCAACTGAGCTTTATTACAAGTCTCATTCCTGTCACAATGTGAGGATAATTTATCATTTGAAAAAGCAAAGTGTCGGTTCACACTGGCGCGACCTGTCAGGCGACTTAGACACCTGACAAGTCGCACTCCATGCAGTGCAATGGAGCCGTTCCAATGGGAGTGACTCAAGTCGCTCCAACTTAGAGAAAGGTTCCTGTACTACTTGGGGGCGACTTCGGAGCGGCTTGCATTGACTTCTATTAATGAAGTCATCTGCAAGCCACGCTGAGGTCGCGCTGTGTAGGGCGGCTTCGAGTCGGACAACTTGGAAGCCACCCCAGTGTGAACCTGCACTAACTGTCCCATAGCAAACAGCTGTTAAATGGGAAAGTAAGCGTAAGCTTAACAACAAATGAACTTTCAGATAGAATTCAAGGTATGACTTTTTTTTCCACGTAGTTACATTGGCCCAGCTTGGGATCCCACTAGATCAGTGGTTCACAACCTGGGGGTCGAATGACGATTTGCCAGGGGTCACCGAATCCTGGGCTGTTCCTGAGGCCCGCACCGCTCTTCAGCCTTTTTGCAGCAGCCCAGTAGGGCTGTCCCTGGAGCCCGCGGCCGCCCACTCAGCCTCTTTGCAGCTGCCCATTCAGTTCACAGCATGACTGGGGGGCAGAGACTAAAGGTCAGCTGACTGGTGAGGAATGTTAAGTGGGAGGGGCTGGAGGAGACCCTATCTCCTGATTTGGGCATAGGTGTCACTGCTACGACACACCACAAAGTCGGAGACACAGTGAATCCGGAGACACAGTGAGTAACACTACCTGTGATTAGAGTTGCCATTAAAAGTCCCCACTACAGTTCTCAGATCAGCAGATGACCTTGATCAAGAGCACCTAAGTTGGCTGATCAGAACCCCCGCCAGCACTGCCACTCATCCCATTCCCCCCACCAAAGAGTAAGAGCAGGAACAAAAATAGAGAATACATGGAAGGGAGAGGAAAAGAGGGGGAGGAACAAAGAAAAAGGGAGAGACAGAAAAAGAGAAAAAAAACAAGAAAAACAGCTAGAGAGAGGGATGGGGAAAAAACAAGAAATTAGGATAGAGAGGGATAAAAGGGAATAAAAGGAGAACAAAAGAGAGAGTGGTAGATCCTAAAATGTACCATAAGGGTTTTAATACTGTACGAGTGGAAGGGACTCAGGGAGCGCTAAATGTCCATGGTTCAGGGGTGCAAATTACTTGTCTTGCCTTGGGTGCTGACAACCCACGCTACAAAAATAATTTTACTGTTAGGGGTCCCCACAACTTGGGAAATTTTATCAAGGGGTCACGGCATTAGAAAGGTTGAGAACCACTGCTCTAGAATCTGAGAACCACTGTAGTAGACACTGTTATTCTAGTGATCTCCAATACCTTCCATGTCCCGTGCCGAGTGGCTGCTCTGCTGCATTCTGAACTCAGAAAGTCGATGGCTTGGCATGGGCGCCATTCAGAGAGTGCTTTGCATTCATTGAGAAAATGAATGCAAACATGCCATACCTGAAATTCTTCTTTAACCGCTTGCCGATCGTATCACTAACATGTACTGTGGCAAGGCAACTCCGCTGCACTGGATCACGTACTAAGTACGCGATCCGTAAGTTCTGGGTAGGGGGCGCACACACGCGACGCCAGCGATCCGGCTGTGATTATACACAGTGGATCTCGACCAGCGGGTCCCAGCCAATGGATGACCGCTGGCACCCGCCGATCGTTGGGAAGATGCACAGGATAGAGCTCTGCCTATGTGAACAAGGCAGAGCTCTGTCCTAAAATAAATTTTCCACAAAAATCTGTGCTAAGTCAAAAAATAGGAATACAACAAGCAGATACTTAGTAAACCGTGATACCAGTTTAAAATGAAATAAATGTATAGTAAGCAGTGCTAGGAAATAAAAAATGTGCATATATAAAGTAAAAATACAAATAATTCCATAAATGTAATCAATACCTTGGATAACACACAAATTAATTATTACTATGCAGTCCAAAGTACAAAGTACAATTTCCCTGTCCTGTCAGCGGGGAAGTCTCTTCCCTTAGTAAAAGCAGCACACAGTGTACACCAAAACACTAACTAAACACACATTTAACCCTTTGACCACCCTAGCTGTTGAACCCCTTCCCAGCCAGTGTCATTAGTACAGTGACAGTGCATAGTTTTAGCACTGATCACTAGGGTTGTCCCAATACCACTTTTTTAAGACCCGAGTACAAGTACCGATACTATTTTTTAATCACTTGCTGATACTGATTACCGATACTTATTTTTTATGTCATGTGACAGTAGCTCACTGATGGCTGACACTGATAGATGGCACTAACTGATGGGCACTAAAAGGTGGCACTGACTGATGGCTGGGACTGATGGCTGGCAGTGGCACTGATGGACGAGCACTGATAGGTAGCACGCACTGATGGCTGGCACTGACTGATAAGCACTGATAGGTGGCACTGATGAGCAGTGCACTGATGGGTGGCACTGATTATGCAGCACTGATATGTGGCACACACTGATGGCTCGCATTGATAGGTGGCACTGAATGGCTGGCAGTGGCACTGATGGATGGGCAGTGATGGCTGGCACTGATGGATGGGCACTGACAGATGGCACTAAAAGGTGGCACGCACTGATGGCTGGCACAGATAGGTGGCACTGACTGGCTGGCAGTGGCAATGATGGATGAGCAGTGATGGCTATATGCACATGTAATTGTGTTTAAATTGTGTTCCGCTTGTTTGCTGCCCCCCCTCCGCTCCTACATCTGGCACTTTTCAGGGGGGAGTGGGTACCTGTTTTTGACAGGCACCTGTCCCCACTTCCTGGAGACCTTGCCGCAGTGAGGTCCCCCAAAAGTTCGCCCCCCCTCCTCTCTTTGCCGCCGCTAGGCCATTTACAAAGCGCAGCGCGCACATTAGGGAACCGGCTGTGAAGCTGCAAGGCTTCACTGCTGGTTTCCCTTAGAAGGAATGGCAGCAGCAGCACCCGAGAGCCGATTAGAAAATCGGCTGAGGTTTCAGCATCGCGGGATCCCTGGACAGGTAAGTGTCTTTTTGCAACACCCAAAAGAACCAGCTGTAGTCGCCCCATTTTTACGGTTTTATGTGGAATGTGAATGGGATGCAGAAGGCCTTTTTGGGCCAGGCTAAATGTCTTCTGACGTGAGTCCAGGACACCTGGGGGTGAGAGTGACATCTTGGAGCATGCTCAGTTGGGCCGAGCCATAGTCTGGGACATAAAGACTGGTATACTACAGAAGTATTAACAGAGACAAATTTGGAGTTTGAAGGTGCAAACAATCAATAGAAATTGATATTAGAAAAATATATAATTTGATTAAACAAATATAAAAAGAAAACAATTAATATACAAAAGAGCACAATAGAGCTCAGTGGTCACTATACAAAAGAATAGGTGCCTCTAGATGTTTCACCACAATCATGGCTTCTTCTGGAGCTTTTGTAGGACCTTATTACATTACCACCCTTTATGAAGGTCACGGTTCCAAGGAGTCCTCAGAGCCCGTCAAGAGCTCTAATGAGGTGTCTGTGTACCGAAAATAACCCTGTATTCACACCCTATTGTAACGGGAAGTTTGACAAATTAGTAGACTGACACAAGTATCTATGATATCTATAAACCAGGGAGGGTCAAAACAGCTGCTCTGTCCCACAGGGAATAATCCTTTCAACTTGATTTCATGAATATGCTGATATCAGGGTGGTCGGCCATGAATACTGGTATACTGGTACTGGTATACTGGTTTACTACAGTTAATCTCGATGACAGAAGCAGAATGCTGTGGATCAAGTAAACAGGGAGATTGATCCCAACACTGTGGTGCTCCCGAGGAAACAGGAGGTTTTAAGAGAGGATGACTTATGTATTTATGTGCTGGCGTTCTACGTCCTGATGACTGCTACAGAATGTCAGCTCCTCACCGAAGAGTTCTGTCAGTATGTCAGTGTAATGTTGGATGTCACGGCCATCTTTGAACAGTACCAGTAAAGTGCGGAAAATACATTACTTGGGTGGACATTCCTTTATTCTTTAAACAATATAAAGACCTAAGTCAGTGGATGTGATGGGTGGGCCTATGGCCAGGAGCTAGGCACAGTATTGTGAAGGCTTTCTTCTACCAGCAGTGGGTCATTATCCTATCCAAGAAGAAACTCGAGCGGATTGGCAACAACAAACTGCCATTCAGAAGTCCCCTTACAACCATACAATCTAGGGTCCCTAACACATACATAGGTTAATTGGCCTCTGTCAAATTGGCCCTATCACCATGGCTTTGGAGTGTAGGAGGAAACCTACGCAAGCACAGGGAGAACGTGCAAACTCAATGCAGGTAGTGTTGTGGTTGGGATTTAAACCAATGACCCTAGTGCTACCAGGCAGAAGTGCTAAACCACTATGCTTCATATTACCTATTGTTCTTATATTATCCAGATGCAGTCTCTTACCAATTATATTGTGCATCCTATAGCAGATATTGTAGCAACAGATCCAATTATCTAACAAGAACTGGCTCAGCCAAGCTCAGAATGCAATAATAATAAGTGTATGTGCCCAGTGCCTCTGAGTAAAGTGCCCAGTGATACTTAAGAAGCATTCATGCATGCGGAGCTGGCAGTTCACACTGGCTCAGTGCTAAGTGTAGCTATCTTTAACCTGGGAGCTGCAGATAGGAAAAATTGCTACAGGATAATCTGCAACAATTCATTTATTTTCAGGGTTCATCAGGCACATATTAGGAATCAAAAGGTGCTTGATCTCACCTGTACAGTATAATATAGCTCTTATAAAGGCTGTTTTAACACTATAGGGGCGTATGAATGTGCGCAAAATATTAGGCAATTTTGTATGCATTCACAAAACATTGAAAAAAGAAACAGTTCTTGTTTGTAGTGTCATTTAATGACAAAATGCATAGTTAAAAATTGAATCTATAATCTATAGAATCTATACATTAGTCATATAGGGGGGGTGGCGTGACAGAGGGGGAGGCGCCCGTGCGTCCTTAATGGACGCACCGCCACTGGTGAGAAGTCAGATATGAGCAGGATCGGTAAATCAAGGAATGATTTTTAACACACTTTTGAAACCCTTATGCCGCGTATACAGTATCTGAATTTTGGTCGGAAAAAGATATGATGGCTTTTCCTACGGGATTCCGCTCAAGCTTGCCTTGCTTACATATGGTCACACAAAAGTTCTCTGAACTTTCGACCCTCCACGTACAACACCACGATGAGCCGAGAAAATGAAGTTCAATGCTTCTGAGCATGCGTCGAATTGTTTCCGAGCATGCGTGTTTTTCATCACGTCCGAATTGCATACAGACGAATCCATTTTCGGATAGGAACTTTTTCCGACCGAAAAATAGAGAACCTGGTCTCAATCTTTTGCTGGCTGAAATTCCGCCAGCAAAAGTCAGATGGAGCATACACACGGTCACATTTTCCAACCATAACCTCTCATTGGAGTTTTGCTGGCGGTATTTCTGATCGTGTGTACGGGGCATAAAGCATTTCATTGAACCTAAGCCCTGAGGAAGCGTATAGACCAGGATTTCTTAAAAAGGGTTCCTCCAGAGATTGCTAGGGGTTCCTTGAGTAATGAGCCATTTTTGCCTTTCAGATAATTTCCCAAGGCCATCATTGATATTTATAGCAATCTGTAAGTGGGTAATTCTTCCCAATGACCACAAGTTTAGGGAGCATTCTTACAGTGACTGTCACACTAATGTATCATGAGATGCAGATCTAGTAATTTTTAGTAGGGGTTCCCTGAGACCAGAAAGTTATTTCAAGGGTTCCTCTGTATTGAAAAGGTTAGGTAAGTTTGTTAAGTAAGGCCCGGAGCGATGAAAGAAATGAAGTTAGAGCAGGGCCGGGCATGACAGTGTGTCTAGTGACACACAGGGTTAAGTTTAGGGAAAAGGTAGGGGGAGGAGAGATGAGGAAAGTTGGGGGGAGTGTCCAGTTATAAGGTGGGGGTGGAGCCAGAACGGGCAGTGCGTGGGGTGGAAAGACACAAGGAGGCAGAATCTCTCTGCTCCTCAGCTATGGCCAGTTTAGAGGACTTGTTGGAGCGTTTGAGGCGGGCAGCGGAAGTGAGAGGGTCGGATTGGCTGCACGGACAGGTGGTGGAGATGCTCGGAGGGGAGACAAGCGGATCGGCGAGGGCGGAGGAGCCGGCGGCGCGTGCGCGGAGATCGCGGCCTCCGGCACGATACTCGCCGGGGCCTGAAAACAGACCGGGTAGAACGGAGAGGAGTCCAGGGGAAGAACGATCGCTTCCGCCGTCGAAACGGAGCAGCAAGGAAGCACCGGTGAGGCCCGGGCGCGTGTCACGGCGGGGTCAGAGTTCACCGGGCGGGGCCACGGGCCGCAATGGCGCCGCTTCCCTGCGCACGGTCACCAGAGGAAAAAAGCTGACTGGCACCCCAGCAGCTCTAAACGAGCGTGGGGGGGAGGATAACAGAGCAGTGGCGGGAGTAAGAGAAGCGGCGAGCAGAGGGTCAAGATACGCTGCGAGGGGGCGGAGCTCACTCGGCGGCGCGGAGGTGTCACAAGATGGCGGACGGAATCGTGTGCAGGCTGGCCCGGTTGCAGGGACGTCAGGGCAGCCTGTGTTCTCGGCGGATCGCAACAGGGGACAAGCCATACAGCATGCAGAAGGCCGGGGCTCCAGGAGGGATTCGCCTGTGGCGTCCGTTCCAGCGCACGGGGCACCATCAGAGGAAGAAATGTCGGATGAGGCAGAGGAGCCCAACCAGCAAGCACCGGCGAGGGAAGGCGGCTCAGCGGCTGTTGGGAGGTCTCCTGGTCAGCCCGGTAAGTCCAGTGACAATCTCTCATTTACCAATGCATTGCAGGGCTTGTTGGGGGTGGTGGCAACAAGCGCACGGGGGGTGGCGGCACCTTCGCCGCGGGCGGTTAGACAGGTTCCGGACCAACAAGTGGCGGGTACAGTATCCGCCAGTTCGGGGTCCACGGGACAGCTTCAGGAGCTATTAGAGGGTTTACGGGTGCTGGTAGGTCGTTTTGGCAATGCACAAGGGGATGCGCAAGGGGGTGCCCAGGATGAAGAACAGGTTGGGGGGAGTGTGAACCCAGGGGTTGGGCCGGTGGAACGGGCGGCTACGGTGGGTCAAGCTGAACAGACGGTGGAGCCGGTGACAGGTAAGGACACGTCAAGTGAAAAAGGGGGCCCGGAAGCTAAGGGTAAGACCGATGTAGTAAGGCTGGCAGATGCAGCGAAATGTGAGATATATGTATGTTTCGAGGGCCCGCTAGGAGCTCATCTGAAACAGGAAGTGAGAGACAAAATTCACAAAGGGGAATATGTAGAGATATTCTCCTTGTTGCTATTGGAAAAGTTTAACCTGGACAGGGTTAAGCCCAACGATTCCAAGAAGGAGGATGAGGAAAAGAGGAGGTATAGACTGATACCGCGGACGTTTGTAAATTGGTTACAAGCATTTGCTATCATGGCCAGCGTCATTGGCGAAAAGAATCCGGAACATTGTTCTGGGTTGTTTTGTTATATGGATGCTATAGGGGAAGCTCACAGAGTATATGGTGGTACGGCTTGGTTACGGTATGACGAGCAGTTTCGTCAACGCAGAGCGATGCGTCCGGAGCTGCGTTGGGACCATAAGGACATTAGCTTATGGATGAGACTGATGACGTCTACTAGGGCCCCGCCTCAGTTATTTCAGGGGGGGGCCGGGGGTACCCACTCCCCAGGACTACCGGCCGGCAGAAAATGGGGAGTGTGCTGGCAGTACAATGAAGGATCTTGTAAGTTCGGTGGATCTTGCAAGTTTAAACACGAATGCTCAGGGTGTGGGGGAACCCATACCCTGGCACGGTGTTTCAAAAAAGGAAAGCGTGCCGGAGATACTGTTAACAAGAGGGATGACACCGGTGATGGCGGAAAGGATGCGGCCTTTCCTAAGTAAGTATCCAGATAGGGAGGCAGCGAGGTTGTTGCTTGAGGGTTTTACTGCGGGGTTTAAAATACCGTGTTCATTGGAGGTGGTGCCTCCGGTGGCTCGGAATCTGAGATCCGCAGTACAACACCCGGGGGTGGTAGGGGAAAAATTGGAGAAAGAAGTGAAATTGGGGCGGATGGGGGGGCCGTTTGGGGAACAGCCGTTTAAGGCTTTAGTAGTGTCCCCATTAGGCGTGGTACCAAAGAAGGAACCGAACAAGTTTCGGTTGATCCACCACTTATCATTCCCAAAAGGGGGTTCGGTTAACGATTTTATTGACCCGGAGGCCTGTACAGTGTCGTACACTTCGTTTGACGCGGCTGTTCGATGGGTCAGGCGATATGGAAAAGGGGCATTAATGGCAAAATCGGATATAGAGGCGGCGTTCCGGCTACTTCCGGTTCACCCGGATAGTTTTTGGCTGTTAGGTTGCCACTGGCAAGGGCAATTCTACGTGGACAAGTGCTTGCCCATGGGTTGTTCTATTTCCTGCGCCATGTTTGAAGTTTTCAGTTCCTTTTTAGAATGGGTGGTAAGGGATGTGTCAGGGCTAGAATCGGTGATCCATTATTTGGATGACTTCCTATGCATAGGCCCCCCCTCATCCAAGGTGTGTGCGATCCTCATGGCAACGCTGCAACACATTGCGGAACGATTTGGGGTGCCCCTGGCAGCAGAAAAAACAGAAGGCCCCAAGACAGAGATTAGTTTTTTGGGGATTGTTATCGATTCCATGGCAATGGAATGCAGGTTACCGCAGGACAAGTTGGGGGATCTGCAGAAAGAAATCAGAGAGATACATGGGATGAGGAAAATACAGCTGCGGGTACTTCAATCATTGCTAGGAAAATTGAACTTTGCTTGCAGGATAATACCGATGGGCAGAGTTTTTTGCCGCCGGCTGTCAGCGGCTACAGCAGGGGTTAAAGCACCTACACATTTCGTTAGGCTTACGAAAGAGCATCGAGAGGACCTAAAGGTATGGTATCATTTTCTGATAGAGTACAATGGAAAATCGGTGTGGATGGAGGGCCCGGTAAGTAATTTTGACATGGAGTTGGTTACAGACGCGGCGGGGTCAACTGGCTACGGGGCTTATTTTCAAGGGCAATGGAGTGCGGAGCATTGGCCAAAATCCTGGGTGGAAGCGGGATTCCTGCGTAACCTGGTATTGCTGGAATTATTTCCGGTAGTATTGGCTATAGAGTTGTGGGGGAAGTCTTGTCAGAACCTGAAGTTGCGATTGAATTGCGACAATATGGGAGTGGTGCAGGTAGTCAATCGCATGTCGGCGTCTTCCCCACCTGTCATAAGGCTATTACGGCAGTTGGTTTTGCGTTGCTTGCAATTGAATATTTTCATCTATGCTGTCCACATACCTGGGGTCGATAACACACTGGCTGATTCACTGTCTCGCTTTCAGTGGGACAAGTTCAGGGAATTAGCTCCGGATGCAGAGCTGGAAGGAATCCCTTGCCCGGAGTGGATCTGGGAGCTGGCATTGGAGTCATCGCGGGATGGATACAACGGTCCGTGAGTGAGTCTACTTGGGCGGCATATGTGAAGGTATGGAAGGAATGGTCAGGACTTATCTGTGAAGCTGGGGTTAGTGAGGCTGTCGGGGAAGTGAGATTAATGGTACTATATTTTGTGGCTAGGAATATGGAATGTGGGGTGGCATTTTCGTCCATTGGAAAAAAGTTGGCCGCATTGTCGTTTCTCTTTAAGCTACAAGGAAAAGGGGATTGGACTAAAGATTTCGGGGTGAGGCAGGCACTAAAAGGGTACCGGAAAGGTCAAACAAGAAGGGATAACCGTAGGCCCGTCACGTTTCAAAACCTGTTATTAATCTGTGCACAGTTACGATTTGTTTGTGATTCAAGTTATGAGTGTTTATTGTTTGCAGCGGCTTTTTCGTTAGCCTTTTTTGGGGCTTTTAGGGTGGGCGAGTTGGTTAGTCCGTCCAGGAAGGAAGCGGGAGGTATTTTGGTTCAGGATGTAAGTACTCACGCTGACAGGGTGGGTTTACGGCTGCGTAGATCGAAAACAGATCAGCTCGGCAGGGGCGTGGATGTGTGGTTGTTCGCCTTGCCAGGTGCAACAGTGTGTCCGGTAAGAACGGTTAGTGCTTTTCAAAAAGTGAGACCGTCAGTTGAGGGGCCATTTTTGTGTCATGCAGATGGATCGCATTTATCCAGATTTCAATTTGTGGCTGTGTTTAGGAAATGTTTGGGTAAAGTAGGTTTGGATGGGAAGGCTTACGCCTCACATTCCTTCCGCATTGGGGCGGCTACAGAAGCTGCCAGATGTGGATTGGACGAGGCGGCGGTGAAGAGGATCGGGCGTTGGGAATCAAGGAGATTTCGCACTTACATCCGTCCTCAATTAGTAGTTGAATAAAAAAAAAAAAAGAAAAAAAATGAAGATGAAGGGTTTTGATGTTTGTACGCAGATGGCGGGGTAGTCTGGGTTTTACTGGTGTCACCGTTCCTTGTTGTCTTTTCGTTTCAGATGGAGTGTCTCCACGCCTCGTCTGGATACTAGGACACTCGTATGTGTGTTGGGGGGCAAGGAGAGGTGATGCGAGACCTGATGGTAGGCAGTTGGGCATATCAAGGAGGGAGGCGTTTATCAGATGGTTGGGGAGACCAGGCATGTTGTGGGGTAGAGTGGTGCCAGAAGTGGAGAGATATGCATGGCTCGACAGGCCACCGGATGTGTTAATTATTCACGCCGGGGGCAATGATTTTGGAGTGAGTACTGTCAGGGAGCTGATAGCGGCGGTTAAGGCGGATTTGTTACACATCCGTTCTAAATTTCCGCAGACACTGCTGTTATGGTCTGATATTGTGGCACGTACGACGTGGCGCAATGCCAGGTCAGTGGAAAGAATTAACAAGGCTCGGATAAGAGTTAATAGGGCGGTTGGAAGGTTTATAGTGCAACAAGGAGGCATGGTGATTCGCCACAGAGAATTGGAGTTAAATGTGGGCCTCTATTTGAGAAAGGATGGGGTTCACCTCACGGATGTAGGGATTGATCTTTGGTCTATGGGATTGCAGGACGGAATTCAGAAGGCTTTGAGGGTGTGGAGGGGCCCTTAAGGATAAGGTTTCATCCTTTCGGGCTGTGGCTGGTTTTTTGATGTTGGTCGGTGACGGTAGCGGTAAATGAAAGGTTAAAATGGGGTGGGGGGTCATCAATAGTATGGCCCCTCCTGTGTATTCCGAAATGGAATACCGGTATGTTGCACTGCGGGTAGGGGTTGTCTCCGAGCGGTACAGCTGGAGGCCTTATTCAGTTTAAATCATGGTGCCCGCAGTGTACTGTTTTTGATGGGTGGTAAAATAGGGTGTAGCTCCGTCACTGACCAATAGATTGGTTTAAATAGGTTGATCTTTACCTGAGGTTATATATATATGTTATATATATATGTTATTTATATATTTAAAGTTTTGATATTGGAGTTAATTTTATACAGTGTTAATAAAGAGGCTGTCGTGGCCATTTTATACTCCAGAAGTATGGTGTGGTCTCATTATTTAGGAAGGTATGGGGGGTTGGAGTATGGGTGGCCTGTTTTTGGTAAGTACAAGATGGGGGTAAAATCTGGACTACACTGGTCAAGTAAGGCCCGGAGCGATGAAAGAAATGAAGTTAGAGCAGGGCCGGGCATGACAGTGTGTCTAGTGACACACAGGGTTAAGTTTAGGGAAAAGGTAGGGGGAGGAGAGATGAGGAAAGTTGGGGGGAGTGTCCAGTTATAAGGTGGGGGTGGAGCCAGAACGGGCAGTGCGTGGGGTGGAAAGACACAAGGAGGCAGAATCTCCCACCCTCCCTCCCTAGGTGATGTGTTGTTGTGCCGTTTAATGTGTGTGTTTTTCGTTTCAGGATCAGTGGATGAGCGTCGTCATGACAGCTGGATGGCTGGTTTTTTGATGTTGGTCGGTGACGGTAGCGGTAAATGAAAGGTTAAAATGGGGTGGGGGGTCATCAATAGTATGGCCCCTCCTGTGTATTCCGAAATGGAATACCGGTATGTTGCACTGCGGGTAGGGGTTGTCTCCGAGCGGTACAGCTGGAGGCCTTATTCAGTTTAAATCATGGTGCCCGCAGTGTACTGTTTTTGATGGGTGGTAAAATAGGGTGTAGCTCCGTCACTGACCAATAGATTGGTTTAAATAGGTTGATCTTTACCTGAGGTTATATATATATGTTATATATATATGTTATTTATATATTTAAAGTTTTGATATTGGAGTTAATTTTATACAGTGTTAATAAAGAGGCTGTCGTGGCCATTTTATACTCCAGAAGTATGGTGTGGTCTCATTATTTAGGAAGGTATGGGGGGTTGGAGTATGGGTGGCCTGTTTTTGGTAAGTACAAGATGGGGGTAAAATCTGGACTACACTGGTCATGGACTGTTGTCCTTTCATTGGTATGGACTGTTGTCCTTTCATTGGTATGGACTGTTGTCCTTTCATTGGTATGGACTGTTGTCCTTTCATTGGTATGGACTGTTGTCCTTTCATTGGTATGGACTGTTGTCCTTTCATTGGTATGGACTGTTGTCCTTTCATTGGTATGGACTGTTGCCCTTTCATTGGTATGGACTGTTGCCCTTTCATTGGTCATGCATTGAACCAATGACTCATTGTTGGCCTCTTGGAACATTTGTTTGGCGCTCTTTCAGGTGCAACTGTATAGAGCAGGGGTCTCCAAACTTTTCAGTGTCAAATTGTTAATTTTTTTTTTTATTTGTTTTTATATTTTTTTAATAAATGAACAAATAAAAATGTAAGGAGTACGTTTTACTTGGATTTTTTTTTTTTTGTAATTAGCATGATATTGTTTAGAAAAAGAAGAAAAAGAAAAACAGTAAAACAAAGCAAAGAAATTGAAAACAAATTTTAGCCCTTTCTCCGCTTACATCAGGGTGCCCATCAGAGTCCCCCTTTACATTAGAGTCCCCATCAGAGTCCATCTTACATCAAAGGACCAAATAAATTCTTGCAGTGGGATGGATTTGGCTCAGGGGCCGTACTTTGGAGACCCCCAGTATAGGGGGAGTATACAGTGCCTTGAAAAAGTATTCACACCCCTTGACTTTTCCACATTTTGTCATGTAACAACCAAAAACGTAAATGTATTTTATTGGGATTTTATGTGATAGACCAACACAAAGTGCCACATAATTGTGAAGTTGAAGGAAAATGATAAATGGTTTTCACATTTTGTTACAAATAAATATGTGAAAAGCGTGAGGTACATTTGTATTCTGCCCCCCCTGAGTCAATACTTTATAGAACCACCTTTGGCTGCAATTACAGCTGCAAGTCTTTTTTGGGGATGTCTCTACCAGCTTTGCACATCCAGAGAGTGACATTTTTGCCCATTTTTCCTTGCAAATTAGCTCAAGCTCTTTCAGATTGGATGGAGAGCGTCTGTGAACAGCAATTTTCAAGTCTTGCCACAGATTCTCAATTGGATTTAAGTCTAGGCCTTTGACTGGGCCACTCTAACACATGAATATGTTTTGATCTAAACCATTCCATTGTAGCTCTGGCTGTATGTTTAGTGTCGTTGTCCTGCTGGAAGTGTTAAGTCTTTTGCAGACTTTTATGCCGTGTACACACGACCGGACTTTTTGGCATCAAAGGTCAGACGGAACAAATCCGTCGGACAATTCGATCGTGTGTGGGCTTCATCGGACCTTTTCTGTCGAAAAATCTGACGGACCTTAGAAGTAGAACAAGTTTCAAATCTTTCCGAGGAACTCAATTCCTATCGAACAAACCGTTCATCTGTATGCTATTCCGTCGGACCAAAAACGACGCAAGGGCAGCGATTGGCTACTGGCTATTGAACTTCCTTTTCTAGTCCGGTCGTACGTCATCACGTTTGAAACAATCGGACTTTGGTGTGATCGTGTGTAGGCAAGTCCGTTTTGTTGGAACTCCGTCGGAACTCCGTCGAAAAGTCCGTCAGAGTTCAGTCCGATGAAAAGTCCACTCGTGTGTATGCGGCATAACAGGTTTTCTTCTAAGACTGCCCTGTATTTGGCTCCATCCATCTTCCTATCATCTCTGACCAGCTTCCCTGTCCCTGCTGAAGAAAATCATCCTCACAACATTATGCTGCCACCACCATGTTTAACGGTGGGGATGGTGTGTTCAGGGTGATGTGTAGTGTTAGTTTTCCGCCACACATAGTGTTTTGCTTTTAGGCCAAAAAGTTACATTTTGGTCTCATCTGACCAGAGCACCTTCTTCCACATGTTTGCTGTGTCCCACACATGGCTTTTCGCAAACTGCAAACAGGACTTCTTATGGCTTTCTTTCAACAATGGCTTTCTTCTTGCCACTCTTCCATAAAGGTCAGATTTGTTGAGTGTATGACTAATAGTTGTCCTGTGGAAAGATTCTCCCACCTGAGCTGTGGATCTCTGCAGCTCCTCCAGAGTTATCATGGGCCTCTTGGCTGCTTCTCTGATTAATGCTCTCCTTGCCCGGCCTGCCAGTTTAGGTGGACGGCGATGTCTTGGTAGGTTTTCAGTTGTGCCATACTCTTTCCATTTTCGGATGGTGGATTGAACAGTGCTCTGTGAGATGTTCAAAGCTTGAGATTTTTTTTATAACCTAACCCTGCTTTAAATTTCTCCACAACTTTATCCCTGACCTGTCTGGTGTGTTCTTTGGCCTTCATGATGCTGTTTGTTCTCTAAGGTTCTCTAACAAACCTCTTCACAGAACAGCTGTATTTATATTGAGATTAAATTACAGACAGGTGGACTCTATTTACTAGTTAGATGACTTCTGAAGGCAATTGGTCCCACTAGATTTTAGTTAGGAGTATCAGAGTAAAGGGGGCTGAATACAAATGCACGCCACACTTTTCACATGTTTGTAAAAAGATTTGAAAACCATTTATCATTTTCCTTCCACTTCACAATTATGTGCCACTTTGTGTTGGTCTATCATATAAAATGTATGAGTACTTTTTCAAGGCACTGTATACAGTATGAAAACCTGGAAGTGGTTCCAATCCTCTCTCACGCCATCCAAAAAAGAAAAAGAAAGTATTTTGGCCATGGATATACTTTAAGACCTGTTTATTGAATAGAGCCTTGTATATCTATTTGTACAGTACTACGAACAGAGCGAAATATTTACCAACATGTCTCCATTACAACGCTGTAGTAAACAAGCTGTAATGTGAAAAATGACTGACTCATTTGCACCTTGGCCATTCACAGATATTGGAAATGGATATGGAGTGAGGCGTAGAGCATTTAGAGTACAACTGTGCTGGGTGAAATGCCAAGAAAATGGAGAGGAGTCAAGGTCTGGGAAGCCAGGTATGAAGGCAGACAGCAAGCCGATGACGCCAAGTGTATATTAGAAAATCCAAGGGGCCTAATTGTAGGGAATCAAATCATTTCTTTTGCCAATTTTTCACCAAAAAAATAGTTGATCATTTGTGGCTTTTACTTTCCAGTTCATTGTTGTTTGTGTTTCCCTGCTACTGTATGTGTTCAGAGATTTATAAAATGATCTAGGACCACCAGCAAGAATCACGTCCGACAGAAGTGGTACCATGCAATGTCAATGCAGAGCTATTAACCACTTCAGCCCCGGAGGGATTTACCCCCTTCCTGACCAGAGCACTTTTTGCGATACGGCACTGGATTGCTTTAACTGACAATTGCGCGGTCGCAACGTTGCACACAAACAAAATTCCCCACTATTAGAGCTTTCTTTTGGTGGTATTTGATCACCTCTGCGGTTTTTATTTTTTGCGCTATAAACAAAAAAAGAGCAACAATTTTGAAAAAAAAACAATATTTTTTACTTTTTGCTATAATAAATATATAAAAAAAAATTTCTTTCTCAGTTTAGGTCAATATGTATTCTTCTACATATTTTTGGTAAAAAAAAAAAAAAAAATCACAACAAGCGTATATTGGTTTGCGCAAAAGTTATAGCGTCTACAAAATAGGGGATAGATTTATGGCATTTTTATTATTTTTTTTTTTTATTAGTAATGGTGGTGATCTGCGATTTTTATCATGACTGCGGCATTATGGTGGACACATCGGACACTTCTGACACCATTTTGGGACCATTGTCATTTATACAGCTATCAGTGCTATAAAAATGCACTGATTACTGTGTAAATGACATTGGCAGGAAAGGGGTTAAACACTAGGGGGCGATCAAGGGGTTAAGTGTGTCCTAGGGAGGTGTTCTAACTGTGGGGGGAGGGGCTACCACTGACATGACAGCTATCACTGCTCCTGATCACAGGGAGCAGTAGATCTCTGTCATGTCACTAGGCAGAACAGGGAACTGCCTTGTTTACAAAGGCATCTCCCCGTTCTTCTGCTCTGTGACATGATCGCAGGCCCCCGGCGGACATTGAGTCCGCGGGACCCGGCACGGAGCACGTGGTGGGCACGCGCGCCCACAATGCCGCGATTCAAAGGGGAGGTACCTGTACGCCCATTTGCCCAGCTGTGCCATTGTGCTGACGTATATCGTCGTGCGCTGGTCGGCTAGTGGTTAACATATACTGAGAATTACACCCACCATACAGGACAAGAGAAGTGGTACAGTGTAGGGGCCATACATATACAGTAGGATAAGAACAGATACTAAGACTTACACCCTGTATACTGAACAAGAGAAGTGCTACTGTGCAGATTCAATACATCTACAATAAAAACATTTACTGAGCATTAAATAAGAATTCCACATTTTGCAAAAAAAATAATAAATGCACCATATTGCAAAAACAAAAATGTGCATTTTATTTATTTATTTGCATTTGAGCCTGCAAAGCTTTGCAACTGCAATGGGTGCAATGCTATGGCTCCTGCGGACTCTTCCTCCAGCTCAGGTCTGTACCAAGGTATGGACCTTCAGTTGCAGGGAGAAAGTATTAATGGACTACATGTGTGCCGATGTCACCGCACTGCTCCATTGAGAACCACAGTCCCTCTGCCGTTGTGGAAGATGGGATTTGTCATTTTTTCCATTCACAGATCCTTGTGCAGTACCAAATTCAAAAATGACAGCAGCCAATGGGGAGAAAACAAAACAGGATTTTCTAAGTGAGTGGGGTGCTGTGGATTTTGTTCATGTTTCATGTTACATTCTAAATATGGATAGAACATGAAAAATGGTCAGGAAGATGGACTTTAGCATTTAAACCCAGTATACAATACGAGATATGTGCTACTGTGCAATGTCCATACATACAGAATAAGAGCAGATACCCAAAATCATTCATAGTATATACAGGGCAAGAGAAGTGGAACTGTGCAGTGTCTATAAATACCGAATAAGAGCATCATCTGTGCATACAGGAATACTGTATACTAAAAATAAACAAATGAGGGACCGATCCCCAAAGACAAACAGGAACATGGACTATTGTGTTACTGGTATGGCTGAAATAGATTCAAGTTGAGCAAAAGATATAAAGTTTTATTAATACAAAATTGACATAAAATAAACAATATACAAAATCAAATACATATTAAAATGCATGAGGAACAATCGGTAAATATCACCAGCATAATGGTCCCCAAAGGGGGAAAATCACATTTGGGATGATTGTTCACGGATGGCATATCTCAACTAGTTTTGCGGTCTCAACACCACTTCTTGAAGAGAATATCTGCAATAGGTTTGACAAATAATTAACATTTAAATCAAATAAACAAATCAAATTGACAATGGAATAACATAAGAGGGGAGACAAAGAGAATTGCTGCTTACCCGTAACCATCCCAGAGGCTCCCCCGCGGCGGCTAGGGGGGGCATGCAAAATCTGGACCTATATTTAAGTAGAATGAGTGATATGGCATAAATAGGTAAGGAAATTACCCTTCCAACAAGTAAGGGGGGGAAAGACATGAAAAAAGGAAAATGGAACAGGGGAGGAGACAAGCAGGAGGGAAAGGAAATAGGAGGAGGGGGTGAGGGGAGGTATGGAAGGGAAGGAAGGAAGGGAGTGGGAGGGAAATGGGGGGGAGGGGGAAAAGGTGAGGGGAAAAAGGGAAAGAGAAAAGGGAAAGCACAGAGGAAGGGAAACCTGGACAGGAGGGGTGGCATTTACTGAAACTGATCTCCTGTAGTTCCCCCCTGCAGCAGCTGAAAGCTGGCTTTTCCTCCTCTCCCTCCCGCCACTTTCAGCTGCTGTAGGGAGGAACTACAGGAGATCTATTTCAGCTGAAGTTGCAAAAATAGAGATTGAGGACTGTGACCTCAATCACCTTCTTTGTCTCAAAAGAGAGACATCAAGGGTCTGTTTACACCCCTAACATTTCACCAAAGCCCTACAACAGGGCTGTACAAAATAAAAAACATGTAATTAAGGGCTCATTCACATGGGTTCTCTGGTCCATACAGTGTGAATGAGCGGTCTGTTTGTGGCTAAAGCCACCTATTACTCTATGGGGATGCAGTGGTTGTACGCACACACAGGGCCGGATTAAGAGCATCATGGGCCTGGTGCTGAGGATTTTGGAGGGCTGTTTTTATGGTTAATAAATAAAATTTAAACGCAAACAATTTTTTATTAAAACAAATAAGGTATTTTAAACAAACTGCTCATTCACACTGTATGTGCAAGAGAACCCGTGTGAATGAGCCCAGATTTCCTTTATACTTTTTTTTACATTCTTACATTTTTTAATTATTTGTTGCAATCTTTTATTGTTTACATTCTTACTTTTTTTTATTATTTTTTTCCACAATGCTTTTGAGGGAGGGGTGGGGCAGTGGATGGTGTCAGTAGGGCAGTGGACGGTGTCAGCATTTTTTTTTTTATATTTTTATTTCATTTTTTAATACATTTTTTATTTTATTTTTTCAAAATGCATTTGGGGCTGGGTTTTTGGCAGTGGACGGCATCAGTAGGGCAATGGCAGTGCCCAAATGGTCAGTCCAACCCTGCTGGGCCTATATTAAAGAGGAGGGCCCATCAAAAAAAAAATAAATTAAAAGTCAGCAGTTACAAATACTGCAGCTGCTGACTTTTAATTGGACACTTACCTGTCCCAGGGTCCAGCGATGTGGGGGATCGAAGCCCCGCTCGTCTCCCCCTCCGTTCGGCAGCGCCGGCATTGCAACTGTGGGCGCCGGGCTGTGGCTTCACAGCCTGGCACCCACTGCGCATGCGCGAGCGGCGCCGAGCGCCGTGATTGGCTGCTCAGTCACCTGGGACCTGTAATGGGTCCCAGATGATTGACGGGAGGGAGCAGAGCTGAGCCCTTCCTGTGCCGAGACGGAAGTGATGTCACCAGCCCAGGCACCGAAAGAGGCAGACTACGAGGGACCCCCTAGCAACAGGCATTTAGAAGTGAGTAAAAAAAAAAATATCCAAATTTCTTTTTTACATTTTTTTTAGGATTTTTCATGTAGTTTTTTTTTGGGTCGAACCCCACCTTAAGGTAGGGGCTTGGAGCTGCAGCTCCAATAGCCCCTACGTTAATCCGGCCCTGCGCACACAGCTGCAGGTCCAATTATGACAGGTGTACAGGGGTGGGTGAGTGGCCCTAATGCACACTCTTTGTGTTCAGGGCTATACACTTGCATCCACACATCTGTCAAATGAGGATCTGTGGCTGTGTTTGTACAGCTGCTGCATCTCCATAGAATAAAAAAATACTGATTCATACTGTACAGGCCACAGCGACCATGTGAATGAGCCCCAAGACCTCATTTACATACAGAGCTTTATTAATGAACTCAGTACAGTTTTATCCTTTAGATTTAGCCAGCATTTTGTAAGTTATGTTGTGTTTGTGCTCACTAATAATGATTTTAGTGTATTCTCAGCAAAAATATTTTGATATTTTTGGGGGGCCCTGTCAGGCAGGCTGCACGAGGCCCCGTGATTTCTAACAGCAGCCCTGCTCACACAGGGATGCACAGGTGTTCCATGCATCCCTGTGCAGGGAGGCCTATTGATGCCAATTGGGAGCAGTGGCTACAAAGCCACTGCTCCCAATCTGACAGCATTGTGGGTGTCTCCGAACTCAGACAGTGTCTGTTTGTTGATATGAATCTGCAAGCACCCACAACCACACAGATGTCAAATTGGAAGCAGCATCTGTGTCCATGCAGCTGCTGCGTCCCAATAGACATCAATGGGACTGCCTGCACGGGGATTTACAGAACACCTGCCATGCAAAATCAGTTAGAACACATCATTGGCTCTCTATGTGTAATACATGCCAGGGTTGTCAGTGGGTTCAGTTTAAATTGTAAAATTGTGAAAAGTCCAAGAGGATAAACACTCAATGTAAAGCATTGTATTTTGGATTTCTTGGAAAGTATTCAGGATATGTTCTGCCACTCAGCCAACTTCTAGGTTTCCCCCAAATCTTGCTTATGAACAGCCATATACTGTATGATGACTTGACAGTGATAAAATATATGTTAAAGAAATAAAACCCTATTCATGTGGAGCCGTCTTTTGGGGGGATATTGAGAAATGGCCCTCCCCAAGAGGATATAGCACTAAACATATGGTTAAATAAGAGAACCAAAACCTTCGCTAAGTGGAAGAGTGAGTTTGATAATGAAGTTGGCAGTGCCCCCACCCTGCACAAGGCCTCTGTGAACAGAAGGGATTCCCTTCCTGGGAAATTAGTAATCAATACTATAAACAAAGTAAATGAGAGCAGAAAAACTACTGCAACCAGCATATACATTAACCAAAAGTACATAGATGTTCACCAGTACATAAATAATACAAGCTTTATATAAGAAGAGATTAATAACAGTACATACATCAAATGTACAAACAGGTATTATTATCAAAGGACCTGACAGGAGTCCTGGTGGAACCGTGCACATATACCTGGGTATATATAGTAATTTATAGAGATACCTCCAGATGAATATTGCAGCAAAGTCCATTTGCAGGGGCCCCCGAGGATGATGCGGCATCTGTCTTTGTGTCGGGACCTGAAGACAAAATCTGTAGTCATGGGGATATCCTCCAACTGTTGTCCAACCAGCCTGGAACAGAGCTTTTCCCTGGCTGGAACTGTGGTGTGGCACTGGAACTCAGTCAGCCTATCTACTCTGCCCTTTAGTCCCTTCCTAATAGTTTCTAATCTGACATGCAATCGGACCTCTAAGCCTATGATCCCGATGTGGCCACTGGAAGCCCAACCTGGCTCTAGCCTATGCTGGTTATTGAGTCCCAAGCTAAAACTAGCTATAGAATCCCAGACCGAAAGGGACTAACTAGTTAAACTAGTTTAACAGGAGCTGCATATAAACTATATTGCAATAAACAGGTTCACCTACCAATATACTGGAAAGTGGCTAATACACATACAGTAGCACAGACCTAGCTATCTGGCACTGTGCATGTGAAATAACAACAAGGACAGGGAAATGCATGGACAGTATATGTGGCTGAGACTTTCTCTCTCTCTCTCTACTTCCTCCTTCCAGGATTTCAAAGTCAACAACCCAGGGACAGAAAATACATACATAACATATTTACAGACATTTACAAATTCAGACAGTAGAAGGCAGCAAATCCCTACACATATACCGATATAGGCAGGGCCGGACTGGGATAATAAAGTCAGGTCCTTTGATAATAAAAACCAGCCCTGGAAAAAATTTCATGCCAGCCCAACAGCATTACGTCTTTATTTTCTTGTTCATAAAAGCGAAAACCATGCATATTTGAAGAGAGTATTATATATAGAGAAGACAGATATGAAAACACATAGAACTAGGGATATATATACATATATATATATATATATATATATATATATATATATATATATATATATATATAATTATTATTATACAGGATTTATATAGCACCAACAGTTTACGCAGCGCTTTACAATATAAAAGGGAGACAATACAGTTATAATACAATAAAATACAAGAGGATTAAGAGGGTCCTGCTCAGAAGAGCTTACAATCTAATAGGGTGGGGCAGGTGGTACAAAAGGTTGTAACTGTGGGGAATGAGCTGGTGGAAGTGGTAGGAGATTAGTTGGAGACGTGATAGGCTTTCCTGAAGAGATGAGTTTTCAGGGATCGCCTGAAGTTAGCAAGAGTAGGGGATAGCTGGATAGATGGAGGTAGCGAGTTCCAGAGGATGTGTAAAAAAAAAAAGAGAAAATTTCAGTTAAAAGTAGTAAAAGTGGAGCAATCATTAAGGGGGACACCTGGGACTCTGGGAATGGGGGGGGGGGGGGGGGGGGGTGGGGGGGTGGGGACTCTGGTGACCAGAGACCACCTTCCACAGAAAGAATACACTAACGTAAGGGGGGTGGGGTTACTGATATAGGGGGGAAACCCCTATATATTGTATTCACTCCCCCCTTACATCAGTGACCCCCCCTCAGACTGGCCTGGCGGCGCTGTCATTGACCTCCTCTCAGGTGCACCTTGCAGGGATCAGTCAGTTGGCTCCAGCTTGGTGGCTCTGGTTTTATCATATAGTCTCCTCTCCACAGTCCACACTCGTCTGACTTCTCCTATGACCCCCAATCCCGGCAGCGCTCCCATTCTTGACTCCTCTCTAGACTCCCTCAGAGACTGCAGACATGATATAAGAGATCAATGCAGCCTCAATGTGCCCCATCAAATGCAGCCTCACTGTGCCCCATCAAAAGCAGCCTCACTGTGCCCATCAATGCAGCCTCACTGTGCCCATCAATGCAGCCTTACTGTACCCATCAATGCAGCCTCACTGTGCCCATCAATGCAGCCTCACTGTGCCCATCAATGCAGCATTACTGTGCCCATCATTGCAGCCTCATCATGCCCCTCATTGCAACCTTACTGTGCCCCTCATTGCAGCCTAATGGTGCCTATCATTGCAGACTTACTGTGCCTATCAGTGCCACCTCACCTCGCCAATCATTGCAGCCTTACCATGCTCATCATTGCAGCCTCTGCAGCCTCACTGTGCCCATCATTGCAGCCTCACCGTGTTAATTGCCACCTCACTGTGCCCATCATTGCAGCCTTACTGTGCCCATCATTGCAGCCTTACCGTGCCCATCATTGCAGCCTTACCGTCCCCATCATTGCAGCCTCACAGTGCCTATCAATGCAGCCTCACCGTGCCCATAACTGCAGCCTTACTGTGCCCATCACTCACCGTGCTGATCATTGCCACCTCACTGTTCCAATCATTGCAGCCTTACCATGCCAATCATTGCAATTGACCAACCCCCCCCCCCCCTCACACACACACATACAAAAACACATACTGCAAGGGTTAAATGCTCATTATGGCTTGGTGAAGGGGGTGCAGAAAAAGCATTGTTACTTACACTGTCCCTTGCTTTAACCAGCTCTAGCATTACCCCTTTCTCCTCACAGCTCTGGTGTGTTCGCAGTCCTTCAGCATCTACATCTGTTATACCACCCATGAATCTGTCTAACGTTGGTCTGAGCAGGACTTAGTAAACCATCTGTGGCCATACCAATATTACACTGCAATCCCAAACAAGCGTATTAAAATAGGCCTCAAGCCGACAAGCTGGCTCAGAGACTACCAATGACCGCAGTGCCCCCATTATCACTTCCCGGCTAACCTCCGTTAACCGGAAACCACCATCAGGACCCATAACAGCGAGAGATCCCAAACTCTTACTTCTGCCATCTTCCTTCCCCTGCACAGACCAACGCCCGCCGCTTCCACGACATCACATAATCCATCACCTGTCTAAAAGATGAAAAACAACCTGCAAAACAATTTTATTAGAACAATCTCAGGGCGGGAACTTTTCTCCTCACTCTGTTAATCCTCCCAAGGCGCGGGCCTACATTTATTGCTTCCTCTATCCCCCACCCCCTCGGCTCCATAATACCACCCATTAAACCAATATCCTCCCTGTTACCACTGTCAATTTCATTCCCTGGCTCCGTGCTTTCTATAGTTGGACTTAGAACTAAACTCTGTAAATCAACATTACCTGTTGCTTGCAGCATAATCCTTATGCTGCAAGCATTGGTAAATAGGAAATATATTATATTTACATGTTTTAAAATTTCTTGTTTTACATTTCTTCAGTCGCTTCCTGGTTTTTGGCAAAAACAATGTTATTTGTACATCCCAGGAGTCATCATGGGCTTTTTTTTTTTCTTTCATCTGGAGGAGGGAAGTAGGGAAGGAGGAGCTTTCTCAGCTAAGCACACCTTGCTGCCTGCATGCCTGAGCTAAGGGCAGATGCATTCCAGGAAGTAAATGCTACATGAATCATCTGCTCTTACTCAAGATGGGCACATCTAGAAATGCTAGGGGGTGTATTTCAAAGTGATTTTTCAACAAAATAAAACTAGCAAAAGACAATAGAGAGACTGACACTGCTACTCCACATTATGGTGGAATTATGGGACTAGCTAATTCTATTTGGTGATGCTTTGTTATCCTGAGGTGTCTCCAGTCCTGTGACCTACCATCTCTGGGTCTTAGAGCACCGTGGTTCCCATGGCCCCTATGTCAGCCTGAAAAACTTGTTGTTTGGCCATTACATTATATATACACACACACAGTGCCTTGAAAAACTATTCATACCGCTTGAAATGTTTCACATTTTGTCATCTTACAATCAAAAACATAAATGTATTTTATTGGGATTTTATGTGATAGACCAACACAAAGTGGAACATAACTGTGAAGTGGAAAGAAAATGATAAATGGTTTTCATCATTTTTTATAAATAAATATGTGAAAAGTGTGGGGTACATTTGTATTCAGCCCCCCTGAATCAAAACTTTGTAGAACCACCTTTCACTGCAATTACAGCTGAAAGTCTTTTTGGGGATGTCTCTACCAGCTTTGCACATCTAGAGAGTGACATTTTTGCCGATTCTTCTTTGCAAATTAGCTCAAGCTCCGTCATATTGAATGGTAAAGAGCGTCTGTGAACAGCAATTTTCAAGCCTTGCCACAGATTCTCAATTGGATTTAGGTCTGGACTTTGACTGGGCCATTCTAACATGTGAATAATGCTTTGATCTAAACCAGGGATATGCAATTAGCAGACCTCCAGCTGTTGCAGAACTACAACTCCCATGAGGCATAGCAAGCCTGACAGCCACAAGCATGACACCCAGAGGCAGAGCATGATGGGACTTGTAGTTTTGCAACAGCTGGAGGTCTGCTAATTGCCCCAGTCTCGAGACTTTTGCAGACTCTAACAAGTTTACTTTTAAGATTGCCCTGTATTTGGCTCCATCCATCTTCCCATCAACTGTGACCAGCTTCCCTGTCCCTTTTCCATTTACATTTTGGTCTCATCTGACCAGAGCACCTTCTTCCACGTGTTTTGCTGTGTCCCCCACATGGCTTCTCGCAAACTGCAAATGGGACTTCTTATGGCTTTCTTTCAACAATGGCTTTCTTCTTGCCACTCTTCCATAAAGGCCAGATTTGTGGAGTGCACAACTAATAGTTGTCCTGTGGACAGATTCTCCCACCTGAGCTGTGGATCTCTGCAGCTCCTCCAGAGTTACCATGGGCCTCTTGGCTGCTCCTCTGATTAATGCTCTCCTAGTCCAGCCTATCAGTTTAAATGGACGGCCATGTCTTGGTAGGTTTGCAATTGTGCCATACTCTTTCCATTTTCGGATGATGGATTGAACAGTGAAATGTTCAAAGATTGGGATATTTTTTTATAACCTAACCTTGCTTTAAACTTCTCCACAGCTTTATCCCTGACCTGTCTGGTGTGTTTCTGGCCTTTATGATGCGGTTTGCTTACTAAGGTTCTCTAACAAACCTCTGAGGGCTTCAGGGAACAGCTGTATTTATACTGAGATTGAATTACACACAGGTGGACTCTTTTTACTAAATGGGTGACTCCTGAAGGCAATTGATTCCACTAGATTTTAGTTAGGGGTATCAGAGTAAAGGGGACTGAATATAAATGCACGCTACTGTCAGGGCTGGGCTCAGCCCTTCCTTCTCTGAGCTGGCCACTCAGCTGTTGGCTAATTGCCAGCTCCTTTCTCTCCACAGTGACTCAGCTGTTGATGATCTGCTCATCAGTCCTGCCTACTTAAAGCCGTCCAGCTCACTTCATCTCTGCCTTCGCCTTTGGTCACATCTCAGAGACTTTCTCCTGCGTTCCTGTTGAAGACTTGCTCAGCTGACGTCCCTTCTGGCTCCTGATCCTGCTTGCTGTACTACTACGTTCATCTCTGGCTCTCTGACATTAGCTGACTACCCGATCTGGTTACTGAACTTTGGCTATGTATTGACTACGCTTACTCTGTTTACTTTTTTATTATTATTAAACAAGTGTGATTAACTGTACTTCTCTCTCGGTCTGATTCATGGTTTCTGACAGTTACACTTTTTACAAATTTGTAAAAAGATTTGAAAACCATTTATCATTTTCCTTGCACTTCACAGTTATGTGCCACTTTGTGTTGGTCTATCACATAAAATCCCAATAAATTACATTTACAGTTGTAACCTGACAAAATGTGCAAAATTTCAAGGGGTGTGAATACTTTTTTAAGGCACTGTATACTGTATGTAGAATTTGATGAAAATACTTATCCATATTCTGATTAATATTCAGTGTGTCGTCATATCACCGTCTTGTCCTGAAGAAGCAGCATCTGCCATGAAATTCATCAATGGGGAACACGGGAAGAATGTCTTGACACACATTCTCACAGATGTGATTGTAAATTGGTGGATATTGGTTATTGAATTTGCCAGGGATTTTTTCCCTGTTCTGGGCTGTGTCTATGTAATTTTTACTGACTTTTAAGGGATTTTGTACTATATTTTTTTTTAACCAGACACTTTTTTTAATAAGCCTGTCTCTCCGCTGTCTTTTGCTAGTATATCTTTAAGGATATAATACAGTAGAAATCTGAAGGTATCTACATCTCAACAAAATAAAGCATGGAGATATGGATGGATGGGTAAGTTTGCTTTGAGTATTGAAAATCAAATCGTGTTTTCAGTTTGTGGTACTAAAATACAGTTAAAGTGGAATGTTAACAAAAATCTTTTTAAAATAATTGGCAAACAGGAAGGATTTTAAATGCAGAAATGCCTGGTACATTGAGCTGAGCATGCGCAGTTCAGTGTACAATTTCGGGAATGCCGAGATGAAAGAACTCCTGCACATGCGCGCGAGGGATGTCATCTTGATGGAGCCAATGAAAATGGACAGAGGTCGGTACCTGAAGCCGACCGACCGAAGTTGACATCGGTTGGAGGGGAGCTCCGGAAAACCACAGCGCTAGAAATAAGGCAAGTATAGTTCCACTGCAACTTACTGTATTTTTTGCTCCGTAAGACGCAGTTTTTCCCCAAAAAAATATGGGGGAAATGTCTCTTCGTCTTACGGGGCGAATACTAATCTCCCCCCCCCCCCCCGCTGCCACCATGTTAGTACCGGCAGAAGAGAGGCAGGAGAGCGGAGGACAGACATCCCAAGCCCCGATCTCCCGGCTGGGCCTGTCACTCAGACAGAAGACAGAGCACCCCGAGTGGCCGAATGGAGTATGGCTGCTCGGGCTGCTCAGTCTACTGTCAGGGGGATGTGATGACGTCAGGTCAGGCTGCATTTATGGGACTGGTAAGGCTGCATTTATGGGACTGTTAACCGCATATCGACCAGCCACCGCAGTTATACTACGGTAACATGGCTCGGCTGCGCGAATCGTACCATTGACGGCGCGCCGCTGGAGATGCACGCCCCCCGAGCCGATGCGAGTGCCCAGTGGTCTCAATCACCGCTGGGCTCCCACGATCGCTCGGGGCACACGGAGAACCCGGAACTGTGTGTGTAAAGACACAGTTTCCAGTTCTCTGAGGGAAGAACTGACAGATCCCCTGTTCATACAAAGTATGAACAGAGGATCTGTTAGTTTCCCTGCACAGTCCACATCCCCCTTCAGTTAGAACACTTCCTAGGACACACATCAACCCCTTCACTGCCCCCTAGTGTTAACCCCTTCACTGCCAGTGACATTTTTACAGTAATCAATGCATTTTTAATCACACTGATCGCTGTATTAATGCCAACAGTCCCAAAAATGTGTCAAAATTGTCTGACGTGTCCGCCATAATGTCGCAGTTACGATAAAAAAAAAATGCTGATCACCGCCATTACTAGTAAAAAAAAATTATTAATAAAAATGGCATAAAACTATCCCCTATTTTGTAGACGCTATAACTTTTGCGCAAACCAATCAATATACGCTTATTGCGATATTTTTTGGTTAAAAAAAAAAATGTAGAAGAATACATATCGGCCTAAACTGAGGAAAAAAAATGTTTTTATATATATTTTTTTGTGGATATTTATTATAGCAAAAAGTAAAAAATGATGTGTTTTTTTTTTTAAATTTTCGCTTTTTTTTGTTTTATAGCACAAAAAATAAAAACCGCAGAGGTGATCAAATATACCAAAGATCAAAAGAAAACTCTATTTGTGGGGAAAAAAGGACGTTGATTTTGTTTGGGCGCCACGTCGCATTACCGCGCAATTGTCAGTTAAAGCGACGCAGTGCCGAATCGCAAAAAGTGCTCTGGTCTTTGGCCAGCCAAATGGTCCGGGGCTGAAGTGGTTAAGTGTGCATCTGTGGGACTGGTAAGGCTGCATTTATGGGACTGGTAAGGCTGCATTTATGGGACTGGTAAGGCTGCATTTATGGGACTGGTAAGGCTGCATTTATGGGACTGGTAAGGCTGCATTTCTTTGGCACTAGTAAATATTTTAGTACACCATTTGGTTCAGAATATTTTTTTTCTTGTTTTCCTCCTCTAGATGCGTCTTATGGTGAGGTGCGTCTTATGGTGAGGTGCGTCTTATGGTGAGGTGCATCTTATGGTGGGGTGCGTCTTATGGAGCGAAAAATACGGTATTATTAAAACATATAATATAAATGCAGCTGAAGGGTGCTAAGAATGTTAAGGTTCTGGTACAGACACTTATACACTGTGGGTACAGCACTATGGGATTGTGTACAAGGAGAATACATGCCTCTTTAATGACTCACTGAGTTTTCACCCTGACATTTAGCTGTGATGTAGTAATCCTTCGGAAAGCCTCTGCATACTTTCAATTATATACAGCACAGTGCTAAGTACCAACAAAGTACAGAGAAGTGTTAATGACATACAGCAAGGGGGGAATACAGAGAAGGGTCAGGATAGCGAGAAATGACAATAATGTAAATAAATAAACCTACAACATATTGGGGACATTTCACACCTATGCACATGCAGCAACCAATAGTTTGTTTGTAATGTATGTTTATTGCATGGTTAGTGGTGATGGTGCCGTGCTTTTGGTATTGAGAAAAATTGAAAAAACTTGACATAATGTCTATAAGAGTCTAAGCTATGCACTACTCTAATGAAACCCATATCACTTATCCCTCGCTGACCTGAGTCATTAACATTTGGCCTAACCTCTGAAATGCACCATTAACCCTAAGGGCTAAACTAAACCCCCAAATCCCCAACACTGAAGCTAGCCTACCCCTTAACTAATCCCTAAAATTGAAGTGAACCTTCAATTAACTTTAAAGAGGAACTGCAGTCTGCTCACATATTTTGTAATAAAAGCATCTTTGCCATTCTGAAGCTTCCCTCCAACCACTTTGCATATTATTTCATATATACTGTGATTCTGTAGTTGCCAAATATGCTGCAGAAATCTCCCTCCACTGAGTGGCTGCATCCATTTTAACTGTGGGCAGCTGAAGCTGCTGCCTGTTCACTTCCTGGATTTACACAGACACACAGAGGCACACCTCCAGCTCTGCAGCTCTCATTTGGCCCTCTTATGACTCATCCCCTTCCCTTCCTGGCAAACTCTCACGAGAGTGAGAGAGAGAGCTGTGCATGATGTCATAAGCCTAGGCTAATGACCAGACAAGAAACAGGATGTGGGCTGTATAAGGTATTGACTGGCAGAAAAAAAAATGTTTTACTATCCAAAGTAAAAACAACAAGAGCAGAAGATTTAATAGATGGAAAGATGAAAAAATGACTGAAGTTCCGCTTTAACACCCCATTCACACTTGTGTGACTTGTCATGCAACTTTGGACATCAAAGTCACATGACAAGTTGTACCCCATGTTTTCCAGTGATAACCATTCATATATAGTGCCTTGAAAAAATATTTATACCCCTTGAAATTTTCAACATTTTGTCATGTTACAACCAAAAATGTAAATGTATTTTATTGGGACTATGTGATAGACCAACACAAAGTGACATATAATTGTGAAGTGGAAGGATGAAATAACAAATGGTTTTAAAAACTTTTTGCAAATAAATATCTGAAAAGTGTGGCGTGCATTTGTATTCAGCCCCCTTTACTCTGATACCCCTAACTAAAATCTAGTGGAACCCATTGCCTTCAGAAGTCACCCAATTAGTAAATAGAGCCCACCTGTGTGTAATTTAATCTCAGTATAAATGCAGCTGTTCTATGAAGCCCTCAGAGATTTGTTAGAGAACCTTAGTGAACAAACAGCATCATGAAGGCCAAGGAACACACCAGACAGGTCAGGGATAAAGTTGTGGAGAAGTTTAAAGCAGGATCAGGTTATAAAAAAAAATATCCCAAGCTTTGAACATCTCACGGAGCACTGTTTAATCCGTCATCCAAAAATGGAAAGAGTATGGCACAACTGCAAACCTACCAAGACATGGCCGTCCACCTAAACTGACAGGCCGGGCAAGGAGAGCATTCATCAGAGAAGCAGCCAGGAGGCCCACGGTAACTCTGGAGGAGCTGCAGAGATCCACAGCTCAGGTGGGAGAATCTGTCCACAGGACAACTATTAGTTGTGCACTCCACAAATCTGGCCTTTATGGATAAGTGACAGGAAGAAAGCCATTGATGAAAAAAAGCCATAAGAATTCCTGTTTGCAGTTTGCGAGAAGCCATGTGGGGGACACAGCAAACATATGGAAGAAGGTGCTCTGGTCAGATGAGACCAAAATTTAACTTTTTGGCCTAAAAGCAAAACGCTATGTGTGGCAGAAAAACTAACACTACACATCACCCTGAACACATCATCCCCACTGTGAAACATGGTGGTGGCAGCATCATATTGTGGGATGCTTTTCTTCAGCAGGGACAGGAAAGCTGGTCAGAGTTGATGGGAAAATGGATGGAGCCAAATACAGGGCAATCTTAGAAAAAAACCTACTAGAGTGTGCAAAAGACTTGAGCCTGGGGTGGAGGTTCACCTTTCAGTAGGACAACGACCCTAAACATACAGCCAGACCTCCAATGGAATGGTTAGGATCAAAGCATATTCATGTGTTAGAAGGATCCAGTCAAATTCCAGACCTAACACCAACTGAGAATCTGTGGCAAGACTTGAAAATTGCAGTTCACAGACGCTCTCCATCCAATCTGACAGAGCTTGAGCTATTTTGCAAAGAAGAATGGGCAAAAATGTCACTCTCTAGATGTGCAAAGCTGGTAGAGACAAACCCAAAAAGACTTGCAGCTGTAATATCATTGAAAGGTGGTTCTACAAAGTATTGACTCAGGGGGGCTGAATACAAATACACGCCACACTTTTCACATATTTATTTGTAAAAAGTTTTGAAAACCTTTTATCATTTTTCTTCCACTTCACAATTATGTGCCACTTTGTGTTGGTTTATCCCATACAATCCCAATAAAATACATTTACGTTTTTGGTTGTAACATGACAAAATGTGGAAAATGTCAAGGGGTATGAATACTTTTTCAAGGCACTGTATGTGAGACTTAAAGTCGCAGCGACGTTAAAAAGTAGTTCATGTAATACTTTGGTCTGACTTTCATGCAACTTGAGGGCCACAGATCAATGTTAACCCTTAAAAGTTACATTAAAATGTCATACTTGAATGTTTTACATGCAACGGTGGGTCAAACTTTGCACAGGGACTGCAAGTCATATCCAAGTCACACCCATCCAAAGTTGCAACAAAGTTGCACTCCAAAGTCCCACAACTTTGGAGTCGTACAAGTGTGAATGGAGCCTAAAAGTCTGCACTTCAAGACTGCAATACGTATATACAGTAATACCTCGGGTTGCGAGTAACATGGTTAACGAGTGTTTCGCAATACAAGCTATTATTTAAAAAAAAAAAAAAAAAAAAATTGAGGGACAGTGTGAAAAAATAAAAAAATAATTGCAAAAATGTTTTAAAGCGCCCCCATCCCTCCATGCCCGCGTGCAGAAACGAAGGCATACGTAGGCCACGCAGACATATGTGAACGGTGTTCGCACTGCACATGTGAGGTATCACCGTGAACATTATCATGAGAGCGATAACTCTAGCAATAGACCTCCTCTGTAACCTGTAAAACTTTTTAAAGCGTCGCCTATGGATATTTTTAAGTACCGTAGTTTGTCACCATTCCACAAGTGTGCTGCAATTTTAAAGAATGACATGTTAGGTATCCATTTACTCGGTCTAACATCACCTTTTACACCCTACTGAATAATTGGGTTATATATTGTGTTTTTTGCATTAAAATTCATCAAAGTGTATTTTTTTCCCCCAAAAAATTGTGTTTGAAAAACCACCGTGCAAACATCGTGTGACATAAAAAATTGCAACAATGGCCATTTTATTCTCTAGGGTCTCTGCAAAAAAAAAAAATTAATGTAGGTATAAAGTTTGGGGATTTTAGGTAGTTTTCTAGCAAAAAAAAATCTGATTTTTACTTGTAAACAAAAAGTGCCAGAAAAGGTCTGGCCATAAATTGGTTAAATAATTTCCTGACATGTCACAATATAAAGCAACAGAATTTTTCTTTTTAATAAATCCCCACCTAGAGGTCCTTGAGCTCTAGTCAAGTGTCCTTGTCTTGGCTGGTGAAGGGTAAGAAGCATATTATTCAGACAAGTAAACATGAGAACAGTGGTGACACTGAAGTGTGGAGAGACACAGCAGAGGTGATGGTAGCCCACCCTTGGAAGAATAATGACCTGATCATTCCACAAGGCTAAGAAAAGTGGGGAGAAAACCATTGTTGAGAAAAGAAACATATCAGATCATATCTGGAGGCAGTGGCGTCGCTAGGGGGTGGCTTTTGGGGCTATAGCCCCGAATCTGGGGCCCATAGCCTTTCGTCTCTGCAGGGGTCCCCAAGGGGAGGGGAGGCTCTCTGGGGACCCTGATGTAAGTGGGGGGGGGGCTCTCTGGGGACCCTGATTTAAGGGGAGGCTCTCTGGGGACCCTGATTTAAGGGGGGCTCTCTGGGAACCCTAATGTAAGTGGGGGGGTCTCTGGGGATATATATACACAGACACACACATATATTATATACATGTGTATGCCCGCCCAAGCGTATGACTTTCTTGACTACGCTGCTATGGGCTCTAGCCCCAGATCTTTTCTAGACCTAGCAACGCCCCTGTCTGGAGTTAGCAAGAAGTTACGGAATTGAAGAAGAACAAGCCGTGCCAGATCTTATACCGGGCATGTGCAAGATCTGGTACAGATGTCATTGGTGGACCGCCACAGAACAAGGATTAGGAAGCCGGCCACCGGTGACGTTATCTGTAGCCCAGGTGGGAAGAAGTTGGAAATGGCCATCTAATAAAGAAAGAAGAGTTTTCCTATTTGCAAGTTTACTGGTTTCCCTAAATACATTTATTTATCATGGACAGTTATTAACCACTTCAGCCCGGAATGATTTGGCCCCTTAATGACCAGGCCATTTTTTGCGATTCGGCACTGCGCCACTTTAACTGACAATTGCGCGGTCGTGGGACGCTGTACTCAAACAAAATGTATGTCCTTTTTTTTCCCCACAAATAGAGCTTTCTTTTGGTGGTATTTGATCACACTCTTTGATCTCCTCCCTTTGCGCTATAAACTTTTTTTGAAAAACAAAAACTACATTTCTTATTTTTTGGTATAATACATATCCAAAAAAAAAAAATCAAAATAAGCGTATATTAATTGGTTTACGCAAAAAAGTTATCGTGTCTACAAACTACAAGGTATAGTTTAATGGACTTTTATTTTATTTTTTTACTGGTAATGGCGGTGATCTGTGATTTTTAGTGGGACTGCGACATTGCGGTGGACAAATCTGACCCCAAGTGACACTTTTTGGGGACCAGTGACATTTATTACATTGATCAGTACTATAAAAATGCACTGATCAATGTATCAATGACACTGGCAGGGAAGGGGTTAACACTAAGGGGGCAATCAAGGGGTTAACTGTGTTCCGTGGGTGTGTTCTAACTGTAGGGGGATGGGCTGCCAGGGACATGACAGAGATCACTGGGAACAGAAGATCTGACATGTCCCCTGTCAGAACGGGGATCCCCTTCCTGCCTCACCTGTACGGACTGACATACAGGTACGTCGGTTCGTGCAGGAGAGCCGACCTGCTGCTGTAAAAGTACGGCGGCTGGTCGGCAAGTGGTTAAAGTGATATTGAACCCTCAGTTTTTAAGCACTTTCAGCAGATGATTTAATCACTTCCAACCCATGGTGTGTATGTGAGCCGCACAGGCTGCAAGGAAGTGTAGTCCTGTGCTTGCTGCTGTGAGTGCTGGCCAGAAAGGAGCCCCGCCCACACTCCAGACCATGATAGACAAATGCTAAAGGTCCCGGGAGCCGCATATCAAAACAGGATCCGCTGTGTGTGAGCAAGTGGCAATCTTCGTCTGGACCCCTGCCAGACCATGTCACCAACACGTTTCGTTCCGCCAGGTGGAGCGAAACGCGTTAGTGCTTGGTCTGGCAGGTCTTGTCCTGATGTGCGGCTCCAGGGACCTTTAGCTCTTGATTTAATCACTAAGACCCCTTTCACACAGAAGGTGCCTTTCAGGCGTTTGAGCGCTAAAAATAGCGCCTGTAAAGCGCTTCTCAATCCTCCCCAGTGTGAAAGCCTGAGTGCTTTCACACTGGGGCGGTGTGCTTGCAGGACAAAAAAAAAAGTCCTGCAAGCAACGTCTTTGGGGGCGGTGAGGGAGCAGTGTATCCCCTGCCAGTGCAATCAATGGGCAGTACTGCTGAAGCGCTTGCAAAGTGCTTTGGCAGCGGCGCTTTGCAGGCATTTTTAACCCTTTCCTCGGTCGCTAGCGGGGTTAAATGTGCCCCACTAGCAGCCGCAATAACAGCGGTAAAGCACCGCTAAAACTAGTGGCGCTTTACCGCGAACTCCGCCCGTGCCCCAGTGTGAAAGGGGTCTTACTGAGAATGCAGCTTCTGCATCTTTGTATCCTTCCCTATGTTCCAGTTTAAACTGCTGTTCATGTTTTCTGTTTCAGGGTGGCTCCTTTCTCTTGCAGCATCCTATGGAGCCACCCTTGAATGCCGGGACTAGACTGTGCCTCCCTACACTGTGTGCATCAATAGAAACACACAGCACCAAAGCCTAGGATGGCAAGGTATTCCCCGCTCCCCCCCTCCTCCTCCCCCCTCCCTTCTCCAAGATAACAGACTGGCTGGAGACTGCACTGTCCATTGTTTTCCTGTGATGACCAGAAGTTCAGGGTAGCAGCACTGAGAGAGGAAGAGGCAGCAGCGTCGCAAGTGCTGGGGTAAGAATCTTAACAAATACTGGGGAATGTTTGTTATTGTGCTAAGGGTTTAATACTACTTTGGGGGGGGGGGGGGTGCATCTTAAAGTGGCAGGAAATTCGATTTTTGGACTTGTATCTAAAGGTAAGCCTATAATAAGGCTTACCTGTAGGTACATTGAATATCTCCTAAAGTTGCGATGTTTAGGAGACATTCACATTGAAAGCAGCCGGTAATGTCACCAGCGCATGCCCTCTGAAGGTTTGGTGTACCGTGCCGGACCTTCAGAGCTCCGTGCCGCAGCCAAGTGTGGCCATTGACCTCATCGCAGCCCCGGCCACTCACACAGTTAGAGCCCACAAGCCCAGAAGGAAGACCTAGAGAAGATGGAAGTCCTGTCGGAGACAGCATGCCATTGGAGGGCTTTGTTCTAAGGTAAGTATTTCATAATGTGCTAGTATGCAATGCATACTAGCACATTATGCCATTGCCTTTGCAGGGGACTTTTTTTCACAAGCCACGTTTTACTACCTCAGTAACAACTAAAAATTTGAACATTTTATAAGGTAGCAAATAATATGAAGTTAAGACTGCAAAGTAAAGAAAAAATCTTTTTATTGGATATACGGTCCATTATTATTAGGACTGATTTTCAAAAAAGAAGTACAGAGAGAGTAGAATCAGTGACAGCGGCTGTGCAAAGTGGACCCCCTTCTCTTGTCGGGTTACATGCAGGCCCACATGACCGCTTCACAGTCTGAGGCCCGGAGACCTTACAGTCGATATTGGCAGTAAAAGGAGATGTTACAGAATTTCCTTTCCTTTTTTCCAATTTGCTTACTCTGAATTTCATTGTTAGGCTTCCCATTGTCAGATATTATGACATATTTAATAATGGAAACATGGAAATCAAAACTGGCAGTGTTCCTCCCATTCAATGTATCCTTCATTTTTTTGTAAGGATACGTCTCTTATCTCTCCTCCCTCTAACAGAAAATGTACATCAATGAGCAGACATTTATTTACCCATGTGTATTCTTATATATACCCATACATATATACCCATGTGTATTCTTATATATACCCATACATATATACCCATGTGTATTCTTATATATACCCATACATATATACCCATGTGTATTCTTATATATACCCATACATATATACCCATGTGTATTCTTATATATACCCATACATATATACCCATGTGTATTCTTATATATACCCATACATATATACCCATGTGTATTCTTATATATACCCATACATATATACCCATGTGTATTCTTATATATACCCATACATATATACCCATGTGTATTTTTATATATATACTGATACATATATACCCATGTGTATTCTTATATATACCCATACATATATACCCATGTGTATTCTTATATATACTGATACATATATACCCATGTGTATTCTTATATATACAGTACCTATACGTATTTACCCATGTGTATTTTTATATATACCCATACATATATACCCATGTGTATTCTTATATATACCCATACAAATATACCCATGTGTATTCTTATATATACCCATACATATATACCCATGTGTATTCTTGTATATATCCATGTGTATTCTTATATGTAACCATACATATATACCCATGTGTATTCTTATATATACCCATACATATATACCCATGTGTATTCTTATATATACCCATACATATATACCCATGTGTATTCTTATATATACCCATACATATATACCCATGTGTATTCTTATATATACCCATACATATATACCCATGTGTATTTTTATATATACTGATACATATATACCCATGTGTATTCTTATATATACCCATACATATATACCCATGTGTATTCTTATATATACTGATACATATATACCCATGTGTATTCTTATATATACAGTACCTATACGTATTTACCCATGTGTATTTTTATATATACCCATACATATATACCCATGTGTATTCTTATATATACCCATACAAATATACCCATGTGTATTCTTATATATACCCATACATATATACCCATGTGTATTCTTGTATATATCCATGTGTATTCTTATATGTAACCATACATATATACCCATGTGTATTCTTATATATACCCATACATATATACCCATGTATATTCTTATATATACCCATACATATATACCCATGTGTATTCTTGTATATACCCATGTGTATTCTTATATATACCCATACATATATACCCATGTGTATTCTTATATATACCCATACATATATACCCATGTGTATTCTTATATATACCCATACATATATACCCATGTGTATTCTTATATATACTGATACATATATACCCATGTGTATTCTTATATATACAGTACCTATACGTATTTACCCATGTGTATTTTTATATATACCCATACATATATACCCATGTGTATTCTTATATATACCCATACAAATATACCCATGTGTATTCTTATATATACCCATACATATATACCCATGTGTATTCTTGTATATATCCATGTGTATTCTTATATGTAACCATACATATATACCCATGTGTATTCTTATATATACCCATACATATATACCCATGTATATTCTTATATATACCCATACATATATACCCATGTGTATTCTTGTATATACCCATGTGTATTCTTATATATACCTTTACATATATACCCATGTGTATTCTTATATGTACCCATACATATATACCCATGTGTATTCTTATATATACCTTTACATATATACCCATGTGTATTCTTATATATACCTTTACATATATACCCATGTGTATTCTTATATGTACCCATACATATATACCCAGTTGTATTCTTATATATACTTATGCATATATACCCATGTGTATTCTTGTATATACCCATGTGTATTCTTATATGTACCCATACATATATACCCATGTGTATTCTTATATATACCTTTACATATATACCCATGTGTATTCTTATATGTACCCATACATATTTACCCAGTTGTATTCTTATATATACCTTTACATATATACCCATGTGTATTCTTATATATACCTATATGTATATACCCATGTGTATTCTTATATATACCCATGTGTGTTCTTATATATATATACCCATACATATATACCCATGTGTATTCTTATATATACCCATACATATATATACCCATGTGTATTCTTATATATACCCATGTATATTCACAAATACTGTATACCCATACACATCCATTCATGATTCTGTATTTCTGGTAATTAAACTAGAAGTGATAGCTCCATAATTAATCTCCTCCATCTGAATCCAGGTTGGTTTATTTTGGATTCATCAGTTGTTTAAATCCCCACTTCACAGGAACCAACAGGATGCATGTCACAATATTCTATATTATTTTGTTTTGTTTTTTTGCATCTTCAGTTATTAGAGGCCCGGAAAGTCCTCAGTTTTAAATTAGACAGCCGCTGTCTGGTATCAATTTTAGTGAAATAAAGTGATCAGCAAAGTGCAACAAAGAAGTAAAGCATGTATACATAATGAGCAAATCTGACTGCTCTCATAGGCGTGCAATAGTTACAATATAAGCTTAGGATAAACTTAATAATATGATAAGTTGATTTCTTTAAAGTGTAAACAAAATGAATGAAATGACTATAGTTCTACTTTAACCCCTTCCCACCCAACCCCAGTGTCCTTTTCACTGGGTCTTTATGCCCAGGGGGTAGAAAGGACTGCTCGATCACTTGACCACTGTGATTGGCTGTCACAGTCCCGCCAACACCCGATCATTGCTAGACTGTGACAGCTCGGTCACTGTGCTGGGAGCATAGTATTATAGGCCATTCCTATGATACTTAGCTCCATCTAGTGGACAAGTGTGGTACTGTTTTAAATTTATTTACAATTAAAAAGCACAGGATATAGCCTTTTAACATTTGTTTTTTCCCCATTTGCAGATAATGTATGTACATGCAACTCCACTGGGCGAATGGCTATGCAAATTCTGTATAGATTAACCCCTTATTGTTCCATAGTTCCAATTTGGAGAGATAATTAGGCTCCTTAACGTTGCAAACAAGCAAACACTTTATTGAAGAAGAGACATGCAATGTCTCTTCTACAATAAAATACACTTAGATGGGATCGATGTCCCAGCTTCGGCTGCTTTGGCACAAGTTATCTCGTGAACATGAGCTTAAATCCAAAAAATCACTGCTGACCTCCTTCCTCTGCACTCCTAAAGTGCCTGTTAGTCTTATCCATCAGATGACATCGCCCTGGGCGTCACGGAACTTATTCCACTTTAGACACTTGGTAGACCCTAGATCCCACAAATTGCTGCCATTTCCTGAACTTCAGGATAAATACGATCTACTTCGCCAAGTGTTTTATGGATATCTGCAGATTCGGCATTATGCCCAAACCATAACCCCAAATCTGCAATTCTCTGAGCCTTCTCCTTTTGAACGCATTATATTGGAGGGCTCCACACGCAGGGGGCTGATCTCCGATATTTATCGGATACTTAATGCCAAATCCCTACCAGACCAGGGTAAACATGCTTACATGCTCCATGGGAGAGGGTGCTGGGTGAAGAAATTCCCATGGAGACGTGGCAGGCGATCTGGACTCAGGCGTTTAAGAGTTCTTTATGTACTCTCTATAAGGAAAACGCTTACAAAATTCTCTACTTCGGGTACCTGACTCCAGACGTGCTCCATGTTATCCACCCCTCGAGTTCTTTGCCAGGGGGATAGAGGCACCCCTTTCCACATCTATTGGACCTGCCCTCTAATAGCTCCATTCTGGCATTCAACGCAACAATTACTGACTCTCCTCTTTGAGGTGACGGTACCAATGACATCAAAATTCTTTCTGTTAGGCCGCCGCCTCTCCCCACTGAAAATAGCCAAACCCTATAAGAAGCTACTTAGACACATCCTTACGGCCGCATGCTGCCTTGTCACCCTTAACTGTAAGAGGCGCTCACCACCTTCCCCGGATGCCCTGTATGCAGTGGCGTCATGAGGGGGGGTGAGGGGGGCTGGAGCCCTGAGTGGGTCCCCAAAAAGGCCCAGGTCTCGGGCATACAAAATTCTGTTATTAGCCCCGAGCCCAAGCGCCGCCGCCGAGCGGGGACCGATCTGACCCCGAGCGCGGGCGAGTGACATAGCAGGTCCCGCCTTCTGGAGCCTGCACCGCCTATCATGGACGTCCCACTGGTCCAATGCCGTGACCGCGGGATGTGTGACGTCCATCATAAGCACTGCAGGCTCCAGAAGGTGGGAATTACAATGCGGCCGAAGAAGATCCCCACTCGCGCACTCGGGCAGGCGGCTCTCCTCTCCTCTCCTGGCTCTGGCTCTCTGGAGTGCCTGCTGTCTACTCTATTGTGATGAGCGCACTGCACACTGCGGCTGAGCTGCAGGAGGAGGTCACGTCACCTGAAGTCTTGTCAGGCAGGTCAGTGTGTGTCAGGTAGGTCAGTGTGTGTCAGGTAGGTCAGTGTGTGTCAGGAAGGTCAGTGTGGGTCAGTTTATGTCAGTGCGTGTCAGGTAAGTCAGTGCACTTCAGGTAGGTCAGTGCGCATCAGGTAGGTCACAACCCCCCCCCCCCCCCCGGTGCCGGGCTCTGACATCAGACTTCAGGCTGAAGCCCCTGGTCTTTTTGCCACCTAGCAACGCCCCTGCCTGTATGCTAGGGTCAAAGATGTTGAGCTTATGGAGAAAATGACCACAAGGATACGGGACAGATTGGAAGATCACGATAAGGTCTGGGAGCTGTGGCATCTCTAGGAGGACTCGCCTTGTGCCAGTGATGGAGCTAATGTGATGACCCTCTACCTCTCCTTCTTCTCTTCTTCCTTACTTTTTTCTTCTTTCCTCCTCTTTACTCTCCATGCTTTATTTTGTGTAATGTCAGATTTCATGTATCGTCTAATGCTGTCCTAATGTTCCAGCAGCAATATTGTATGATTCTAAACTATGTTGTTTGCAGTTGTTATCTCCTTCTTTCTCTCGCAATATCATTACTGACATTAAAATGTGAACTTAGAAAAAGACCCTCCCTTTTTCATCGCTATTTCGAGCTTTTTACACATTGCTTTATCTTTTTTGTACTGTTTCTCTTCTGAGATATCCAATAAAACTGTTATTTGGGGAAAAAAAAAATACATTTAGAGCCCTTTCACACTGGGGCGGTGGGGGCGGTAGCAATAAAGCACCGCCTAGTTTCAGCAGTGCTTTACCGCTGTTGTAGCCGCTATTCGGACGGGAGCTGGATGCTTTTAACCCCCTAGAAGGAGTTATAAATGGTTAAAAGCACCCGTGTAGCACGCTTCGGCAATGCTGCCCATGCATTCCAATGGGCAGGGGCGGTGGAGGGGCGGTGTATACACCACTCACAAACCGCCCCAAAGATGCTGCTTGCAGGACTTTTTCTAATGTGAAAGCGCACCGCCCCAGTGTGAAAGCACTCGGCTTTCACACTGGAACTGCAGATGAGGCATTAGGATGGTATATACAACAGAGAAAAAGGGAAGAATAGAAGAAGTTCATTGTTGGGGTTTATGTACACTTTATTATTATTATTATAATTTTTTTTTCATATCAGCCTTGAATTTAATAAACCTGGACAGTTGCATTTTCCCTGTGCATATTGTATATTTATGACCCTATTTTATATTGTGATTTATCCACATTTAAGATTAATCTATACTATATTCACCTTTTATAGGACATAAGAATGACATCTACTATGATTTTTTATATTGATTGTGGAGAACCTGCCCCCTGCTGGCCACAATGTCTAATTCAACATGGTCTCTCACATACACTATGTTGCCAAAAGTATTGCGACACGCACAATAACTTTAATGGCATCCCCCGTCTTAGTCTGTTGAGTTGGCCCATCCTTTGCAGCTATAACAGCTTTAACTCTTCTGGGAAGGCCGTCCACAAGGTTTAAGAGTGTGTCTATGGGAATGTTTGACCATTCTTCCAGAAGCGCATTTGTGAGGTCAGGCACTGATGTTGGACGAGAAGGCCTGGCTAGCAGTTTCTGCTCTAATTCATTCCAAAGGTGTTCTATTGGGTTGAGGTCAGGACTCTGTGTAGGCCAGTCAAGTTCCTCTACCCCAAACTTGCTCATCCATGTCTTTATGGACCTTGCCTTGTGCATGGTCCAAATTATTTGGTGGAGAGGGGATTATGGTGTGGGGTTGTTTTTCAGGGGTTGGGCTTGAGGGGAACACTTAAGGTGTCAGCATACCAAGTCATTTTGGACAATTTCATGCTCCCAACTTTGTGGGAACAGTTTGGGGATGGCCCATTCCTGTTCCAACAAGTCTGCGCACCAGTGCACAAAGCAAGGTCCATGAAGACATGGATGAGTAAGTTTGGGGTGGAAGAACTCACCTCATATTGTGGGATGAATAAAGAGTAGGACGAAGGTGCAGAAAGATGTCATCACTTTTTATCTCTGGTGAGGACAACGATGCTAGTAGTTGTTTTCTGACCTGTCCATTTGATTTTTCCTACCGAGAATGGTTGCAGTGGATATCTGTTGTAATCTAGAATGGATGTATGTAGAGTCTCCTGGGCACACATGGCTGTATGGAGGAGTCTCCTTCGCACACATGGATGTATGGAGTAGTCTCCTTGACACACATGGATGTATGAGGGTGTCTCTTGGGCACACATGGATCTATGGGGTGTCTCCTGGGAACACATGGATGTATAAGGGATTCTCATGGGCACATATGGATGTATGAGAGAGTCTCCTAGGCACACATGGATGTATGGTAGGACTCTGCTGGGCACACATATCTGTTTAGCATCCTCTGGTGAGGACAACGATGCTAGTAGTTGTTTTCTGACCTGCCCATTTGATTTTTCCTACCGAGAATGGTTGCTTAGTGGATATCTGCTGTAATCTATAATGGATCTATGGGGATCCTCCTGGGCACACATGGCTGTATGGAGGAGTCTTCTTGGCACACATGGATGTATGGAGTAGTCTCCTTGGCACACATGGATGTATGGGGTGTCTCATGGGCACACATGGGAGGATGAGGGAGTCTCATGGGCACAGATGGATGTATGAGGGAGTCTCATGGGCACACATGGATGTATGGGGGAGTCTCCTAGTCACACATGGATGTATGGTAGGACTCTGCTGGACACACATATCTGTTTAGCATCCCTTTGACACCCCAAAGGCAGGATAGCACCTCCAGAGGCCAGGTGTGGGCTAGCATTTCCCCCCAGGGCTGAGTTAATGGCTAAAATGGGGGAGAGGGGACAAGAAAAGATATCGGGCGCCAGTCACTTTTGTCTTTTTAAAGTTTTATTGCAGAATGGTTATAGAGGTGGCGAGGGTTATGGGTCACAGATACTGTAGCAGATCACTTACAGACTCTCCAGATCAATGTCCCGCATACAGCGGCAGAACTTTTAAGCTGACCTGGCAACACTGTGCGCACATTCCCAGATTCCAGTGCATCCTCCAAGTGAGCCACCAGGCCCTTCTGAGAGACCCGCCTTCTACCTGGCTCTCTCCAGCAGGGGGCTTCCCCCCACAGCATGCACCAGTGGCATAAACTGCCTACTGGATTAACTGAAGGAAATATAAATATTTCTAACTTCATTTTGTTTGTGAAATCTCATACTATGACCAGTGATATCTACTGGTGACAGTGAGAAATCACAAGCCAACTTAAGCTTAGGGAAAAACCAGGTGAAAAACTATACAATCAGTCTGAGGTAACTACAACCCAGCCGAAAACTAAATTGACATAGTAACCCATGTTTACATTTCAAAAGGGAAACTTTGCAGAGGGACTGTCCCTGATTTGGAGAAATGTCTCTGTTTCCCCCTCATTTGTCCCTCATTTTGGTCTGATCTGTATAGCCAGGGCTGTCTTTAATATTGATTGGACCCTGGGCAAAACTTTTCCTGGGCCCCCCCCCCATGCAGTTTTGCTCTCCACCTGCTCTGAGACATAAAATACATAGCAACTAGGCTCAAAATCAGTTTACTGAATCAGATCAGGCAGCTATTGCGATTGGTTGCCAGAGGTTACAGTGTATCATTACCGTTCACTGACTGGTTGCTAGAGTTTACAGCACACATTATGGCTCACTGATTAGTTGCTAGAGGTTATAGTACATGATTTCTGCTTGTTGATTGGTTGCTAGAGATTACTGTGGATATTACCTCAAGGGTGGCATGATATACATATCAATGCCGCTGGCCACCCCTATTTACATATGAATGCCGGTAATTTACATGTAAACACAGAGTCTGCAGGTGAGTCATCTGTACACAACAATAGGGCAGAGCTGGGCAGGATTAGTAGCAGCACTTCACACTGAGATATTGGGACACAGCACAGGATTAATACCTCAAGGGATGAGGGAAATTAAACCAGGATAGTTTGCAAGTATGAGACAGCTGCTTTGGGCCCCAGAACAATAACAGGGCCCAGGGCAGCTGCCCCTTTTGCCCTGCCTTAAAAACGGCCCTGTGTATAGCTGTATATAAAATGCACTTTTTATCTTTCAAAAACTGTTTCCCAGTGCTAAACATTTCATCCATATTCTAAATTGCTGCATTTGTACATTTTAAAAGCCGATATAAAAGAATAGCAGGGGTAAAAAAAAAGCCCTTGTGGATTTATTTAACCTTTTTTTTTTTGGTTAATTATCCTTTAAGGGGGTGTGGCAGGGTGTGTGTCTTATGCCTACATACATTTGCTAGTAGGTGTCCCTCATTCCCATCTCAAAATGTTGGGAGGTATGGAGAGGGGCGGCAAGGGCTGCTTGAGCAAATGAACCCTAAATCAGTTTTTATATTCTAATTACAGAGAACATTAGTGAAATATTGCTGACACACACATTTTAACACTCAGATACAAAGGGCTGTTACTTCTCAATGCCAAATACCAGTGGCAGATGAAAACAGAACTGGTTTGTGTAAAAAGTGCCAAATCTTAGAGATAACTGACAAGTTCACTCTGCCATCAAAGGGGATTTGCTGGAATCTAAACATTGTCTGAAATGATAAGACACATTTTTCCTGCAGAAATAACTTTCAACCAATTCTGCTCATTAACACTAAAGAGAAGTCAATGCATTCAATAAATAACGGCGAGGTGATGGGAAGGGAAATCTCTTTATCTTTTATGAAGATCTTTCATGTTAATAACTGTCCCATTTTTATGCAGAAACGCAGCACATGGTTTATTATATAATGGCGGCACCAATGGCAGGAACTGAGAAAATGAATCTCGTTAGCAGGCAACACAGAGCGTATGTATAGTGTTATGTAAACTCTAATACAAAATTTCTCTAATTTGCTCCCTTTTATTCTTTTAATTTTTACCATGAAAAGTGCTTTATTATATCGGTTTTACAAGTGCAAAAATAGCCAGGAATTTTGCGAGCTGATAACTTCTGTGCTCTCTGCACTGGACTGCTATCATTGTTCCCTGCCATCTCTGTGAACTACAAAACGCCTCCCCCTCTGTTATGGAGAAGAGCTGGAGGTGTTATGTAGTCCTAACACACACCCCTATCCTAGTGTGACAATGCTACTCGGTACGGTTGTCAAACTCGAACAGGAAGTGATTTAATGGCAGTGTGAAAAAAGAAAAATAATGTGTCCATCACATCTAAGACTTGGTAAGTTGCAATACTATCAATTTTTGTTCTTGGGTATAGATACGCTTTAAAGTGAAACTAAAGGCATTTTTCTAGTTTTGGATAGACTGTGAGTATGTTAGGGTTGCCACCTTTTCTTCAAGCCAAACCCGAACACTTTAGTGGCACACAGCTCTTTTTTTTTATAAGGGGAACACTGTGGACTTTCAGCAAAGTTTCCAGCCTTCCCCTTATATTAGGGTTCCCAAAGCCCCCCTTAAATCAGAGTCCACAGGGCACCACTTACCTTAGTGTACTCACTAACTTGGAGGCAGGAGAGAGAAGGGAGGGAAGGGGGTAGACTTCACTCACAGACATTGGATGGTGAGCTCACTCACGTGAGGATGGAGGCTCAGGCATCAACACCTTTCATCTACAATGTAATTGAGCTGAGTTGCTGAGCTTCAAACTTTCAGCCCACACATCCCTTTCCTGAGGCATAGAACACTGAGGATTGGAGTGTGGGTGAGCAGACAGAGGGGTAGGGGTGGGAGGAGGAGCAGATCAAGCCCTCTCTCCTCTCCTGTCCGTGTATGGGGATGGGGCCCATGTGCACACCTATGCACACAGCAATTGTGGTACTCGGTTGCTTGAGGAGCCACAGTCCATTGTGAATATTGTTTCTAGGTTTCAGGTGGTCTAAAACCCGGACACAGGATTCAAGACCCGGACTGTCCGGGTGAATCCCGGACAGGTGGCAACCCTAGAGTGTGTGTGTGTGGGGGGGCTGGCTGTTTGTGCCCCTGTTGGGGAGATTCACCTTCTCTATTTGGCCTGTATAACATTATCACTGAGAGTCAAGGTGAACGAAAATCCCAAACTTTGGGTTGTCCCCAGAACAGGAATAGAGGGGGCCCCTTCCAATGGGGACACTAGTTCCGGTGACAACTAGGGATTCCCTCACTTTTAGGGGATTTCCTCTTACTTCCAGTTTTGGCTATTGGGACAGGAAGTGAAGAGAAAAAAATCTCCCCAAGGGGACACAGATGGCAAATAAACCTGGCAGGGGTTATAAGCCTTCCTTACTTTATCCACAATGAAAAAAGGTTTGCTTTTAGTGCCACTTTAATGGGCAACTCTTCCTAATAATTCTTTTTTGGTGATTAAAAAAAAAAAACGAAGCAATGAAACCACTTTTAAGCCAGAAAGTTTACTCATATTAGCCCAATAAAAAGTTTATATACATTTCCCAGGATCCCTTGCAGGCAGATCATGTAGGCTTTTTACAGTGCCTCTGGGTGGAACTGCAACCCCTTGATAGTCATTTTCTGCTGTACAAGGTCAGGAGAATGATATCTCTCTGCATGTGATACTTCTAGCAGACTGGAGACATATTTTTTTTAATTATCTCTCATACATGCGTTGGTTAACGATATAAATTATTCAGGTTACTGATGTCTAGCAATGCCAAGAAAGTTTGCTGAGACTGCCCCCTGTAGGTGAGTACCTGTCTTTCGGGTTTCTGAATGACTATATACATTGTAATTGCGTGATTTTCATCAAGGACACAAAATGCCATTATGGTAAAAGGTGATACGTATTCTGTAATTATAAATTTAGGACAATTAAGAGTTAGCAATGTTTTTACCCAAGATTCTGACATTTTTCAATTCAATTTTAAAAATGTGTGACTCTTGGGTGAACGTTGGTTAAAAAGATTGATAAATAGACCCCTTAGTCATTTCCCCTTGTGTAATTTTCACAAGACAATGCTAGCTTTCATAATGAAACACCTACATAGGGAATGTTGAATACTGCAACACCGCAGACGTATGGAGCTGTTGGAAACATGTACATTAATTTATCACACGGGGGCATGATAGGGGGCAGCACTGAGGCCGGAGCTTCCAGATTGGACACTTCATCCTCAGTGCATGTTCAGCCCCCAGGCTGGGGATCCATTGCTTGGATCCTGTTGGTTGTGCAGCCATCAGCTTCATAGCAACCAAGGATGCAACCCAGCTTTAATCAGCTGATGGCTGGGAGATTCCCGTCATTGACCAAATATGACCATTGATATATTTGGGAAAATTACATTAGCCAGCATCCCCAGCCCATTTGTTTATATTCAACTGCCAGCTGGGAATCTCTCGGATGGCAACTGTGTGGGGCCTGGGATGTCATTGGTTGCTAGGATGTTGGCAGACATTGCCACCCTAGCAACCCACAACCCCTGAGCAGGAAGCGTTAACATCCATAACAACATCCCAGTGCAAATATGCCCTGCTCTTTCTGATTGTCTTGTCTATCTATGCCAGCTTATATGAATACTGAAAGTTGGGAATAATGGACTTTGTAGGCACGTATAAAAATAACACATTTTTAATAGTTCACATAAAATTCATACATATACAACACATTGTTAATAAAATGCGGACGCATTATTGGTCACAATTGATGTAGAAGCATTATATTCCAGCATCCCCCACCAACTAGGCTTGAAAACCATTAAAATGTTCCTAATGTCGGATCACCGACAGTGGGAGTTCTACTCATTTGTGCTGAGGCTGTAATCCTACATCCTCAAACACAACTGGTTCTCTTTCCTTGTTTCCAACTACCTCCAGGTACAGGGCGTGGCCATGGGCACCTGCTGTGCCCCCAACATACGCCAACCTGTACCCTGGGGGATGGGAACGTGAGATTTTTTTCAAATGAGGCACTCAGTCGATACCTGGACCAGGCTATTTACTGGTTCAGGTATATTGATGATATTCTTTTGATTTGGACAGGCACCATCCAATCACTACAGGAATTCATGCAGCAGCTTAACAGCCAGGGCCGGTCCTAGACGGGGTGCACGGGGTGCAGTGCACCCAGGCGCCAGAGAGGTGGGGGCGCTGAAGCGCCAGAGTGCTCCCTTCCCTCCTCCTCTGCAGTCTCTGACCATCTCCTGTACTATGTCTGCAGTCTCTGATCATCTCCTGTACCATGTCTGCAGTCTCTGACCATCTCCTGTATTATGTCTGCAGTCTCTGACCATCTCCTGTATTATGTCTGCAGTCTCTGACCATCTCCTGTATTATGTCTGCAGTCTCTGACCATCTCCTGTACTATGTCTGGGGGTTCTTTCTAACAGACTCTCTAACAGAAGCCCTCTTTGTGTGCATCAGAGAGACTCCCTTCCAGGTCTCATTAGTGTACGCTCTTCCTGTATTTTTTTTTATTGTTAAAAGATCATGGGAGGATCCTAGGGTAACAAAGAGTTCTTAGGAGAGCATCTCTGTGTTTGAGTCATTGCCATAGAAACATTTGTAAAGGGGAGGAGTTGGTAAGATGACCACGCCCATGTGGGGGCGCCAGAAATATTTCTGCACCCAGGCGCCGGTGACCCTAGGATCGGCCCTGTTAACAGCAATTGGTTCAACCTGAAATTTACAGTGAAGTTGCATAAGGAGACTATATAGTTTTTGGATTTACTGATATACAAAGATATATCCAATAATCTAGCCACAAAATGATATCGGAAGAGCACCGCGGGCAACAGGCTGCTGCATGCTATGGTATTTTTTTTCAATAACAAAACATGTTATGCTTACCTTCTCTGTGCAAGAGTTTTGCACAGAGCGCCCCCGATCCTCCTTTTCTGGGGTCCCTCGGCGGCATTCCTGGCTCCTCCTCTTCATCGAGTGCCCCCACAGAGAGCCGCTTTCCATGGGGGCACTCGTGCAGGCGCGCTCCTGAGTCCTGCTGCTGCATCCATTGACGCAGACAGCATGACTCGGCCCCACCCCCCGGCTCCCATGTCACTGGATTTGATTGACAGCAGCTGGAGCCGCTGTGCTCGTCCCCGTCGATGGAACAATTGGGCTCTGGTAAGAAAAAGGGGGGGTCTGGGGGGCAGCTGCAGCACAGAAGGTTTTTCACCTTAATGCATAGAATGCATTAAGGTGAAAAAACCATGAGGGTTTACAACTCCTTTAATGTCGGGATCCACCCAGATGCCTCTCTGGCAGTTCTCTCAGCCTCTCAGCGTGTGTGCCTGAGCCAGCTGCCCCCACCCCCTCCACAGCCCAGCTCTCCAGTGAGAGCTGGAGAGGCAGATCAAAAAGCCGGTGACTGACAGGTCTGCTGTTAGAAATCATGCGGCCCCATATGGCCTTTCTGACGGAGCCCCCCTAACCCTGCCTACACCACCCCCGAGGTGCAGTGGAACAGCGACACTGAATTTATCCACCTATGCCCCAAAAATGAAAAAAAAAAGCTCCTCCTCTCCTCCCACCTCTTGGGCCCTTCTGTTGAGGTGATGGGTCCAGGGAAATGTAATTTAAGCCCTGGTAAGCAAGTAGGAGTGGGGGCGTGGTCTAGTAAAATCAATGTATTCATTTAGGGAGAAATGAACAATAACGCCCCCCCTGTTTAGTTGATGAGGCCTGGGCCCAGTACAATAGGACCAGTTGTACTGCCTTACAGGCTGCCCTGACAGTCACCTTCTCTCCTCACTGAAGACCGAGGACTGAGTGGTCTTTGATCCCTCAGCTCTCAGTGTAGAGGCGGCGGGGGGACAGATGCAGCTTTAGACTGATGCTGCATCCACCTAGGGGAGTATGATTGTTTATTTATTTTTTTTTATATCCCGCACTTCTCTTTTAATCCGTCTGTTTCACACAAGAGTAATTGTTATAAATAATGTTTCCAGACATTGTGTGCTAGCACTGATTTTTTTATCTGTTAAGTTTCAAAGAACTACTCCACTAAAAACGAATTCTTTCTGTCCACTTATATGTATTTTTTCTGTGTTGTAGTGAACTGCATCAGGTTATTATTGTTCTGTAGTGTGCTGACATCTAACGATAGTTTAGAGCCACTACAACTCATTTGCTTATGCAATTTGGTATCTCCGTCCATCTTCCCCTCCTCTTTAGTGCAAGGTAACTCAGTCCTAGCTGGACTCTCTCTGTTTCTTTCATTTTCCTCCTTTAGTGTTAGTACTTTGCAGAGACGGGGCTTAGGAAAGCCATTGTCTTCTTACACTGCAAAAATATCCTCTGTACTACAATTATCTGAAATAAAATTGTATAGGATTTGACGTCTAATGCCCTGTACACACAGTCGGACATTGAACGGACATTCTGACAACAAAATCCATCTGATTTTTTTCCAACGGATGTTGGCTCAAACTTGTCTTGCATACACACGGTCGCACAAAGTTGTCGGAAAATCCGATCGTTCTGAACGCGGTGATGTAAAACACGTATGTCGAGACTATAAACGGGGCAGTAGCCAATAGCTTTCGTCTCTTAATTTATTCTGAGCATGCGTGGCACTTTGTGCGTCGGATTTGTCTACACACGATCGGAATTTAAAGGATTGGATTTTGTTGTCAGAAAATTTTACATCCTGCTCTCAAACTTTGTGTGTCGGAAATTCCGACGGAAAAAGTCCGATGGAGCCCACACACGATCGGAATTTCCGACAACACAATCCGATCGCACTTTCTCCGTCGGAAAATCCGACTGTGTGTACTGGGCAAAGCTCTTCAAAAAGACAAACTGCCTGTGTAGGGTACCAAATCAGCAGGTGACCATACTGTCTGGGTCTAAAGAGGTATGTTGATACACAGAGTGGAATTTAAAACAGAACAATAATGTTGTGTTTTTATTTAATATTTGTTTTATTTTTTATATAATAAAAAACAGTGCTATTAGCATAGGACACTGGACTGTCTTTATAGATAGTGTGAGGCCTCCCCGGTGCCATCTTTATTCAGGCATCATGCAGGTCAGTATCTACTTTCTGGATTCCCCTAGATGTCACAATTGTGTAAATTATGGTAGCTCTGCAGTATGTTGTACATTCTTGAACTTTGATGTTTTTTATGTCCTCGCAATGCGCTAATTCAATACATCATTAAAATGAGAACAGAGGATCCTGCAGTCATCTCTATCCAGTGTATTGAGGCTATCGTCATTTGGATAAATGCCATATTTGACATGCTTTGCTTTTAAGAACCTCCTTTGTGAGTAAAAGAAGTATTTACTAATAAAGTTTTTATTGAATATTTTGCATTCTATTTAATATTATTTAATGTGTTTACACATCTCAGCGCTTCTGCTGCTGCCTTCCACCTTGTGACTTACAAAGTTACAATGTTACGGGTGATCACTGAGGGGAAAAAGAGACTGGAAATGCTCTCCTTTTCTGTTTGCAGCAGACTAATCAAATCATTCTCCCCAAATGCACCTATCAGCCTAGACACAGTTGAGTGCCTGAAGCTCAAGGACTGCTTTTGCATGCTAAAAAGTATAATCATTTTTTATTATTATGTTTTTTCTGTGTATTAGGATGCGTCAGGAATCTATTCCTGCAGACATGTACATTTTCATATATATTTACAAATGTGTGCAACTAAACCCTCTGTTTTTAATGTGAATTGTTAGACAGGGACAATTTGGTTCTTTTGCAGGCTGGCTGCTAAGTGTGCTGGGAAATTTTCTGTTTTGTGATGTGCGTTGTCCTTCCATGTGCTATATGGAGAGTGATGGATGAAGGGCGCGTGATCAATAGCTCACATCAAAACATATAAAATTTATTCTAATAAAATTAGAAGCAAATAAAAGCAATTGAATAATACCAATACTACATATCATGCAAACAGGTAACAAAATATAAAAGGCATGGAAAATTAAAAATGGGTTAAAAATATCATAAGCCCATGCGCATGCGCTGTAGACATCGGCGCCCCATTTTAGGAATATATCTCCTTAACCATGTAGGTTAAGGAGATATTTCTTGCACCTACAGGTAAGCCTTAATCTCTTACCTGTAGGTTAAATTGGTCTGTAAGGGTTTACAGTCACTTTAAAGTGGTTGTATAGGCTCAAGGTTTTTTACCTTCATGCATTTTAAGCATGAAGGTAAAAAAACCTTCTGTGTACAGTAGCACCCCCCCCCCCATTACTTACCTGAGCCCCATATCGATCCAGCAATACGCACAAGAGCCTTGGTTCTCCTGGGTTTCTCCCTCCTCATTGGCTGAGACAGCAGTGGTAGCCATTGGCTCCCACTACTGTCAATCACAGCCAGTGAGCTAATGAGGATAGAGCGGGGACGAAGCCGTGCTATGCTCCATGTGTGAATGGACACACAAAGCAGCAGCTCAGAAGCGAGCCTGCTCAGGTGCCCCCATAGCAGGGCACTAGGCAGAGGGGAGGGGCCTGGAGCACCAGCAGGGGACCCGAGAAGGGAAGGATCTGGGCTGCTCTGTGCAAAACCATTACACAGAGCAGGTAAGTATAACATGTTTGTTATTTAAAGTAAAAAAAAAAAAAAACCTTTAATTTCACTTTAAATTGAGGTAATCAAGGTTAATTAAAGAACTGAGTGAATACGGTTTTCTCCCATCCAACAGAAGTTTATATTTGGGATATTATTTCGCTTTAGCAGTGTATTTTTATGTTCTGTCCAAAAGGAACTGTTATGGACCAAAACCAGAGAAAATATCAGAACACGGGGCTGATGGGAATAGGTTCCTGTCCAGCCCAGTGCTAACCTTTCACTGAAATCTTGTGGAAACTTGGCACCCCTGACTATTTCCATGACATATTTCCAAGAAGAAACCCAAAAATAAACTGAAAATATAAGCCCAGCCGACAGAATTAGCGATAAGATGATTATGTAATTCAGAGAAGCCAACACAACTAGGTTAAAGTGGAAGTATAATGTGAAAAAAAAAATGTGCTCTTGACCACAAATGGCAGAGACGTACTCTAAGTATTCAATGTGTACAAGATCTTTACATCGTTAATACACAATATGACCAATGTACTGTTCACATGTCTCAGTGTGAATGCACGAACAAAATCATAAGTTATTTATACCCCTGTTTTGCTGTATTTAGTGACATCTACAACTGGACCAAATGTTACCGCAGGCGCTATTAACCAGAGACAATTTTATATGCGTAACGTATCTACTTTCTAAGTCATAACCCCCTCATCACCATGAATCTTTTTTTACTGCAGAATCTATATCAAAAGGTTTTAATTAAAATGACTGTGGCAATGGTAACCATGAAAATATCTGTTGGCCCCATTCTGGCAATGGAGGGTACACGATCACACGCATATTTCTGTACAAATTAATTGCACATTCCTGCATATGTACATATTATTGTACATGCATTAGAATGATATCTATATCTATCTATCCGGGTGGATCTTCCTACACACATCGTTCTTGTACCTGTATCCATTTACAAACCTATGTATCTTATTCTAAATGTGAGTGTTCAATTTATTATCTTATTAAATACTACTTTTTAAAATGGTATCACACTATGCTAGCTTTCTCTTATTGCATGACGCTAGGGTAGCTCTGGTAACACAGGCAAAGAGCTTGAGGGGCCCAAGGATCAAGGATAAAGCATCACCCCGCTGTAACTGCAATACTCTGGGGTAATTGGGTAGTGGTTCCTATTAGGCTGTGACCCAACTGCCCACACATTGGTTCTGACAGTGGAGAGCCACTCTCCTGGCTTCAGATCACTTGCTCAGCTACCTCTGCCTTATCTGTTGTGGCCTCTCTGAGCTGCTGAGAGAGGAAGGTTGAAGATCTTTCAGCCCAGGGAGTTGTAGAAAGTAGAATTAAAGTGGTACTAAAGTCTCATTTTTTTTTCTTTAAAAATAACAAACATGTTATACTTACCTCGTCTGTGTAATGGTTTTGCACAGAGCAGCCCAGATCCTCCTCTTCTCGGGCCCCAGTTGGTGCTCCTGGCCCCTCCCTCCTTTTGAGTGCCCCCACAGCAAGCAGCTTGCTATGGGGGCACCCGAGACGAGCTGGAGCTCCCTGTGTCCATGCGGACACACAGCCTAATTGCGGCTCTCCCTCTCTCTCCTGATTGTCTGACTTTGACAGCAGTGGGAGTCAATGGTGCCGCTGCTGCGTCACAGCCAATCAGGAGGGGGAATCCCGGACGGCAGTTGTGCACATCGCTGGACCTAGATGGGGCTCAGGTAAGTATTAAGGGGGCTGCTGCACACAGAAGGTTTTTTATGCATTAAGATAAAAAAACCTTCTGCCTTTAGAATCACTTTAAAGCGGCCTGCACCTGTTAGGTTTAGATACAAACTTAACTTTGTAAAATCTCCCCCCAAAGAATTTTCCAGATTAAGTAGAATAGAATCTGTCTGACCAAATAAGACCAACAGATCATGACACATTTGTAGGTCACTTTATATCTGTATCTAAATGTGTATTTGTTGCTGTATATTTAAATCTGCTAGTTTATCTAACACTCCCTTCCCTGCCAGACTAACAATGCTGCTTTCCAAAGGTTCCCCTGTGTTCCTTCATCCAGAGTGGGGGAACTCTAATTCAAGAGGTGTGTTACTGGTCTTATCACCAGGTGAAAACAGAAGGGAAAAAAGCCGCAATCATTAGACTACATCTAATGATTGGTTCAGCTGTAATACATTACATTTTTGGTTTGGGGTTTAATACCACTTTAAAGAACCAAACAGAATTAAAATCCAGAAAACATATAAATGAAAAACACTTGGATGCTTAATAAAACAACAATTCAGAAAAAAGATTTTCTTCCCTTACGACTAGAGATGAGCTTCGAGTTCGAGTCGAACCCATGTTTGATTCGAACATCGCATGTTCGACCGTTCGTCGAATTGTGAACTTTATGGGCTGTTCGTGCCAAATTCGCGTCACGGCCCTCATGACGCGTCACGGCCCATAATTCATTGCGGCATTGCAGTGCATTGCTGGCTGATGATTGGCCAAGCATGCACTATGACCCGCATGCTTGGCCAATCATAGCGCTGTCTGTACAGAGAGCCGTAATTGACCAAAGCCAGGGTGGCTTTGGCCAATTATGGCTCAGGGGGTTTAGTGCACGTCCCACACTATATAAGGCCACCTGCGTGGCGGCCTTGTGTAGTGTGTTGCGAGTCAATTAGCTGCACTGTGTATATATATGCATCCTAGGTGTTGTGTGTGTATATATATATATATATATATATATATATATATATATATATATATATATATATACACTGTATTCAGTTTAGCTAGATCCGTTCCTGTTATGCTCTTCCTACTGACAGGCAGGCAGGTGTTTTTACAGTATTTACAGCTACCTTACCTGATACAGAAAATTGCTGGTGTTCTTCTGATCCTATTAGTACCACAGGCAGGCAGCTACAGTATTTACAGTTAGTGTAGTGCGTCATCTGCACAGTGTGCACCTAAAGCTACCTGAAGACAATTGCTGTTGTTCTGATCCTATTAATACCACAGGCAGGCAGCTGCAGCTGCAGTATTTACAGTTGGTATAGTGCGTCCTCTGTACAGTGTGCACCTACAGCTACCTGAAGACAATTGCTGTTGTTCTGATCCTATTAATACCACAGGCAGGCAGTTGCAGTATTTACAGTTAGTGTAGTGTGTCCTCTGCACAGTGTGCACCTAAAGCTACCTGAAGACAACTGCTGTTGTTCTGATCCTATTAGTACCACAGGCAAGCAGCTGCAGTATTTACAGTTAGTGTAGTGCGTCCTCTGCACAGTGTGCACCTAAAGCTACCTGAAGACAATTGCTGTTGTTCTGATCCTGTTAATACCACAGGCAGGCAGCTGCAGTATTTACAGTTAGTGTACTGTGTCCTCTGCGCAGTGTGCACCTAAAGCTACCTGAAGAAAATTGGTGGTGTTCTTCTGATCCTATTAGTACCACAGGCAGGCAGCTGCAGTATTTACAGTTATTGTAGTGCATCCTCTGCACAGTGTGCACCTAAAGCTACCTGAAGACAATTGCTGTTGTTCTGATCCTATTAATACCACAGGCAGGCAGCTACAGTATTTACAGTTAGTGTACTGTGTCCTCTGCACAGTGTGCACCTAAAGCTACCTGAAGACAATTGCTGTTGTTCTGATCCTATTAATACCACAGGCAGGCAGCTGCAGTATTTACAGTTAGTGTACTGTGTCCTCTGCACAGCGTGCACCTAAAGCTACCAGAAGAAAATTAGTGGTGATCTTCTGATCCTATTAGTACCACAGGCAGGCAGCTACAGTATTTACAGTTAGTGTACTGTGTCCTCTGCACAGTGTGCACCTAAAGCTACCTGAAGAAAATTGGTGGTGTTCTTCTGATCCTATTAATACCTCAGGCAGGCAGCTGCAGTATTTACAGTTAGTGTACTGTGTCCTCTGCACAGTGTGCACCTATAGCTACCTGAAGACAATTGCTGGTGTTTTCATACTAATAATACTACAGGCAGGCAGTTGATTCTGCTAACTGCAGTATCAGTATATATATACATCCCGGCTTTGTGCAGCTACATCTCACTGCAGGCCATTAGTATGTCTGGAAGGCCAACAAGGAGAGGCAGACAGACACAAGCCAATAAAAGAGAGCAAGCAGGCTCTGTGTCTAGAGGCAACAGTGCTGGTCGTGGAGACGGTGCATCCTCATCAGCACGTGGCCGTGGGACACGCTTGTCCTTTTTTTCAGCAGCTGGCCGTGTTGAGCCGCAACATGCAGAAGATTTGGTAGAGTGGATGACCAAGCCGTCCTCATCCTCCTCATGCTCTCTCACCCAGGCTCAGTGTACTTTGTCTGGCAAAGCAGCTGCCAACTCGGCCTCTTCCTTTGGCTCAATGGCATCAGTCACTCCTTCCCTAGCCCCACCATTTCCTCCTGAGTCCCCCGAACTGTTTGACCACAGTGTTGGGTACATGCTCCAGGAGGATGCCCAGCGTTTTGAAGGCTCCGATGATGGTACCCAGCTAGAGGAAGGCAGTAACGTGAGCCCAGAGAGAGGGGGTGCCCAAGAAGGACAGCAATCTGGCAGTCATGTTCCCCCAGCTGCAGCATACTGCCAGCTTTGCTCCAGTGATGAGGAGGGAGGGGATGATGAGGTCACTGACTCCACGTGGGTGCCTGATAAGAGAGAGGAGGAGGAGGAGGAGGCACATCCCCAACGAGGCAGGATGCCCTCCAGGGGCCAGCTTAAGGGCAGCACATCGACTGCATCACACCGCAGAGCTCCGCATGTGCAGGGCGCTGCTGTCTCTGCGCGTTATTCCAAAATATCTTTGGTGTGGGCCTTTTTTGAGACGAGTGTATCAGATCCCACCGCTGCTATTTGCAACATATGTCTCAAGCGTATCTCGCATGGCCAAAACATCACCCGTTCGGGCACCACATGCTTGACCAGACATATGTCAACCTGCCATGCAGTTCGTTGGCAAGCGTACCTAAAAGACCCACACCAAAGAACAAAGCAGACCTCTTCTTGCTCCTCATTAGCTAGGATCTCCAACCCCACTATACTTTCAGTCCTCTCTGAAACCTGCACTGAGAGGAATGAAGGTGTAGAATTAGGTGTGTCACAGCCAAGTACTTGCGGGCAATCTGCTATCTGTATACTTATGTCAGATTGTACCAGACAAATTTCCCTGCCCCAGCTGCTGCACCGCCGAAAGAAGTTCGCTCCCAGCCATCCACATGCCCGGCGGTTGAATGCTAGCTCGGCTGCTAGCAATTCAACTGCTGCCTTTTCAGTTGGTAGACTCTGCCCCCTTCCGTGAGTTTGTGAAATGTGCGGTTCCTCAGTGGCAGGTTCCTAAACGCCACTTTTTCTCACGGAAGGCGATTCCGGCTCTCTACCGGCATGTGGAAGGCAATGTCTTGGCCTCGCTGGACAGGGCGGTCAGCGGTAAGGTGCATATTACCGCTGACTCGCGGTTCAGCAGGCATGGACAGGGACGTTACCTATCTTTCACCGCGCACTGGGTGACTCTTCTGGCAGCTGGGAAGGATGCAGGACAGGGTGCAGTACTGCTGGAAGTTGTTCCGCCACCACGCCTCCAAAATTCTACTAGTGGTGATTCTGCCACACCTCTCTCCTCCACCCCCTCCTCTTCTTCTTCCTTCATGGCCTCTTCTTGTGGTGATTTGTCCTCGGAACCAGCGTTGCTCCGTAGGAGTTCAAGGGGCTACGCAAGCACGCAGGCAAAAAGATGCCATGCGGTTTTTGAGCTGGTGTGCTTGGGGGACAGGAGCCACACTGGGGCAGAGATTCTGTCAGCTCTGCAGGGGCAGGTTCAGAGGTGGTTGACGCCACACCAGATTAAGCCAGGTATGGTGGTTTGCGACAATGGCACCACACTCCTCTCTGCTCTCCGACAGGGACAACTCACCCATGTGCCCTGTTTGGCTCACGTCCTTAACTTGGTGGTGCAGCGGTTCTTGGGCAGGTACCCGGGCTTACAGGATGTCCTGAGGCAGGCCAGAAAAGTCTGTGTGCATTTCTGCAGGTCATATAATCCCAGTGCTTGGCTGGCTGACCTCCAAAAGGAATTTAACCTGCCCAAGAACCGGCTAATCTGTGACATGCCCACCAGGTGGAACTCAACGTTGGCCATGCTGCAGCAGCTGCACAGGCAGCAGAGGGCCATCAATGAGTACCTATGTGACTATGGCACCAGGACAGGGTCAGGGGACATTGGTTTTTTTGCCCCACGCCAGTGGGCTATGATCAGGGATGCATGCACTGTCCTGTCACCATTTGAGGAGGCCACGAGGATGGTGAGCCGTGACAGTGCATGCATCAGTGACACTGTCCCTCTTGTCCACCTGTTGGAGCACACGCTGCATGGAATAATGGACAGGGCACTTGAGGCAGAACAGAGGGAGGAAGAGGAGGGCTTCCTTACCTCTCAAGGCCCCCTTTATTCAGACAGTGTTCCTGCTTGCCCGCTGATCACACAGGAAGAGGACAAGGAGGAGGAGGATTGTGTCAGCATAGAAGTGCAGCCTGGCACTCAGCATCAGCAGCAGTCTTCAAGGGATCATTTACAGTCCGAAGAAACCCATGGACTTGTACAAGGCTGGGAGGAGGTGGCTGCGGATCATGTCTTCCTTAGTGACCCAGAGGACTCTGGACCGAATGCCTCAGCAAACCTACGCTGCATGGCCTGTGGAAGGATCCTCATAATCGTGGTATCAAGGGGAGGGATGATTACTGGCTGGCAACCCTCCTTGATCCACGTTACAAGGGTAAGGTTGCGGACCTTATCTTGCCGTCGCAGAGGGAGCAGAGGATGAAACATCTTCGGGACGCCTTGCAGAAAGGTTTGTGCAACGCGTTTCCAGAGCCTGGGAGGTTACAATTTCCTGGTCCTCCTGTACAACGTGTTGTTGAGGCTTCAGTCAGTCACAGAAGGAGCGGTGGAGAAGGTGGCTTTCTGACTGATGCGTTCAGACAATTTTTTAGTCCGCAGCCCCAAGGTCTGATCGGTTCCAGCAACCATCGCCAGCGTCTGATTCACATGGTGCAGGATTACCTAGGGGCAAGATCAAACTTGGACACCTTTCCCACTGAAAATTCTCTAGGTTACTGGGTCCTGAGGATGGATCACTGGCCAGAGCTTGCACAGTATGCAATTGAGCTACTGGCCTGTCCTGCATCCAGCGTTCTTTCGGAACGCACATTCGGTGCTGCTGGAGGCTTTGTAACCGATCACAGAGTGCGCCTGTCCACCGAATCGGTCGATCGGCTGACCTTAATAAAAATGAATCAGTTATGGATCACCAGCTACCAAGCACCTGATGCTGATGTAACCGATTGATTTTTTTTTTTTAATGTGAGATCCCTTCAAGACTGCCTATGCTGATGCTGAGTGACTATCCTGTTATGCTGAGTTACAATCCTCTTCCTCCTCAATTTTCATGCTGATAGCTTGTAAGAACATTTTTGGTTCTGGCACCGCCACCAGTGGCCAAGGCCCAATTTTTCTGCCCCTGTTTAACAGGGGCATGTAATTACAATTTTTAATGCAATACTTTGCAGCAGGGCTCATTCCTGCGCTCCAACTAGAGTATCTGTGAGGGGTTGCAGTGTTGTGACACCAGCACCAGTGCCCAAGGCCCAATTTTTCAGCCCCTGTTTAACAGGGCCATATAATTACAATTTTTGATGCAATACTTTGCAGCAGGGCTCATTCCTGCGCTCCAACTATAGCATCTGTGAGGGGCTGCAGTGTTGTGGCAATTTTTCTGCCCCTGTTTAACAGGGGCATGTAATTACAATTTTTGATGCAATACTTTGCAGCAGGGCTCATTCCTGTGCTCCAACTATAGCATCTGTGAGGGGTTGCAGTGTTGTGGCACCAGTGCTTAAGGCTCGATTTTTCTGCCCCTGTTCAACAGGGACATGTAATTACAATTCTTGATCTAATATTTCACAGCAGGGCCCATTCCTGCGCCAACCAAGAGTAACTGTGAGGGCTTACAGTGTTGTGGCAACACCACCACCACCAAAGGCCCAATTTTTCTGCCCCTGTTCAACAGGTGCATGTAATTACAATTCTTGATATAATATTTCACAGCAGGGCCCGTTCCAGCGCCCACCAAGAGTAACTGTTAGGACTTACAGTGTTGTGGCACCAGCACCACCACCAAAGGCCCAATTTTTCTGCCCCTGTTCAACAATGGCATGTAATTACAATTCTTATATTTAATATTTCACAGCAGGGCCCGTTCCTGCGCCCACCAAGAGTAACTGTGAGGGCTTACAGTATTGTGGCAACACCAACACCTAAGGCCCCAATTTCTGCAGAGTATATAGGGCAGGCCCCTACTTTTAAACATCCAACTTAGAAACGACTCCTACTTGCAAACTGAAGGAGACAACAGGAAGTGAGATGAAATCTACCCCTAGGAAGGGAAATTCTCTCCTGTAAGAGTTCATATGGGAAAACGTGTCTCCTCTTCACTGATGCTTTATCACCAATCCTTGTTTCACTAAAACCCCCAAATTTTAAAAAAACATTTGTCATTGGGACAGAAAGTGAGGTGAAATCTTTTGAAGAGGTGCACATACAGCAAAACAAATGTTACAGGGGTGATAACCCTTCCCTATGTTTTCCAAAAAGCTTAAAAATAGATTTTTTGGCTGGAGTTACACTTTAAAAATGTACCAGTTGAAAATTACAAACAGATTCTACTTAACAACAAACCAACAGCCCTTGTCTTGTTTGCACCGCCTGCCTGTATACTGCTGTTCAGAGTATATAGGGCCTGGGGGCCCCACGCCTTTCCTTTTTTTAATTTGGGTGGGGGATTCCCCTTAATATCCATACAAGACCCAAAGGGCCCTGTAATGGAGGGGGGAGGGCAAGCAGTTTTAAATGACTTTTATTCCTTTAAAAATGTCATTTTGTGCAGGGACTGTTCTAAGCACGGAAAACACGCTCCACTTTACAGGCATACTATAGACACCCCCCAGGTACGATATTTAAAGGAATATTTCATTTTTATTGTTTCACTTTAATTATTATTAAAATCACTGCTCCCCGAAAAAACGGCCATTTTTAAAACTTTTTTTTTGCATTGATACATGTCCCCTGGGGCAGGACCCAGGTCCTCAAACCCTTTTTAGGACAATACCATGCATATTAGCATTTAAAATTAGCATAGACTTTAATGGGGTTCTAAAGTTTGCGCAAACTTTTGGTCCGTTCGCAGGTTCTGGTGCGAACCGAACTGGGGGGTGTTTGGCTCATTCCTACTTGTAAACAAAAAGTGCCAGAAAAAGCCTCGTAAGGCAAGTCGTTAAACAAAATTTGTACAATCTGGTATTGTACGAGAACATTTTTTGTGTTTGTCCCTTCAGATCATTTCGGATGAACCGTAGTGATCGGCTCTCGAAAGCTGTGTACTAAGGATTAGATTATTGTATGATCACTTCGAAAGCTGTATTTTTCATCCGATTTTCTGATCGTGTGTACTAGGTTTTATGGTAACATATTCCATGGTTCTATATTGTATGTTGTACATTTAATGATAAAAAAAACATCATGGTCAAAAATTGTTAAAATGTTCACAACTTGAGCTATGTTGGGGTTATCAAAACCATTGGGCAGGGTTCCAAAACTCATACTAAAGCAGGTGACAGCTTTTCCTCTTTAAACTTCACTTTGCATTAGGAGGAGGATAACATTATCGCATGCACAGTTGGCAGCAGCTGTTGAGGATAATCCTTAAGAAGCATTTACGTACAGTTAATAACCCCTAAAGATAAACAACACCGAGGGTGGTGAACATTTCACATGCAGAACGTTCCATAACCATAACAAAAACTAAATTCAAGAACTGATTTATCCAATTACTTCCTATATAAAAAGAATAACAGTTGGAAAAACTGAGAACCCGATGAAACAAATGGCTCATGTGCTATTTCACGTCTAGTCCTATAAAGAATAGGTAGAGTGCTTTGGAGATGTATGGCTCCATGGGAACGTGAAGGTTTGCAGCTTCGGTAATTCCATAGGGACACATTACAGCATAATTGCTATGTATAACTGTTATGTGTCTGTCACAGCCTTATGGGTAAGAAGTTATGGTTATTAACATCAATGGGCTTACTCGGAATGAGAACATTTCAGTTTAACAAGCTGTTTGACAGAAAACGGGTATTGAAAGTAGCCTGCATAGTTTATACATTTGATAATAGAAAATTCCTGATCTATGTTTAAAGGGAATGTATATTTTTTGTGTATAAGGCTATTCTTTATTAGGGTTAGAACTAAAAAAAAAACTGCGTTTTAAAAAACTGTTTAATTTTCTTGTCCATGAAATATTGCATAATGATATTTTGAAATGTAATATTCACGCAGTAGGTGGGGCTGTTTACAGAACTCAATAACTTAAACAAATATATACACAGATACACACACTTTCACACACACACACACACACACACACACATAAATGATTTATAGCAGTGGCTCTTCTCTTGTTGGCGGACTCAAGTTTCAGTGAGACAAGCCAAACCAGGCATGGTCTGCTTTGCTATCTCTTTAGCAAACCAAGAGTGCTCTGGGAATTATCCTGGAAATTCAATAAAGCACTGCCGACAATTTTTTGGTGCATGGGGCCCTTTAAATTGGCCTACGTCAGATAAAAAAAAAAAACACTACCACTTCTTTGTCGATGCTTGGGGTGGATTCCGGTAGTACCTAAAAAGTGCCACTTTTACAAGCTATTAATGCACCAAATTGAAAAAATATGGATTATTATTATACAGGATTTATATAGCGTCAACAGCTTGCGCAGCACTTAACAACATGAGGGCAGACAGTACTGTTACAATACAATTTAATACAGGAGGAATCCAAGGGCCCTGCTCATTAGAGCTTACAATCTAGAAGGGAAGGTCAAGTGAAACAAAAGGTAATAACTGTGGGGGATGAGCTGATGGAGAAAATGAAAATATGAAAATACAGTTGTCTGGGTAGGATAGGCTTCTCTGAAGAGGATGGTCTTCAGGGATCGTCTAAAAGCTAACAGAGTAGGAGATAATCGGACAGATTGCGGTAAGGAGTTCCATAGGATTGAAGAGGCTCTGGAGAAGTCCTGGAGGCGAGCATGGGAGGAGGTGACGAGGGAACTAGAGAGCAGGAGTTCTTGGAAGGAACGAAGAGAATGATTAGGTTGGTATTTTGAGACTAAGCTAAATTGTGGATGGCTTTGTAAGTTATTGTTAGTATTTTGAATTTAATTCATTAGGTGAGCGGAAGCCAGTGGAGGGATTGACAGAGAGGAGTAGCAGACACTTATGTCACGTACACACGAGTGGACTTTTCGACCGGACTGGTCCGACGGAGCGAGTCCAGTGGACAATTCGAGACCGTGTGTGTGCTTCATCGGACCTGCAGCTGACTTTTTCGGGCGAAAATCTGACGGACTTTAGATTTGGAACACGCTTCAAAACTTTCCGACGGACTCGAGTCTGGTCGAAAAATCCGCTCGTCTGTATGCTAGTCCAACGGACAAAAACCGACGCTAGGGCAGCTATTGGCTACTGGCTATCAACTTCCTTATTTTAGTTCAGTCGTACGTCATCACGTACGAATCCGTCGGACTTTGGTGTGAACGTGTGTAGGCAAGTCCGGTCGTTCGAAAGTCCGTCGTAACTCTGTCGAAAGTCCGTCGGACAGGCCGTCAGACTTTTGTTGCTGAAAAGTCCGAGCGTGTGTACACAGCATAAGAGATTGGTAAGGTGGATGAGTCTTGCAGCAGTATTCACGATGGCTTGAAGGGGGGATAGCCAAGTAAAGTTAAAATATAACTGCATTGAAGGTCCCTGTTATAGGGCGACAATGCTCCATCCCTGTTTCCCAGCACACTTTGGATGTTGTTGCGAAGTCCAAATCTTTTACATAATTGCATCCAGTTTGTGCATAATAAAACTGGACGCAAGTAAGACCTACTTTAATGTGGTTCTAAAGGCAGAAGGTTTTTCACCTTAATGTATTATCCTTAGCTGAGCTCCATCTCGATCCAGCGATGTGCATGAGAGCAGACTCTCCTGGGTCTCTCTCTCCTTGTTGGCTCACACAGCAGTGGGAGCCTTTGACTCCTGCTGCTGTCAATCATAGGCAGTGAGCCAATGAAGAGAGAGCAGGGGACAATGTCCATTAACAGGAGCGCAGCTCAGGAGCAAGCATGCTCAGGTGCCCCCAATAGCAAGCTGCCAGGACTGCCACCAGGGAACCCCAAAAGAAGAGGATCAGGGCTACTCTGTGCAAAAGCATTGCACAAAGCAAGTAAGTATAACATGTTATTTTAAAAAAAAATTGCAACCTTTAGAAACACTTTGTAAGTAAAGTTGCCGTACATACAGAGACAGGCAGACATATTTACTGCCGCTACCCTCTACCTGTCACTGGTTGTTAAGGACGCTGTCAGTTTCACAGCTGACAGCCTCCTAGCAACCAGTAAAGCTGCGGTGGGTGGAGCCTGATGGGTAAGCTAAGACACTAGTTTCTCATCAGGTCTGCTCTCATCTATAGGCTAAAGATCGGCCCACTGCCTGCTTTCAATCACAAGAGGAGCTGACCTGATGGAGAACTAGTGTCTGTTAATCCACATCAGGCTCCGCCCCCCAGGGACAAAACTCCCCACTGTAGCTCTGTCTGTCAGGTGCAGCAGTGGGGAAAAGCACAGCTGCCCTGAGGGTGAAGTGTCTGTATGGATATTCTGATCTCAGTGAGCCTCCACACTTGGCGTGTGCCCCAGATTCATGTATCTACAACAGGTACATGAATCTGTCACCCACATCAACATTTGTCATGTAGAGGCACATTGGAATTCAAAGAGTCTCTTAGACACTCTTTATGAATTCTCCTCTATATGTCATGTATTAAATGTTTATTCATAGAACAAAGATTGCATATGGACAATAAAAACTAATATAAAAATTATATTGTAAAATAAAATTGGTTTCATGCCATTATAGTTTTACATTGAGGGCATACTTTCAACATAATACATTAAGAATCTGAATTGTTGCGTTTAAAAGAGAAGTTTGGGATTAAAAAAAAAAATAAACATGTATACTCACCTAGGTGAATGTCCCCTGTGGCTCTGCAGTGAAAACTGAGTGATTTAACACCGCTGATCCCTCAGTTCTCCTCCTCTGCTCTGACTGTCACTCTCTGCTCACCCCTCCAGTGCTCACTGGAGCCCTGGGCTGTGAAGGGGGTGGGAGGGGCTGGCTCAGGCTCTCGGTGGATCACTGAGAGGCTGCACCAGGTGCCAGTCTAGGCCTTTGGTCGGATACCAACCACAACCTGAGCCTGGACCGGCTGAGTAATGTCAGCCATTGGGCTTTAGCCCGCTGTCAGCTGAAATTGGGTCACAGGCATGCAGAAAGAACTGCACTCCTGTGATCCATAGGAAAAGCTTTGGCCATACTTCTCCTTTAACCGGTTCTGGACCAGCAGTTGTACTGCGGCAGGTTGGCTCAGCTGGGTAAAGCAACGTTACCTTACGGTGGCCGCGACGATCGGATTCGCTTCAGAACAGATCAGTCTCCAGGCCCAGGCCAATGATTTCTGGCCTGGACCTGGTGATTGGTTCTGGCGAATTAAATCCTTCCCCTGCTTGTGTAAGTGTAAACACAGGCAGGGGAAGTGATGTCATCTCCCTCGTCTTTTCGTTCCAGAGAGGAGAGGAGAGAAGACATCCCAGAGTAAGTTGCATCAACACTATACTGACACAGTACACATAGGCACACTTGTCACCCCCGATCCCCCCCCCAGTTAACCCCTTCACTCCCTGTCAGTGTCACCCAGTGCAGTGTTCATATTTTTCTTTGATCACTGTACTGGTGTCAATAATCAGTGTTACGGTACTTAGTAGTAGCCCCAGATAGGTCTAGTGACCCCTCTAATAAAGGTTTAACCCCTTGATCATCCCCTGTCACCAGTGATCACCGTATTAGTGTCACGGATGACGCTGGTTAGTTAGTTATTTTTTTTAAAGTGTCAGGGCACCCGCCATATATTACATAATAAAAGGTTTAACCCCCTGATCACCCAGCCAGTAATGCCAGTCAGGGTCTGCGTCGCCCCAGGCAGCGTCAGATTAGTGCCAGTAGCGATAACACCCACGCACGCACCGTACACCTCCCTTAGTAGTATAGTGTCTGAATGGATTGATATGTTTGATCCGATCAGAACTATATTAGCATCCCCAATAGTTTAGGGTTCCCAAAAGCACAACGTTAGTGGGATCAGCCCAGATACCTGCTAGCACCTGCATTTAGCCCCTCCTCCGCACAGTGCAGTATCAATCGATCACTGTCACTTACAAAAACACAACGCACATAACTGCAGCATTCGCAAAGTCAGGCCTGATCCCTGCGAACACAAACAGTTTTTTTGGTAGCAATTGAAGCAGTTGCCGACAGTCAGGTGCTCTTTTTTCCTGCGAGTCGCACCAGTGTACCAGTAAATTTAGAGGCCAAAATGTCCAATCAAAGGTACACTAGTGTAGAGGCCTACGCGTTTGAGCCTGACAGATGAGAGTGAAGAGGAAGTCATCCATCTGTCCGATTCAGGCTCAGAATACGAGCCAGTAGACAGCAGGGGCACCCTGACAGATAGTTCTGACCGACGGAGTTGTGGTCCCTGCCAAGGTCGGGCTACCCGACCCCGAGTCCCATAAGTGCAGTTCAAGCTGGTGAGGTGGCTAGCACAAGTAGAGTCCCGCAGCCACCAAGAAGACAAACACAGGCCCGTCGAGCCCATAGTTTCCTTCCTGCTGCATTTTCCAATCCGAATTGGGAGCCCACCACTTCTGCAGCACCCGTACTTCCCCCATTCACTGGCCAACCCAGAATTCAGGTGGAAACAGTTGATTTTACGTCACTTGATTTTTATTCGCTGTTTTTCAAGGAAGATCTTTATAGATCTGTTGTGGACCAAAGCAATTTGTATGCTGGTCAATTCATCGCCGCTAATCCCTAGTTGGCCCTTGCCAGAGATTGGAGACCTATAGCCTATAACCTATAGCCTGACAAGGCCACAGGCTATACATATAGTTGTATGGTTTATGAGGGAAGAGATAGTCACTTGAAGCCTGAGAACTGCCTAGACTACATAGGGAGCACTGGTAAGATTGTGTGGGACTTGGTGTCACCCTTATTCAGAAAGGGATACCACTTGTACGTGGACAATTAGTACACAAGCATGCCACTTTTTGGTCACTTTTTTGATTGTGGAATTGGCGCATGTGGCACCGTGGGATCTAATCGCCGGGGCTTCCCCCAACGGTTTGTAGAATCCCAACTTAGAATGGGGGGGAGAGAGCCTACTTGAAATGTAATATTGTTAGCAGTGAATTGGAGGGATACGAAAAGTTTTCGTTCTGTCCCCCCTTCACGCAGATACTACTGTCCAAATTCCTATGGCGACCTTAACATGGGAGGAGTGGATCTCAACGACCAGTTGTTGGTGCTGTACCTAATTGCCGTAAGGCCAGACGCTGGTACAAAAAAGTGTCTGTATATTTATTCCAATTGGCTCTGCTGAATGCTTATGTGCTATACAAAGCTTTAGGACGAACTGGATCCTTCCTTAAATTCCAGGAATAGATAATCACAGCCCTTCTGTTTCCAGACGGTGCTGTGGCCCACCTTCCCAACGCAAATGCAGTGAGCCGACTGCATGAGAGGCATTTTCCCTATGTCCTCCCTGGTACCCCTACCCAAAGAAATCCCCAAAGAAGAGGTTGTGTCTGCATAAACCGCGGATTTAGGCGTGACACCCACTTTTGTTGTCCCTCCTGTCCTGACCAACCTAGTCTCTGCATCGGTGACTGTTTCAAATGCTACCACACACTAGTGGAGTATTAGTGTAGGGTACAGCATTGCACAGTCCTAGGGCACACTTACACAGGGTCTCGAAAGATGAGATGGCCATCACATTTTGAGAGACCCTAATCTGGAACTTTTACAGCCTACAGTTTATATAAAAGTGCACAAAAACATTAAAAACACAAAAAATAAAAAAGCCAAAAATAGTTGTGGTTTTATTTTACTTCTCTCTCTATTGTTCTCTCTTATGTTCGCTCTCTATTGTCCGCTCTATTGTTCTATATCTATTGTCCTCTCTTTACTGTTACTGTATTTTAGAACGGTAATGTTTTATTTTTACTATGTTTTATTGTATTTGCTCTGCAGGTATGGTATGTCTTACTGTTATACTGTAATGTTACTTTGTTTTATTGTTAACGATCATTTGCTTAGCAGGTACGCCATTCAGCTGCAGCATGGGTTTATTTATTCTGACAGCAACAGCGTTTGCTCCCACGATACGTAAAGCCGTGACTCCAGCGCTGTAGGAGGTGATTTCACCACCACAGTTAAAAAAAAAAAGAGCATATATGCCGAAGCATGGGGGCAGGGGTGGAGGAGCGATTTGCTTCAAACATTAGGGGCGGATTGCCCCCCATGCTTTGGTTAAAAAAATATAGGTTTTTTTTTAGTTAATGTTTTATCATTACTATTGTTTGCTTTTCAGGCCATTCAGCTGATTTATTTATCTTGACAACAACAGCCCTAGCTCTTACGATATGTAAATCAGCGACTCCAGCGCTGTACCTGCCACTACCTATTGCTATCATAGGGGATATTTACATTCCCTGAGATAACAATAAAAATTTAAAAAAAAAATGGAAGGAACAGTTTTAAAAAATAAATAAATAAATAAAAAAGCACCCCTGTCCCCCTGGTGCTCACGCGCAAAAGGCGAACGCAAACGTCGGTCTGGTGTCATATGTAAACAGCAATTGCACCATGCTTGTGAGGCATCACCGTGAAGGTCAGATCGAGGGCAGAAATTTTTGCAGTAACTCCTCTGTAAATCTAAAATGGTAACCTCTAAGGATTTAAAGGCTTTTAAAAATGTAGTGTATCGCCGCTGCACATTTGTGCGCAATTTTAAAGCATGTTGTGTTTGGTATCCATGTACTCGGAAAAAGATCCTCTTTTTAGTTCAAACATTTGGGCAATATATTGTGTTTTAGTACATTCAAATTTTTAAAAGTGTTTTTTTTCCAAATAAATTGCGTTTGAAAAATCGCTGCGCAAATACTAGCCGCGTACAGGACCCCAAAAACTAAGCACCACCTTCAGGCTTTCTAAAGGCGTAAAATTGTGATTTTACTCCTCACTACCTATCACAGTTAGAAAGGCCCTGAAATGTCCAGATAGCACAAAACCCTCCCAAATTACCCCATTTTGGAAAGTAGACACCCCAAAGTATTTGCTAAGAGGTATGGTGAGTATTTTGTAGCTCTCATTTGTTTTTGAAAATTAAGAAAGAAAAGAAAAATGTATTTTTTTTTATTTTTTCAATTTTCAAAACTTTGTGCCAAAAAGCAAGATCTGCAAAATACTCAACATGCCTCTCAGCAAATAGCTTGGGGTGTCTACTTTCCAAAATGGGGTCATTTGGGGGGGGGGGGGGTTGAGCTATCTGGGCATTTCATCGCCTCAGAAACTGTGATAGGTAGTGAGGAAGTGAAATCACCAATTTACGCCCTTAGAAAGCGCGAAGGCAGTGATCACTCCCCAAAAACTGTATATGGAGAGTTGTGAGGCACAGTGGGTTCAAAGTAGTTATAGTTATTGGGCACCAGACAGTTCTTGAATGCAAAAAGAGATTTTATTTCCCTTTACACAACTTTGGGAGAGAGGGTTAGGGCCAGGACACCCTTAGGTAGTTGCAAGATTAATTGGCAGACTCCAAGACTTCAACAAGAGGACAGCCATGCAGGGAAAGGCATCCTTCACTTCCACTACAGTCACTTCTTGTAGTTCTTCAGCCCACTGAGCTCCCAGTCTCTCACTAGACTAGATGATTCACTGCCACTGAATCCCTTGAGCTCCTTCAATCTTCATGGTAGTATCTTCCTTAAGCGTCACCCCCGCCTCTCTGCTGGGTCCCTAGCTTGGCGCTCAAGATGCGTCCCAAGCTTCACCCCACTGGCCTGCTCGGTCCCTGGCTTGAAACACAAGGCTGCTCTGGAAGCGTCACCTATCGGCAAAAGAGAGAAGTGTAGCAATTACAGACAGAGTGAAATCAACTGATCCTCAACAATTAGCCAAAGTAGCTATATCTGGTAGGTACATTTAGGAGCAACCCTGCCTAAACACCAAGGCGCTACATCCTCCCCCTGCCTACAAAACTACGTCTTGGAGTTTGAAGAAAAATAATTTTATGCTCTCAAGCCTGAGAGTAAGTGTCCTGGCAAAAACTGGGTTAGGTGGGGAAACAGAGAAAGGTTAACAATATAAAAATATAGGCGTACCACATGAAATAAACATAGATATGCGTTATGTAAAGTGGTAAATCACATATGACAATGAAGTATCAAAAATATTTATATACAATTTTAAAGGCAAGCATAAGCAATGACCTTATTCCCTAACTATCTAATATATACAGTGATAATAAGTATGAAAGAGTTACGCCCCATGCACACGATCGGATTTTCCGACAACAAATGTTGGATGTGAGCTTGTTGTCAGAAAGTCTGATTTAACTTCATTTTTCTCGGCTCGTCGTACGCGTTGTACGTCACCGCGTTCTTGCCGTTCAGAATTTCCGACAAGATTTGTGTGATCGTGTGTATGCAAGACAAGTTTGAGCCACGTGTACGAGGCATAAGTGTTGTCAGCAGGCTGGATCCCCTGTCTCTCCTTAGCCAAGAAAGACGTACCAATATAGCAACACCTGAAAGAGAAAGATCAACAGCAATTGAAATGCATCCTATCCTATGGTAACATGGTGCAATATATACATACAGTGCCTTGCAAAGGTATTCACCCCCTTGGCTTTTTACCCATTTTGTTACATTACAGCCTTTGGTTCGATTTTTTGTAATCTGAATTATATGTGATGGATCAGAACACAATAGTCTAATTTGAAGTAAAATTAGAAAAATTATATACATAAAACTATTTTTAAGAAATAAAAAAAATGATAATTGGCATGTGGGTACTGTATGTATTCACCCCTTTGTTATGAAGTCCATAAAAAGCTCTGGTGTAACCAATTACCTTCAGACGTCACATAATAAGTGAAATGATGTCCACCTGTGTGCTTACTAAGTGTCACATGATCTGTCATTACATATACACACACACATCTTTTTGAAAGGCCTCAGAGGCTTCAACACCTAAGCAAGAGGCACCACTAACCAAAAACTGCCATGAAGACCAAGGAACTCTCTAAACAAGTAAAGGAAAATGTTTTTGAGAAGTACAAGTCAGGGTTAGGTTTTTAAAAAATATCCAAATCTTTGATGATCCACCATCAAATCTATCATAACCAAATGGAAAGAACATGGCACAACAGCAAACCTGCCAAGAGACGGCCGCACACAAAAACTCACGAACCAGGCAAGGAGGGCATTAATCAGAGAGGCAGCACAGAGACCTAAGGTAACCCTGGAGGAGCTGCAGAGTTCCACAGCAGAGACTGGACCATCTGTACATAGGACGACAATAAGCCGTACGCTCCATAGAGTTGGGCTTTATGGCAGTGTGGCCAGAAGAAAGCCATTACTTTCAGCAAAAATCAAAATGGCACGGTTTGAGTTTGTGAAAAGGCATGTGGGGGACTCCCAAAATGTATGGAGGAGGGTGCTCTGGTCTGATGAGACTAAAATTGATCTTTTTGGCCATCAAAGAAAAACGCTATGTCTGGCACAAAACCAACACATCACATCACCCAAAGAACTCCATCCCCAACACGGTGGTGGCAGCATCATGCTGTGGGGATGTTTTTCAGCAGTCGGGACTGGGAAACTGGTCAGAGTTGAGGGAAAGACAGATGGTGCTAAATACAGGGATATTCTTGAGCAAAACCTGTACCACTCTGTGTGTGAATTGAGGCTAGGACGGAGGTTCACTTTCCAGCAGGAGAATGACCCCAAACACACTGCTAAAGTAACACTTGAGTGGTTTAAGGGGAAACATGTAAATGTATTGGAATAGCCTAGTCAAAGCCCAGACCTCAATAAAAATATAAAATCTGTGGTCAGACTTAAAGATTGCTGTTCACAAGCGCAAACCATCCAACTTGACGGAGCTGGAACAGTTTTGCAAGGAGGAATGGGCAAAAATCCCAGTGGTAAGATGTGGCAAGCTCAAAGAGACTTATCCAAAGCGACTTGCAAGCGTGATAGCCACAAAAGATGGCTAGACAAAGTATTGACTTTAGGGGGGGTGAATAGTTATGCACATTGAATTTTCTGTTATTTTGTCCTATTTTATTTGCTTCACAATAAAAAAAAAATCTTTAAAGTTGTGGGCATGTTCTGTAAATGAAATGATGCAAATCCTCAAGCAATCCATGTTAATTACAGGTTGTGAGGCAACAAAACACGAAAAATGCCAAGGGAAAGGGAATGAATACTTTTGCAAGGCACTGTACGTGATTGAATGGTTTTCAATTGTCCAAAGACAGCATAGCAGTGTAAATATAACCTATAAAATATCTGCATATTTCCATAGCGAAAGCAGGCCCCATCCTCAACAGAGGATGCCACCCCCTTTACATTAATCTGAAAAACTTTCACTTAGCACATTCTATTAGATGCTCATAGTGTGAATAAAGTTCACTCAGGTCAGCGCCGCTCATGCCACCTGGTGACCAACACTAGGAACAGTTCTGATGCATGGGTTAGTCCATTATTCACATAAATGGTAAGAATTTTCCTCGTTATCACAACCTACTCAATTTCACTCAGGGTAGAAAATACTTTCCAGTAGTTTCCCTTCTTCTTTAAGGACAACTCTGGGGACAAGGAGGCACAGCTGCATTCCAGACAACAGGCAGCTAGGTCATGGTGCAAGGGACTGCACTTTGGGACATAGGTCCCCTTGCAATGGTATCCTCAGTCTGTCCATATGACAGTCAGGAAAAAACAAGGTTTTCTTCATCATTTGAGGAACAACAACCTACGGAAGGTCACAGGTCGCTTTTTAGTGTGGATCACCTCAACAACTTCAACTTTAGCCAACAAGGCTCAGGTGGGAACGCTATGCATCTGCTGGCAGCATTCAGTCCAGCACAGTCCTGGCAGTACAGATCTCTGGAATTTTCTCCACTAGTAACAACTTGTATGCGAGTGTGAAGTGGCTCTCAGCATAGCATCCTTGACATCACACAACACACATGTGTAATCCACAGGGAAGATAACATAAGCATCTTTTTGACATTCACCAGTAGTACCTGGGATCTGGCAGTGTTACATCTTCTCCATTGGCATTTACAGTGACAACATAATATTTAGCATCCTTCTTGTCTGGCCTGTGGAGGATTACGCTGTCTAGATTAATGTTACGGCCATAGCCCCAGGTATTTAGCTCTGAGAGGTATTTCCTGGCCACCTTGGGTGACAGTTTCGGAAAGTCTATCTGCAGGGCAGGGGCGGACTGACCAGTCGGTCCAATCGAACATGGCCCGATGGCCCGGTCGCTAAAGGGGGCCCGCCAGCGCCACCTGCTGGAGCCTTTAGGGCTGGTGATCATCTTTTGGGGCCCGCACGGGCCCCAGCGCTGCCTCGGAGGGTAAGGGGGAGGAGGGCAGGCGCCGCCGGATTACATAGAGCAGGGATCTCCCGCTTACGATGTCATCCGATGTCCCGCCTCCTTTGATAAATATCTCACTGACTGGTCCAATTCCGGGACGTGTGATGTCTAACAAAGGAGGCGGGACATCCGATGACAGTGGTCGCCAGGTGTCACAGCGGGAGTTACCCGCTCTGTGTGATCCGGCGGCTATTCCCCATGCACTGATCAGGCTGCATAGAGGGGGGAGGGGGCACTCTGAGGCTGCATAGAGGGGGAGGGGGCACTCTGAGGTTGCATGGAGGGAGCACTCTGAGGCTGCATAGAGGGGAGGCGGCACTCTGAGGTTGCATGGAGGGAGCACTCTGAGGCTGCATGGAGGGGGCACTCTGAGGCTGCATGGAGGGGGCACTCTGAGGTTGCATGGAGGGGGCACTCTGAGGCTGCATGGAGGGGGCACTCTGAGGCTGCATGGAGGGGGCACTCTGAGGCTGCATGGAGGGGGCACTCTGAGGCTGCATGGAGGGGGCACTCTGAGGCTGCATGGAGGGGGCACTCTGAGGCTGCATGGAGGGGGCACTCTGAGGCTGCATGGAGGGAGCACTCTGAGGCTGCATGGAGGGAGCACTCTGAGGTTGCATGGAGGGAGCACTCTGAGGCTGCATGGAGGGGGCACTCTGAGGTTGCATGGAGGGAGCACTCTGAGGCTGCATGGAGGGGGCACTCTGAGGCTGCATGGAGGGGGCACTCTGAGGCTGCATGGAGGGGGCACTCTGGTGAGGCTGCATGGTGGGGGCACTCTGGTGAGGCTGCATGAAGGGGGCACTCTGGTGAGGCTGCATTGAGGGGGCACTCTAGGTGAGGCTGCATTGAGGGGGCACTCTAAGTGAGGCTGCATGGAGGGGGCACTCTAGGTGAGGCTGCATGGAGGGGGCACTCTAGGTGAGGCTGCATGGAGGGGGCACTCTAGGTGAGGCTGCATGGAGGGGACACTCTAGGTGAGGCTGCATGGAGGGGGCACTCTAGGTGAGGCTGCATGGAGGGGACACTCTAAGTGAGGCTGCATGGAGGGGGCACTCTAGGTGAGGCTGCATGGAGGGGGCACTCTGGTGAGGCTGCATGGAGGGGGCACTCTGGTGAGAAGGCACTCTGGTGAGACTGCATGGAGGGAGCACTCTGGTGAGGCTGCATGGAGGGGGCACTCTGGTGAAGCTGCATGGAGGGGGCACTCTGGTGAGGCTGCATTGAGGGGCACACTGGTTTAACTGTATTGAGGCTGCATTGAGGGGCACTGGTGAGGCTGCATTAAGGGGCACTGGTGAGGCTGCATTGATGGGCACTTTTCAGGCTGCATTAATGGGCACTGATCAGGCTGTATTCATGGGCACCGGTGAAGCTGCATTCATGGTGAGGCTGCATTGATTGGTACTGGTGAGGCTGCATTGATGGGTACTGATGAGGGCTTTTTCTAACATAGACTCTCAAATGGGCACAGAGAGGACCCGCACACGCAGGCAACGTCATTATGTGTTGCGCCACGTGTCTTCGCGCACAGGGCCTGCTGCAAAACCTTCTAGATCTACCGTCCCGGATAGGGCAAAGGTCCCCACTTCCCTCCAAGTACCTCCCTCACCTCGGCAAACAGTTCCCAAAATGGCGGAAGAGGGGAGGACACACCAGCCAGCCAGGGTGCCAGCCAGCCACCCACCCACAGCAGGGCCAGGGTGCCAGCCAACCACCCACGGTGACCCACCCACAGTGGGGCCAGGGTGCGTGCCACCCAACCACCCAAGGTGTCCCACCCACAGCAAGGCCAGGGTACCAGCCACCCACCCACAGTGACCCACCCACACCAGGGTGCCAGCCAGCCACCCACAGGAGCCAGCCACAGAGGATGCAGGAGCCAGCCAACCACAGAGGACGTGGGAACCAGCTAGCCACAGAGGATGCGGGAACCAGCCACAGCTACAGTACACATAGTAAAGGTAAGAAGAGCTCTACACAGTGCCAATTTTATTTCTACTTTGAGAGAGGTTGGGGCAGAGGTGAGAGTCATGGCACAAGGAGGGGGTCCTATGAGGACCAGAGTGAATGAAGGTGTTCACTGTACACTCTGTTAGAAAGAGGCCCCCCTCCAGTTCCCATTATACTCCTTTGTAGTCTCTATTAGGTCCTGGAGGGGGGTCTCTCTCTCTAACAGAGATTCTCTAATAAACACTGTTAGAGAGAGACCCCCCTCCAGGTCCCATAAAAAAAAGGCAGAAGTTGTACTTTGTGCAAAATGTAGGGGCGAGGTCAGGGGCAGGCCATGGGCGGGGTTAGGGTGAGTCATGGGCGGGGCCTGACAGGGGGCCCTTGCTTTATTTGGTCCGGGGGCCCTGAGTGTTGTCAGTCCGCCCCTGGGATCCGGAGGAAACTGCGCATGGCTTCGTCCACAGATTGAGTTTCCTTCTCTGAGATTTCCTCTTCCAAATGAGCAGGTATGTATGGGTAGAGGTACCCGTATTCCTCTGTCACTTTCTTTATTATTATGCGCTGCACCTTTGACAGCCGAGGCAGGGTTTTGGGATCCCCATATCTGGGTAGGACCCAGGTGTCTGGCGCATGCTGAACTGAGCACCCAGCGACCACATCCGGCTTATGATCAGGCTTGATGCTAGGCATGGGCATGATGGGGTGGACTTTGGGGACCAATTGAGCCCAACGATCTTGCTTAAAAGATCTGGAAATGCTGATCAGCGAGGCTGCATTGGCAGACAGCTTGATTTCTACATTAGCAGCGGCAACAGGTGGAACGTCACTTTCTTGCACATCACTCATTTGTTCCTCATCACTATCACTCCACTTCCAGGTGCAAGACAACATATCAGAAAAGAGTTCAGATAGACCGTCAGACGGAATGGCTGAATCTGTGATAGTAGAGCACTCTTCGGCCGGGATATACTTGAGCTTGGCATTCACTTTAACTGACACAACTTTAGCATCCCCTCTAACGGCCACTGGCATCACCTCCCCCATGGGCACACCGCTCTCGCTCCTTGCTGGCTTACCCAGTACCGGTACTTTCCTCCCGGGAGTCTCGAACATCAAGGCGAGCAGCTGGGCCCAACCACGGCCTCGAGGAGCGGTCGGCACGCTGGGTCCTCGGATAGTCACCGATGCAGGGTTAGCAGCTTCCTGCACGACTCTGGTGATGGCAGGTGGGCTCTGGATATCACTCCCAGCTGAGATAGCGACGTTCCTGTCCCAGTCAACTTGTAGTATCCACGGAGGTGGAGTTGGGAAAATAACCTCAAACAGGTGCTCTTCGCAGCATCCACAGACGATCCAAGGCCTCAACTGCATGGTCAGGCCTGAACATTTCTCGCAGAACAGTCCCAAGGCCTCATAGCCTCCAAAAAACAGGAACAAGTTCTGGACAGCCGCACTCTTGAAAAATTAGCCTCATTAGGCTTCCGAACCGAGAGGAGTTATACTTCTTGTCTGTTAAACACTCCTGGAGCGGTGATATCTCTCCCTCTATAATCTATCTCTGCCTCATAGCCTCCAGCCGTATACAGGGCAAGCTTACCCTTCGGTGTATACCGCACTCCGGCGTCAGTCACGACAGGTTTTGCATCGCTCAGACAAAAACAAACACCCAGAGCATACTTTTTCCAATCCGCCATATCTCCTACGAACTGCTCCATCTTTATCTTCAACCCACAATCAGACACACGTGGCAGCACTTCCTTATCCTTCTCTGCAGAGCAGGAACTCCTCCCCCTGCCAACGGATTGGTGCAGATGTTCTCTGGGAACTGTGGCGCCTGCCAGCTTCATGCTGCGGCACGCCAAAACTGTAATGGAGTCCATTTTGGAGTCTCTGTTAACCCTCACAGCGCTGGCGAGAAGTGTCAAAAGACCAGGCTGATCCTCTCCCATGAGCAATGAGCAATGAGATGGTTCTTCCCCTTATTGATAGTACACGTGACAACACAGTGTATCAAAAGTATAGATTTTACTTGCCACCTTCCCATGGAGCCCGAGAAAATCCAGATGGAGCTGTAGCCGGTTGCTATGGGTGACTGCTGCAGGGATAACACCTTGGCCCCACGTTGGAGGCCAAATGTAGCAAGGTCCCAGGCCTCCTTCAGTCTAATGAGAACCTCCAGGGCCAGAGATAGCTGACATCCTTCTGTATATATTAAGTTTTGAGGCATAGTGGGTGCAAAGTAGTTAGAGTCATTGGGCGCCAGACAGTTCTTGAATGAAAAAAGAGATTTTATTTCTCCTAACAGAACTTTGGGAGAGGGGGTTAAGGCCAGGACTCCCTTAGGTAGTTGCAAGATTAATTGGCAGACACTGAGACTTCAACAGGAGGACAGCCATGCAGGAAAAGGCATCCAGCGAGATGCCACATCTGCATGTGTAGGAATGCTGTCTTCTATGGCAACAGTCTTCAACAGTTCCTAACACAAAGTGTAACAGTTCCTTCACTTCCACTACAATCACTGTTTGTAGTTCTTAAGCCCACTGAGCTCCGAGTCTCTCACTAGACTAGATGATTCACTGCCACTGAATCCCTTGAGCTCCTCCAGTCTTCACGGTAGTATCTTCCTCAAGCGTCACCCCCGCCTCTCTGTGGGGTCCCTAGCTTGGCACTCAAGATGCTTCTTAAGCTTCATTCCACTGGCTTGCTCGGTCCCTGGCTTGACACACAAGGCTGCTCTGCAAGCGTCACCTCCGCTGGCTGGGTCCCTGGCTTAATACCCGCTGAAGTTTCCTGATTCTTCACCGTCCCCGGTTGGTGGGAATACTGCTCCAGTACTTGCTTCAGCTACTCAACTTCCCCTCTACCCCCGACCATGACAGGTTCTCCAGCCGGCAGAACCGTCACTTCTGGTTGGACTGCAAGCCGCAGTCCCAACCCTATGCTGCTCTCTTGCTTCTGGATAGGCCCTCAGACAGCCTAGCAACCAGATGTGCCTGGGATAGGTCTAAACTCCGGCCTAGCAGCCCAGGCAGTACAACACATCTACCCAGACAGCCAGGGCCGGACTGGGAATAAAAACCAGCCCTGGAAATAATTTCATACCAGCCCCATAGTATTTTTATACCAGCCCAACCGCATAACGTCGTTATTTTCTTGTTCACAAAAGGGAAAACCATGCATTTTAAAGCACATTTGAAGAGTGTATTATATATAGATAAGAGAGACATGGAATTTACAAACAGCAGCAATTTTTTTCAAGGCAAAAATCATGCCATTTACTGGCACATTTTTTATTGACACTGCAAAAAAAAGGTGCCGTAAATGGCAGTTTTCAGTGCAAATACCAATATTTAAGCTATAAACTGCTATTAGCAATGTGTTAAGTTAAACAAAAGTCAAAAACCATATTTCTCCATTTACATGAAAGTCAGATTAATATAACCCAACACAGAGTTCCCCCATATATCAGGAGGATTCCCCTTTACAGTGCAAGGGAACTCTGATATAAAGGGGAACATTGCAGATCATGATCTAAGCGGGAACTCTGATATAAAAGGGAGGCACTGGTGACCAGAGACCCCACTTATATCAGAGTCCTCTGCATTCCTCTTTACATCAGAGTTCCTCCTTGCACTGTAAGGTGGAATCCTGCAGACTATGATGTAAAGGGGAACTCTGGGAATGTGGGGAGGACTCTGGTGACCAGAGACCACCTTCCGCAGAAAGAAAACACTAAAGTAAGGGGGTTTACTGATATAAGGGGTAAACCTTTATATCAGTGCCCCCTTACAATATTGTATTGACCCCCCCCCCTCAGGCTGACCTGGCGGCGCTGTCACTGACCTCCTCTCAGGTGCACCTTGCAGGGCTCAGTCAGTCGGCTCCAGCTCGGTGGCTCTGGTTTTATCCCATAGTTTCCTCTCCACAGTCCATACATGTCTGACTTCTCCCATGACCCCCATCCCTGAGGCACTCCCACTGTTGACTCCACTCCAGACTGCAGACGTGATATAAGACAATAGATGGTCAGAGGCTGCCGATGGTACAGGGGAGGTCAGAGGCTGCAGGGGGGGGGGGGAGGTCAGAGGCTGCAGGGGGGGGACAGGAGGTCAGAGGCTGCAGGGGGGGGGACTGGAGGTCAGAGGCTGCCGATGGTACAGGGGAGGTCAGAGGCTGCCGATGGTACAGGGGAGGTCAGAGGCTGCCGATGGTACAGGGGAGGTCAGAGGCTGCCGATGGTACAGGGGAGGTCAGAGGCTGCAGGGGGGGGACAGGAGGTCAGAGGCTGCAGGGGGGGGGACAGGAGGTCAGAGGCTGCCGATGGTACAGGGGAGGTCAGAGGCTGCCGATGGTACAGGGGAGGTCAGAAGCTGCCGATGGTACAGGGGAGGTCAGAGGCTGCCGATGGTACAGGGGAGGTCAGAGGCTGCCGATGGTACAGGGGAGGTCAGAGGCTGCAGGGGGGGGGACAGGAGGTCAGAGGCTGCAGGGGGGGGGACAGGAGGTCAGAGGCTGCCGATGGTACAGGGGAGGTCAGAGGCTGCCGATGGTACAGGGGAGGTCAGAGGCTGCCGATGGTACAGGGGAGGTCAGAGGCTGCAGGGGGGGGGACAGGAGGTCAGAGGCTGCAGGGGGAGGGACAGGAGGTCAGAGGCTGCCGATGGTACAGGGGAGGTCAGAGGCTGCCGATGGTACAGGGGAGGTCAGAGGCTGCCGATGGTACAGGGGAGGTCAGAGGCTGCAGGGGGGGGACAGGAGGTCAGAGGCTGCAGGGGGGGGGGCAGGAGGTCAGAGGCTGCCGATGGTACAGGGGAGGTCAGAGGCTGCCGATGGTACAGGGGAGGTCAGAGGCTGCCGATGGTACAGGGGAGGTCAGAGGCTGCCGATGGTACAGGGGAGGTCAGAGACTGCAGGGGGGGGGACAGGAGGTCAGAGGCTGCCGATGGTACAGGGGAGGTCAGAGGCTGCCGATGGTACAGGGGAGGTCAGAGGCTGCCGATGGTACAGGGGAGGTCAGAGGCTGCCGATGGTACAGGGGAGGTCAGAGGCTGCGGGGGGGGGTGACAGGAGGTCAGAGGCTGCAGGGGGGGGACAGGAGGTCAGAGGCTGCAGGGGGGGGACAGGAGGTCAGAGGCTGCAGGGGGGGGACAGGAGGTCAGAGGCTGCAGGGGGGGGACAGGAGGTCAGAGGCTGCAGGGGGAGGACACGAGGTCAGAGGCTGCAGGGGGGGGACAGGAGGTCAGAGGCTGCAGGGGGGGGACAGGAGGTCAGAGGCTGCAGGGGGGGACAGGAGGTCAGAGGCTGCAGGGGGGGGGGCAGGAGGTCAGAGGCTGCAGGGGGGGAGGACACGAGGTCAGAGGCTGCAGGGGGGGGACAGGAGGTCAGAGGCTGCAGGGGGGGGTAGGAGGTCAGAGGCTGCAGGGGGGGGCAGGAGGTCAGAGGCTGCAGGGGGGGCAGGAGGTCAGAGGCTGCAGGGGGGGACAGGAGGTCAGAGGCTGCAGGGGGGGGACAGGAGGTCAGAGGCTGCAGGCGGGGGCAGGAGGTCAGCGGCTGTGGAGGGGGGGCAGGAGGTCAGAGGCTGCGGGGGGGGGCAGGAGGTCAGAGGCTGCACGGGGGGGACAGGAGGTCAGAGGCTGCAGGGGGGGCAGGAGGTCAGAGGCTGCAGTGGGGGCAGGAGGTCAGAGGCTGCAGTGGGGGCAGGAGGTCACAGGCTGCAGGAGGTCAGAGGCTGCAGGGGGGGCAGGAGGTCAGAGGCTGCAGTGGGGGCAGGAGGTCAGAGGCTGCAGTGGGGGCAGGAGGTCAGAGGCTGCAGGGGGGCAGGAGGTCAGAGGCTGCAGTGGGGGCAGGAGGTCAGAGGCTGCAGGGGGGGCAGGAGGTCAGAGGCTGCAGGGGGGGCAGGAGGTCAGAGGCTGCAGGGGGGGCAGGAGGTCAGAGGCTGCAGTGGGGGCAGGAGGTCAGAGGCTGCAGTGGGGGCAGGAGGTCAGAGGCTGCAGTGGGGGCAGGAGGTCAGAGGCTGCAGGGGGGGCAGGAGGTCAGAGGCTGCAGGGGGGGCAGGAGGAAGAAGCCACCAGTACTCACTGCGGTACTTTTAAAAATGGCGCCAATCGGCACCATCGTCACTGCGCATGCGCCCGCTTTTCCGAGAATTGCCGAGTGTGTACGGACTTTCCCGAGCACGGCTAGCTTGGGAAAGCCCGTACACGCTTCCAAGAGTAGCGCTGGCGCATGCGCAGTTGCATGTAAGCCTGGCGGCCATGTTTCTTTCAGGCACCGCTGCCCTCACAGCGGCACCAGGGGCAGCCAGACAGCCGGCCCACCGGGGGATTTCCCGGTATCCCGGTGGGCCAGTCCGGCCCTGCAGACAGCTGTCCAGGTGGCACAGAACTGCGATCACCTGACTCCACCCAAATATATACAGTAGGTTCTCCCAGCAGGCCAAGGGATTCAAGAAAACCCCTGCCCATTGGCTGAGATATCCCATATACCCATAATCTGACCTTGCAGTGCCCTTCAAATATCTAATGCCACCAAGTATCCGGCCACCTTGCGGCAAAAGAGAGAAGTGCAGCAATTACAGACTTAGAGTGAAATCAACTGATCCTCAACAATTAGCCAAGATAGCTATATCTGACAGGTAAATTTAGGAGCAACCGTGCCTAAACACTAGTGTGCTATAGTAGGAATCTGCAACAAAGTTTGTTATAATCCTTGCAATTTACATAGATCACCCAGAGGGAAATGTTTTTTTCTCAACAAAAGTGGAGTTACTCTTTAAATATATATGAACAAACAAAAGTGTAATTGATACCCAAAATGTACCATAGCTCAATCCATAATATCTCAATAAATATGTAGTGGTGAACAAATTAGTGAATGAAAAGGTGCGGGGTCTTAGCACTAGCTGATCGTCACCAGAGTTCCTGATGGTAGACAAGGGTTTCCCTGAGTGCAGGTTGCAGCCCTTAAGAAGCCCTCAAGAAGCCCCCAACAAGAAGGGAGCAAGTGGGGGTCAGGTAGCGGATGAAGCAGATAAGGAACAAGAAGAAGTGTGATTCTAAAAACTATTTTTTTTCCTTAAAATAAAAAATAGGTTATACCTATCTACTCTGTGCAACCATATGGCACATAGCGGTCATTTACCTTCTTTTTTGGTGGCCCCCTGTGGGCGCTGGGCGCTCCTTCTTACTTCTTCTGCACAAGACTTGAGACTGGAGCGGAGGTTCATCTTCAAGCAGGACAACGTCCCTAAACATACAGCCAGAGCTACAATGGAATGGTTTAGATCAAAGCATATTCATGTGTTAGAATGACCCAGTCAAAGTCCAGACCTAAATCTAATTGAGAATCTGTGGCAAGACTTGAAAATTGCTGTTCACAGATTCTCTCCATCCAATCTGACAGAGTTTGAGCTGTTTTGCAAAGAAGAATGGGCAAAAATTTCACTCTCTAGTCTCTAGATGTACAAAGCTGGTAGAGACATCTCCAAAAAGACTTGCAGCTGTAATTGCAGTGAAAGGTGGTTCTACAAAGTATTGACTCAGGGGGGCTGAATACAAATGCACGCCACACTTTACACATATTTATTTGTAAAAAATGTTGAAAACTATTTATCATTTTCCTTCCACTTCACAATTATGTGCCACCTTGTGTTGGTCTATCACATAAAATTCCAATAAAATACATTTAATTTTTGGTTGTAACATGACAAAATGTGGAAAATTTCAAGGGGTGTGAATACTTTTTCAAGGCACTGTACCTGCCTGTATACCCTGTACACTGAGCTGCACATGCACAGCTCAGTGTACAATTGCAGCAATGTCGGGATGAATGAACTTGCATGCATGGGAGTGATGCTAGCTTGGCCCAAGCAATGAAAATGGCCAAAGATCAGTACCTGGAGGCCGACCAACCGAAGATGTTAATGGCTGTGGGGGGGCTCCAGTAAATATAGTTCTGCTTTAAGTTCCACTCCTTAGAAGTCATGCTTTCCATGATTTAAAAAAGCTTAAAAAACAGCTGTATGTGGTTCAGACTAAATGGCTCAATGACATAAAGTGCAAGAAATGCCTAACACTATCTATTTTTGAAAATGTTCCCTCCCCACCTCCTCCTACGTATCCTGCCTCTCCTGCATAAAAGATGTGTATACTTACCTGTTTTTAATCTACTCCAGTCCAGTCCTGTAGCTCCAGTTCCCCTGCGCCAGTGAGTGGCTGCTGCAAGGGAGAAGAGGGAGCGCTGACATCGATTGGGCTATTGGAGCCTATGAATGACATCACTGTTCACAGAATTCCCAGCCATTGTCGAGTGCTTCCTGAACCCGGAGCTACGGGATCATGTGACCGTATCGGAGCAGGTTAAAGCAGGTAAGTACACACATCTTTTTTACACAGGTTAGGAAAGATAGGTGGGGGGTTAATACTTTAGGAATAGTTAGACCTAGGCTTTTCTTCGACTTTGACTTGTATCTGTACTATATACCAGCAGTTCTGGATGTGCAGTTGTCTATTGGGCCAAACAAAAGGAATTATGTGCATGGCTCTGCCCTCTATCCTGAAATAAGAAATAATCCCAATATTTTTGTGGTGGAATGAGACAAGTGAATACCATCTGTTATAAGACTCTACTGAGCTATGCTAAAGAAATACAGAATATTAAACATCACCTATATCAGAAAATTGCATCCCTGATTATTTCCACATTCCTTTACATAAATAATCAACACATTTTTTTTTAATCCAATATAAAGGTACATGCAATATACTATGTATACTAGGCATTCAGATATATTTGCACATGACAATGAAGAACAATGACCACCAGGTGTCGCCACACTCAAAATTTTCTAGCACACTTCACTAGTGCTTCTATAACTGTATTTTGTTCCCCTTATTGTTCTTTTGGAATACAGAGACAACATATCTGTGATGGGAATTTATTATTATTAATAATATTAATCACAATAATAATACTACAGAGTAATCTGTCAAATAAATGTTTTTATGAGACACTGACATAAATTATGCCAGCATAATGGGACTATATATTGTATACAAAGACCTCTGATAGTTTTTATGTATGGTTTTAATGAATGAAGCCAATGGCTACATCTCTATCTATGGGGCCAAAAAATAATGTGGCCCTTAGATAGAGACATAGAAAAAATTTGGCCCTTAGAAAAAAATATTCCCCTGGGTGATCTATGTACATTACAAGGATTGTAACAAACTTTGTTGCAGATTCCTACCTTTTGTTATTCTGAAGAAATAGCTGTTTGTTTGTTTGTCTGTGTCCATTTGCACAGTGAATCTGTATAGGAGTGGTTTTATAGTTATCAACCAGCTGCTGCACCTGCAGGGCTCTAATGAGGAAATTGGCAGTGTCGGCATCCCTTTAGATGTGATTTCCCTTTGAGAGTATCACACCAAGAATGACATTTTTGTTGCAGGGGGAATCACAAAATCTGACTTGTACAGTGCCTTGCAAAAGCATTCACCCCCCTTGGCATTTTTTGTGTTTTGTTGCCTCACAACCTGGAATTAACATGGATTGTTTGAGGATTTGCATCATTTAATTTACAGAACATGCCCACAACTTTGAAGATGTTTTTTTTTATTGTGAAGAAAACAACAAATAGGACAAAATAACAGAAAAAGTCAATGTGCGTAACTATTCACCCCCCTAAAGTCAATACTTTGTAGAGCCACCTTTGTGGCTATCACAGCTCCAAGTCACTTTGGATAAGTCTCTATGACCTTGCCACATGTTACCACTGGGATTTTTGCCCATTCCTCCTTGCAAAACTGCTCCAGCTCCTTCAGGTTGGATGGTTTGCACTTGTGAACAGCAATCTTTAAGTCTGACCACAGATTTTCTATTGGATTGAGGTCTGGGCTTTGAATAGGCCATTTTAACACATTTACATGTTTCCCCTTAAACCACTCAACTGTTGCTTTAGCAGTGTGTTTGGAGTCATTGTCCTCCTGGAAGGTGAACCTCCGTCCTAGCCTCAAATCACACACAAGAGTGGTACAGGTTTTGCTCAAGAATATCCCTGTATTTAGCACCATCCATCTTTCCCTCAACTCTGACCAGTTTCCCAGTCCCGACTGCTGAAAAACATCCCCACAGCATGATGCTGCCACCACCATGTTTCACAGCGGGGATGGTGTTCTTTGGGTGATGTGATGTGTTGGGTTTGCGCTAGATATAGCGTTTTTTTTGATGGCCAAAAAGTTCAGTTTTAGTTTTCCCAAACTCAAAACATGACATTTTGTTTTTTGCTGAAAGTAATGGCTTTCTTCTGGCCACTCTGCCATAAAGCCCAACACTATGGAGCGTACGGCTTATTGTCGTCCTATGTACAGATACTCTGCAGCTCCTCCAGTGTTACCTTAGGTCTCTGTGCTCCCTTTCTGATTAATGCCCTCCTTGCCCGGTCCGTGAGTTTTAGTGTGTGGCCATCTCTTGGCAGGTTTGCTGTTGTGCCATGTTCTTTCCATTTGGTTATGATAGATTTGATGGTGCTCCTAGGGATCATCAAAGATATGGATATTTTTTTAAAACCTAACCCTGACTTGTACTTCTCGACAAGATTGTCCCTTACTTGTTTGGAGAGTTCCTTGGTCTTCATGGCAGTGTTAGTGGTGCCTCTTGCTTAGGTGTTGCCGCCTCTGGGGCCTTTTACAAAGGTGTGTCTATGTAATGACAGATCATGTGACACTTAGATTGCACACAGGTGGACATCATTTCACTAATTATGTGACTTCTGAAGGTAATTGGTTGCACCAGAGCTTTTTATGGGCTTCATAGCAAAGTGGGTGAATACATACGCTCATGCCAATTATCAGTTTTTTATTTCTGAAAAATAGTTTTATGTATATATTTTTCTAATTTTACTTCACCAACTTAGACTATTGTGTTCTGATCCATCACATATAATTCAGATTAAAAAAAACATTGAACTAAAGGCTGTAATGTAACAAAATAGGTAAAAAGCCAAGGGGGGGGGTGAATACTTTTGCAAGGCACTGTACCTTTGTCCAGACTTCAGGGAAAATCAGTGAGCCAATCACACAAGCAGGAAATTACATTTCTGGGGGGCGTTCTGTACACCTCTGTTCCACCAGGTTGTCATATTGCATTGCATTTTACAGAAAATTACAGAGCTGCACATTAAAAAGGAAAGTAATGTTTAATAACATTCAATTACAATTCAATTTTTTCCACGAAAAGTGGATTTACCCTTTAAGCAAGGGTCCTACTCATAATATCCACAGATAGCTTTCAGCCGCTAGCTTCCATGCAACACTCTTCTGTGATATAAGGGTCATTCTTTACTCCAGCTTCCACAGGTGATGCCCTCCAGCAAAATACCTTCCAATCCAGATTTCTTCATCTCTCAGCCAAGCACATGCTGAGGCCTAACCTCAGCTCTTTCATACACAGGCTGTATCTCAAGGGCAACAGGAGAAAAGAGGCACCCTGACCAAGCCTCCCAAACATTTATCTTCTTTCTCAGCCACCTTCTGGGTGCTCCTCCCAGGGATTGGCTGAAGTCAGATAAATGTTCATGACTTCAGTGGCTGACCCTTCTATTCTATTCTTTGGAAGCTTCTTCCAGAGGCAGGCAGGCAGGCGTAATCAACCACCAAGCATAGGGGATCTTGAAAAAGACCTATAAAATAGATTGTTGCTCCAAGGAGTATAGCAGAGCCAAAAACTAATGTTAGTTTAATTAGGGCAGGGCACTACAATACCAAGAGATTGTAAACACAGAACCTTTACCCTTCCAAGGATTTCCTATGGCCTTGTGCACATGGAAAACTAGGGGTTACAAAGTCCTCTAGCATAAAAAAGCAGCAGTGGAGTGACTCCTCAATAGTTAGACCAGCAAGAAAGCAATGCCATAGAAGGAAAGTCTTTTTTCTTTGCAGGTATACCGAATGAAAAACCAAGTTCCCAACCTTGGCAGGATTGGCAGTATGTCAGAGACCTGTCATAGAGTTGTCTTTGTCAACCCACCATAACCGCCAAGCCAGAAGCTGCTCTAGGCTTTGTGAGGCCTTAGGCAAAACTTAGGAAGGAGGCCCCACTCACACCCATAATGGGAAAAATAATTCAAGCGATAAAAATTAACCGTATAAGAAGGTTACAGTACAGGCAGAGGGTAAGTGGGCACAGTACTGGGGCAGGAGGGTACAGTATGGGGGGAGGGTGAGTGGGCACAGCACAGGGGAGGAGGGTGAGGGGGCAGGAGGGCACAGCAAAGGGGGAGGGTACGTTTGGCACAGTTCGGGGGCAGGAGGGCACAGCACTAAGGAAGGGTAAGTGGGCACAGTACCAGGGCAGAAGGGTACAGTACAGGGGGAGGGTAAGTGGACACAGTACCGGGGCAAGAGGGCACAGCACAGGGGAGGGTAAGTGGCACAGTACCAGGGCAGGAGGGTACAGTTTGGGGGGAAGGGTAAGTGGGCACAGTACCAGGGCAGGAGGGTACAGTACAGGGGGGGGTAAGTGGGCACAGTACCGGGGCAGGAGGGTATAGTACGATGGGGGGAGAGTAAGTGGGCAGAGGGCAAGAGAGTAAAGTAAAGGAGGGAACAGGAGGGCAAAGCACAGGGGAGGATAAGTGGGCACGTTACAGGGGGAGCGGAAGGAAAGAAGGATGCCCCTTACATCAGAGTACCCCCCTAGAGACCCCCATTAGCTCACAGTCCCCTTATATCAGTGCCCCCCTTCCTTAGAGACCTCCAGAGATCATAGAGACCCCCCTATAGCAGCACCCCCTGCCCTCTTTAAGATCTCCATTTTTATTGCCTTACCGGTGGGAATCTGGTACTGCTGCAAGCAAGGTGTTTGGGGGCGGAGCTGAGGGGCGGAGCGGTTCTACAGATTTTTCCTCACTGCCTATACAGCGGCAGATGCAAAAAGGGTCATCAAGGCAGGTGGGGAGAGAGGTGCCAGGCGGAGGAGCCGGAGATCGATGACAACAGACTGGCACAGCTGAGAGGAATCCTTGTTGAGTGGAGTGCTGTGCCAGAAGTTCGGGACTTGGTCCAGCACTGGCTTTATCCCCAAGAGTTTCTCATGAGGTCCCCCACTGGTCCCGTTGGGTCAGCAGGGCAGACAGGAGGAGGGGGCGGGAGGAGGAGGAGCAGTATTAACAGCTCTCTCTCCTCTCCTGCTTGTGAAGGGAGGGGGGAAGTATCAGCGCTGGCTCTGAGCGGCTCTCCCCAGCTGGGATCCCGAGCTGTCAGTGAGCTCCGATCACCCAGTAAACAGCCCGCTATCTCTCCATGTAGCGGTGAGCGGACTCAGCACTGTTCTTATGGCAGGGGGGGGTTACAGCTGCCAGTAAAGGCAGCTTTCTAATAAGGCAAAGTAGGCCCCCCCCGAGGCCCCTGTGAGCGCGAGACCTTAGGCGACCGCGTAAGTTGCCTAATTGGAGAGCCACCTCTGCGCCAAGCCTATAAACATGCCATGCAGTAAAAATTTTCTATTATTACTTTTTTTTTCTTAGAATCATTAAAATATAATGCTGGCTAAATTATTTTAATAACTTCACAGTCACAATAAAATAGATCTTCTTTGAAGGGAAACAAGACATAAGGAATACATATAAAAACAGCTAGATGCAGCAAGGAGAAATAAGGGGATTTTTGCGGTGCCAAGTACAAGGAAACAGAGAGAATTTACTTTCATCAGTTAAAATGAAACAAAGTTTTATTGCATAACATAGTTAAAAGAACATGCTGTTTTAAAGCAATGTAGAATTACAGGCATTTGGTGGTCATAAATGGAGAGATAAATTGCAGATCACATTTAGAGATATTGCACACTAGCCCGACATGTTTCGCTGTTAGCTTCCTCAGGGGATGTGCAAGGCTTAATTGAAACCACTAAACAAATGAGAAAAAGGTTATAACATAGAACTTACAAACAGAATATAGGTACAGAGTATTTAGGCAAGGTATGAGCTTGGTTGCAGAAATAGAGCATGGATATGAACACTTACCCAAATGGCTGATAGCACCCGCAAACTACCAGGCTGGACCCCAGACAAAACCCCAAGGGACCCGATCCAAAAGAATCAGTCAGGCGTGGCCATAGAGGGCAGATAAGGGGACACTAGAGGACAATGAGGGTTCATAGAGTTAGACTAATAGAAAGGTAAATGTATGAATTTGAAAAAATAGAGGACAATCGTCTTTTAGAGTAAATACTCACAAAGATATATGTTTGTTTGTCTAGTAGTCCATGAAAGAGATGCACTTAATTGAATCTGAAATGGGACTCTGTGGACAAGGCTGCAAAAGGCAGACTGGAAAAATAAATAATAAAAATCTGTTTAAATCTATACTTGAGATCTGGGGAGCATAAGCAAAAAATAGAAAAATGTGTAAAATGAATTTTGGTTGAGGGTAAGGCAGAAAAAGTGACCAAAAAAAAAAGGAACTTGCAGAAAAAAGCACAGATTGAAGGAGCCATAGGATATAGGAAGGGAGAAAAAACCCCGCAGTAAGTGCCCTTGTAATGAAGGGAGGGAACGTTGGTGGTGGAAGGAGTCATTATGAGTGGAAAGCCAGTGAATGAAAGAAAAGAGAAAGGAGGTAAGGGCTGAGGAAAAGAATTTGCAGTTTTAGGTGTCCCAATTAGACTATGTAGTAGCTTACCAGTTGAGAAATCGCCACAGTGTAGATGTGTCTCCCTCCGGCTCTGGCTGAAATGACAGTCAGATCAGCCGGTTTAAATCTCCCCTCCGACGAGCCGGCTTGTGACGTCGCCGGCTCGAGGCGGACATAGAACGCCTGTGTGCATGCGCACGGGCAGCCTACATCCTCTGACTACACTGCCCAGGAGGCTGCGCGAGGAGGGAGGGGCCAGGCACATCCATGATAGGGACGTGCATGGAACAACCCCAACCCCGTCGCCGCTCTCCTGGGTGTGCAGAGATGGTGAAGGGGGAGTGTGATCCAAGGTGGCCAAAGCCAGCCTGGGATCAGAGGGGTACCCAGCGCTGCCAGGCGTGAGTGAGGGCCTGCTACATGATGGATAGGGCAAGCCCTGGGTGTCCGTATGGCCCGCCGAAGACATTTCCCAGGATCGGAGCAAATGGGAAACAAAAGTCGGGGGTCAGCACTGATAAGCCGGGGGGAGGGTGGAATAGAACAGAAGTAGGGATAACGGAGCGGGACCACAAGACTGCTCCGGCCAGCCAAGTGTTCAATATGCAACCAAGTTCATTTACAGTAAATATACATAACAAACAAACAAAAGATAATGAATAATAATAAGCAATAACATAAGTTGTCTAACAAAGATAATAAATATAATAAATAAGACACAAAATAGTAAATAAGGTTCAAATAGGTGGATATGCATTATAAACGATTTATATGTACAGATAAATATCTTATCCAATGGGAACATAGAAAAAGGAAATTAGCTGGAGGAGAGGGGAGAAAAAGGGGGGGGGGGGAGGGGAACAAAAGAAAGAGGGAAAGGAGGATAAAAAGAGAAAAAAAGAAGAGAAAAGGGGAAAAAATTGAAATACAATCATGGGATGCAACCTAAATGGGGGAAGGGACCAGTAAATAGCATTCATTGGGACTAAAGAAAAGACTTGAAGCTAAGGCTTTCGTTGAAGCCAGGAAAAGATGTGGCTTTAAGGTCATATATCCACCGAGCTTCTAGCTGTAGCAGGGTGCGATCAACGCTGCCACCGCGAGAGTCTGGGGGGATATGTTCAAGTGCCAAAAATGTAATCACGTGCGGATTGAAATTGTGATATATGCCAATATGCTGGCTGATGGAAGTATGCATTTTGTTTTTCTTTATGGGTTTAATATGGTCTCGTATACGTTTGAAAAATTGTCTTTTTGTTTTGCCTATATAAAAGCCATGAATATTGAGTAATGACTCTTACAGCATCAGATTTTTTAGCCCATTTACTAGAGAAAATCAAAGAGTTTCTATTTTCTGAATTTGCTCGGTTAAAGGCTTTTTTAAGACAAGCATGGCTATAACCCCTAACTATCAATCTACTGTACAGGTCCCTAGCTGCACTTCCGAAGTCGGAGTCTTTACTGCAGTTATGTTTAAGCCTTAGGTACTGACTATAGGGGATACTTCTGATTAGGGAAGTGGGGTGCGAGCTTTGGGCGTGGAGAATGGTATTTCCCGCTGAGGGCTTTCTATAAAGGGACGAGTCAAGTTTGCCTTCTGCATTTATGGAGATGACCAAGTCCAGGAAACTGATGCTGTCCTGACTACAGTGCATAGTAAATTTTAGATGTTATTGATTGAAATAATTTGTAAAAATGTGTTCAGTTCGGTCTGGGTTCCGGACCAGAAAATAAGGACATCATCTAGAAAACGGTACCAAGCCAAAATTCTGTCATGGAGATGACTCATATCCTCCCTGCTAAGGACCTCCTTCTCCCACCCCCCCAGGTACAGGTTCGCATATGAGGGGGCACACTTGGTCCCTATTGCGACACCCTGTATCTGGAGGTAGTGGGAGGAATTGAATATAAACAAAATGTTTCAAAACATTTTCAAAATGTAATCTAATAGATGGAGTACAAAAGCATTGTATTTGGCGAATTCCTGAAATCACCTTTAGACAAGCTCCTTCTCTAAGGGACCGATTGGTTCGAAGTCACTTCGAAACCACACAACCTCCCTCAAAACACACTACTTGTGGTACCTTCCCCTGTGGTGCATGTGATGTTTGTGAATATGTTGATGCAAAAACAAAATTCAAGCTTCCTAACGGCAGATGGCATTCTATCCAGTCTAGGGTCACCTGCCAGACACCGGGCGTTATATATTTTGCCCAGTGCCTGTGCGGTGGCTTTTATATAGGCAAAACGAAAAGACAATTTTTCAAACGTATACAAGACCATATTAAACCCATAAAGAAAAACAAAATGGATACTGCCATCAGCCGGCATGTTGGCATATATCACAATTTCATTTGTTTAGTGGTTTCAATTAAGCCTTGCACATTCCCTGAGGAAGCTAACAGCGAAACATGTCGGGCTAGTGTGCAATATCTCTAATTGTGATCTGCAATTTATCTCTCCATTTATGACCACCAAATGCCTGTAATTCTACATTGCTTTAAAATGTTCTTTTAACTATGTTATGCAATAAATCTTTGTTTCATTTTAACTGATGAAAGTAAATTCTCACTGTTTCCTTGTACTTGGCACCGCAAAAATCCCCTTATTTCTCCTTGCTGCATCTATCTATATTGGGATGAGGTGTCTAGCCTAGGGGTGTTGTACCATCAACCAGACCAATTTTTTGCTTATATAAAAACAGCTACATACCATTCTGCACTGCAATGGAAGGGTAGGGCAGCCAAAAATGAGACCATACAAGGCGGAAGAGATGAGGCTGAGGCTATGAAAACCTGCATTACTACATACTGTTCTTCAGGAACTTCAGAGTGCTGTATGATTATGGCAACGTGTATCTTGATGAGTAGGTAAGTTTAATGTGTGCCAGTGAGTTTACTTGTTAAAGTAATTTCGCATTTTTTTTTTATAACAGGTACTTATATAGAGCCGTCAAATTACGCAGCACTAAGTATATTTTGTACATTCACATCAGTCCCTGCCTTCAAGGAGCTTACAATCTAAGGTCCCTAACTCACATTCATACGGTACATACACATATTGGGGCCAATTTAGACAGGAGCCAATTAACCTACCAGCATCTCTTTGAAGTGTGGGAGGAAACCGGAGTACCCTGAGGAAACCTACATAGGCACAGGGAGAACATGCAAACTCCATGCATGTAGTGTCATAGTTGGGATTCAAACCGATTACCCTGGTGCTGCCAGGCAGAAGTGCCAACCACTGTTCTGCCCTGCGGTAAACAGTATTGGAGTGATAAACAATATTAAAGTAATTGTAAAGTCTCGCAAGTCAGCCGCTTCCTATGTGGGCACCCGAGCCGAGTCACAGCTTCCCGTGTCCATTCAGACACGAAGCCCCTACCCGGGCCCGTCCCTCTCTCTCCAGATTGACTGTGATTGAAAGCCGCAGGAGCCAATGGCACTGCTGCTGTGTCTCAGCCAATCAGGAGGAATGTCCTGGATGGCTTAGACATTCGTGGACATCGCTGGAGATAAGTGGGGCTCAGGTAAGTATTATAGGGTGCTGGGGAGGCTGCTACACACAAAAGGTTCTTTTTTATCTGAATGCATTCAGATAGAAACCTTCTGCCTTTAAAACTCCTTTAGGCCAACGTGTACAAAAGTACAAATGTAGTTCTTCTGGATCTAGAACCTCATAATGAACTAAACTATCAGATTTCCTTTACAGACACCTTTCTGGAAAATGAAGTAGATGGCACATTCTTTTCTTCAAAGAGATCTCATTCATGTGAAATTCTTGAGAAAAAATGCAAACAGTTATAGTACCGTATTTTTCCGTGTATAAGACGCTACTTTTTCCTAAATTTTTTGACTGAAAATCGAGCAGCGTCTTATACACGGTCAGTCAGCCTGGGAGAGAGCCGCGCGGGTGCGTAGCTGGTCGTAGCTTGACAAACGGCTTCCTCCAATCACGAGCCGAATGTTAATGATGTCAGCTGGAGGCGGAGGTGGAGAGTGCGCAGATGCGATCCTGTTCGACGTGGAGACTGCACAGATGCATCAGGGAGTGGAGCGGAGAGTTTTGACAAGATGTCACAGAATAGTTAAAGTAAGAGATTGTCTTATTCTGCAAAATTCAAACTCGGTGTAGTTAGCTATGCAAAAGAGCATGGGAATAGAGCTGCAGAGAGACAGTTTGGACCTCCCCCCACTGAGAGTATGATCAGACAGTGGAGAAAACAGGAAGAGCAACTCCTTAAGATACCAAAAAAGAAGAAGGCCTTAAGGGGAAAACCAGCAAAATGGCCAAATTTGGAGCAGAGGCTTAAAACTTGGATTTTGGAGCAGCGCCAGAGTGGCTTATGTGTGTCAACCAAACTTATTCAATGTCAGGTAAGAATGTTTGCAAGCGAAATGAACATTGTTGATTTTACAGGAAAGGCAAAATGGTGCTTCATTTTCATGAGGAGAGAAGGGTTGGCTATGAGAACACGAACAAAGTTAGCTCAGAAAATGCCACCAGTTTATGAGGATAAAATCCAACAGTTTCACGCCTATGTCATACAACTTAGGAAAAAATATGATTTTGAACCATTAAGATTGCAAACATGGATGAGGTTCCTCTCAATTTTGATGTGCCTTCCAACAGAACTGTTGATGTGAAAGTAATCAAAACTGTGGCAATTAAAACAAGTGGCCATGAAAAGACACACTATACTGCTGTGCTTTCATGCTGTGCAGATGGCACTAAACTGCCACCTATGCTTTTTTTAAGAGAAAAGCCCATCCTAAAGAGACCATACCACCTGGCATTATTGTGCAAGTTCAAGAGAAGGGATGGATGAATGAAGACATTATGGCCATTTGGTTTGCAAAGGTTTGGTCCAGAAGACCTGGAGGGCTCTTAAAGAAGCCAGCTCTGCTTGTCTTTGATCAATTCCGAGTACATCTTGTATAGAGAAGAAGAGGGGGGGGGGAGAGGGGGGAAAAAAGGGGGGGGAGAGGAGAAAACGGGCAAACCCCCTCCTCAAATTGATGGGACTTTAGAGGAAAAGACTGAGTTGCGTAGGTGAAAATCAAACAAGCTTGATAAAATTTAACAATATTTATTGAAATATGATAAAAGATAGTATTGTCAATACAATCAAACATGTTTTGCGAAACATGTTGGCTTTAGTCACGTACGAATTCTGGATTCTACTACTCGATGGTCATATGTTTGTATATGTATTGACAATACTATCTTTTATCATATTTCAATAAATATTGTTAAATTTTATCAAGCTTGTTTGATTTTCACCTACGCAACTCAGTCTTTTCCTCTAAAGTCCCATCAATTGGAGGAGGGGGTTTGCCCGTTTTCTCCTCTCCCCCCCTTTTTTCCCCCCCTCCCCCCCCCCCCCCTCTTCTTCTCTATACAAGTTAAACTCTAATCAGGGATGGAAAAACTGCTTGAGTTGTTTTCCTGATATAGTCCAACCATCTCTCTTTTATTACACAATTCCGAGTACATTTAACAGAAAAGACTAAAAGGGTTGCATCAGATTTGTGAACACACCTAGTAGTTATTCCTGGTGGACTTACAGGTCAGCTACAGCCAGGCCCGGATTTACTCCCTTTGCCGCCCCAAGGCCGGGTCCTTCAATGCCGCCCCCCCCCCCCCCCCCCCACACACACACACACACACATACCACGTCCTTTATCGATGACTTCTACAATAGATCAATTAAAAACATATCTCCACACATGAGAACACTGAAAATAACTGGCTTTAATTGTACAGACTAAAAATACTTCAGGGTAAGCGCGCAAGGGGTAAGGATTTTTCGCAGGCAAATTTTCAAGGCAATGGCTGGTGTTAGTGCTTCAATCATTCCCGCCACCATGGTTGTTATGGTATCAGGATGATTGAAACACATTATTTCTATCATTACATTGTAATATAAACTGAAATAGTTCAACTCACCATAATGCAGAATCATTGGGAGCCCTGAGCGTGTCACTTGCCACCATCTCTTGTCACTTGCCACTATGCCTGCCACCAGATGGAGATGTCACTTGCCACGCTGCCTGCCACCAGATGAGGATGTCACTTGCCACCATGCCTGCCACCAGATGGGGATGTCACTTGCCACTATGCCTGCCACCAGATGGGGATGTCACTTGCTACACTGCCTGCCACCAGATGGGGATGTCCCTTGCCACGCTGCCTGCCACCAGATGGGGATGTCACTTGCCACGCTGCCTGCCACCACATGGGGATGTCACTTGCCACCATGCCTGCCACCACATGGGGATGTCACTTGCCCCAGATGGGGATGTCCCTTGCCACCAGATGGGGATGTCACTTGCCACACTGCCTGCCACCAGATGAGGATGTCCCTTGCCACGCTGCCTGCCACCAGATGGGGATGTCACTTGCCACGCTGCCTGCCACCAGATGGGGATGTCACTTGCCACGCTGCCTGCCACCACATGGGGATGTCACTTGCCACGCTGCCTGCCACCAGATGGGGATGTCACTTGCCACCATGCCTGCCACCAGATGGGGATGTCACTTGCCACGCTGCCTGCCACCAGATGAGGATGTCCCTTGCCACGTTGCCTGCCACCAGATGGGGATGTCACTTGCCACGCTGCCTGCCACCAGATGGGGATGTCACTTGCCACGCTGCCTGCCACCACATGGGGATGTCACTTGCCACCATGCCTGCCACCACATGGGGATGTCACTTGCCACCAGATGGGGATGTCCCTTGCCACCAGATGGGGATGTCCCTTGCCACCAGATGGGGATGTCACTTGCCACCAGATGGGGATGTCACTTGCCACCAGATTGGCATGTCCCTTGCCATGCTGCCTGCCATCAGAAGGAGGAGGGCGGAACAGCGGTGCAGGCAATGAGAGATGTCATCTTTCTCCCATGCCGCTGCACCGCTGACACTACAAGCTACTCTCAATTTTTTTAAAAATGGCGCCGAGCGGCGCAATCACGCTACTGCGCATGCGCCGCCCGGCCGAGCGCTTACGAGTTTTCCCGAGCCCGGCCGGCTTCGGAGCGGCGCATGCCCAGTTGCGTGGTCGGCTCGCGGCCATCTTTTCTATGGGCACTGGTGCCCATAATAGACTTTAATGGCCAGCGCGAAAGGGGGGGCGGCCGCGAAGTCGCTGCAGGAGCGGCGCCGCCCCTACACCACTGCCGCCCCGAGGCCTGGCCTCGGTGGCCTTGTGGTAAATCCGGCCCTGCATTGAAGTCTGCTTGTAAGTTGGAGACATCCTGTAAGGACGTTATTTTACTGCAAAGCTTGGTGTCACCTGCAAAGACAGAAATAGTATTTATAATCCCAGACCCAAAATCATTTATGAAGATATTAAAAAGTAAGGGTCTAAACACTGAACTTTGGGGTACACCACTGATAACCTTAGACCATTAAGAGTAAGAATCATTAACCACTACTCTCTGAATTCTGTCTTTTAGCCAGTTTGCTATCCATTTACAAACTGATTTTTCCAAGCCTGTAGACTTTATCTTACACATGAGCCGTGTGTGCGGAACTGTGTCAATTGCTTTTGCAAAATTCAAATGTCCACAGCCACCCCTTTACTTACTGTACCTCCTAATAAAAAGAAATCAGGTTTGTTTGACAACTTCTATCTTTCATGAATCCATGCTGTCTATTGCTTAAAATATTTTTTTTTTCAGCAAGAATCATCTATGTGTCTTTTATTAAACTCTTCAGTTTCTTCCCAACTATAGAAGTTAAACTAACAAGTCTATAGTTACCTGGTAAAGACTTTTATCCCTTTTTTAAATATAGGCACCACATTGGCCTTACACCATTCCAGTGGTACTATGCCAGTCATTATGCAGATTCAGAATACACACCTGGGACTTATGTGGGACGTCAAACAGAATGAGGAATCCAAAAATAAGTGATTTTTGCAGCATTGTCACCTCACCACCCGCTAAACAAATACATTTTATAGAGTCAATGCTTTAAGACCAACATAACAGGTCCTGTATAAAAATGTTGTGCTTGTTATATCTACACGTTTCTCTTTTTTTAGGGTGGTTAGAACATCAAATTCTAGAATATTTCCTATGGGTTTTCCATGTGGTAAAGGACTATGAGACACAAACACAGCCATGGGGATAAATGACGCGACTGACAATGGATGTACATCATGGCACTTTTTGAGGTTCATTTATTTATTTATTTTTTGGACTTGTTCCCCCTGGCAAGGTACCTACCTTTGCTTTGCATGGTGCATCCTCATCCCCCTCCCTTTTCTGGCTCAGATAAGGGTCTGATATGAATTTTGCAGTGGCCTTCTCTCCTTCCTTTTCTTGTTTTTTCCATGGTGTCCCTCCATAAAGTTTTTTTTTTTTTGGCATGGGGTTCTCCATTACTATTTATACCATACTCTTGTCTAGGATAACAGCATTAATTCTAGAACCAGCAGGCTAAAGAACAGCTTTTTACTGAAGCCGTGAGATTGACAAATTCTGCATTACCCTGAATTACCGCTGCTATTATTTTTATTATTACTTTCATGGCCATTGTGAGATTGATATTAATGCAATCCTGCTTCTGTTCATGTGTTTATATTATTATATAATTTATATTATGGCTATAATATAATTATTTATTCACACACTTTTATCGTTATATCTATGTTTACATATTTATTTCTTTTCCATTTTTTTCTTGACTTTCTTATTGCTCACCAGGACCTGAGTACCTTATTTTGTTGCTTTCGTGTATGACATGTTTTTTTTTTTGAATAAATTTGAAATGGCAATAAAAATATCCTTGTCCTTATCAGTACATCATCTGGTCTCCAAGTGAGAGCTCTGCCTCTCTAGTATCTCGGCATTTGTGGTGGGCTTCCTGTGTTACAGCCATCCTAATGAGAAAATACTATACATTCATTTTAGCATAACACCTAACAGGAAGGTATGTTACTTCTCTAACATACCATGTAACATGGGGTGAGGCTTTATGCCCCATAAGTTCATGCGAGATCCCCACTGAATCCCACCTTGTGACTCTAGGTCATCAAGGAAGAGAGGAGCGGGCAGTCTCTTGCAGTATGTCCATCCTACTTATGGGGCCAGAAACTGGTATATGGCACTTTAGTCCAGACTTTTTTAACTGGGGTGCCTTCTGGGTTCTTCAGGGGTGCCTTGGCAAAATGCCTAAACAAATTGCCACAAATTGCCCAAAAATTGTTAACAATCCAGCTAGTAGATCAAGTCTGCATTTTTCTTCCACAAAGCCACAAGTTATTTTTGTACAGCATTAAAACTTAAATGTAAACTTAAAACCGATGATGTCATTGGTTAATATGGGTGCCTGCACAGCATCCTAGTTTGCCCCTCTACTGCCCCTTTGCCAGCACTGGACTTACATTTGCACTGAATGGAAGAGAACCTGAGGGAGAAGAGAAATGCTAGCATACTAGTCTGTACCAGTGTGCAAAGGTGGAGGAATAGATCTACTCTAATATTGGGTGTCCTATGTGTGTGGATGATGCTGCGATATGTAAAACTATTAGTTTCATTGTTTACATTTTATATTGTGGTGCCTTGAGATTGTGCATAGTTTTAAAGGGTGCCTTGACTGAAGGCCTAGGCCAAAATGATGTCATACATCCCGGGAGTCTTTATGGAATTTTTTTTTCTTTCATCTGGGGAAGGGTAGGGGGGCTTTTTCAGCTAAGCACACCCTCCTGCCTACATGCCTGAGCTACGGTAAGATGGATTCCAAGAAATAAATGCTACATGAATCATCAGCCCTTTCTTGAGATGCCTATGGCTAGAAGTTCTAGGGGGTGTTTTTCAAAGTGATTTCTCAGCAAACTAAAGCATGGAGACATAGATGGATGGGTGAGTTTGATTTGAATATTGAAAATTAATTAAAAAGTATTTTCAGTTTGTGGTGCTCGGATACAGTTTAGTTCCACGTTAAGTTTATATTACAAGCCATGACACTAGGACAGGGAGAAAACATCTCTACAGAAGTTACACAGACTTATTTTTAGGAACACAAGAGAAGGGTCGGATTTCCTTTTTTTTTGCTGTCTGACTCAGTTGGGGAGGCCTCTCACTTCCCACACTGGTGAACGCTGTCATTGGGGCACAAGTTGAGTGGAAATGTCAAATATACAGTTGCCCCTAGAACAAAAGTAGAAGATTGATCGGCCAATGAGAACACATATTCTAGTAATTTTTTTTTCACCAAGACAGGAATTGAGGGGAAAAAATCTCTCTAGCAGATACACAGCAATAACATATTATAGTGCAGATGGGTTAGAATTTTGAAACTGGCTTTACCAACAAAGCCATATCAGTGACAGCAGATACTGTGCTCAATGTGCATTTAGAAAAAAATATTTTATAGAAAAGAGTGGTACCCATTAAAAATAATAAGTTATAAAAATGTTTTAAAAAGTTGTTAGGAGCTTCTCTAACTCTCAGGAGCAATTTTCAGCCCATTGCCAAACTGTCTTAATTTCTTCCTGGAGATATGTGTGAATTTTTGTTGTGGCGGCGGAGGGGAAACTTTCCATTTTGCTCATGCCCAGTCAATTGACACCAGAAGAGGAAGTGAGCGTAAATCACCCTGGAGGGAACAAATACATCACAACCCTTCCCTATCCAAAAATGGATTGCATGTAACAGCAATGGCATAGCTATTCAAACATAATTACTGATGGGTTGTATATGTCACAGGTACATTCTCTGTCAGGCCTATGTTCTGTTAAAGGCCATGACTCCCACTAATGCCAGTGTTTCCTGTGAGACCAGGGAGAGAGGAGAGCAGTGCTGTAGCCGGGACAGCACTGGATTGGTGAGAGGAGTCAGGTAAGTGGTTGGGGATAGGGGGTATAGTTAGTAGGATGTTCTTTACCTTAACCACTTGTAGACCACGCTAATGCCCCGTACACACGGTCGGATTTTCCGATGGAAAATGTCTGATCGGAGCGTGTTGTCGGAAATTGCGACCGTGTGTGGGCTTCATCGGACATTTTCCATCGGATTTTCCGACACACAAAGTTGGACAGCAGGAGATAAAATTTTCCGACAACAAAATCCGATCGCGTCAATTCTGACCGTGTGTGGCCTGTTCCGACGCACAAAGTGCCACGCATGCTCAGAAGAAATTCCGACACGGGACAGCTCGTTCTGGTAAACTTAGCGTTTGCAATGGATACAGCACTTTCGTCACGCTGCAATGTAAAAAATGGTTTAATACAGCGCACTCTCTTCTTCTTTATAATGTGACAAGAATTAAGTAGTTTTGCTGCTCATATTCACACACACTTCTCACAAAGTTTTATTTGTGTTTTTTTAGTGGGATTCCCTCAATATATTGTTATTAGTTGTCACATCTGACAGTTTTATATTTTTTATGTTTGTTTTTTTTTGTTTTTAAGCCTTTTTTTTTCTTTAATGTTTGGATTTTTTCCAAGGCTGATCTTTGTTCAATGTTATTTTTATTTTTACTCCAGAATATTTTTGTGTGTGTTTTGTGTGGCAAGTTACCCCAACACCATTGATATCTTTTATTATTTAATCTCCATGAGATTTTTTGTTGTTGGTGTCCCTTGTTCATTTCACATTGTATATTAGAAATGTACCTGAATCCTCACAAACAAACCATCATTTTTGAAGTAAAACACATAGGAGAGTATAATTCAAAACAAAAATCCTTTATTAAGGGCTCAGAACCAAACAAAGAGGAAGGCAACACTGGATCAACAGGAGAAATTAGTGAAGCCTGGGACCCCCACGGCAGACATCAATTCTTAAACCTCAAAATTGGTGGCCTGAGGAGTCCATATGTAAGGGAGGGCAGTCTGGTCCGGGATTCACAGAGATCCGGATAGCAGCAGATGACATCAGTGTCCCCAGGCTGTGGTACCACAAGAGGCTGCATCTTTTGGCCGACCAGACTGGATCCAGGGTCCTCACTGTCTGGTCTTCCTTTCACACTTCCTTCCGGGCTGTGGCTGTGCAGGTGGAGATGTGGCAGGAGGAGGAGTAGGACCTGGAGGAGGAGTAGGACCTGCAGGAGGAGGAGGAGGACCATCCCAAAGCTGTGTGTGAGGTGTAATTTGGCCCCTCATACCTTTCTCCAGAGCCTCTGATATGAGGGCCTCACACATGGCTTTTTGGCCCTCCTCCATCCTCTGCATTTTATAGGCTATGAATGCAGCAAGGTTCTCCTGCCTGGTGTGTGGTGCTCCCAGGACCTCTATAGCCCTACAAAAAAATCTGATAGCCGCCTCCTCTAGGGTACTCCTCCTACTGCCACTTTCTGTTTCCAGGGGGGGTGGAGGGACCTGCAGATCAGCCAGCCGGCTCGGCCTGGCCACCTCCTGGCTGAGACTTCCCTGTGTATGAAAAAGGGACATGGTTTTAGTTTTTGCATCATCAATCACAATCATAAATTAGTACTCCCAACTAACATCTAGTTAACATCATTGATTGGACAAGCAGAAATATTTAGAGGAATGCTATACCTGGCTCAATCTGGGCTCCTCCACATGTGGCCTGGAAGGCCCAGGTTGGGCGTCAGAAGCCTCAGCCGGGGGGGAAGGAAGCGTGGAAGGAAGACTGGAGAGTGATGACCTGGGTTCAGTCTGGCCTGCCAGAAAGTGCAGCCTGTCGTAGTACAACATCCTGGGGACATAGATGTCATCTGCTGCTCCGGATCTCTGTGAATCCTGGACTTTATTGCGCTCCCTCAGATATGTGCTCCTCAGGCCACCAATGAAAATCTTTAAAAAAGTGATGTCTGCCGTGGGGATCACCTGCTTCACAATTTCACACAATTGCTCCAGTGCTGCCTTCCTCTTTGCTTGGTTCTTGTAATGGGGGTGTTTAATCTCCCACAGACAGGGCAGCTCCCTTAGCATCTCTATGAAGACTGAAATGAAGTCCTGATCTTTCAGTACCATATCCATGTTCACTGCAAGACACAACACAAGACAAAGCCTAATGTCACACCAAACTCTCCTAATCTTGTTACAATATAGGCCTCAATCTATAGAAGCAGTATAGGCCCAAGTTTGTCTCTTACCTTCGTTCTTACGATCGCCCCGTTCAATGCTCCTTCCTCCGCTCACAGATCAAACGTAATACACACGCGTGTTACGCTTTATATACACTGCGCATGCGTGTAACTCCGCCCGCCCCTGACGTTCTTTCTAGTGTATTCCCCGCCCCTTTTCGTTCGGCGCAGTGGGGGAAGAGCATGATGGCGGACATACAGCAGGTGCGGGCTAATTGTAGCAACGAGGAGGAGGAGGAAAGGGCGGATCCAGGCACGTCCCGATCCAGAAGGAGACGTTTTAAGGCCACAAATATGTCGTTTGGGGAGATGTTGGAGATGGTCGGCATCATGAGGAAGTCCGACTATGACGGAAAATATGGGCCTTACCCCCACCCCAACATCCGAAAGGCCAAAATCATGGCGAAAGTGGTCAGGAGTCTCGAGTGGAATTTCGGGGTACGAAGGTCTAAAGATCAGCTCAGGAAGCGGTGGTCGGACCTGAAGTTGAGAGAGCCAGAGCAGTACCGAAAGATCCGGAGAGTGCTGCAAAAAAGTAAGTAGTTGTGCTGTGTTCCTATTCTTTCTGTCTTTATTACGTTCGTTCTGCTCCATATGCTTTGATTAGTTGTAACGTTTCCAAAGGTCAACTTTAATGTTCATGGGCACATTATTCGTTCGTATCAAACATTTTTCTTTCGGCCTCTAGAACACCATTGTTTAGGCCATATGCATTTTCACACATTTTTGGGGGCCTACTTGGATGCCAAATATTTGTTTGTGTAGATGGGTTTGTTACTAGAATGAAATGCAAACTAGATTGTGTGTAAGGAGAGGACACTGAGCAGCTGTTTTCACATCTGGACACTGAAGCACTAGTGTGGGACACAAGAACACCATTTTTATTAGGGGGCCACACAGGTGCTCCAGTGTATACTATAGGGGGGTCTCCATCTGTGAAGCTTGTACCAAACAGGTAAAGTATTGCAGCTTGACAAAGGGCAATAAAAAATATACATCTTGGAACTCGGCTAAAATAGACAATTGTACCCCACTTCCAAGCAATGTTTCCTATTTCTATAGTTCTGCCATCAAATATCTGTGTGCTAAGTATACCATTTTTGTTTTACATAGGGGAGAAAAGACTCGGACACCCCTCATCCCAGGAGACCAGAGACCCCCCCTCTCTGGAAGAAGGGGAAATACCAACCCAAGAAGCTGAGCAGGAGGAAGAAGAAGACGTGGTGGAGATTGGCACCACAACAGGTGAGTGTCTGCGACCACAGACTCAGGTAAAAGAGATGGCTGGTGGCAGATTTTTGAGACCTTTTTTTTGTTCTTTATCTCTTTTTAGGTGATCGTGATGTGAGGGATCCAGAACGCTTTACATCTGAAAGTGCCCAGATACTGATAGGGGAGATCATGGGGTGTAATCTCCAATTGCAAAACATCCAGCAACAAATCAGTGATGTTATTAAAAAAAATAATAACATCATTGATGTTTTGGGGCGAATTTAAACCCCACAAAATCACCTGTTTTATCGTACCAAACTTTTTTCAATGTTTAGAAAAGCCAAATTTGGAGGATGCACACAGTGTGCCAACATGTGCTATCTGCCATCACGGGAGATCAATGGACACGTTTTGGGGGGGCAACCCCTTCCTCAATTATAAAGTAGCGTTGAGGAAGGGCTTGCTCCCCCAAAACACGTCCCTTGATCCCCCCTGATGGCAGATAGCACATGTGGACATTTGTAAATTGGTGTGCATCTTCCAAATTTGGCTTTTCCAGGGGTGATTTCCCCCCATCTGAACGCTATATCAAACCCAGTTCCTAAATACTGATGTCTGATATAGCCTTCAGGTTTTACCTAATGTGAACTTTGTAAGTTCTAGTTTTTTGGCTTTCTTGTTGGTTTTACACAGGCCTGTTTTATCTGAAATGGATATTTAGATTTTTCATAATGCTACTGCAAACATTGTTATACAATAAACATGTTGGTTTGTTTTAAAAACCTTTGGTAAATGCGCATGTGATTGTGCAGGTATAAAAAAGTGCCTTACTCAAGAATGTGTGGATTATTGTCTCAACACTACAACACTTTTGGGGTGATGTAATTGTTGTTTTATGCACAAATGGGGGTTATTTCCTAAGGGCAAATCCTCTTTGCACTACAAGTGCAGGTTCAGTGCAGTTGCAAGTGCACTTGTAGTGAAATGTGTTTTTGCATTTAGGAAGTACCAGCCAACACTGTTTTTTATAAGGTTACCCAATCACGACATTTTCTGCACTCAACACATTTCTGTCAGGGTCAGCTAAAACAAACACAAGCAGTAAATGTCCACCAAGAATTTCTTTTGGTTGTTTTTTATTTGAAAAAGGTGTCACATATTGTCTGGCATATTGATAGCCCCCCTACCTGCAAAGAACTCCAGGTATCGTAACCGGACATCACGGGCATTCAGGGAGGGCAAGCCAGGACGGCCCGCTTTCAAGTGCCGTCATTGTTGAAGTATTTGGGATTCCGGCCTCAGGCCCAACTGAGCCAGCATAGTTGGCTGAATGTTTTCGTAGAAAATTATGGAGAACACAGCAGGCAAGTATTATATGGTTCAGTTTATACTCCGCCATATGGATGGGTGTCATAAATAATCGGAACCGGCTGGCCAGGATTCCAAATGTGTTCTCCACCACTCTTCGGGCTCTGGCCAGCCGGTAATTAAAAACCCTCTGTTCCGGGGTGAGGGTCCTCATCGGGAATGGCCGCATCAGGTGGTCCCCCAGCTTCATCAGCAACGAACACAAATGGGAGACCTTCAACATTGTCCTCTGGAGGTGGCAAGTCCAAGCTGCCATTCTGGAGACGCCTGTAGAGCTCCGTCTGGGCGATCACTCCACCATCGGACATCCGGCCATTCTTCCCCACGTCCACATACAAGAAGTCGTAATTAGCCGACACCACCGCCAACATCACTATACTATTAAACCCCTTGTAATTATAATAGTACGACCCCGAGTTGGGTGGTGGGACGATGTGGACGTGTTTCCCATCAATTGCCCCTCCGCAGTTAGGAAAGTCCCACCGCTGGGCAAAGTGGGAGGCCACAGTCTGCCATTCCTGTGGCGTGGAAGGAAACTGTTGAGGAAAAAACAATAAACATTACTATTTTTTCACAGAAACCTGGCAAGCAGATTAGACACAAACATTATGGGTCAACCTCCAGATAGCATTTATTAAGGGGAATTTAACAACAACAAAGTATAAGGTACACCTATCATATTCCCCCCCCCCTCTCATGGGCCATTTCTAACATTATAGGGGGGGGGGACTCTTGGACAGGTAACCCTCTTCACTTCATTGAGAGATGAATGCCTAAATACAGGGTATTACTTGGAACAGCCCCTCCTTAGTTACACTATTGGCAGCCCACTGGACAGGTAAGAAGTGTCATAATACAAAGATATAAATACACACTGTACACATTTGAGCACATTTGGACATTCTGCTATTACCTATCAAGATCATAATAGGATACAAGAACTTTAAACAGTACCATTGGAAAGTATTCAGGCAGGCCCTTGCACTACATGCTTTGGGGAATTCATCCATAAATCTGAGCACTAAAGAGATGGGTATAGTGTGTATGGGTTTGGCAAAGTCAGCAGATAGATGATTGAGGATAGAGAATTGTGATAAGCTGACTTAGCAGTTGGGGGGAGGGAGGGTTACAAAAAATTTGGGGACACCACAAAAAAAAGCCTCTGGCCCTCTGCCTGAATTTAAATCAAAAATAACATTTCAAAACATTTTATGGGGTGTTTGGGGTAAAGCACTACTATGGAGCTGATAAAATACATTGTTAAGTAACTACATGAGGTGAATATAGGGCAGGAGACACCATGCTGGGGAGGTTATTGAAGGGCAAATATGTATGAAGGACCTAAAATAATAATTACATAAAAATCCAGCATGCATGAGGACAAAGGGGACATTCACAGCATAATACAATCATGGTAATTAGGGAATGAGGAAAGAAATACAATATATTATCAAACATTCAATACAATAAAATGTGATATAAAAGGATAAAAATCTTACCTTCATATACTCCTTCTGTAGGACCTGGATGATGGCAGAACAGGTCTCTGGGATAATGATCCCCAGAGCCTGGGGGGAGATGCCTGTCGAGAACTTGAGGTCCTGCAGGCTTCTCCCTGTGGCCAAATACCGCAGGGTAGCGACCAACCTCTGCTCCGGAGTGATGGCTTGCCTCATGCAGGTATCCTGCCTGCTGATATAGGGGGTCAGCGAAGCCAACAAACGGTGAAATACGGGGTCCGTCATCCTGAGAAAGTTCCTGAAATCATCAGGATTATTCTCACGGATCTCACGGAGCAAAGGCATATGACAGAACTGGTCACGCTGAAGCAACCAATTCTTGGTCCATGAACTCCTCCCCACCCTGTTCATGGACTGGACTTGTGTCAAGGTCAGGACCCCAACACCAAGCCCCCGCACAGCACGAACTCTACGAGGAGTACGTATACGCAACATGGCTAGAAAACGGTCGGCTGCTCAGAACGAAGTAACAGAACGCACTGAAGAACAGCAAGGCCTGTGAAGAGCGACCTGAAAAACAGCAACGAGCGGACAAGATCGCACAGAAAACTCCAATACGAACTGACTGCACGCACTGAAGAGCAGATACAAACCCACAAGCACAAACTGAACGGCAGAAAACGATCTGAAAGCCACGAGTCTGAAAAAGCGCGAATCGTCTCTCACCAAACTTTTACTAACACGAGATTAGCAAAAGGAGCCCAAAGGGTGCCGCGCTTGGTTCTGAACTGGCCTTTTCTAGTCTCGTCGTACGTGCTTGACGTCACCGCGTTCTTGGCGATCGGAAATTCCGACAACTTTGTGCGACCGTGTGTAGGCAAAACAAGTTTGAGCCAACATCCATCGGAAAAAATCCGAGGATTTTGTTGTCGGAATGTCCGATCAAAGTCCGACCGTGTGTACGGGGCATAAGTGTGAAAGGGGACATTTACACTGAGGACTAAGCACAAAAATGTCTTCCTTGGTAAATAGGCTAGATGAAATCAAAGCTCTAATAATATGTAGTGATGATGTGGATTCTAAAAAAAAAAAAAAGACACATTTTACCATTTTTTTAAAAGTATATATAAGTATTGGCAACCTACTCACTACGATTTCATATAAGCTTTCGCTTTTGTTCACAATGTATCCGACTTTGAAATCATGCAACTTAACTTGAAGTCACACAAATTCAAATCCACAGGTCAATACGACTTCAGGTGCGACTTGTCTGACATCTGTGCGACTTCATGCACAGATGTCTATGCAAGTCGCACCTGAAATTGAGAAAAAAAATAGTGCAGGAACCTTTTCTTTTTCAAATTGCTGTGGCACTGCTAAGTTTGGTGATGCATCAATTTGAACAGTTCAATTGCTGACATTAGAGTCATGCCACTTGTCATGCTATTTGAACCTGTCAAATTCCATGACAATTCGCACTGATATGAACGGGACGTTAACGCATTATTGTAATTTCAAAAGCCATTTTCAATATTTTTTAAGCTGCAGCTTATAATAAAATAAAACCTGGTAATCCCTCCATAAAGGTCCTTGTAGGCACTTCTTGATGTAGGGTGACAACGTCCTGTCTTCCAATCGTGCCCCTGTATTTTCATCCTTTCACATAGAATTCCAAAAGAGACTACAAGTGTCCATTTCAACACACAATACACAGGAAGAACTCACTGTTGTCAGACTGCCAAAACAGCTGCTGACAAGGCCAATACTTGCAATAATATTGGAAAAAAATAAAATCCAGTTCACTTTTAGGGCCTGTTCACACTAGAATGTTGTGCGGGGAACTCCACGTTCAGTGCCAGTTTCCTGCACCACATTTAGAATGCACAGTCCTTACGATCTGCCATGGGGGTCAGTGCAAACCTAATGTCACTCCAAATGCAGATCGCAAATGCAGTGCATTTGCCTGCACTGGATTGCATGGTACAAAAGTACCATGCAATTTGGTTCCAGTGCATTTCCAAAAGTAGTGCCCTATTTCTGGTGCAGTGCGATTTCAGCCCATTGAAAATCAATGGGCTGAAATCACACTGCACAGAACTGCATATGAATCGCACAGGAAGATATTGCTCCTAGTATATTCACATTATTGTCATTTAAGCCAACCCCCAAAAATTATCCCCCTGACTTTTACTGGGATAAAGTTGTATCTGGACTTTTAAGCAGTGGGGTGGCACTTCAATTTCCTTTTCTGTTACACTGCACTACAAGTCAAGGAGATTGCAGAGATCCTCAGGTGTATGAAAGCCAACTGCCTTGGAACCAGTTCATTTATATCAACATCAATAATTTAAGAAAGCAATACCAGTGAGGTAACCATATGGGTCCAGCACTATTTTTCCACTTTTCCACCTGAACACCTGGCCGTACCACCACACAAATAATGCCCCGTACACACGGTCGGATTTTCCGATGGAAAATGTCCGATCGGAGCGTGTTGTCGGAAATTCCGACCGTGTGTGGGCTCCATCGGACATTTTCCGACAACAAAATCCGTTGTCGGAAATTCCGATCGTGTGTACACAAATCTGACGGACAAAGTGCCACGCATGCTCAGAATAAATAAAGAGATGAAAGCTATTGGCTATTGCCTCGTTTATAGTCCCGACGTACGTGTTTTACGTCACTGCGTTCAGAACGATCGGATTTTCCGACAACTTTGTGTGACCGTGTGTATGCAAGACAAGTTTGAGCCAACATCTGTCGGAAAAAATCCTAGGATTTTGTTGTCGGAATGTCCGAACAAAGTCCGACCGTGTGTACGCCCTATAAGGCTGAATTGACTTCAGCTGAATAGAATGGCCACCCTGAGTGTCCTTGTATATGATACCAATGTATGAAGCCTGGATCTTCCTGGAAGAAAGTTTCTGCATAAAATCAGCAAACATGGCTGATATAGTGCACATGTGTACACACATATGCACATGTAAAATTTCTTCTAGCTTCCAGAATGCCAGCAATTCAAATAATATATGTGGGCGGTGGGATGTGCACACGAAAATGAGAAATGCTGACCAGTAATGCAGATTTTTTTTTTCCTGAAACCAGGAAGCCATAGAGGAGCCATGTTCCCCTTGACTTCCTCTCCAACTGTGCTGCTGCTGCAGATGAGCACCACCCACAGTGGAGAAAGTAGACTCCACCTGCCTACACACAGGTAGGGTATATACACATGTAGCACCCTCTAGTGTGCTAGTGAGGTTTTTTTGGTTTCCAGGTTTGGCTAGCAGCCAAGCCTGGGTGTGGTATTGTGATCTGGGCTGGGAGTGGCTCAGAGTAGGACTGGGGTAATTCACAGGTGGCATCACTAGGACCTCCTACTTCTTTCTAGAATGTTCCAGTGTTTTCTAGAAAGAGGCTGGAGGGGAGGTGGAGCCACCTGGGGTGTTCTAAGGAGCCCCGACCAATCCCCAACTTGGATTGGGGGGGCAGACCTCCTTAAATACCCAGGGTCAGGAGATGTTGGGGTGGTAGAGCTGGAGATGGAGTGCTAGGCTGTCGGGGCCTTTGAGGGAGCTCCCCAGTCGGGGGGGGGGGACCTTGGGCTTAGGGTCGGGTGCGGACAGGACCCCTTCTAAAACACACAGAGGTCTCCTGGACAGGAGGCACAGGAGGAGCAAGAGAGGGCAGCAGGAGAGAGCACTGCCGGGCAAGTCTCCAGGGAGAAGAACAACTGGTCGCAGCCAGGACAGGCCTGGTGAGTGACATGTACAGGCAGGAGAGGACTGGGGAGGCACGCCTGAGAGGACTGGGGTGGAACAGTCTGGGATGGGTGCAGAACCAGAGGAGTGGACTGTGGTGTCATGGGCAGTGGAGAAGGGCAGCTGCAGCCAGGATGGCTGGCAGGGCCTGAAGATGGGTTAAAGGGCTCAGTAGCCGCATGTAGGACAGTTAGCACCAGAAACTTTCTATTTTTGCTACACTATAGGGGCCCGCGGTCCCTGCCTGCAAAGGACAATTGCTAAGGTTGGCTGAGCCAGTGTCAGGCCTAACCACTGTAGCACTAACTCTCGGTGGAGCTGCTGGTTTAAAGCGGTCTGTTACCTTCAATCTCGATACCTCTGTTTCACCGGCACCGGGTCTAGGGTCCCGTTGAGTTTACCTCTGGACGATGTAGACACCAAACACTTGCATAGCTGCCAACTGTCCCGAATTTCCCGGGACATTCCCGGGACTTGGACTTCATTCCCGGATTTGTGGTGTCCCGGGAAATGTCCCGAAAAATTCGGTTCCGGTTTTTGAAACCGCCGCTGCCGCCGCCGCCGCTAGAGGTCGGCGGCCAACGGAGACATTGTCTCCGCCGGCCGCCATTTTGTTGAAGTTCAGGAAGACGGCTGGGGGGGGCTAGACGAAGCTTCTGCGTCGCCGCCCACCCCCTGCCCCGCTCCGCCTCGGCCCGCCTCGGCCCGCCCCGCTCCGCCTCGCCCCGCTCCGCCTCGCCCCGCTCCGCCTCGGCCCGCCTACCCCCCGCCCCGCTGCCAGTCTGATATGGTAAGGGGCGGGGGTTCTAGGTGGGGGGTGAGCGCGCGCACCGCTGTGGGACACGATGTGAGTGGGGGGGGGCACTGGGGACACCTGATGTGAGTGGGGGGGGGCACTGGGGACACCTGATGTGAGTGGGGGGGCACTGGGGACACCTGATGTGAGTGGGGGGGCACTGGGGACACCTGATGTGAGGGGGGGACACCTGATGTGAATGGGGGGGCACTGGGGACACCTGATGTGAGGTGGGGGGGCACTGGGGACACCTGATGCGAGTGGGGGGGGGCACTGGAGACACCTGATGTGAGTGGGGGGGGCACTGGGGACACCTGATGTGAGGGGGGGACACCTGATGTGAGGGGGGGCACTGGGGACACCTGATGTGAGTGGGGGGGGGCACTGGGGACACCTGATGTGAGGGGGGGCACTGGGGACACCTGATGTGAGTGGGGGGGGCACTGGGGACACCTGATGTGAGTGGGGGGGCACTGGGGACACCTGATGTGAGGGGGGGCACTGGGGATACCTGATGTGAGGGGGGGGCACTGGGGACACCTGATGTGAGGGGGAGCTCCACCGGGGACTTCTGGTGTGAGGGGGGGCTCCGCCAGGGACTCCTGGTGTGAGGGGGGGCTCTGCCGGGGACACCTGATGTGAGGGGGGCTCCGCCGGGGACTCCTGGTGTGAGGGGGGGCTCCGCCGGGGACTCCTGATGTGAGGGGGGGCTCCGCCGGGGACTCCTGATGTGAGGGGGGGCTCCGCTGGGGACTTCTGATGTGAGGGGGGCTCCGCTGGGGACTCCTGGTGTGAGGGGGGGCTCCGCCGGGGACACCTGATGTGAGGGGGGCTCCGCCGGGGACTCCTGGTGTGAGGGGGGGCTCCGCCGGGGACTCCTGATGTGAGGGGGGGCTCCGCCGGGGATTCCTGGTGTGAGGGGGGCTCCGCTGGGGACTTCTGATGTGAGGGGGGCTCCGCTGGGGACTCCTGGTGTGAGGGGGGCTCCGCTGGGGGCACCTGATGCAAGGACGGACTCTGCTCGGACATCTGAAGCAAGGACGGACGGCTGGTGGCAGGCGACGTGGCTGGTGACACGCTCAGGGATCCCACTGATTCTGCATTATGGTGAGTTGAATGATTTCATTTTATATTACAATGTAATAATAGAAATAATGCGCTTCAATCATCCTGACACCATAACAACCATGGTGCCGGGATGATTGAAGCATTAACACCAGGTGTTCGGAGTATCTTTATCTGCTGATTGTTAAACTTTCTAGAATACACATATTTCTATTGTGTAGGATCTGGGCCTGCTGTCCCGTCATTTCCCTCTCTCTCCCCCTCTCCATCCCTCATTCATTTCAGACTCTAACCACACCCTCTAGAGCCACGCCCATTTAAGCCACGCCCACAATTTCGCGTAAACCATGCCCATTTTTCGGCGCGGCGCGCAAAGCACGCCGCACTTATCTATTTTGCTAGGCCACGCCTGCTGACAAATGCCCCGCCCCCTAATTATTGGACAGCTCCACCTACAGCCACAAAAGTGTCCCACATTTTTTTTTTACAATGTTGGCAACTATGCACTTGAGTATATTTTCCAATGCTTTAATAAACAAGTAATAAAAGAAGTAGCAGGAAAGAGGCAGAAAGAAGGTTGCAGGGAAGCTCAAATACCTTTCCTTAGTATTCTTTAGAACATTCTTTGGAATTGAACACTTGTAGTTGAATGCACTCCCCGTGTGGAATTCAATCTTTGCCCGCCTGGATAGACCTCTCTCACTTGCCTAGCAGCCAGTACGTAGCACGAACAAAAGTCCCTGCCACAGACTTGTTTGGAATAAAACCCGTACGATCCTCTGCCACAGGATGTATTGGTTTGCAATGAACGTCAGACACAGTACTTGAACCTTTAAGCCAACCCGGCAGTACTATGCAGTAAAATTACTTCAGGATACGTCCTCCAACCGAGTCACCAGGCCCCTCTCCAGACCAGCACTCTGCATGATCCTTCCATGACGGGTCCTTCCCTGGGATCTCCTCGGTTGTCCAGCTTCTTCACTCAGGATAGACAGCTCAGGACCATTCCTCTGCCGCTGTGGTAGGCCCCAGGCAGGCTTCTGTGCCCACCCACACGCCGCAGCGACGTGGCCCTCCGGAACAGAGGACCACGAGGTGGTACTCTTAATGCATACCTGTCAGCCAGGAGGGCCAGCAGGTGGCTGAAAACGAACCCCTAAACATGGCGTCTGTCCCATAAATACCCTCTCCCAGAATGCAACTCGGAGGACCACCCCCACCGAGCCATCTCCGGGACAGAGGAGCACTCATACGCTTCAACACGTTGCCTTTCCAACACCAGCCCATGGTGACAACGACACCCACCGGCACAGTGTGGAACTACACGCAATCAGCCAAGCTGGAACAGAGGCAAATCTAACTTCACCTAACCCACAAGATTTACCTATCAGCGGTAGATTGAAAATCTACCAGCGCTACACCACTTTGTGCTAGCTGTGCCTGAAAGTTCAAACAACCGTAGTTCTGCAGGAGCTGAGGAGTGATAGTCTGTCGCAAGAGATGTGCTGGAGTGGAGACTGGAGTGTATATAGTTGTCCCAAGCAAGTTGTACAAGTTTTACTGGGCATCCCATACTTCCCTTACCCCATCCAAGTTCAATCCCCTCAATAAAAATTAAAAAACAAAGTACATGAACTGTTTTACAGTATGTCTCGGAGTGTCTGAGAGGTGACTGCCGGGCTGGGCAGGGTGACAGGTGGACCACAATACTCAGCAGCCCCTACGGGGGTACCACTACACATAGCTACAAGTCCAAGCTGTAACTATCAAAAATATCAATATCTGGGGTTCTTCTTTAATCTGTACAAGCTCCTCACTGCTAGCAATGCTTACACTTTTTGAAATGCTGTACATGTTGCTTTTCTTGTTTTTCCTTTGTCTCTAATGAACACATGTAGGATCGCTGTACCATCTGTCAGATACTGTTGTTCTAAGGTGTATTTTCCATAAATAAAGAAAGAATTTCTTGCTGGCTGCAGGGGATCTGTTTTATTGCTATTCCTGTTATCATTAATAAATTCCATACAAATTACTTAGCACCATAAAATGATACCTGGTTCTGTATTCTCTAAAAGGGGTGGTACTGGGGGGAGAAGGGTGGGTAGGTGCATTTATTATGCATTTTTACTATGTTTTTGATGCATTTTCCATTCATTTCAATGGGAAGGTACGTTTTTGGTGTATTTTTTTTTTACCGCACCAAAAGGAATTTAATGGTCATGCATTTTTCTACCGCTTTTGGTGAGGAAAAAAACAGAAGAAACATTGATCAGTGTGAAAGCAGAACTCCAGGCACAAACACATCTCTCTAAACCTTAACTACTTCCGGACCAGCCGCCGCAGTTTTACTGCAGCAGGTTGGATTGGTTGGGCAAATTGACGTTACCCTACGTCGCTTTTCCTTTTTGGCCACTAGGAGCCCGCAGCGTGTGCCCGGAGCCGATGCGAGTGCCCGGCGGGTACGATGACCGTCGGGCACCCGCGATCGCTCATGACAGAGGGAAAACTGGGATCTGTGTGTGTGTACTAAGTATGAACACCGATCTCTCCTCCTCCTAGACAGTCCCATCCCCCCTACAGTTAGAACACACTGAGGGAACACATTTAACCCCTTGATCGCCCCTAGTGTTAACCCCTTCCCTGCCAGTGACATTTATACAGTAATCAGTGCATTTTTATAGCACTGATCGCTGTATAATTTTCAAAGGTCCCAAAAATCTGTCAAAAGTGTCCAATTTATCCGCCGCAATATCGCAGTCCTGATAAAAATGGCAGATCGCCGCCATTACTAGTAAAAAATAAAAAATGCCATAAATCTATCCCCTATTTTGTAGATGCTATAACTTTTGCGCAAACCAATCAATATACGCTTATTGCAATTTTTTTACCAAAAATATGTAGAAGAATACATATCGGACTAAACTGAGGAACAAATTTGTTTTGAAAAAAAAAAAAGTGGGATATTTATTATAGCAAAAAGTAAAAGATATTGTATTTTTCTTCAAAATTGTCGCTATAAATATACTATACTATACTATAAATAGTGCAAAAATGAAAAACCGCAGAGGCGATCAAGTACCACCAAAAGAAAGCTCTGTTTGTGGGGAAAAAAAGGACATCAATTTTGTTTGGGTACAGCATTGCACGACCACGCAATTGTCAGTTAAAGCGGCGCAGTGCCGAATCGCAAAAAAATGGCCTGGTCATTGAGCAGCTAAATCTTCTGGGGCTGAAGTGATTAAAGTACAACTAAAAGCAAACCTTTTTTTTGGAAAGAGCAGAGAGGGATTATGGCCCTTTCACATGGGCAGACTGTTCAGGTCCGCCTGTCAGTTTTTTAGGACCTGAACACCCATTGCCCTCTATGGAGCGGCGGATGTCAACTGACATGTGATGGGATCAGATGACAGTCGGATGGAAACGAACAGGTGGTCGGTTTCCATCTGACAGCCCGTAGAGGACAGCGGACTGTGTCCATGTCTGCTCTGCATCAGCGGAGCGGCAGTGCCTGTCAATTTAAAGGCAGCCCATACATTTTAACCCATTTTCGGCCTGCCCGTAAATGTCCGTTACGGCAGCGGTGCCTTTATAAAATATGGCTGCGGGCCGACCGGGCAACTGTGCATGCGCCATCCCGGAGCCTGCTGGGCTTGGGAAAGCTTGTATGCGCTCGGCTATCTTCAAACCGGCGGGCGCATGCGCCGTGATGCAACGGCGCCGCGCAGCGCCATTTTTGAATAGAACTTTCGAACAGATTACAGCCTCATAGGCTATGACAGACAGATCTCCTCTCCTTACTCTCATCATGCACCGTGCCCCTTGAGCTGGAGGCTGCCGGGCTGGTAAGTGAACGCAAGCCTCCCCTTACTATTAAAACTCTTGGTTCAGGAGAATGTATAAGATGGCCTCAGGCAAGGAAGGGGTAAGGCAATTTGCCTTCTAGTATGGGATTAAGAGACGCTGCTAACCAGGGCAAAGTGCAAGGTGCTAATGACAGATTGGTCAGGGGAGAAAGAGAGCAGAAAAATCTCTGTCAGAAAAAGAGTTAAGCCAGCTGTCCAAGACTGTGGCAGGCAGAGAATGGAAATAAAAAAGATTGAAATGAGCAAAACACAGTAGGAGAGTTTGCTGAGCTGCATGTCTGTGGTAGTGGAAGGGTTAACAGTGGAGTACAAGTCTGTGGCAGAAAATGGGGGGGGGGAATAAATAAATAAAATTAAAAAAAAAAAAATCAGTGCTAGCAGATATATTTATTATCCATTATGTCCGCATCCGCTAACCATCTCCTGTATCTTATCCGCATCCTCCAACCATCTCTTGTACCATGTCCGCATCCTCCAACCATCTCTTGTACCATGTCTGCATCCTCCAACCATCTCCTGTATCATGTCCGCATCCCCTAACCATCTCTTGTATCATGTCCGCTTCTTCTAACTATCTCCTGTATCATGCCCACATCCTCCAACCATCTCTTGTACCATGTCCACATCCTCCAACCGTCTCTTGTACCATGTCCGCATCCTCCAACCGTCTCTTGTACCATGTCCGCATCCTCCAACCATCTCTTGTACCATGTCTGCATCCCCCAACCATCTCCTGTATCATGTCCACATCCTCCAACCATCTTTTGTACCATGTCCACATCCTCCAAACATCTCTGGTACCATGTCCGCATCCTCCAACCATCTCTTGTATCATGTCCGCATCCTCTAACCATCTCCTGTATCATGCCCACATCCTCCAACGATCTCTTGTACCATGTCCGCATCCTCCCACCATCTCTTGTACCATGTCCGCATCATCCAACCATCTCCTGTATCATGTCCGCATCCTCTAACCATCTCTTGTACCATGTTCGCATCCTCCAACCATTTCTTGTACCATATCTGCATCCTCCAACCATCTCCTGTATCATGTCCGCATCTTCTAACCATCTCTTGTATCATGTCCGCATCTTCTAACCATCTCCTGTATCATACCCACATCCTCCAACCATCTCTTGTACCATGTCTGCATCTTCTAACCATCTCCTGTATCATGTCCGCATCCTCCAACCATCTCTTGTACCATGTCCGCATCCTCTAACCATCTCCTGTATCATGTCCGCATTCACCAACCATCTCTTGTACCATGTCCGCATCCTCCAACCATCTCTTGTACCATGTCCGCATCCTCTAACCATATCCTGTATCATGTCCGCATCCTCTAACCATATCCTGTATCATGTTCGCATCTTCTAATTATCTCCTGTATCATGTTCGCATCTTCTAATTATCTCCTGTATCATATCTGCATCTTCTAACCATCTCCTGTACCATTTCTGCATCTTCTAACCATCTCCTGTATCATGTCCGCATCCTCTAACCATATTCTGTACCATGTCCGCATCTTCTAACCATCTCTTGTATCATGTCCGCATCTTCTAACCATCTCCTGCAACACTGTGGAGCGGACACAGACCTGTCATCCACCTGCTCAGAGGGGATCAGCAGAAAGATTCACCGCTGAGCAGGCAGATCTGCTGGCGGGGTCCACCCCTCTGAAAGGGGCCTTAGAACACTTGCCAGTTTTGGTGTCTCTGCTCCTGTTAGGAAGATGCTAGGCATGCACTATATGAAAAGTCATTCAAACTCATTTTCGAAAAACAAACACATGGTCATGAGAGCAAATGCTATTGACATCATGTAAAGACCGAATTTCAAAAAATAAATTGTTCAGTGGACATGAATGAATCCTTTTTTCATCTCTTTTGTCATATATATGCACAGTGTAAACAGTTCCATTTTTTATCAGCTGAGAAACACATTAACCTTTCAATTTATCGTTCGTTCAGCAGACATTTCCCAACCTGTTACTTCGATTTTTTGGCTCTGAAAAAACGATTTTCTCTTTGTGCCATTAACTAGATGAAAGAAAAAAGAAAAAACAGTACAAATGACAGATTTTCGAACAATTTTTCATGTAGTGTATGGGGACCATTACTCTCTCTATTTGTCTTGTTTACTATTAATATAGGAAGTGAAAGTAAAAGAAATTCCCAAATTTTTGGGCTTTCATCAGACCACTAATAAAGAGGAAATCTTCTAAAAGGGACACTAGTTCTGATGTCACATTGGGATTCCCTTACTTTGGATTGCTTCACTTTAGAGGGATTTCCTCTCACTTCCTGTTTTGCCTATAGGACAGGAAGTGAAGGGAGATCACCCCTATGGGACACAGATGAAAGAAAAAAAAACAGAGTAAAGGGGGGTTTTAACCCTTCTTTACTTTGTGCAAAATGGAAGAAAAATATTTTGCCTTTACTTACACTTTAATTGTAACCGTGGTCAGACATGCTGGACGGTAAATAGAAGTGATCTTAACATAATTCATACATTTAGAATTTAATATGAATTTGTATATACAAGAAAGTACAACTATCACTGTACTTCTCTTGTGCTGTAGAAATAAGCGCTGCAGATCTCATATAGGGAATAGGGATGGGCAGAACGGACCCCTGTTCAGTTCGGACCAGAACTTCCAAACACAGCGAACATTCGGACCTGAACACGGAACTCCATTAAAGTCAATGGGACCCAAATGTTAAATATCAAAAGTGCTAATTTTGAGGGCTTAAATGCAAGTAATTAGGCATACAGTGGTTATAGGGGTCCGGGTCCTGCCCTGGGGGACAAGGATCAATAAAAAAAAGTTTGTGAAAAATGTCATTTTTAAATGAGCAGTGATTTTTTGATTTTTAAAGTGAAGGCCTAAAAATGAAATATTCCTTCCAATATAGTACGAGGGGAGTCCCCTTAGTCTAACTGTAAAAGTGGCAGATCTGTACCATGTATGGAATCTGCTGCAGCAATAATTGAATTTATAAAGCCAAAAAAAAACATTTTTCCTGCAAGCTGCCTTTATTTTGCTCAGCTGGGGAGCCAGTGTGTATGATGAGGCCACAATGTAGTGCACTGGGAACAAGATTAAAGATTTTTTGGATACATTCTGGTGTCACTTTGACTTTGGATAGAAGTAACGGGTGCGTTAAAATTGGTCTTTGGGTGTCGTGGTGCCCACCGTAACCCTATAGAGATAATTTTGATGAAAGGAAGAATTTGCCTTGCTGTAAAAAATTGCAATGATATGCACCTGTCAAACAGGTGCAGAAAAATTGGTCTTTGGGTGTCAGTGGCGCCTTCCCACCGTAACTCTATAGAGGTACCATTGATGAAAGCAAGAATTTGTCCTGCTGTAAAAAATTGCAATGATATGCACCTGTCAGACAGGTGCAGCAAAAATTGGTCTTTGGGTGTTAATTGTGGCCATGAAACCTTTACCAAAAACATTCTTCCAGATGAAATGATTGAACACCCTCAAAGCTAGGCAGCCTCGAAGTCCTGCAGAGATTCCACATCCCAAAAAGACTTAATCAGTGACATCGGCATCAGGGGCTTCATAACTGGTAATCCAGGACTGATTCATTTTTATAAAAGTCAAATGGTCCACGGAGTCTGTGGACAGAGGCGTTCTATGATCAGTAATGAAACCTCCTGCAGCACTGAATGCCCGTTCTGAAAGCACACTGGCTGCAGGGCAGCCCAACAACTCAATAGCATACTGGGCTGCTCTGCCTCCAGTGCCCTGTCCATAATGCCACGCAGAGTCTGCTCCAGCAGGAACACAACAGGGATTGTGATGCACTGATGCATGCACTGTCACTGCTCACCATCCTCCTCAAATGGTGACAATACAGTGCATGCATCTTTAATGATCAGCCATTGGCGTGGGGAAAAAAAGCCGAGGCGGCCTGAGCCTGTCGTCGTGCCGCACTGACACAAGTACTCGTTGACGGCCCTCTGCTGCATGTGTAGCCGCTGCAGCATTCCCAAAGTTGATTTTCACCTGGTGGGCATGTCACAAATCAGGCGGTTTACGGGCAGGTGGAATTCCAGCTGAATTTCAGCCAACCGAGCACTGGCTGTGTATGACCATCTGAAATGGCTACAGACTCTTCTGGCCTGTTTAGTACATCTTTCAACCCTGGGTACGTACTTAGGAAATGCTGCACCACCAAATTGAGGACATGTGCCAGGCATGGCACATGTGTCAACTTTCCCTGTCTAAGGGCAGACAGGAGGTTTGTACCATTATTGGACACCACCATTCCTGGCTCCAGCTGGCATGGTATGAACCACCTCTGGGCCTGTCCTTGCAGAGCTGCAAGAATCTCTGCTCGGGTGTGGTTCCTGTCCCCTAAACACACCAGCTGAAGCACTGCATGGCACCTTTTAGCCTGACTCTGGGAAAAGCCCTTTCAACGCTTAGGGGGTACCTGATGTTCATAGGACAATTCTGCAGAGGAGGGCATGGAGGTGGCGGAGGAGGAGGAGGAGGGGGTAGAGCTCACAGGTTTGGCATCATCACCACCAGCTGTATGGAGACGTGGGGGCACAACAAGCTGCAGCACTGAGTCCTGTCCTGCATCCTTTCGAGTTGCAAGCAGCATTACCCAGTGTGCTGTGAACAAAATATATCGTCCCTGCCCATGCTTGCTGGACAATGTGTCAGCAGTAAGGTGGATTTTACGGCTGACTGTCTTGCCCAACGATGCCAGAACATTCCCTTCCAGGTGATGGTAGAGAGATGGAACGGCCTTACGTGAAAAGTAGTATCAACTGGGAACCTGACATTGTGCAAATTCACGGAAGGGGGCAGAATCCACCAGGCTTCAGTTTCCTCCTCTGCTCTATCTGGCACCCAAGTCACTTCAGTGACATCATCATCTCCATCTCCCCCATCTTCATCATTACCACTGGAGACAACTTGGCAATATGCTGCTGCTTGGGGAACATGAATGCCAATTTGTCTACCAGTGTTCCTCCCTCTCTCTAGGCTCATGTTCCTGTCATCCTCAACCTCAGAACCAGCATCTGAATCCAGTAATGGCTGGGCATCATCAAGGAGCAAGTGGCTGACACTGTGGTCAAATAACTCAGCTGACTCCTCAATGGCTGATGTTAGGGCTATGGCAGGAATAGATGTGGACAAGGAGGCAGGTTTATCCACTCTGGCAACTGCAGGGGACTGCACACTTGTCTCTTCTTGTGTGACAGAGGATGAGGCGGATGAGGAAGGTTTAGTAAGCCAGTCCACCACCTCCTCTGCATGCTGTGGCTGGATAGCAGGGGCATACTCACTAAACAGAGGAAATGATGCCCTGCCTGAGGACCGATCACCACGTCCACCTTTGCCTGTGGATACATTTGTTGCTAGCCCCCTTACAGTGCCAAGGGAACGTCTGCCTCTCCTTGTTGTTCTCCCAGACATTATTGGGAGGGAGGGGGCAGTGCTTATAAGCAAATGTAGAAAAAAGAAGTTGAAATTTGTACGTAGATGCACTTTAATCAATGTAAAGAAGTGTTTGGTGCCCTTTAATTTGAGTACTCACACTACACAGACAAACTCCACGGATATAATATAATATACTGCAATATAATGCGCCAAATGTACAGTGATGCACATAACTATATGGCTTTAAACTGGCAGTAATGCACAAAACTATATGTCGTTAAACTTGTAGTAATGCACGCAAAATGATATGGCGTTAAACTGGCAGTAACACACGCAAAACGACATGGAGTTAAACTGGCAGTAACGCACGCAAAACTATATGGCGTTAAACTGCCAGTAACGCATGCTAAACGATATGGCATTAAACTGGCAGTAACGCACAAAACTATATGGCGTTAAACTTGTAGTAACGCACACAGAGCTATATGGCGTTAAACTGGCAGTAACGCATGCAAAATATATATAGCGTTAAACAGGCAGTAACGCACGCAAAATGATATGGCGTTAAACTGGCAGTAATGCACGCAAAATGATATGGCGTTAAACTTGCAGTAACGCACGCAAAACTATATGGCGTTAAACTGGCAGTAACGCAAACAAAACTATATGGTGTTAAACTGGCAGTAATGCACGTAAAACTATATGGCGTTAAACTGGCAGTAACGCACGCAATACAATATGGCGTTAAACTGGCAGTAACGCACGCAAAACTATATGGCATTAAACTGGCAGTAACGCCTGCAAAACTATATGGCGTTAAACTGGCAGTAACGCACGCAATACGATATGGCGTTAAACTGGCAGTAACGCAATCAAATAGACTGTGTTCAACCGTCACTACACTGAAGCTATCTGAACTGTCCCTGCTCTAGCTATATACTAATGTCGAGATTACTGACACGGTCTCACTACACTACACTGAAACTATCTGAGCTGTCCCTACTCTAGCTGCACACTATGAAAAGCTGAATGATGGTCCTCCTCACTACACTCACACTATCCCTAGACTGACACTAAACTAATATTCTACACTGACAATTGAAGCAAAATAGCACAGTATAGCACACTAACTAATAGCACTGAACAGAGCCCTGTTCTATCTTTCTCCACACCAAAATCATACTGAAAATGGCTGCCATTGAAAGAATACTTTTATACTGTGGGGCGGGAATGAGCCATGATTGGATAAAGTCATGATGACAGTGTCCAATCATGACTCTGCCAGTGCTCTGTGCCCTGATTGGCTGAAGCTTTGACTGCTTCAACCAATCAGGGCTTGCAATGCACTGTTCAACGCCACAATGCATTGTGGTCGGTTTGGGGGGGTGACCAAACAGTCGAACGTCCCGTTTGTTTGGCTGTTCTCCGAAGGTCCGAACAATGAAAGTTCGGCCCGAACTTATGCTCGGGCCGAACCGTTCGCCCATCCCTAATAGGGAAGTGACCCCAACAATTATTTGCCCCTCCTCTCCAATTGTCCATTCGTAGAATGCCTTGTATTGTGTAAATGGTAAATTGTGAATTTAGAGCCTATGTCAATATCTTCAGAACAGTAGGAGTTAAGAAAAGAATATTAAGTTTCTAATACTTTTTAAAAATGATATAGTTAGCAATTTGGAATACACATGGCCTCCAACATAAAAAGAAAGATATTCCAGTTCCTTTGATTTAGATGGCATATAAAGGACATATAAAGGACAAGCAGATTTGTGGGTAAAACGTGCCCAGAGGTAAAACCTTTGCCCAGACTGAATGGTTTCAATAATTCAGGAATCCTGAATTATTTATTGAAAACACATCTACCTTGTTATGCTTTCAATGCAACATTGTTTAGTTGTGTGCTGTTTGTTTTACCAAATAAATAAAAAAAATTCTTATGCCCTGTACACACGGTCGGACATTAATCGGACATTCTGACCACAAAATCCTAGGATTCTTTCCGACGGATGTTGGCTCAAACTTGTTTTGCATACACACGGTCGCACAAAGTTGTCGGAATTTCCGATCGCCAAGAACGTGGTGACGTAAACCACGTACGACGAGACTAGAAAAGGCCAGTTCAGAACCAAGCACGGCACCCTTTGGGCCCCTTTTGCTAATCTTGTGTTAGTAAAAGTTTGGTGAGAGACGATTCGCGCTTTTTCAGACTCGTGATTTTCAGATAGTTTTCTGCTGTTCAGTTTGTGCTTGTGTGTTTGTATCTGCTCTTCAGTGCGTGCAAGCAAGCTACGTGTGACTTTGTCATTGTGTTCTTGTTCGTTCGTTACTGTTTTTCAGGTCGCTCTTCACAGGCCTTGCTGTTCTTCAGTGCGTTCTGTTACTTCGTTCTGAGCAGCCGACTGTTTTCTAGCCATGTTGCGTATACGTACTCCTCGTAGAGTTCGTGCTGTGCGGGGGCTTTCTCCCGATGATGGACCCCGTATTTCACCATTTGTTGGCTTTGCTGACCCCCTATATCAGCATGCAGGATACCTGCATGAGGCAAGCCATCACTCTGGAGCAGAGGTTAGTCGCCACCCTGCGACAGGGAGAAGCCTGCAGGACCTCAAGTTCTCGACAGGCATCTCCCCCCAGGCTCTGGGGATCATTATCCCAGAGACCTGTTCTACCATCATCCAGGTCCTGCAGAAGGAGTATATTAAGGTAAGATTTTTATCCTTTAATCTCACATTTTATTGTATTTAATTTTTGATAATATATTGTATTTCTTTCCTCATTCCCTAATTACCATGATTGTAATATGCTGTGAATGTCCCCTTTTTTCTCATGCATGCTGGATTTTTATGTAATTATTTTTTTGTCCTTCATACATATTTGCCTTCACTAACCTCCCCAGCATGCTCTGCTGACCCTATATTCACCTCATGTAGTCACTTAACAATGTATTTTATCAGCTCCATAGTAGTGCTTTACCCCAAACACCCCCTAAAATGTGTTGAAATGTGATTTGTGCGTTAAATTCAGGCAGAGTGCCAGAGGCTTTTTTTTGGGGGGTCCCCAAATCATTTGTAACCCTCCCTCCCCCCAACTGCTAAGTCAGCTGATCATCTATCTGCTGACTTTTCCAAATCCATACATACTATACCCACCTCTTTTGTGGTCAGATTTATGGATGAATTCCCCAAAGCATGTAGTGCAAGGGCCTGCCTGTATACTTTCAAATGGTAATGTTTAAAGTTTTTGTATCCTATTATTATCTTGATAATAGCAGAATGTCCAAATGTGCTCAAATGTGTACAGTGTGTATTTATATCTTTGTATTATGACACTTCTTACCTGTCCAGTGGGCTGCCAATAGTGTAACTAAGGAGGGGCTGTTCAAAGTAATACACATTACTTATGCATTCATCTCTCAATGAAGTGGAGAGGGTTACCTGTCCAAGAGCTCCCCCCCCCCTATAATGTTAGTAATGGCCCATGAGAGGGGGGGAGGGGGAATATGATAGGTGTACCTTATACTTTGGTCTTTAAAAATTCCTATAAATCAATGTTATCTTGATGTTGGCCAAGAATGTTTGTGTCTAATCTGCTTTCCATGTTTATGTGCAAAAAGACTAATTTTTTTTTGTTTTCCTCCACAGTTTCCTTCCACGCCACAGGAATGGCAGACTGTGGCCTCCCACTTTGCCCAGCGGTGGGACTTTCCTAACTGCGGAGGGGCAATTGATGGAAAACACGTCCACATCATCCCACCACCCAATTCGGGGTCGTACTATTATAATTATAAGGGGTTCAATAGTATTGTGATGTTGGCGGTGGTTTTGGCTACTTATGAGTTCCTGTATGTGGACGTTGGGAAGAATGGCCTGATGTCAGATGGTGGAGTCATCGCCCAAACCATTCCCGATGAGGACCCTCACCCCGGACCAGAGGGTTTTTAATTACCGGCCGGCCAAAGCCAGAAGAGTGGTGGAGAACACGTTTGGAATCATGGCCAGCCGGTTCCGCCTATTTCTTACACCCATACATATGGCGGAGTATAAACTGAATCATATTATCCTGGCGTGCTGTGTTCTACACAACTTTTTACGGAAACATTCTGCCAACTATGCTGGCTCAGTTGGGCCTGAGGCCAGAATTCAAAATGAACCAACCCTGACAGCGCTTGAAAGTGGCCGTCCTGGCTTGCCCTCCCTGAGTGCCCATGATGTCCGGCTAAGATACCTGGAATTCTTTGCGGGTAGGGGGCTTGTGTTTGTTTTAGCTGACCCTGACAGAAATGTGTTGAGTCCTGAAAATGGCGTGATTGTGTAACCTTACAAAGCACTGTTGGGTGTTATTTACTAAAGGCAAAGACACTTTGCACTACAATGCACTGAAACTGCACTTGTAGTGCAAAGTGGATTTGCCCTTAGGAAATAACCCATTGTCACAGAAAACACCAATTAGAGCACCCCAAAAGTGTTGTAGCGTTGAGACAATAATCCACACATTCTTGATTAACAATCTTTTTAATACCTGCACAATCACATGTGCATTTAGAAAAGGTCTTTAAAACAAACCAACATGTTTGTAGTATAACAATGTCCATTTAAGATAACACAGGCATGTTTAAAACCCACAAGAAATACACAAATCTTGAACTTACAAAGTTCACATTTGGTAGAACTTGAAGGCAATATCAGACATGAGTATTTACAAACTGTGTTTGATATTGCGTTCAGATGGGGTGAAGTCACCCCCGGAAAAGACAAATTTTGAAGATGCGCACAAATAGCCGAATGTCAACATGTGCTACCTGCCATCATGGGGGATCAAGGGACGTGTTTTGGGGGAGCAACCCCTTCCTCACAGCTACTTTATTATTGAGGAAGTGGTTGCACCCCCAAAACGCGTCCATTGATCTCCCGTGATGGCAGATAGCTCATGTTGACACACTCAAAATTTGGCTTTTCTCCAATTAGACAAAAGATTTTAAAATTGTAGCACACCATAAAAGAAAGGGATTTGGAGGGGTTTTAAACTCTCCCCAAAACATCAATGATGTTATTATTTTTTTGAATAACATCATTGATGTTTTTCTTGAGTTTTCTTTTCCAAGTCCCTATTACACCCCATGGATCAGGATCTGTGCACTTTCCGAGATGAAATGCCCTGGATCCACAACATCACGATCACCTAAAAAGATAGAAACAAAAAAAAAACTTGTATTATAAATATGCCGGCATCCATCTCTTACCTGAGCCTGTGGTCGCAGACACTCACCTGTTGTGGTGCCAATTTCCACCACGTCTTCCTCCTCCTGCTCTTCTTGTCTTTGGTGGATTTCCCCTTCTTCCAGAGGTGGTGGGTCTCTGGTCTCCTCGGATGAGGGGTGTCCTCCGAGTCTTTTCTCCCCTATGTAAAAAAAAAAATGGTTTACTTAGAAGACAGAAATTTGATGGCAGAACTATAAATATGAAACATTGCTTGGAAGTGGGGTACAATTGTCTGTTTGGGCAGAGTTCCAAAAACACAAGGTGAGTATAGTAGCAAGTCCTAGTTTCAATCTCGAAACACCCAATACGAGGACAATATGCGACCAGTCTAAACTATGTGGCATGTTCACCAATGCCAGGAGCATGGCGGACAAGATGGGTGAACTAGAGATACTGTTGTACGAGAAGGATTTGGATTTTGTGAGAATTTCAGAGACCTGGTTCAACAGCTCTCATGATTGACTGGTAAACATTCAAGGGTATACCCTATACCGCAAGGATAGAGAGGGTAAAAAAGAGGGAGGGGTATGCCTATATATCAAGAATAATGTACAAGTGAATGTGAGAGATGACATCACTGAGGGAGCTAGAGAGGAGGTGGAATCCTTATGGGTAGAGCTCCAAAGGGATGAAGCTAAGGGGAAAATAATACTGGGAGTATGCTATAGGCCCCCTAACCTGAGGGAGGAAGTGGAGACAGATCTCCTATCACAATTTGAAATAGCAGCAAGGATGGGAAGTGTTATCATAATGGGGGATTTTAATTATCCAGACATAGACTGGGCGGAGGGAACCGCGCATTCATTTAAGGCTCGCCAGTTCCTTAATGTCTTGCAGGACAATTTTATGGGTCAGATGGTAGACGCACCAACTAGAAATAAAACATTACTGGATCTACTGATTACCAACAATATAGACCTGATCACGGATGTGGAAATACGGGGCAATTTAGGTAACAGCGATCACAGGTCAATTAGTTTCAGTATAAATCACACAAATAGGAAACATAAAGGGAATACAAAGACACTGAATTTCAAAAGAGCCAATTTCCCTAAACTACAAACCTTGCTAAAAGGCATAAATTGGGATAAAATATTAGGAACAAAGAATATGGAGGAGAGATCGGTTTGTTTTAAGAGCATATTAAATAAGGGCATTAGCCAATGTATCCCATTGAGTAATAAATTTAAAAGAGCGAACAAAAGTCCTGGATGGCTTAACTCCAATGTAAAAATGCATATAAAAGCAAAGGAGAATGCCTTTAAAAAATACAAGGTTGAGGGATCATCCTCAGCATTCAGACTTTATAAAGAATGCAACAAGAAATGTAAGGGTGCAATTAGGACAGCTAAGATAGAACATGAAAGACACATAGCGGAGGAGAGCAAAAAAAATCCCAAGAAATTCTTTAAGTATGTAAACAGTAAAAAAGGGAAGACAGACCATATTGGCCCCATAAAGAATGAGGAAGGACATCTGGTTACAAAGGATGGGGAGATGGCAAAGGTATTGAATTTATTCTTCTCCTCAGTCTTCACTTGTGAATCGGGGGGCTTCAGTAACCAAAATTGCAGTGTTCATCCTCATGACACAACACAGGAAGCACCTCCATGGTTAACAGAGGACAGAATTAAAATTAGATTTGAGAAACTTAACATTAATAAATCACCGGGACCAGATGGCTTGCATCCGAGGGTACTTAGGGAACTCAGTCAAGTGATTGCCAGACCGTTGTTCCTAATTTTTACAGATAGTCTACTGACTGGAATGGTACCAGCTGATTGGAAAAAAGCCAATGTAGCACCAATATTTAAAAAGGGCCCAAAATACATCCCTGGGAATTACAGACCAGTTAGCCTAACATCAATAGTATGTAAACTCTTGGAGGGGATGATAAGGGACTATATACAAGATTTTAGTAATGAGAACGGTTTCATTAGCAGTAATCAGCATGGATTCATGAAGAATCGTTCTTGCCAAACCAATCTATTAACCTTCTATGAGGAGGTGAGTTGCCATCTAGATAAAGGAAGGCCCGTAGACGTGGTGTATTTGGATTTTGCAAAAGCATTTGACACAGTTCCCCATAAACGTTTACTGTACAAGATAAGGTCCGTTGGCATGGACCATAGGGTGAGTACATGGATTGAAAACTGGCTACAAGGACGAGTTCAGAGGGTGGTGATAAGTGGGGAGTACTCAGAATGGTCAGGGGTGGGTAGTGGGGTTCCCCAGGGTTCTGTGCTGGGACCAATCCTATTTAATTTGTTCATAAACGATCTGGAGGATGGGATAAACAGTTCAATCTCTGTATTTGCAGACGATACTAAGCTAAGCAGGGCAATAACTTCTCCGCAGGATGTGGAAACCTTGTAAAAAGACCTGAACAAATTAATGGGGTGGGCGACTACATGGCAAATGAGGTTCAATGTAGACAAATGTAAAATAATGCATTTGGGTGGCAAAAATATGAATGCAATCTTTAGACAGGGGGGAGGACCTCTGGGGGAATCTAGGATGGAAAAGGACCTGGGGGTCCTAGTAGATGATAGGCTCAGCAATGGCATGCAATGCCAAGCTGCTGCTAACAAAGCAAACAGAATATTGGCATGCATTAAAAGGGGGATCAACTCCAGAGATAAAACGATAATTCTCCCACTCTACAAGGCTCTGGTCCGGCCGCACCAGGAGTATGCTGTCCAGTTCTGGGCACCAGTCCTCAGGAAGGATGTAATGGAAATGGAGCGAGTACAAAGAAGGGCAACAAAGCTAATAAAGGGTCTGGAGGATCTTAGTTATGAGGAAAGGTTGCGAGCACTGAACTTATTCTCTCTGGAGAAGAGACACTTGAGAGGGGATATGATTTCAATTTACAAATACCGTACTGGTGACCCCACAATAGGGATACAACTTTTTCGCAGAAGAGAGTTTACTCTCTCCACTCATTAAAATTAGAAGAAAAGAGGTTTAACCTTAAACTACGTAGAGGGTTCTTTACTGTAAGAGCGGCAAGGATGTGGAATTCCCTTCCACAGGCGGTGGACTCAGCGGGGGAGCATTAGATAAGCATTTGAATGACTGCAACATACAGGGATATATAATGTAATACTGACACATAATCACACACATAGGTTGGACTTGATGGACTTGTGTCTTTTTTCAACCTCACCTACTATGTAACTATATGTAACTATGTAGAATTTTTAGTGTACTTTGTCAAGCTTCAATACTTTACCTGTTTTGTACAAGCTTCACAGATAGAGACACCCCTATAGTATCCACTGGAGCATCTGTGTGGGCCCTCTAATAAAAAGGGTGTTCTTGTGTCCCACACTAGTGCTCCAGCGTCCAGATGTGTAAACAGCTGCTGAGTGTCCTCTCCTTACACAGAATCTAGTTTGCATTTCATTCTATTAACAAACACATCTACACAACCAAATTATTTTCAGACAAGTAGGCCCTAAAAAATGTTGGCAAATGCATATGGCCCAAACAATGGTGTATTATAGGCCAAAAGAAAAATGTTTGATACGAACGAATAATGTGCCCATGAACATGAAAGTTGACATTTTTAACTGGATTAACAGCTAAGAAAAGCACATGGAGCAGCACGAACGTAATAAAGACAAAAAGAATAGCAACACAGGACAACTACTTACTTTTTTGCAACACTCTCCGGATCTTTCTGTACTGCTCGTGCTCTCTTAATTTCAGGTCCGACCACCGCTTCCTGAGCTGATCTTTCGATCGCCGTACCCCGAAATTCCGGTGCAGACTTTTGACCACTTTCGCTATGATCTTGGCCTTTCGGACATTGGGGTTGGGGTAAGGTCCATACTTCCCATCATAGTCGGCCCTCTTCATTATGTCAACCATCTCCAACATCTCCCCAAAGGACATATTTGATGCCTTATATCGTCTCCTTCTGGATCGGAACGTTTCTGGCTCCGGGCTTTCCTCCTCCTCCTCCTCGTTGGTGTAAATATCAGACACCTGCTTTGACTCCGCCATGTGCTCTTCCCCACTGCGCCGAACGAGAAGGGGCGGGGAATAGACTAGAAAGAACGTCAGGGGCGGGCGGAGTTTCACACATGCGCAGTGTCTATAAAGCATAACACGCGTGCGTAGTACGTACGATCTGTAAGCGGAGGAAGGAGTAACGGAGGCGTCGATCGTGATAATGAAGGTAAGATTTAACATTGGGCCTATACTGCTTCTAGATTGAGGCCTGTATTTGCACAAGTTTAGAAGACTTTAGGCTGACATTAGGGTTTGTCTTGTGTTGTGTCTTGCAGTGAAAATGGATATCTTGAAAGATGAGGACTTTATGGCAATCTTCATTGATATGTTCAGGGAGCTGCCTTGTCTGTGGGAGATAAACCACCCTGAATATAAGAACCAAACAAAGAGGAAGGCAGCGCTGGATCAATTGCTGGAATTTGTGAAGACGGTGATCCCCACGGCAGACATGACCTATTTAAGGGATCCTAATTCGTGGCCTGAGGAGCACTTATCTAAGGGAGCACAAGAAGGTCCAGGATTCCCAGAGATCCGGAGCTGCAGATGACATTTATGTCCCCAGGATGTGGTACTATGACAGATTGCATTTTCTGGCAGGTCAGACTGAACCCAGGCCAGCACTCTCCAGTCTTCCTTCCACGCTTCCTTCCACCCCAGCTGAGGCTTCTGACGCCCAACCTGGGCCTTACAGGCAGCAACATGTGGAGGAGCCCAGCTTGAGCCAGGTATAGCATTACTCTAAATATTTCTGGTTGTCCAATCAATGATGATAACTAGATGTTAGGTTGGAGTACTAATTTATGATTGTGATTGATGATGCAAAAACTAAAACCATGTCCCTTTTTCATACACAGGGAAGTCTCAGCCAGGAGGTAGCCGGGCCAAGCAGGCTGCCTGATATCCAGGTCCCTCCCCTACACCTTCAAAGAAAAAGTGTCAGGAAGATGAGTAACCTGGAGGAGGCTGCCATAGGCCTCTTTTGGGCTACAGAGGCCCTGAGAAGCCCCCATAGTGTGGAGGAGGACTTTGCTGGCCTAACTGCCTGCACAATGCTGCAGATGGAGGAGGGACAACGACTCCTGTGTGAGTCCTTAATTTTGGAAGCTCTCAATAAGGGGTTGAGGGGCCAAATAACATCTGCTACCCACATTTGTAACCTCACACATAGTCCTCCTCCTCCTCCAGGTCCTACTCCTCCTCCTCCTCCTCCTCCTCCTCCAGGTCCTACTCCTCCTCCTGCCACATCTCCAACACCAGAGCCACAGCCAGGAAGGAAGCGTGGAAAGAAGACCAGAGAGTGATGACCCTGGGTCCAGTCTGGTCTGGCAAAAGATGCAGCCTCTTGTAGTACCACAGCCTGGGGACACAGATGTCATCTGCTGCTTTCCGGATCTCTGGGATTTCTGGACCAGACTGCACCCCCTTAGATATGGACTCCTCAGGCCACCAATTTTGATGTTAAATAATTGATGTCTGCCCTGGGGGTCCAAGGCTTGGACAATTTCTGATGTTTCTCCAGCGTTGCCTCCCTCTTTGTTTGGTTCTGAGCCCTTAATAAAGGATTTTTTGTTTCAATTATACTTGCCTATGTGTGTTTTCCTTAAAAAAGAACAGTTTGTTTGTGAGGATTCAGGTACTTTTCAAAAATACAATGTGAAATTAACAAGGGACACCAACACCAAGCAACCTCCTTGAGATTAAATAATATAAGATATCAATGGTGTTGTGGTAACTTGACACACAAAACACACACAAAAATATTAGGGAGTAAACTAAAAATAAAATAAAACAAAGATCAACCTTGAAAAAAATACAAACACAAAAAAAAAACAGCCTTTAAAAAAAATAAAAAAAATAAAACAACAAAAAAATAAATTGGTCAGATGTGACAAATCAAAATATATGAGGGGGAAAGAGGGACAAAGGGACATTGCTCAAAATCAGGGACAGTCCCTCCAAATCAGGGACAGTTGGGAGCTATGCATGATGTCATAAATCTAGGCTAATGACCAGACAAGAAAGAGGAAGTGGACTGTATAAGTTATTTACTGGCAGAAAAAAAAATGTTTTACTATCCAAAGTTAAAACAACAAGGGCAGAAGATTTAACCTCCCTGGCGGTATTCCCGAGTGTGACTCGGGGTTGATTTTCTCTGCCAGGAGCGGTAACCCCGAGTCACACTCGGGGTAACATTGCAGAGCTGTCAGCGGAGTCCCCTTACCTTCTCCTGTCGATCCAGCGACGTCCTCTGCTGTGATTGCCGGCGAGATCACCGGCGAGAGCGCCGACCGGCATCTGACTTCCTGGTTCCAATCCCTGCAAGCAGCAGCGGTGCATGGGAGCGGAACTGGGCAGGTAAGTCAAAAGTGACACACACACATAAAAGAGGTGATACATTGTAATCTGAGAAGATTACACTGTATCATCTCAGATCTGACATTTGATCACTGTACAGTGCCCCTTGCCTGCCATTTTACTGTCATTTTTGCCCATAAAATATTTATAACATGGCATCAAAAAAGCGCCACTTTACTACAAAAGTGCTTTTGGACCAGTTGAGTGACAGCGACACAGAGTTGCTCGCAGAACTGAGCGATAGTGAATCGTGGGGAGATTTGTCATCTGACACTGATCTGGCAAGTGACAATGGTGATGATCCTGCACCTGACCTCAGCGATGTGCGCACTTGGTGCCCTAATGGCTGCGATACGGACCAGGTAGCGCCCCCAAGATTCCCCTTCACTGGATCACCTGGGATGAAGGTAGATGTTGAGCGTGACAACCCTCTGGCATACCTGCAATTATTCCTCACTGAGGAGGTAATTTAAAAAATTGTCACAGAGACAAATCGTTACCAAGAGCAGCAATCTGCTACGCTGCATGCCAGGTTTTCCAGAAGCAGAAAGTGGGAACCGGTGACCAAAGAGGACATCTGGCAGTTTCTGGGACTTTCTTTTCTGCTTACTCCAGTTGGGCTTTTGCTCAGAGGTCAGTGTCCCTAACATATTAAGAAGAGTTATATTAAACCTCTCCGGCTGAGGATCTCCTTGCGGTTGATAAGGTGTAGTTCTAGACTTCTGAATTCCCAATAAATCCAACAACCTCCTGATGAGCGTACTCTCAAAGTCTCTTCCCTGATCTAAGTGAATGCTCTGTGGTAAGCCATAATGGATGAAAAACTTCTCCACTAGCGTTTTTGCCACTGTGACTGCCTTCTGATCTTTCGTGGAGAAGGCTTGAGCATACCTGGTAAAATGGTCTGTGACTACCAACATATTTCCTTGCCCACTCAAGTCGGATTCTAAACACAGGAAATCTATGCAAATTAAATCCATGGCACCTTGGCTTGATAAATTACCCATCGGGGTGGCTCGTTGCAGCAAAGTCTTTCTCTGGATACACCTATGGCATGAGTGACAGTAACTTTCCACTTCTTTCCTCATGTAAGGCCAATAGAATCTATCTCTTATCAGTTCTTTCTGCCCCCAGATGGCCATGACAATCATGCAGGGCGATTAACACTTTCTCCCTGTGTTTCTCTGGCAGAAACAGTTGCCACTTTTCCTCTTGTTGCAACTGCAACCGACTCCACTCTTTATGTAACAACAGAGCTTCCCTCCGAGCACTTTTCAAAAGTAAATCGGGGTGCTGACTCTCCAAAGCTTCCAGTATCAAGCTGCAGAGTGGATCTTCCTATTGATCTCTCCTAAGGTCTTTCCTCGATAACTTAGGTAGACCTTCTCCTGCAATCTGAGAGACAATACAGTAGTACCTGGGCACCCCTGCTGTAGTCACTCCAATCTCTTCAGCTCCACCCTTCTCTTGCTTTTCTGCTCCTTCACAAAGGGCTCTTACCCCTTCAGGGGCAAGCTGAGTCCAATCCTCATGGGAGCTAAAGGGACTGTGGGGTCTTCTTGACAGCGCATCTGCATCTCTGTTGCCCACTCCTGGTCTGTATTTCAAGCTGAAGGAGAATGTTGAAAGAGCAGCCAACCACCTATGGCCTGTAGCATCCAATTTTGCGGTGGTAAGCAAGTATGTGAGAGGGTTGTTATCTGTTTTGACTACAAATTCTGCACCATACAGGTAATCTCTCAACTTGTCTACTACGACCCACATCAAGGCCAGAAACTCAAGTTTATCAGTGGGGTAGTTCTCCTCAGCAGGGGATAGGCTCCGGCTCACATAAGCAATGGGCCTTAATTGTCCATTATGATCTTGGTAGAGAACTCCGCCGAGCCCATCTCGGCTGGCATCCATGTGCAGTTCATAAGGTATGGTAGGATCTGCATAAGCTAACACGGGAGCAGTGGTAAGGCTCCACTTCAATTGTCTGAATGTCTCCTCACATTGCAGAGTCCACTGATCCTGAATAGACTCCTCCTTCTTTCTGGACCCTTCTTTTCGCCTCGTAGGTTTCTCTGAATCCACATCAGCCTCTTCTTGATTTTTCAATAGTTCCGTGAGTGGGTGGGCTATCTTCGCAAACCCCTCCACAAACCTCTGATAGTATGAGCAGAATCCCAGATATGACTTGAGCTCAGTCACATTCGTGGGCTTGGGCCAAGAGGTAACAGCTTCCAACTTCTCAGGGTCAGTTGCTATCCCTTCTTCAGACACAATGTGCCCCAGATAGTTCACCGAAGATTGATAGAACTGACATTTCTCCATTGAAAGTTTCAAGCCCTCATCATGTATCTCTTCAGGACCTTTTCCAGTCGCTCTTCATGCTCTTCAAGAGTTCAGCCAAATACTATGATATCGTCTACATATACTAGGACCTCAATCAAGTTCATGTCGCCTACCATCTTTTCCATGAGCCACTGGAAAGTTGCTGGGGCCACAGACAGACCTTGTGGCATCCGGTTAAATTCATAGAACCCCACGGGGGTAATGAAGGCAGTCTTCTCCCTATTTTCAGAAATCATAGGGATCTGGTAATAACCACTCTTCGAGTCTAATACACTGAACCACTTCGCCCCTGACAGGCTCTGTAGGGCATCTTCTATACAAGGGGTAGTGTATTGATCAGGAATGGTCCGTCAGTTCAGAGTCTTGTAATCGATACACAGCCGTAGTGACCCATTTTTCTTCCTCACTACCACTATCAGGGAGGCGTATGGACTCCTGGACTCCCTGATAATCCCAGTCCTTTTCAGTTCAGCCAGCTGTTCTCGAAGGTCCTCCAGATCTCCCAATGGGATCCTCCTAACCCTTTCTCGAAAAGGTTTGTCTTCCTCCAGCCGGATCTTGTGCTCTGCACTTTTGGCATACCCCACATCAAACTTACTCCTTGAGAAAGCCTCTCTCCATCTCATGAGCTGGGTTTTGGCCCTCTCCATCCAAACAGGCGTAAGGGAGGTGTTCTTCGGGTAGAAGTCCTCTATGGGAATCTCCCCTTCAGGTCCTCTTTTAACATCACTTGGTGAGACCGGGGTTGCTTGATTTGCCTGCCCGAGCAGCATTCTTGCTGGTACCTTCACAGGCAAAGCTGTCGTGTTCCGAACACTGACAGAGACTCTCCCTCTGCTTCTCTTAAGCGCCTTAGTTGATAACACTTTTGGGATTATCTCCAGACCCACACCTTCTTCTCGAGTGTCCGTCTCCAAGACAATGAATCAACCAGGTTGTCTCCAACTCAACTTGACAAAGGCCCTCATGCATATCACTTCACCCGGGTTGTAGCAGTTCTTCACCTCGGTCTAAACGCCAAAATTTTCCCACCCCTCCTGGTGGGGCCTTCTGTTCCTATACTATATCCTTGTACATTTGGGTTAGCATGGGGTGTACCTTCATGGCCAGGGCACTTTCCTTCTGTACAAGCGGTGTCAGCAGTCTTCTGACCAGATCAGTATTTGTTCTGATGATAAGGGAACTTCTATGAGCCCCAGGGGGCCGAGGACACACTACTGCCAGGGTGTCGGAAGTCTCCGCTTTTCCAGCCACACTCAGGTCAAAGGTGAGTTTGATAGGGATATATCCCTCATAAGGGAAGTTCTGGGTACCCAGGCCCCATACCTCTAATTCCTCCAACTTTTGCAGGGGCAGATGTTTGAGATGCTTCACATAGAAATCTTTGTATAATAGAGTCACCTGGGCTCCAGTATCCAGAAGGGCTTTGGCATAGATTCCTTCCACCTGGATTGGGATGATCGGGGAGGGTCCTACTAGCTTGGGAGGAAATCCACAAGGTGAGGTTGGCTTACTCTGCTTATTAGTACATATTTTGATTCCTCATTTCCATGGGCGATTGCCCAACTTCGTCTTCTCTCTTATCCTCGGAACTTGGCGTGGCTGGGTTTTGTTGGAGTTGGCGGCTGTTACAGGGCACCCAGTTGACTCCTTCACTGGGGCCCTTTGAAGTTTTCTGCCGGCTGTTAGCGTCTCACTACTGCCCTTGGGCTTGGGCACACTCTCCTATGGTGTCCAGCCCCTCCACAGTTGAAACAGAGCCCAGATCTCCTCTCAAAGGTAGAGTTTGACACATTTTCAGGTTTTCTAACTTCTCCTTCTGTTGGAGTAAGAGATTTTTTGGTCAACAGAGCCATCATCTACATTAACTGTGCCACCTGAGTCTTTAGGAGCTCGATCTGAGGATCATCATCCATTATACTAACAGTCCTGACTCCAACAGCTTGTTTCATCTCTTGAGTCTTTCCCTTCTTCCTTATCAGGATAGCTTCTTCTTCTCGTATAATCCGAATCAGATCGGGGTACTTTAATATGCCTCCATCTTGACGAGTTCTTGACTGGAGCGTGATGGGGTCCAAAGGCTGGGCACCTCTTAAAACTTGTTTGGCTCGAATTTCATCCACCTCACGAGGATCTAACCCCTTTTTTAACAAAATCTGGTGAATGACCTTGTCCAAGCGTCTCATATATTCTGACAACTTCTCTCCTGTTTCTTGATAGGTGTGTTCTAGTTGATAAATTAGATCGGAAACTTTTTCAGTACGTCCGAACATATCTTGCAGGATATCTAAGTAGTGGTGGGCTACAAAATTCTGTTTGCTGAGCTTCAGATTTCGAATAGCCTCGGAAGCAGGCCCTTTCAAACTCTCGGTAATCCACTGTTTTTTATGCGTTTCAGGGATGTCCCACTCATCCAAAGCTTGCGTGGCCTGTTCCAACCACTCTTCAAAGGTGTCTTCTTCTTTGGGTACAGGCCGTTGGCCCAAGAAAATGCCCAGTTTTCGGTATGTTGGGTTCCCTTTTTGACATTGGGACACAAAGTTCACCAGGGCTGTGAAGAGTTCTGGCTCAATTGCTGCCGGGGCTGACTGTGATGGAACCTTGACTTCTGCCCTCATCTGTGGGAGGGCGGTAAGATTCTCCCCTTCTTCCCCTGGATGGGTCAGATAATATTTGGTCTTTTCAGCAAGTTCAACACTTGTACCCTTAAAATTTTCCGGAACTCCCTTCCTCCATTCTAATAATGCATAAGTGCGGAATGTCTCATGATTGGTCAGGGGTGGGTAGTGGGGTCCCCCAGGGTTCTGTGCTGGGACCAATCCTATTTAATTTGTTCATAAACGACTAGGAGAATGGGATAAACAGTTCAATCTCTGTATTTGCAGACGATACTAAGCTAAGCAGGGCAATAACTTCTCCGCAGGATGTGGAAGCCTTCTAAAAAAGATCTGAACAAATTAATGGGGTGGGCAACTACATGGCAAATATAGAAAATGTAAAATAATGCATTTGGGTGGCAAAAATATGAATGCAATCTATACACTGGGGGGAGAACCTCTGGGGGAATCTAGGATGGAAAAGGACCTGGGGGTCCTAGTAGATGATAGGCTCAGCAATGGCATGCAATGCCAAGCTGCTGCTAACAAAGCAAACATAATATTGGCATGCATTAAAAAGGGGATCAACTCCAGAGATAAAACGATAATTCTCCCACTCTACAAGACTCTGGTCCGGCCGCACCTAGATTATGCTGTCCAGTTCTGGACACCAGTCCTCAGGAAGGATGTACTGAAAATGGATCAAGTACTAGGAAGGGCAACAAAGCTAATAAAGGGTCTGGAGGATATTAGTTATGAGGAAAGGTTGCGAGCACTGACCTTTTTCTCTCTGGAGAAGAGATGCTTGAGAGGGGATATGATTTCAATATACAAATACCGTACTGGTGACCCCACAATAGAAATAAAACTTTTTTGCAGAAGAGAGTTTAACAAGATTCGTGGCCACTCATTAAAATTAGAAGAAAACAGGTTTAACCTTAAACTACGTAGAGGGTTCTTTACTGTAAGAGCGGCAAGGATATGGAATTCCCTTCCACAGGCGGTGATCTCAGTGGGGAGCATTGATAGCTTCAAGAAACTATTAGATAAGCACCTGAATGACCACAACATACAGGGATATACAATGTAATACTAACACATAGGGATGAGCCGAACACCCCCCGGTTCGGTTCGCACCAGAACCCGCGAACGGACCGCAAGTTCGCACGAACGTTAGAACCCCATTGACGTCTATGGGACTCGAACGTTCGAAATCAAAAGTGCTCATTTTAAAGGCTAATTTGCATGGTATTGTCCTAAAAAGGGTTTGGGGACCCGGGTCCTACCCCAGGGGACATGTATCAATGCAAAAAAAACTTTTAAAAACGGCCGTTTTTTCGGGAGCAGTGATTTTAATGATGCTTAAAGTAAAAAAAAAAAAGTGAAATATTCCTTTAAATATCGTACCTGGGGGGTGTCTATAGTATGCCTGTAAAGTGACGCGTGTTTCCCATGTTTAGAACAGTCCCTGCACCAAATGTCATTTTTAAAGGAAAAAATCTCATTTAAAACTGCTTGCGGGTTTAATGTCATGTCGGGTCATGGCAATATGGATGAAAATCAGTGAGACAAACGGCATGGGTACCCCCCAGTCCATTACCAGGCCCTTTGGGTCTTGTATGGATATTAAGGGGAACCCCGCACCCAAATTAAAATAAGGAAAGGTCCCTATATACTCTGAACAGCAGTATTCAGGCGGTGCAAACAAGACAGGGACTGTAGGTTTGTTGTTAAGTAGAATCTGTTTGTAATTTTGAACATTTTTAATGTGTTTAGCTCCAGCCAAAAAATCTTTTCTAAGCTTTTTGGAAAACATAGGGAAGGGTTATCACCCCTGTGACATTTGTTTTGCGTCTTTCCTCCTCTTCAGAAGATTTCACCTCACTTTTTTGTCCCAATGAAAAATGTTTTTTGAAAATTTGTGTTTTTTTGTGGAACAAGGATTGGAAAGCATCAGTGGAAAGGAAAAATTGTTTTCCCATATTAACTCTTACAGGAGAGAATTTCCCTTCCTTAGGGGTAGATTTCATCTCACTTCCTGTTGTCTCCTTCCGTTTGCAAGTAGGAGTCGTTTGTAAGTTAGATGTTTGAAAGTAGGGTCCTGCCCTATATACTCAGCAGAAATTTGGGCCTTAGGTGTTGCTGTGGCCAAAACACTGTAAGCCCTCACAGGGCCCTGCTGTGAAATATTAGATCAAGAATTGTAATTACATGCCCCTGTTGAACAGGAGCTGAAAAATTAGGCCTTAGGCACTGGTGCTGGTGCCACAACACTGCAACCCCTCACAGACACTCTAGTTGGAACGCAGGAACGAGCCCTGCTGCAAAGTATTGCATCAAAAATTGTAATTACACGCCCCTGTTAGACAGGGGCAGAAAAATTGGGTCTTAGGCACTGGTGCTGGTGCCACAACACTGCAACCCCTCACAGACACTCTAGTTGAAACGCAGGAACAAGCCCTGCTGCAAAGTATTGCATCAAAAATTGTAATTACACGCCCCTGTTAGACAGGGGCTGAAAAATTGGGTCTTAGGCACTGGTGCTGGTGCCACAACACTGCAACCCCTCACAGACACTCTAGTTGGAATGCAGGAACGAGCCCTGCTGCAAAGTATTACATCAAAAATTGTAATTACACGCCCCTGTTAAACAGGGGCTGAAAAATTGTGCCTTAGGCACTGGTGGTGGCGCCCAGAACCAAAAATGTTCTTACAAGCTATCAGCGTGATGATTGAGGAGGAAGAGGATAATTACTCAGGGATAGTCACTCAGCATCAGCATAGGCAGTCTTTGAAGGGATCTGAGATTTCAAAAAAAATTATTCGGTTACATCTGCATCAGGTGCTTGGTAGCTGGTGGTGATCCAAGACTGATTCATTTTTATGAAGGTCAGCCGATCGACCGAGTCGGTGGACAGACGCACCCTGTGATCGGTTACCACGCCTCCAGCAGCACTGAATGTGCGTTCCGAAAGAACGCTGGATGCAGGACAGGCCAGTAGCTCAATTGCATACTGTGCAAGCTCTGGCCAGTGATCCATCCTCAAGACCCAGTAACCCAGAGGATTTTCGGTGGGAAAGGTGTCCAAGTCTGATCTTGCCCCTAGGTATTCCTGCACCATGTAAAACAGACGCTGGCGATGGTTGCTGGAACCGATCATACCTTGGGGCTGCGGACCAAAAAATTGTCTGAACGCATCGGTCAGACGGCCACCTTCTCCACCGCTCCTTCTTTGACTGACCGAAGCCTCAGCAACACGTTGTCCAGAAACAGGAGTTTGTAACCTCCCAGTCTCTGGGAACGCGTTGCACAGACCTTTCTGCAAGGCCTCCCGAAGATGTTTCATCCTCTGCTCCCTCTGCGATGGCAAGATAAGGTCCGCAACCTTACCCTTGTAACGTGGATCAAGGAGGGTTGCCAGCCAGTATTGGTCCTTCTCCTTGATACCACGAATACGAGGATCCTTACGCAGGCTTTGCAGGATCAGGGAGGCCATGCAGCGTAGGTTTGCTGAGGCATTCGGTCCGGAGTCCTCTGGGTCACTAAGGACAACAACGTCCGCAGCCACCTCCTCCCAGCCACGTACAAGTCCATGTGTTCCTTGGGACTGATCCCTTAAAGACTGCTGATGCTGAGTGCCAGGCTCCACCTCCATACTGACACAATCTTCCTCCTCCTCCTCCTCCTCCTCCTCGTCCTCTTCCTGTGTGATCGGCGGGCACGCAGGAACACTGTCTGGATAAAGGGGGCCTTGAGAGCTAAGGAAGTCCTCCTCTTCCTGCCTCTGTTCTGCCTCAAGTGCCCTGTCCATTATTCCACGCAGCGTGTGCTCCAACAGGTGGACAAGGGGGACAGTGTCACTGATGCATGCACTGTCAGTGCTCACCATCCTCGTGGCCTCCTCGAATGGTGACAGGACAGTGCATGCATCCCTGATCATGGCCCACTGGCGTGGGGAAAAAAAACCAAGGTCCCCTGACCCTGTCCTGGTGCCATAGTCGCACAGGTACTCATTGATGGCCCTCTGCTGCGTGTGCAGCCGCTGCAGCATGGCCAACGTCGAGTTCCACCTGGTGGGCATGTCACAGATTAGGCGGTTCTTGGGCAGGTTAAACTCCTTTTGGAGGTCCGTCAGCCGAGCACTGGCATTATATGACCGGCGGAAATGCACACAGACTTTCCTGGCCTGCCTCAGGACATCCTGTAAGCCCGGGTACCTGCCCAAGAACCGCTGCACCACCAAGTTAAGGACGTGAGCCAAACAGGGCACATGGGTCAGTTGTCCCTGTCGGAGGGCAGAGAGGAGGTTGGTGCCATTGTCGCAAACCACCATTCCTGCCTTAAGTTGGCGTGGCGTCAACCACCTCTGAACCTGCCCCTGCAGAGCTGACAGAACCTCTGCCCCAGTGTGGCTCCTGTCCCCCAAGCACACCAGCTCAAGCACCGCATGGCATCTTTTGGCCTGCGTACTTGCGTAGCCCCTTGAACGCCTACGGAGCACCGCTGGTTCCGAGGAAGAGGCCATGGAGGAAGAAGAAGAGGAGGGGGTGGAGGAGAGAGGTGTGTCACAATCAGCATTTTGGAGGCGTGGTGGCGGAACAACCTCCAACACTACTGCACCTTGTCCTGCATCCTTCCCAGCTGCCAGCAGAGTCACCCAATGCGCCGTGAAACTTAAGTAACGTCCCTGTCCATGCCTGCTGGACCATGAGTCAGCGGTAATATGCACCTTACCGCTGACCGCCCTGTCCAGCGAGGCATGGACATTGCCTTCCACATGCCGGTAGAGAGCCGGAATCGCCTTCCGTGAGAAAAAGTGGCGTTTGGGTACCTGCCACTGAGGAACCGCACATTCCACAAACTCACGGAAGGGGGCAGAGTCTACCAACTGAAAAGGCAGCAGTTGAAGTGCTAGCAATTTTGCCAAGCTAGCATTCAACCGCTGGGCATGTGGATGGCTGGGAGCAAACTTCTTTCGGCGGTGCAGCAGCTGGGGCAGGGAAATTTGCCTGGTACAATCTGACGTCGGTGTACCAAAAGCAGATTGCCCATAAGTACTTGGCTGTGACACACCTAATTCTACACCTTCATTCCTCTCACTGCAGGTCGCAGAGAGGACTGAAGGTCTAGTGGGGTTGGAAATCTCAGCTGATGAGGAGCAAGGAGAGATCGTCTTTGTTCTTTGGTGTGGGTCTTTTAGATACGCTTGCCAACGAACTGCATGGCAGGTCAACATATGTCTGGTCAAGCATGTGGTACCCAAGCGGGAGATGTTTTGGCCACGCGAGATACGCTTGAGACATATATTGCAAATAGCAGCGGTGCGATCTGATGCACTCGTCTCAAAAAAGGCCCACACCAAAGAACTTTTTGAATAACGCGCAGAGACTGCAGCGCCCTGCACATGTGGAGCTTTGGGGTGTGATGCAGTCAATGTGCTGCCCTTAGGCTGGCCCCTGGAGGGCATCCTGCCTAGTTGGTGATGTGCCACCTCCTCCTCCTCCTCCTCCTCCTCCTCCTCCTCTCTCCTATCAGGCACCCACGTTGAGTCAGTGACCTCATCATCCCCTCCCTCCTCATCACTGGAGCAAACCTGGCAGTATGCTGCAGCAGGGGGAGCATGACTGCCAGATTGCTGTCCTTCTTGGGCACCCCCTCTGTCTGTGCTCATGTTACTGCCTTCATTGAGCTCAGTATCATCATCAGAGCCTTCCAAACGCTGGGCATCCTCCTGGAGCATGTACCCAACACTGTGGTCAAACAGTTCGAGGGAATCCTCATGAGGACATGGTGGAGCTAGGGAAGGAGTCACTGATGACATTGAGCTGAGGGAAGAGGCCGCTGCTTTGCCAGACAAAGCACCCTGGGCATGGGTGAGAGAGGATGAGGAGGATGAGGACGGCTTGGTCATCCACTCGACCAAGTCTTCCGCATGTTGCGGCTCAACACGGCCAGCTGCCGAAAAAAAGGCCAAGCGTGTCCCATGGCCACGTGCTGATGAGGATGCACCGTCTCCACGACCAGCACTAGACACAGAGCCTGCTTGCCCTCTCTTATTGGCTTGTGACTGTCTGCCTCTCCTTCTTGGCCTTCCAGACATACTAATGGCCTGTAGCTGCACTAAGCTGGGATAGAACACCTGTAATTTTCTTCAGGTAGCTTTATATACTGTAACCAGACAAGCCTGCCTGTCAGTAGGAAGATAACAGGAACGGATCTAGCTGAACACTGTGAGCAGGACGTACTGCACTAAATGTATATAGCAGGAACGGATCTAGCTGAACACTGTGAGCAGGACGCACTGCACTGAATGTAAATAGCAGGAACGGATCTAGCTGAACACTGTGAGCAGGACGCACTGCACTGAATGTAAACAGCAGGAACGGATGTAGCTAAACACTGTGAGCAGGACGCACTGCACTGAATGTAAATAGCAGGAACGGATCTAGCTGAACACTGTGAGCAGGACGCACTGCACTGAATGTAAATAGCAGGAACGGATCTAGCTGAACACTGTGAGCAGGACGCACTGCACTGAATGTAAATAACAGGAACGGATCTAGCTGAACACTGTGAGCAGGACGCACTGCACTGAATGTAAATAGCAGGAACGGATCTAGCTGAACACTGTGAGCAGGACGCACTGCACTGAATGTAAATAACAGGAACGGATCTAGCTGAACACTGTGAGCAGGACACACTGTACTAAATGTAAATAGTCTAGCTGCCTGACCGTGGTACTAATAGGATCAAAAAGAACACCTGTAATTTTCTTCAGGTAGCTTTATATACTGTAACCAGACAAGCCTGCCTGTCAGTAGGAAGATAACAGGAACGGATCTAGCTGAACACTGTGAGCAGGACGTACTGCACTAAATGTATATAGCAGGAACGGATCTAGCTGAACACTGTGAGCAGGACGCACTGCACTGAATGTAAATAGCAGGAACGGATCTAGCTGAACACTGTGAGCAGGACGCACTGCACTGAATGTAAATAGCAGGAACGGATCTAGCTGAACACTGTGAGCAGGACGCACTGCACTGAATGTAAACAGCAGGAACGGATGTAGCTAAACACTGTGAGCAGGACGCACTGCACTGAATGTAAATAGCAGGAACGGATCTAGCTGAACACTGTGAGCAGGACGCACTGCACTGAATGTAAATAGCAGGAACGGATCTAGCTGAACACTGTGAGCAGGACGCACTGCACTGAATGTAAATAGCAGGAACGGATCTAGCTGAACACTGTGAGCAGGACGCACTGCACTGAATGTAAATAGCAGGAACGGATCTAGCTGAACACTGTGAGCAGGACGCACTGCACTGAATGTAAACAGCAGGAACGGATGTAGCTAAACACTGTGAGCAGGACGCACTGCACTGAATGTAAATAGCAGGAACGGATCTAGCTGAACACTGTGAGCAGGACGCACTGCACTGAATGTAAATAGCAGGAAAGGATCTAGCTGAACACTGTGAGCAGGACGCACTGCACTGAATGTAAATAGCAGGAACGGATCTAGCTGAACACTGTGAGCAGGACGCACTGCACTGAATGTAAATAGCAGGAACGGATCTAGCTGAACACTGTGAGCAGGACGCACTGCACTGAATGTAAACAGCAGGAACGGATGTAGCTAAACACTGTGAGCAGGACGCACTGCACTGAATGTAAATAGCAGGAACGGATCTAGCTGAACACTGTGAGCAGGACGCACTGCACTGAATGTAAATAGCAGGAACGGATCTAGCTGAACACTGTGAGCAGGACGCACTGCACTGAATGTAAATAGCAGGAACGGATCTAGCTGAACACTGTGAGCAGCACGCACTGCACTGAATGTAAATAGCAGGAACGGATCTAGCTGAACACTGTGAGCAGGACGCACTGCACTAAATGTAAATACCAGGAACGGATCTAGCTGAACACTGTGAGCAGGACGCACTGCACTGAATGTAAATAGCAGGAACGGATCTAGCTGAACACTGTGAGCAGGACGCACTGCACTGAATGTAAATAGCAGGAACGGATCTAGCTGAACACTGTGAGCAGCACGCACTGCACTGAATGTAAATAGCAGGAACGGATCTAGCTGAACACTGTGAGCAGGAAGCACTGTACTGAATGTAAATAGCAGGAACGGATCTAGCTGAACACTGTGAGCAGGACACACTGCACTGAATGTAAATAGCAGGAACGGATCTAGCTGAACACTGTGAGCAGCACGCACTGCACTGAATGTAAATAGCAGGAACGGATCTAGCTGAACACTGTGAGCAGGAAGCACTGTACTGAATGTAAATAGCAGGAACGGATCTAGCTGAACACTGTGAGCAGGACACACTGCACTGAATGTAAATAGTCTAGATAGAAGATAACAGGAACGGATCTAGCTAAACTGAATACAGTGTATATATATATATGCAACACCTGGGATGCATATATATACACAATACACTGTAAGTGCAGCTAACTGACTGACTGTTCTGCCTAATCTATCTAACTCAAATCAAATGACACTGTCTCTCTCTCTCTCTATCGCTCAGCACACCGGAACACACACTACACAGGGCCGCCGTGCAGGCGGCCTTATATAGTGTGGGGTGTGTACTAAATCCCCTGAGCCATAATTGGCCAAAGCCACCCTGGCTTTGGCCAATTACAGCTCTCTCTACTGACGGCGCTGTGATTGGCCAAGCATGCGGGTCATAGTGCATGCTTGGCCAATCATCAGCCAGCAATGCACTGCGATGCCGCAGTGAATTATGGGCCGTGACGCGCCACACGAATTTGGCGCGAACGGCCCATATCGTTCGCAATTCGACGGACGGTCGAACAGCCGATGTTCGAGTCGAACATGGGTTCGACTCGAACACGAAGCTCATCCCTACTAACACATAATCACACATAAGTTGAACTTGATGGACTTGTGTCTTTTTTCAACCTCACCTACTATGTAACTATGTAACTATGTAAATATGAAGTGTTTGATACCTGCAGAGGCCGAGGAGCAGCAAAGGGATGGCTTTTTAACACAAGGGCTGCCAGAAAGGTAAGTGCATTGCTTTTTCTTTAACAAAAACAGTGGTGCTTTATTATTGTAATAGATAATCAGAGTTACAGAATACCATTCAACAGAGTAGAGTACACTACATACGTAGATTACATATTTGAGGATAGGGAAATTAATATGCAAAACCCGCAAACAATACATAAGGTTAATAGTACCATTCTCAACAAGTACCGTCCACCCTCCACCCTCCAAAACCCTTCCCTATTGGGGCAAATAAACGTAGTGAACTGAATGTTTCTCTACGAGGCCATCCACGGAGCCCAAACTTTTTCAAATTTCCACGGACAGCCACGGTTTATATATGTCATGTTATACATGGGGATTACTGCCTCAATCTGTGCCTCCCAGGCTGAAAAGGATGGAGGGGAAGAATCTATCCATTTCACAAGTATTTCTTTTTTGGCATAGAAAAGAAGGAAGGAAATCAGTAATTTAAGATGATATGGCCTCTGCTCATCATCATGTATCCCCAACAACGCCATGGCCGGCAAGAGCGGAATAGAGATCTGCAATCTGGAGTTGATTTCACCTACAATCTTAGTCCAAAATAGTGCAACAACTGGGCACTCCCAGAACATATGTATAAATGTGCCTATATGGACTTGGGGTCTCTCTCAGGAAATATGCGATGGAGTCTCTGCGGGGTATAGTAGACCCTGTGTATAAATTTAACTTGAATCAGTTTGTCCTTGGATGCTATCACTAATTTCGGGCCATACTCTAGACAGTCCTCCCATCCCTCCCTATTCAGCGACGGGATATCAGCCCGCCATCTTTCCCATAATTCATTAATCTTAGGGGAATCTCTTCCCAGCAACGCATTATATATTGAGGATAGGGGTTTAGACAAGTCTCCAGGAGATAGGAGATCTTCGATGGGGTCCGTCTGTAATAGGGGAGTTTGTGGGAATTGAGCCCTGGCCGCATTTCTCAGCTGTAGGTACCGGAACCCCATCCAACGGGGCAGTCCAAATTTAGCCGTAAGCTCATGCAAGGGGAGCAGTTGACCCCCAGACATTACGTGTTCCAACAAGGTTACACCATATCTAGCCCACACCTGTGGGTCCGGTATCATACGGAAGTGTTTAAGTCGTGGGTTCCCCCATAGGGGATGAGCTGGAGACAATTGGCCAGGTCTCAAGTATCTGCGCCTAGCCGCTTCCCATACTCTCCAAGTTGCTCTAGTAGGCCCAGGGATCTCACAATATGCCTTGGGTCCTCTATAGGGAAAATCCCGAAGGTCCGTCAGGGAACCCAGAGTATTCGCCTCGAGACAGGTTGCCACATTGGATCTAGAACCCTGGAACCACCAGTGTACCGTCACCAACATGGCTGCCCAAAAATATAACTTCAAATTTGGGAGGGCAAGTCCGCCCAAATCTGCAGGTAAACATAACGTAGTACGTGCCAACCTAGGGTTTCTCCCCGACCAAATAAAGGAACCCACTATACGGTCAATCTCCCTAAAAAACGAGGCGGGGACCCAGACCGGGCAATTCCTAAACAGATAGTTAAATTTGGGCAGTATCAGCATTGCTTTTTCTATTACAGGTTGCCTTGTTTGTAGAAGTAAGCTTGTGGTGACAGGGTCACTTTAAAAAATACAAAGCTGTATTAATTTGAGTCTCTTATGTCTGCTTGGAAGCTAGTTCTAAAGCATAACTCCCAACTGTCCCTGATTTGGAGGGACTGTCCCTGATTTGGAGCAATGTCCCTCTGTCCCTCATTCCTCCTCATTTGTCCGTCATTTTGGTCTGATCTATATAGATGTATATAAAATGCACCTTTTATCTATCAAAAAGTGTTTCCCAGTGCTAAACCTCTCATCCAATTTCTAAATTGCTGCATTTGTAAATTTCAAAAGCCAATATAAAGGAATAGTAGTGGTAAAAAAAGCACTTGTGGGCTTAACCAATCTTTTTTTTTTTTGTACAATTCTCCTTTAAGGGGGCATGGCAATGGGTGTGTCCTATGCCTGCATACTTTTTCTCAAAAAGTTGGGAGGTTCGCTAAAGCTGAACTTCAAGAATTAGGTGTCCTTTTATGAAAGTGAGGTAAAATACCTAGATTCAGTTCTCAGGCATTCTCAGAGGAGATCGCTCTCCTCTGAGTGCCTGTTTATGAAAGTGTGTAGATCGCTTCTCAAGTTGAGTTGAGGAGCGATCTACAAATGCCAGGAACTCCTGAGAACGGCTCCTCTCACTGTAATCTCGCGTGATATAGCGGGATTACAGTACGAGGAACCATAAATTACAAAAGTTTAACACAATTCAGCACACATTATTCCCCAACATATTAATAAAATAATAAAGTTAAATTCCCCCTACACAATATACATTAACCTAATTATAAAAAAAACATTGTTTTTATCAATATTTAAAGATCATACATGTCCCTATTTAAATGTGAATGGTGTATAGTAAATGAATGTAATGCAGCTATACACCATTCATATAAATGCAAAATACATTTATAATCATTAAAAAAATAATTTTAATAAAGTATACAAGTATAAATATTTATTAATAAATTAAAATAAAATATATTTCATAATTGATAAACATAAAAATTGATAAACTGGTGCAATGCGAGAACACTGCGAATCCACTGCGGGTTCCTGCATCGCACCGACTCGCATGTCAGTTCACACTGCCATATGCGAATCGCTGGGGAGTGTCAATACATTGTTAACAACACCCCCAGTTCAGCTTGCATATCGCACTGCGAACTGACAGTCCGGACATGAATCGGATCGCATATGTGTGAACACACATGCGATCCGATTCTGGTCCGAACAGAAAAAAGGGTCCTGTGCGTTTTTGCACCGAATGCGGTGCGATATCAGCCATACTATCTGTACAGCTGATATCGCACCGCACAGACATCGCATGTAATGTGAATGGCAGTGTGCTGCGAATAACATGCGAATAACATGCGATGCCTGTGATGCGAATAACATGCGATGCCTGTGATGCAAGTGTGAACTGGGCCTAAAAGTTAACAACCCCCCCAAATCAGTTCGCATATCGCAGTGCGATCTGCAAACTCAGACAGTAATTGAATCGCATGGGTGTGAACACCCATGCGATCCGATTCTGCTGTGGACCAAAAAAAGGGTCCTGTAAGAGTTTGGTCCGAGGGCAATGCAAATTTAGCAATACTATCTGTATGGCTGAAATCGCATCACACAGAGATCGGATGTGATTTTGCACTGCAGTGCGGTGCGAATCACATCCGATCTTGGACACCGCAGCAGTGGGAACTGGCCCTAAACCATATTGCATTTGCACCAAAATGGTACAGGACCCTTTATTTGGTCCGCACTGGAATCTGATCGCATGGGTGTGAACACCCATGCGATCCGATTCCTGCACCATTACATAGTTCGCACTGCGATCTGTGAAATGATCTGGGGGTGTCATTAACTTTACATTGACACCCGCAGTGGTGCGCAGATGTCAATGTAGGTGCGATGTGAAAACCCGCACAGGAATCACGCTGGTTCACGCATCGCACAAGTGTGAACCCAGCCAGAGACGTGAACATCTAAAAAAAAAATATATATATATCTATAGCTATATATATATATATATATATATATATAGCTATATATATATATATATATATATATATATATATATATATATATATATATATATATGTGTGTGTATATATATATATATATATATATATATATATATATATATATATATATATATATACATACATATATATATATATATATATATATATATATATATATATATATATATATATATATATATATATATATATATATATATATATATATATATATATATATGTACATTCATATATATACATATATACACATACATATATATATATATATATATATATATATATATATATATATACACACACTATAAATTCATATCCTGCTGGTTTTGGGGTGTGTAATGGTGGGGAAGATGTGCTCTGACTGTTTGGTGAAAGAAAGAAGTCAAAAGACTTCTTGCTTTCTCCAGAATATCAGCCAGTTTCAGGCTTCTCACTCTGATTCTCCACTTCTGAAATGGTGAATCAGAAAGTGAGAATTCTGTCACAGATCGCCAGTGAGGTGCCGAGATCGCACCTTCATAAACTGGCCGTTTCTGTGAATTCTCACTGTGCTGAGATAATCAGCGGAGAACATGTTCTCCACTGATTATCTCAGTTTCATAAACTGGTAATGAGCTGAGATCAGCGGTGAGACTCGGGATCGCCGCTGATCTCAGTTTCATAAAAGGACACCTTAGATACAAAATGTACAAACAGCACAGGTTAAATGCTCATTTAGTCTAGGGGTTGCATGAATAAAGTATACTTAACTTATTCCACGCTCCAGCAGGAGCCCTTCAGCTGTGCAACCGGTTTAGCACTGCTGCCTCTATAAGGCACTTCGGGCACCGGTTGCATGCTTGCCTCCTTGTAGGCAGGTGCAGTCTATTTTCTCCACTGCAGGTGGTGCTATCTGCAGCGGCATTGCAGTTGGAGAGCAAGTCAAGTGGAACATAGTTCCTCTATGGTTTCCTAGGTCACTGGGAAAGCATTTAATCCAGGGGTCTCCATACTATGGCCCTACAGTTGTTCAGGAACTACAATTCCCATCATGCTCAGTCATGTCAGTGAACGTCAGTGTTTTACAATGTCTCATGGGATGTGTAGTTCTGCAACAGTTGGATGGTCATAGGTTGGAGATCCCTGATCTAATCAGTTGCTACTGCCCCATGTGACTCTGGCAGCCACCTTGGGTCAGGCAGAGCCTGTTTAATGCCCAAATGTTTGCCTTAATTCAGACCTGAAACGGAACCAAATACGCACAGGACCTCTGTGCAAATTGCTCTGCAGCCGCTTTGAATATGCGTGGACCGGCTCCACTGAGAGCCGGTCACAATCTCCTGACATGCGAATTGGATGCGGAGAAACCCCGCACCCAATTCCTACTGACCACCAACATAAGGTCCTTTTTTTTTTTTTCTTTTTTACAATTGACCCCTGGGGAATTGACTTTAGTTAAGGGTTCCCCAAGACCTCAAACTATTTTAGGGCTTCCTCTGGGGTGAAAAGGTTGAGAAACTGTATACTGTAGCAAAATACATATTGCTGGGAAGAAAGCAGAAGAAGGTGGAAGCTGTGCTAGGTGCTATTACTGAAAAACAGACTTTCTCCGTCAAGTTTTTGAGAAAGTCTAACATTCCTCTAGAAGTTGCTAGGGGTTCCCTGAGCTGTGCCTGATTGACCTCCTATTTGATGGTACATGGATAGCTCTAAAACCAAACGCCATATCCAAAAGCTAGCAGCATGACACAGATTATTTCTTTAGCAGTCTGTAAGGGTGGCAATATGACTACAACAAGAGTTGCCTTCTACCTCCCGACCACCAATGCAAGAGGCATTTCTGCCATTGACCCCCGATGGCTTTAGTGAAGTTTCCCCAATACATTATGGGAATTATTTTAGGATTTTTTCTGGGGTAAAAAGATTGTGAAAGGCTGGCTTATACTTTCAGCCATCTGCTACAGCTTCTAATTTGTTTCTGTTATTCTTCCAACAGGTTCACCTTTAAAGCGGGATTCCTGCCAGCTAAAATTTTTTTTTAAAGACAGCAGCTACAAACACTGTAGCTGCTGACTTTAAATAAGTAGACTTACCTGTCCTGGGTGCCCGCGATGTCGGCCACCCGAGGCTGACCCGTCCCTCGGCTCCCGGAACCGCCATCCTAGGTAAGGCAAGCAGGCAGTGGAGCCTTGCGGTTTCACTGCCAATTTCTTACTGCGCACGCGCAATCGGCGCGGCGTTCTGTGAATGGCCTCGTGATGTTCTGGGAACACACACAGTTCCCAGAAGACAACGGGGCCACTCACCGAGGAGCAGAACACGCCGCGGAATAGGAAGAGGCAGATTAGGAAGACTGCCTAGCAACAAGGGTTTAGGTAAGTATAACATTTTTTTAGGGTTTTTTGGTGGAATTTTTTTTTCAGGGTGGCCCTCCACTTTAAATACAAATTTATATTAAAAAAAAATAAAAAAAGTAAAAACCAACCCACACAATGTATTAGGTATTGGAACACAAGGAGCTTCACATGATAACAAGGGGCACAGTGTGCTTGCTATAAGCTGTAATAACCACTCTAGCCTAGATGCTGTGTTTGGTCAGCAGAGTGGAACAGCCCCAGAGAGGAGGTGAGTATTGCAGTGAAAGCTGTGTTTTTTTCACTTTCAACATTTCTGGCCAACTTGGTATTAACATCATTTTTAGAACTGAAGTGCTGACAACAGCTTTTTAATTGCTCTAGCAAATGTATTAGAAAAAGCATATATGTTTAAAAAATTATGGAATCAAAAATTAGGGAAAAGACGAAATGATTAGGAGGAAACCGTAGTCCGGAATTCTTTGTATATCCTGTTTCCTGATAAATACAAACTAATTTGCTTCCTCTTTTGCAGCCTCCTTTCTTTTGTCTTCTTGTTTCATTTTCATGTGCAAATAAAACTGGTTCATGTGTTCAGTTCACCCACAGTGTTTCAATGAAATCATTTATTGTAGCGTTTGGGTGGTAATATGGAGAAAATTACAGAGAAGATCAAGGAATCAATTCATTTCTGTCAGTCCATCTACAAGTAATCCTTCAGAGAATGGTGAGGGATAGAGAGGGAATACTCACTGGAGTGTTAGATGTCTTAAAGTGGTTATAAACCTCAGACATGAAATATGAACAAAGCATATCCTTGTATAGTTTGTACTTCTCTCAATTAAAAGTACTAAGTATCATTTTTATCTGGTTCCAACATACCGCACTTAGAGGCGTTGTCTTCTCTCCTCAGTTCTGTCTGCTGCTTTGTTCCTCTGCTATCAGCATAAATCACTTCTGACAAGTTTTTCTGACACCAAGAGAAAAAAGGTGACAGGGGAGGGACCTCCAGCTGATTGACAGCCTCAACTCTGTTCCTGTAGGCTACGTGAAGGGGGGTGTGTCCCTTCCCTCCAATCAGCTCTCAGATCGCTCCTCACTGAGCTCTGCAGAGTGTAATTTCATCCCTCTGCTCCCATTTGTCTGATAGCTCAGACAATCTTTTTAAATTCTGGACTTTGAATGAATGTAGAGAAGAGAAGACTGCAGATAATCAGGTACAACTTATGTAGGAGGATTTGTTTCATCTTTCTGTATCACCTTAGGCCAGTAACTTCACTGGGTAGAGGTAAGGATTTACAACTACAGTGGAACTTCGGATTACGAGTATAATCCGTTCCAGGAGAATGCTGGTAATCCAAAGTACTCGCATATCAAAGCGGGTTTCCCCATTGAATTTAATGGAAACGAAAATAATTAGTTCCGCATTGACTTCAATGGCATGCAATACCGCATGCGGCCAGAGGCCAGGGGGGCGCCGGAGAGCCTCGGAAACGGCCGAAAAGGCCCGAGGCCACCTCGGCTAACCTTGGCAAACCTCAGAAAGACTTCATTCCCGAGATTTGCCGAGGACAGCCGAGCTGTCCTCGGGCCTTTCCGTGCATTTCCAAACACTCGCAAACCGAGTTATGATTTTTTAAAATACAGTGCTCGTATTGCGAAACGCTCGTTGACTGCGCTACTCGCAATCCGAGGTTCCAATGTACCTTAATGCAGCCACCACTTCTAATGATTGATGAACTGCAGTATAATACATTTTTAGCTTTAGACCAAACACTTCTTTAACACAAGTGACAACATATCGCTTCTGCAGTTCCCCATTCTATTTGCCCTGCTGCCTCACTCTTTCTGCTGCATGCACTTTCATTTAAAGCCCAACTCCGGGGATACTGCCTTTTAAAAGGTGAAGTGTAGTAAAAGTTGTCGCTCTCCCGCCCTTACTGAGGGTCCTCCACTATTTATAGAACTCGTCTTACTACACTGCCATAGTGCATTGAGTTCTATGAATGGAGGAGAAGGAATTGAATGACACCATCTCCTCCTCCATTCATAAGACATAATGCATGGGAGTGTAAAAAGACAAGTTCTTTGAATGGCAGAGAAGACAGGATGGGGAGGGTGGGTGACGAAACTTTCCTGATTAGAAGCCACTGCTGTTACCCTTCACAGACAAGACAGCTTCTCAGGGCAGGGAGGACACAGCCGCCTGTAGCTAATAGGATACACACCATTATACATACCCAAAGTACTGATTGAACTCGATGGATTTGTGTCTTTTTTTTCAACCTGACTATGTATGTTGCTGTACCCAAAAAAGTTTACTAAACTTCAGTTTTAACTGCAATTGTACATCTGTCTGGTGTGGCGACAACACCAAAAATGCCTAATAAAAAAACATAAACATATATAAGTGTGAATGGATCATAACAGGACACAAGGGGTTGTAAAGTCATATATCATAAAAGCAAATATCTGGACTATCTGATCTTCTGTACAGGTTATTTCTACAAGGCTCAGGCTGCCCCATTGCATGTTATGCAGCGTACACACGAGCAGACTTTTCTATCGGACTGGTCCGGCGGACAATCCGATCGTGTGTGGGCTTCATCGGACCTTCAGCAGACTTTTCCAGTCGCAAATCTGACGGACTTTAGATTTGGAACATGCTTCAAATCTTTACGTCGGAACTCTGCCGGACCCAGAAATCCGCTCGTCTGTATGCTAGTCCGACGGACAAAAACCCACGCTAGGGCAGCTATTGGCTATCAACTTCCTTATTTTAGTCCGGTGTACGTCATCATGTACGAATCCGTTGGACTTTGGTGTGATCGTGTGTAGGCAAGTCCGTTCGTTAAAAAGTCAGTCGAAAGTCCGCCAGAAAGTCCGTCGGACCAGTCCGGTCGAAAAGTCCTTACCTGTCCTGGAATCCAGCAATGTCATCACCCCAGCTTAAGTTTTCATCGGCTCTCAGGTGCTGCCGCCACCATTGCGCTTTGTGAATGGCCCAGTGGTGGGGAAAGGAGGAGGTGACCAAATTTCCAGGGGACCTCACCTCATCTCACCGCAGCCAGGTCTCCTGGAAGTGGGGCTGGGTACCTGTCCACACCAGGTACCCATTCCCCCCCCCTCCCGGAAAAAGGTGCCAAATGTGGCACCGGAGGGGGGGGGGGAAGCAGATAAGCGGAGCTTCCCCTTTTGGGTGGAGCTCTGCTTTAAAGTGGTTCCAAGCGCTGAAGGTTTTTTATGTCACGATAGCCTTGGCTGTATGGAGACTCTCCCTCCTCATTGGCTGAGACAGCAGCGGTAGCCTAATGGCTCCCACTGCTGTCAATCACAGTGGGGGGGGGGGCTGAGTCATGGCTCTATGTGTCTTATGGACGCATAGAGCTGCTGCTTGGGAGCGAGCATGCAGCGGTGCCCCCAGGGCAAGCGGCTTTCTCTGAGGGAACTGCTCGAGGTGGGGGGAGCCGGGGGTACTGGCGGGGGACCCGAAAAGAAGAGGATTGCAGCTGCTCTGTGCAAAGCCACTGCACAGAGCAGGTAAGTATAACATGTTTGTTATTTTTTTTTTAAAACAACAAAAAAAACTTTAAAGCGTATCTATACCCAATAACAAAAAATAAAAGTATTGCAACTTACTGGTCCCCAAGTGTGCTGGCTGCATGGGTTTTCCTTTAATTCCTTTATTTTAAGTTGGCAGGTCTGCCATATACCTCACTTCCTGTCCCAGGGTGACAACTATACTGATCAGCATTGTCACTCTAGGACAGGGAGTGTGTTAGAACTACATAACACCTCCTTCTTTTCTTCCTAACAGAAGGAGGTGGTTTGCAGTCCACAGAGATAGCAGGAAAAAATGCTAACTGATAATAATGTGGAAGCAGAGAGCACAGTAAGTTCTCAGCTCAAAAGATTTCTGGCTGGGTGAACAACTGATTTTTTTTTTTATGTTGCACGAGATATAATAAAACGTTTTCAATGGTATATTTAAGAAACCAAAAGAGAGAAAACAAGAGAATTGTATTGTTAGAGTTTACATACACTTTAAGGAACGAGGAAGAAGAGACAGAATTGCATTATTATTTACATATCTGTCTATTTGTGTCATGCCTACACATATATCTATAACCTATGTGCTTAGATAACAATGGCCATAGCTGAAAATGTATTGACAGTATTTACTGTATGAGTAACATATGTAATAGCATTTAACAGGCTGTAATGCAATTACATGAAACATGTTTACAGTAACTTGAAAAAGTATTCATACCCTTTGAAATTTTCCACATTTTGTCATAGTACAACCAAAACATAAATGTATTTTATTGGGATTTTATGTGCTAGACCAACACAAAGTGGTACATAATTGTGAAGAGGAAGGAAAATGATAGTTTTCAAACTTTTTTTTACAAATAAATATCTGAAAAGTGAATAATCAAATCCAATGATGCGGGTGCTGGGGGGCGGGGCCAAGTCTTACATTCGGCGTCGGTAACCCCCCCGGGATATCACTTCTCCTAGGGGGAGGATCTACCAGCGCCGCCGGGGGACTCCAGAAGTCGAGGATCGGGGCCACTCTGTGCAAAACGAACTGCACAGTGGAGGCAAGTATGACATTTTTGTTATTTAAAAGAAAATAAAAAACAAAGCCTTACAACCACTTTAAAGTGGTTATAAACCCAGTTTAAAAAAAAAAAAAACTAACACCTGCATGACAAAGGCATAATGCTGCATAGCATACTAGCTCATTATGTAATATTCACCTGAGATCGAAGCCCTCGCTGCGGTGCCTGTACACCGCTCCGGCAGCCGACATCACTCCCGGGTATCGTGGATCCGGCGCTGTGATTGGCTGGAGCCACTATGACATCATCCCGTGCATGCGCGTGGTAACGACACACTCACTGAAGCAATGGCACATATGCAGGTTTAGGAGATATCCTAGGTAGTTACAGGTAAGCCTTATTATAGGCTTACCTGTAGCACAAAGTGGTCTGTAATGCCGCATAGACACGACCGGACTTTCCGGCAGAAAAGGTCCGACGGAATAATTTCATCGGACATTCCGATCGTGTGTGGGCTTCATCTGACTTTTCCTTTCGAAAATTCTGACGGACCTAGAAATAGAACATGTTTTAAATCTTTCCGACTGAATCAATTCCTATCGGGAAAACCGTTCGTCTGTATGCTATTCCGACGGACCAAAAACCACGCAAGGGCAGCTATTGGCTACTGGCTATTTAACTTCCCTTTACTAGTCCCGTCATACGTGTTGTACGTCACCACGTTCTAAACGATCGGACTTTGGTGTGATTGTGTGTACGCAAGTCCGTTTCAGCGGAACTCCATCAGAAAAACCATCAGAGTTTATCTTGACAGAAAAACGGGTCGTGTGTACGCGGCATAAGTGTTTACATCCACTTTAAGCTGTCAAATTGTGGCCAAGGAAGTGATCATAGAATAAGGGTGTTGATTAAGGCAAGAAAGTGGGCCTTCAGATGAACATTGTTAAAACGAAACTAACACTGGTACCGGAGATTTTAGTCGACTAAAATACGACAAAAACGAAAGTACAGATAACTAAAATATGACTAAAACTAAAATGACATGTTAGTCAAAAGACTATGACTAAAACGAAATCTAAATTTAATGTAAAAATGAATACTGCACTACCACATAGGGGACATCTACTAAGCTGCTAAAAAAAACAAAAAACATTAAAAACAATTTAATGTTAATATATTGTAATATATTCAGATAATATGTGCAATGGCATTACAACCAATAGAGTTTACAGGTTTTTTTTTATATACCTTAAAGTTGCACTTCTGTTTGTCATAAAGCAATATTTGTGTTTGTTTATGAAACTTGGTGTATATAATGAGTTTCGCAATTGTAGAGAAATGCTTAAAATGAAAGTGATATCAAAGTCTCGTTTTTTTTTTTTTTTTAAATAACAAACATACTTACCTCCTCTGTGTCTTTTCGGTGATCATGGCCCCTCCCTCCTGTTGAGTGCCCCCACAGCAAGCAGCTTGCTATGGGGGCACCAAAGCCGTACCGCAGCTCCCTGTGTGCATTCAGACACGTAGCCGCGGCCCGCTCCCGCCCCCTCTCTCCTCATTGGCTCACTGATTTTGATTAACAGCAGCGGGAGCCAATTGCACTTCGCTGCTGTCCCAGCCAATGAGGAGGGAGAGTCCCGGACAGCCGAGTCTCTCGTGCAACATTGCTGGATCGAGATGGAGCTCAGGTAACTATTAGGGGGGGTGAGGGGGCTGCTGCACACAGAAGGCTTTTTATCTTAATGCATAGAATGCATTAAGATAAAAAACTTTCTTCCTTTACAACCACTTTAAATAATGCATTACAATATAACTAAACCCATTAGACTTTAGTTGGCTAATTTGTACTGGATATTTTAGTTGACTAAAATACAACTAAAACTAGAACAATTCAGGATGACTAAAACTAAAATGGCAATTTAGTCAAAGGACTAACTAAAACTAAATCAAAATTTGACATCAAAATTGGTGAACATATGAAAAAAACACCAGTCCAGTTTTTTTGGCGGATATCCATTGGTCATCAGGGTCTGAAACAATAATTCCTTAACCTCCAGAATTGGCCCCTTCCTGACCAATGACACCACAAAACAACGTATTCACTCCTTGGTCATTTCCCGCCTCGACTACTGCAATTCTCTCCTCAATGGCTTACCCTTACATGGGCTATTCCCCCTTTCAGTCTATTATGAATGCTGCTGCTAGAGTCAAACATCTCACTAACCGATCCGTGACTGCTGCTCCTCTCTGCCAATTCCTTCACTGGCTTCCACTACCCCACCTTATAAAATTCAAAACACTAACCACAACATACAAGGCCATCCACAACATCGCCCCCAGCTACATCACCAACCTCATCTGCAGATATCGCTGAAATCGTCCCCTCCTCTCCTCCCAGGACCTCCTGCTCTCTAGCTCCCTTGTTACCTCCTCCCATGCTCCCCTCCAGGACTTCTCTAGAGCCTCTCCCATTCTCTGAAAATCCCTGCCCCGGTATGTCCGGTCAGCCCCTACGCTGTCCACCATTAGGAGATCCCTGAAAACTCAATTATTCAGTGAAGCCTATCCCACACCTGCCTAAGAACTGCGCCACCCCCATCAGAGCATCTCCCACAGCTATTACCACCTCCCCCCTCCCTTTAGAATGTAAGCTCCAGGAGCAGGGCCCTCCTGTCGCTTCTGTATTGAACTGTATTGTAATTGTGCGCTCCCTCCTCTAAATTATAAAGCGATAAATCCTGTATAATAAATAATAACCTGTTACTGCTCACATAACATATGTGCATCACCAAAATTGTGGGCTTTAACGCCCAGACAGCGCCCATATGCATCACAGGGTGGCTAGTGTTTCTGTGCTGAGGGCATGCTCACTGCACGTTCCCAGCACAGAGATCAAACTGTCAAAGACAGCTCTTAATCCCTAGAGCCAGCGGGACCGGCTCTCGGCCATATGACCACAGTGGTCACATGATCGCTGATCCTTCCTGTCCCCCGAGGTTTCAGAATTGTTTAAAGGAATGCCAAGGTGTGTGGAAAGGGGCTAACCAGGTGTCTTGGGACTGTACTGAGCAGCCTTGTTCAGCCCAGTCCCAATGTAACACAAGGCAAAAAGCCTTTTCCTTATCAGAAAAGTACAACATGTCGTATTTTTTTCAGTGCACTGTCGTGCAAAGCAATCCACGGCTAGTGCCAAAAAATCAAACAGTAACAACGCGCCAGAACTGGAGCATCGGCACGCTCCCTTCCAGCACACACCATCTCCAGTGCCATTAGTGCGACTGCTGGTGTGATTGAGTCCTAAATAAACTTTTATAGAAAGAATGTGTGAAAACCCCTAAAGTCCTTGTTCACATGTCCACCTTTAGTACACTTACCAATAAAAGTTATCAATGTGTCATGGACTATTTTTACTCTATGGGATTTCAATGATGTGAATGACTTGTCTCTCCTCCTGGAGACCTTAGATTTCATTAAGGGACTGCACCTTTGTGCTGTTTGCCTAGGGTGTTTTTTGTAACTGCAAGAATGTGTGCTATAAAACTCTTTTGTAATCTCCTTTTCACTAGAAGTCTGTTGCCTGGTTAGTATCTGTGGGGGGTGATAGGCAGACACACAAAGTCTTTAGTGAAGAAAGCAAATAATAATACTGAGCAGAGATTCCACTATATAGAATACATTCTTTTCATTTCCTGGGACACAGGATTAAAGGGGAGAATCAAAGTTGTCGGTCCAATAAATAACACAACTTACCATCTTCTCCGCACAAAAGGAACGTCCTTTCACAGTGTCATGTCATCTATCTGCTGAATGACAACAAGCTGTTACAACATCAAACAAGGATTTGTATTCTTTAAAGAAAAATAGTAATCATAAAATGCAAGTTATGTATAACAAAACCACATGCTGTCCACAGATATTTGTGTAAAAAATCCAGCTCTGGTATCCAGAAGCTGAGAAAATCTCAAACTATAGAAAAACAGTAAATTAGGAACAATTGTTAAATAAAATGTAGCACCCTGGTGTTTAGGCAAGGTTGCTAGTAAATTTAGTTTACCAGGTGGTAGTTGCCCTGGTTAATTGTTGGTGGATCCACTGATTCCTCTCTAGCTCTGGACTTGCTGCACCTTCTCTCTTCTGTTGCTAGGTGGCATTATGCTGGTGACATTAGATAGACAAGGGCTTAGCAAGGTCAGGTTACGAATGGATAGGGTGTCTCAGCCAATGGGCAGGGGTTTCTTTAAGCCCCTTGGCCTGCTGGGAGAGCCTATTTATTTGGGTGGAGTCAGGTTGGAGTTCTGTGCCACCTGGATCGCTGTGTTATGCTGCCCCGGGCTGCTAGGCCGGAATCCTGAGGCCTATCCCGGGGTCATCTGGCTGCTAGGCTGTCTGAGGGCCTATCTAGAAGCAGGAGAAGCAGCGCAAGGTTGGGACTGCAGGATTGGAGTCCAACCGAGAATAAAGGTTCAGCCGGACGGGGAAACAGTTGTGGTCGGAGGTGAGCTGTCGCTACTAAGGGACCATCCACCTTGTTGCGGGAGACCACTGAGTAAGCTGGAGCCAGTACCAGAGCAGTCTTCTCACCAGCCGTGAAGGGTGAAGAAGTTGGAAAACTTCAGCAAGTGCCAAGCCAAGGACCCAGCGGGACAGCAAAGGTGACGCTTGGGGAGCATCGGTGAGTGCCAAGACAACGACCTAGCGGGTCAGCAGGGGTGATGGTTGAGGAAGATACCGAGTTATGGAATTTTGAAGAGCTCAAGGGATCCAGTGGCAATTGGGTCCGAGAGTCTAGTAAGAGACTGGGAGCTCAATGAGTAAAGGTCTACAGTGAGAGACTGTGGAGTACGAGGAGAACTATCTGTGTTACCAATAGTTAAGTACAATACAAGATTTGTTGCCATAGGAAACAGCGGTCCTACCTATACAGAAGTGGTATCCGGCTGGAGGCCTTCCACTGTATAGCTGTCTACCTATAGAAGTCTCAGAGTCTGCCAATTATCATTGCATCTACTTAAGGGTGTCCTGGCCCTAACCCGCTCTCCCACAGTTCTGTTAAGAGAGACAATAAATCTCTTTTGCATTCAAAGACTGCCTGGCACCCATCACTCCATCTTGCATCACACCCTCCATGCCTTGTTACCCACTCTACAAAGAAGAATGTAAGCTATCCCTGATTCTGGAAGTCACCATTAGGCTTCTGGAGGCCTGGGACCTTGCTACATAAAGAACTTCAAAGTACAGAAATTTATAAAAAATTAGGCATGCAAGATTTTATGACATAGTTACATACAGTGCCTTGAAGAGTATTCATACCCCTTGAAATGTCCACATTTTGTCACGATACAGCCAAAAACGTAAATGTATTTTATTGGCATTTTATGTGATAGACCAACACAAAGTGGCACATAACTGTGAAGTGGAAGGAAAATGATTTTCCTATTTTTTTTACAAATAAACATGTGAAAAGTGTGGCGTGCATCTGTATTCAGCCCCCTTTACTCCGATACCCCTAACTAAAATCTAGTGGAACCAATTGCCTACAGAAGTCACCCAATTAGTAAATAGAGTCCACCTGTGTCTAATTTAATCTCAGTGTAAATTACAGCTGTTCTGTGAAGCCCTCAGAGGTTTGCTAGAGAACCTTAGTTAACAAACAGCATCATGAAGGCCAAGGAACACACCAGACAGGTCAGGAATAACATTGTGGAGAAGTTTAAAGCAGGATTAGGTTATAAAAAAAAATATCCCAAGCTTTGAACATCTCACGAAGCACTGTTCAATCCATCATTCAAAAATGGAAAGAGTATGGCGCAACTGTAAATCTACCAAGACATGGCTGTTCACCTAAACTGACAGGCCGGGCAAGGAGAGCATTAATCAGAGAACTCTGGAGGAGATCCACAGCTCAGGTGGGAGAATCTGTCCACAGGACAACTATTATGCCCTGTACACACGATCGGATTTTCCGACAACAAATGTTGGATGTGAGCTTGTTGGCTGAAAGTCCGACCCTGTGTATGCTCCATCGAACATTTGTTGGCGGACTTTCCGCCAACAAATGTTGGCTAGCAGGTTCTCAAATTTTCCGCCAACAAATGTTTGTTGTCAGACTTTCCGGTCGTGTGTACACAAGTCCATCGGACAAAAGTCCACGCATGCTCTGAATCAAGTACGAGCCAGAAGTGCTCGGTCTTGAAAAACTAGCGTTCGCAATGGAGATATCACGTAGGTCTTGTATGTCACTACGTTCGTAATTGTTGGCCAACATTTGTGTGATCGTGTGTATGCAAGACAAGTTGGAGCCAACATACTGCGAACAAAAATCCACGGTTTTGTTGTCTGAAAGTCCGATCGTGTGCACTTAACAAATCTGACCTATTTTGGAAGAGTGGCAAGAAGAAAGTCATTGTTTAGAAAAAGCCAAAAGAAGTCCCAATTGGCAGTTTGCAAGAAGCCATGTGGGGAACACAGCAAACATGTGGAAGAAGATGCTCTGGTCAGATGAGACCAAAATTGAACCTTTTGGCCTAAAGCAAAACGCTGTGTGGTGGAAAACTAACACTGCACATCACCCTGAACACACCATCCCCACTATGGAACATGGTAGTAGTAGGATCATGTTGTGGGGTTTCTTTTCTTCAGCAGGGACAGGGAACCTGGTCAAAGTTGATGGGAAGATGAATGGAGCCAAATACAGGGCAATCTTGGAAGAAAACCTGTTAGAGTCTGCAAAAGACTTGAGACTGGGGTGGAGGTTCATCTTTCAGCAGGACAACAACCCTAAACATACAGCCAGAGCCTCAATGGAATGGTTTAGATCAAAGCATATTCATGTGTTAGAATGGCCCAGTCAAAGTCCAGACCTAAATCCTATTGAGAATCTGTGGCAAGACTTGAAAATCGCTGTTCACTGATGCTCTCTATCCAATCTGACAGAGCTTGAGCTTTTTTGCAAAGAAGAATGGGGAAAAAATTCACTCTCTAGATGTGCAAAGCTGGTAGGGACATCCCCAAAAGACTTAAAGCTGTAATTGCAGTGAAAGGTGATTCTACAAAGTATTGAATTGAATACAAATGTACGCCACACTTTTCACATATTTATTTGTAAGAAATTTGAAAACCATTTATCATTTTCCTTCCACTTCACAATTATGTGTCACTTTGTGTTGGTCTATCACATAAAATCCCAATAAAATACATTTACGTTTGTAGTTGTAACATGACAAAATGTGGAAAATTTCAAGGGGTATGAATACTTTTCAAGCCACTGTAGTAAAGCCCTGCATACACGGGCTGAATGCCGGCTGACATTCGGCTCGTGTGTGTGGCACCCTGTCCGACAGAAGCCAGCCGTTTGGCCAGGATCTGTCGGACGAGCATGCTTCAAAACCAGCAGCCAACCGACTCCCAATCAGCGCTCTCAGCAAATGGCTGAGAACGCTGATTGGCGTGCTCTGGCGGGGGGGCCGTCCCCCTGTCAGAACACAACAGCTCAGCGGGGGGAGATCGCTGTACTAACATCAGATCATTACTTTTTTTGTTAAAACTGCTGCGTTGGGCCGAAAAAACGAATAGTGTGTACCAGGCTTTAGTCTGGTTTAAAAAGGACACCAGTTCCTCCAGTTCAATCAATAAAGAAAAAAACACACAAATTGAAAAATTCCACAATCCTATACCCACAGTTGAACTAGAGGAAAGAAAAACAACCCCAATAAAGCATGATCCAATTTGCTGCAGCAGGGAAAAAAATTCCTTCCTGATCCCCCAAGAGGCAATTGGATATTCCCTGGATTAACATGACATCTGAGGTGATTTACTGCACAGCACTAGTAAACCACTATATGTATTTCTGGTTGGACTGTCAATTGATTTCATAATGGCGTTGTTCAAAGAACAATGATAAAAGGCAGCCACAGCTACAAATTTCATGGGTTTATCAGTTGTGTTGTATTTAATGGAAGTTGATTCCTTGTTAGCTGCTACCCTGTTTCCCCGAAAATAAGACCTAGCGTGATTCTCGGTGATAGCTGCAATATAAACCCTACCCCCGAAATAAGCCCTACCCTCTTTCCCCGAAAATAAGCCCTACCCTGAAAATAAGACCTACAAGGATTTTAACTAGGGCTTATTTGGGGGGGTAGGGCTTATATTGCAGCCATCACCGACAATTCCGCTAGGTCTTATTTTCGGGGAAACAGGGTATGACTTTCTGCACTGGGAAATGTCGATGCATGATCAAGGTATGGGCTTGAACATGCAGGTGCTGGATGTACAAGAACATGTATTGTATATGTTATCTAAGCAGCATTCTGTTCAGCTCTAAATGGTCTTCTAGGAAATCAAATGTAGCTCTACCTCCAGAGGAGCCACTGGTTGTAATGAGCTCTTCCATCCTCAAAAGGATGACCTCCCTTGGAAGCTCTGGCATTTACTGACAGATTTATTAGACAATAGCAATCCATAACACTCTGAACAGTATGTTACCACCAGGCTACATGAGTTTCAGGTAACTAGGTGGTCAGATGCAATTCACAGGTATACATACTGTAAATAGACTCACTCTGACCAATTTAACTCTAAACCGATTCTAAGTGATATGAAAAGTAGATCCTGCATCACTGGCCAGTGGACTGTGTATCATCGGCTGGTTTTGGGGCCCTGAACCCCACGTTGGAGCGTTCCAGTTAACATACAGAAAGCCAGATGACCACTAGGCCTCTCACCACTCATGAACATTTGGGCACACCCTCTGGAGACCGATGGGGGTTTAAGGGGCCTATCTCTCAACCCAGTGATAGATGATGTCATGACTTCCTAAATTTCTTGAGTCCTTGACACTGGAACAGCAGTGGTTTTCCTCCCAGTACTAGTTTTACCTTACATGTGAGTGCATTTTTATAGTTTTCATAAAATGCAGAGAGCACTATGATTTTACTACTCTTCCTTTTGAACCTGGAGATGGATATTCTTTGTGGTCAATTTCATCAAATAATGTGGTTGTGAAGCTGGCTTTTGTGGTTCCTCTATGTCAGGGCTGGGCTCAGCCCTTCCTTCTCAGAGCTGGCTGCTCAGCTGTCAGATAATTGCCAGCTCCTATCTCTCCACAGTTACTCAGCCGTTGATTATTTCCTGCTCGTCAGTCCTGCCTACTTAAGGCCTCCAGTCCAGAGGATCTCTGATCTCTGTCAACATTACAGAGACATTCTCCTGCCTTCCTATTTGCTTTTCTGACATTCCTTCTGGCTCCAGATCCTGCTTGCTGTTCCACTATATTGATCCCTGACTTCTGGCTTAGCTGACTATCCGTTCCGGTTACTGAACTTTGGCTATGTTTTGACTACATTTGTTCTCTTTACTTTTATTATTAAACAAGTGTACAACAACTGTACTTCTGTCTTGGTCTGATTTAATGGTTTCTGACACTCTGAATATACTGTACAGTACAAGCTGGAGCAGATTGAAGATGTTCTCTGGGTCCTGGTGCCTGCCATCATGCTAAGTTGACCTTTGGTGGCGAGGGTCAATTTCTGTTTGCAAGTCTTTGCTGAGGGCTGGTTACAGAAGCACTCTCTGAGCGCATTTACGGTATGTGTTACAGTTTCTGAAGCTGAGCATTCATCCTCTAGGGCAGGGGTCTCCAAACTTTCTAAACAAAGGGCCAATTTACCGTCTTTCAGATTTCAGGGGGGCCTGGACTGCGGCCAGTGTAAGAAGAAAAAGCCCCATAATCAATGCCCCTTTTTTGGTTGTAATGGGAGTAAAGTGCCCCATTGTTGATATCAATGAGAAGAATAGTGTTCCATCATTGGTGTCAGTTGGTGGAATAGTGCCCCAAGGCCAGATAAAATCAAATTAAGGGCCACATCTGGCCCCTAGGGGAAGGTGGACAATTGTGTCATTTCACTTGGAGCACACTTTCATTGAAGAAGCGTAATGATTTTGCACTACTGAGATTTATGATTTCCTCACTTGGGACTATTTTTGCTTTTGGACTTTATTTGAATAATATTTCAACAATTTAAATGCAACATATGAGTTGTTTTTGGATAAATTATTGTTGTCACGTCTATACACACATTTACACATTTTTGATTGAGATTTTTATTGCAGTGCATTATATGACATTAGTGTAGCACCCTCTAGTGTGCTAGAAGGATAGTACAGGGTTTTTTTTGAGTGTAGGTACATTTCCAGGCTTGGCTGGCAGCCAAGCCTGGGTGTGTTTTTGTGATCTGGGTTGGGAGTGACCTAGACTAGAGCTGGTGACTCACAGGTGGTGTCACTAGGACTTCCCACTTCTTTCCAGAATCTTCTAGTGCAGGGATATGCAATTAGCGGACCTCCAGCTGTTGCAAAACTACAAGTTCCATCATGCTCTGCCTCTGGGTGTCATGCTTGTGGCTGTCAGAGTCTTGTTATGCCTCATTGGACTTGTAGTTCTGCAACAGCTGGAGGTCCGCTAATTGCATATCCCTGTTCTAGGCTTTCTGGAAAGAGGTGGAGAGGGGAGGTGGAGCCACCTGTGGTATTCTGAGGAGCCCTGACCAATCCCCAATTTGGATTGGCAGGCCTCCTTAAATACCCAGGGTCAACCCAGCTGGGGAGGAGTTGATTGTGTGAAAGATAGCGATGGAGTGTTAGGCTGTCGGGGTACTTTGATGGAGCTCTCCAGTTTGGGAGGGGGGGGTGACCTTGGGCCTGTGCTCGGGTGTGAACAGGACCCTCTTACAACCCACAGAGGTGTCCTGACCAGGAAGCACAGGAGGAGAATACTGCTGGGCAAGTCTCCAGGAGATCCACAGAGGCAGCCAGGAGGGCTGGTGAGTGTTCACACCATCGGGAGGCACGCCTGAGAGGACTATGATGCAGCAGTCTGGGATGGGTGCAGAGCCAGTATGGAGTGGGTGGTGGCATGGGCAGTAGAAAAGGGCAACTGCAGCCTGGAGGGCCAGCAGTGCCTGAAGAGACAGTACTGGGAGCAGTAGCCACATGGACAGCTAGCACTGGAACTTTCCATTTTGCTACACCATAGGAGCTCGCGGTCCCTGCCTGTAAAGGGCATGTGCTTTAGGCCTGGCTGAGCCAGTGTCAGGCCTACAGTGCTAGCTAGTCCAGGAAATGCAGCAAGTGATGGGCTGGAGGAATGAGGAGTGATAATCTGCAAGCAAGGAAGTGCAGGAGAAGAGGAGATTGTAAATAGTAGTCCCAACTTTGACTGTTGATTATTTGGGCATCTCAGAAGTTTCCCATTCCACGTCTAAGTTATTTTCCCCTCAATAAAACATAAAAAACAAGTGCAAAGACTACATACAAGTCTCTGAGCGAGTGAGGAGTGTCCCTGGCTGGGCAGGGTGACAGAAGGATCACTATTTTTAGATATCTAGCATTACTGTTTTAAATAATTAATCTTTTTATTCATATTTTTAGATATCTAGCATTACTGTTTTAAATTGTGATCTGAGATACAGCATTAGGTTTTGTTCAGCTTGATTTCTCCTCGCAGCGGCCGAGATCTATGCAGATTGCCACCTCTAAGATGGCCGCTGTCCTATAGTTTTTAACATTACCACAACAAAAATGGCCGCTATATCACTTCCGGTTTCATTATACAAATAGGATCCCTCTTAGGCCAATCCGGTTCCCCAGTTGAAGTCACGAGCGGTGACGTAACACGTAGGGCGTGGCAGAGAGTTGACTATACCGGAAGTCACGTAAGGAGGCGCCTCGGACGCCGCTCCTTCCTTTCATGTGTATTTTATTTTGCTTTTATGTAAGAGACCACCTATATTTTTTTACCCAATAAATTGAATGTTGAAAATACTACACCATCAGAGGCCTCCTCTCTCCTCCCCCTCCTCCCACCGGGCTGTCACAGCCTAGGTGGAAATATTCCCAGTTTATTTTTATAGGTGCCTGACAATAAACAGAGGGGAACGCTGCCTGTAATACAACAGAGAAAGACATACATTGTTGCCAGTTGTTTCCATCCCTGAGGTGCCTGATAGTAAGCAGAGGGGAATGCTTCTTCTATCACAACAGAGAAAGACATACATTGATGCCTTTGATTTCCATCTCTGAGGTGAGAGTTTAGAGAGCCTGGTCGAGCCGTCATTTGTTTTATGAAGATTTTCATTATCACCATTACCTACACCTACTTATTTTTTCTATGACCACCACGGTTCACGAACTTTATATGGTCATCTCTATGAACTGTTTTTTCTGATATATCCTATCATTGGAAGTTTTTTTTTACACTACATCGTTTGCATTTTTTTACACTACATCGTTTGCATTTTTGCACCTTTGCTGCACATGTTTTGCATTTTTGCACATTTATTTGATTTTTATTTTGAATGTGATTATTTATTGTGATTTATTATTTTTCAGCACGGTCACTTTACTTGATGCACTTTATCTAAGATTTGCTTTTTTTCACACCCACCTACCAATAGTGCTATATGTGAATTTTATTTATTTATATGATAGATTTTATGCGCGAAATCCTTCTATCCCTATCTAGAAGGATCACCACATTCACCAGCCCCAGTGGGGGTACCGCTACATTTGTATAGATCTTTACTTAGTTTTCAATGCAGCACATTTAAATATTTTTACACCTTCAAGTGATTTGGGGTGCATGCAGCTATAGTTAGGAATAGAGATGAGCTTTCTGTTCGGGTCGAACATGAGTTTGACTCGAACATTGGCTGTTCGCCTGTTCATCGAAAACCGAACATTAAGGGCCAATCAAAGTTAAAAAATACAGTCGCGCTAGTAAAAAGTGTGGTACAAACTTTAAAGTTGAGTGCCACAAATAATAATGATAATAACGTAAACAGTGTTGAAATGCAAAAATAATTGTAATCAAACGTGCAAGCATAAGGAAAATGGTGTTTAGAAATTGTCCATACAGTGACTGCAAAGAAGAGTGAAGTTAAATGTATGATGGTTGATACATAGGAAGTCCATGTAGTAAAAAGCAAATGCCAGAGTGATAGGTGGTGTAAATTCACATTAAAGTGACAAGTGCATTGAAGGGACCTCCACCTCAGGAAAACACTGCCGCTTACCGGAAAGCGATGGTCCCTTATTACAGGGGACCACGCTGAGCAGATGGCTGTAACCCCAGCCCGGGATCTCACAGGCAGGCACTGGATACCACAGCGTCAGTGGGGATCGTCACCATGAATCACGGCAGAGTGATGTAATCATCAGAAAAAAACACACGAAGTGCTCCACATAGCGTAAATCCTTCCACATTTAATTGAAAAATAAAAGCCAAATGAACACTTACAGATCGGCAAAATATTAAAAGCAGAACAATATGGGAAAGCCGGCCAGCTTCAGATCAGCCCATAACTTCCGGGACTGGACGTGCAGCGGTGATGTCAGGACGTGGCTCCTCCTCCCAATTTGGCCGTTTGCGCCAAATTCGAGTGGCACGTAACAGCCCATAATGCACTGCGGGAGCACAGTGCATTGCTGTATGATGATTGGCCAGAGCATGCACCATGACCTGTATGCTTTGGCCAATCACAGCGCCCTCAGCTAAGAGAGCCATAATTGGCCAAAGGCAAGGTGCCTTTGGCCAATCATGGCTCAGGGGGACTAAGTCCACACCCCTCCTGCGTGTCGGCCTCATGTAGTGTGTCCTTGCCGGTGTGGACGGAGAGAGAGTGTCATTTAGATTGAGCAGGCAGGTTATTCAGTAAGCTGCAGTGTATTTAATATATATATATATATATATATATACAGTTAGTCTTATATATATATATATATATATATATATATATATATATATATATATATATATATATATATATATATCTACTGTATCCAGTTTAGCTAGATCTGATCTGACTGCAGTCCATTCCTGGTGTACCGTTTCTAATATACTTCAGGCGGTGTACACAGTACCGTGCACCCCTAGTGCAGTTGCTACTACTTTTCTGGTGGTGTACTCAGTACACAATACATACAGTGTACCTATAGTTGCTATTAGACTTCTGGTGGTGTACACAATACCGTGCACCCATAGTGCAGTTGCTACTTTTCTGGTGGTGTACACAATACAGTACACCCATAGTTGTTATTACACTTCTGTTGGTGTACACAATACCGTGCACCTATAGTGCAGTTGCTACTACTTTTCTGGTGGTGTACACAGTACATAATACAGTGTAGAGTGGTGTTGCAAAACAATATCCCCATCATGTCCGGAAGGCCACCAAGGAGAAGCAGACGCTCACAGGCCACTAAAAGAGGGCAAGCAGGCTCTGTGTCTACAGTCCACAGTGCTGGTCATGGATATGGTGCATCTTCTGCAGGTGGCCGTGGGGCACGCTTGTCCTTTTTCTTCTGCTGCTGGGACAGGGGCAGAAAAATTGGGCCTTTGGTAGTTGTGGTGCCACAACACTGTAACCCCTCATAGATACTCTTGTTGGGTGCAGGAACGGGCCCTGCTGTGAAATATTAGATCAGAAATTGTAGTTACATGCCCCTGTTAAACAGGGACAGAAAAAATGGGCCTTAGGTAGTGGTGGTGGTGCCCTTAACCAAAAATATTGTTGGAAGCTAGCATCATCAAGATTGAGGACGAATAGGATAGTCACTTAGCATAGGCAATCTTCAAGGGATCCCACATCCATAGAAAAATCAGTTACATCAGCATCAGGTGCTTGATAGCTGCTGCTGATCCAAGACTGATTTTTATGAATGTGAGGCTATCAAAGGAGTCTGTGGACAGGCGCACTCTATGATCCGTTACAAACCCTCTAGCAGCACTGAATGTGCGTTCAGAAAGAACGCTGGATGCAGGACAGGCCAGTAGATTAATTGCATATTGAGCAAGTTCTGGCCAGTGGTCCATCCTCAAGACCCAGTAACCCAGTGGATGCTCTGTTGGAAAGGTCTCCAATTCTGCTCAAGATATTCCTGCACTATGTAATGCAGACGCTGGCGATGATTGCTTGAACCAATCAGACCTTGGTGCAGAAGACTGAAAAATTGTCTAAAGGCATCGGTCAGCTGGCCACCTTCTCCACTGCTCCTCCTCTGACTGAACAAAGCTGTCATGGTTATGCAATACGCAGTAATCTTTGTCTGTCAGCTTACCTCTCCTCCATGTGTTCACCTTTAGAGGCCAGCCACTCTCACCTAGCTACTTAAATAATCTCTCCTCAAAGCATGGCTCTACCCCAGCCCCTATCAGGGAACTCTATATTAATGTGTGCACTGCAAACTTGCCTTGATGATCAACCTTTGTGCGTTTAGCTTCCGTGTGCATCTTGCTGTGTCTTCTAAATCTGATTCCAGTTACAGATCTTGGCTTGTCCTCAACTATCCCTGCCTGCTTGTGACCCTGACCTTTGGCGTGTTCTATGTTTATCCTTGTCTGCTAGTCGCCCCGACCTCTGGCTTATTCCCTTACTATCTCTGTCCTCCTGTAGCCTACTGTGGGCGTGAGCTGGGAGACCCTGGGGGGTCGTGACCTGGAGCCAGTTGCAGCCCAGTCCATCCTCCCCACTAGAAGCTCTGGTGAACACCTGCTAGCTTTTTGACTCTGCGCCCTGGGAAATCTTACTCTCTAGCCCGTGTGGGATCCGTGTTGGTGTTCCAGCGGACCTGCCTTCCTTAACCACCTAGACTCCCATCCGCAGGAGTTAGCCGTAGGGTCCACTACCTTTGCGGTGCACTCCTGACCCCAACAGAGTGCATCTGTCACCTGGCCTCAGGTGACCTGACAGAATCCTCAGCAACACGTTGTCCAGCACCAGGAAATTGTAACCTCACAGGGTCTGGAAATGCATTGCGCAAACCTTTCTTCAAGGCCTCCTGAAGATGTTTCATCCTCTGCTCCCTCTGCAAAGGCAGGAGGAGTTCTGCAACCTTACCCTTGTAACGTGGATCAAGAAGGGTTGCCAGCCAGTAATAATACCTTCTCTTTGATACCACGAATCCTAGGGTCCTTACACTGCATGGCCTTCCTGATTCTGCAAAGCCTGCGAAAGTTTGCAAAGGCATTCGATTCTGAGTCCTCTGGGTCACTAAGTATCACATGATCAGTAACAACCTACTCCCAGCCACGTACAACTCCTTGGGTTTCTAGGGACTGAAAATCACCCCTTGAAGACTGCTGCTGAGTGTTATCCTCCACATCCATGCTGACACAATCCTCCTCCTCCTCTTCATCCTCCTCTTCTTCCTGTGTGTTTGGCGGGCCTGCAGGAATAATATCTGGATAAAGGGGGCCTTGAGAGGTAAGGAAGTCCTCCTCTTCCTCACACTGTTCTGCCTGAAGTGCCCTGTCCATTATTCCATGAAGCGTGTGCTCCAATAGGAAGACAAAAGGGACAATATCACTGATGCATGCATTGTCGCTGCTCACCATCCTCGTGGCCTCATCAAATGGTGACAGGACAGTGCATGCATCCTTGATCAGTAGTCACTGGCATGGCGAAAGGAAGCCAAGCTCCCCTGACCCTGTAATAGTGCCATACTCACACAGGTACTCATTGATGGCCCTCTGCTGCGTGTACAGCCACTGCAGAATTGCCAACATTGACTTCCAACTGGTGGACATGTCACAAATGAGGCAGTTGGTGGGCAGGTTGCATTCCCTTTGAATGTCAGCCAGCCGAGGACTGGCGTTGTATGACTGTTGGAAATGACCACAGACTTTTCTGGCCTGCCTCAGGAGATCTTGTAAGCCTGGGTACCTGCTCAAGAACCGCTGCACCACCAAATTCAGGATGTATGCCAAATATGGAACATGGGTCAAGTGTCCTTGTCGGAGGGCGGAGAGAAGGTTGGTGCCATTGTCGCATACAACCATTCCTGGCTGAAGCTGGCGTGGCGTCAACCACCTCTGAGCCTGCCCCTGCAGAGCTGACAGAATCTCTGCCCCAGTGTAGCTCCTGTACCCTAGGCAGTGGTTTAACCTTAAACTACGTAGAGGGTTCTTTACTGTAAGAGCTGCAAGGATGTGGAATTCCCTTCCACAGGCAGTGGTCTCAGCGGGGGGGGGGCATCGATAGTTTCAAGAAACTATTAGATAAGTACCTGAATGACCGCAACATATATACAATGTAATACTGACATATAATCACACACATAGGTTGGACTTGATGGACTTGTGTCTTTTTTCAACCCCACCTACTGTGTAATTATGTAACTCATGCACTGCATGGCATCTTTTTGCCTGAGTGCTTGCGTAGCCCCTTGAACGGTTACGGAGCACCGCTGGTTCAGAGAACAACATCTGCAGAAGAGGCCATAGAGGAAGAAGATGAGGAGGGGGTGGAGGAGAGAGCTGTGGCAGAATCACCGCTAGCATTTTGAAGGCGTGGTGGCGGAACAAGCTCCAACAATACTGAACCCTGTCCTGCATCCTTCCCAGCTGCCAGCAGAGTTACCCAGTGCACCGTGAAGGAAAGGTAACATCCCTGTCCATGCCTGCTAGACCATGAGTCTGCGGTAATATACACCTTACTGCTGTCTGCCCTGTCCAACAAGACAAAAACATTGCTTTACACATGCCGGTAGAGAGCTGGAATGGCCTTCCATGAAAAGAAATGGCGTTTTGGAACCTGCAACTGAGGTACAGCACATTCCACAAATTCACGAAAGGGGGCAGAGTCTACCAGCTGAAAAGGCAGTAGTTGCAGTGCTAGCAATTTAGCCAAGCTGGCATTCAAGCTAGCATTCAGACTGAGCATGTGGATGGACCGAATTTCTTTTTACTGTTTAGCAACTGGGGTAGGGAAATTTGCCTGCTAAAATCAGATGGTGGTGTACTGCTAGCAGATTGACTGCAAGTACTTGGGACACCTATTGCTATACCTTCATTCCTCTCAGTGCAGCTTTTCGAGAGGACTGGAGTAGGGTTGGAGATCCCAGATGAGGAGCAAGGAGAAGTCCGCCTTTTTCTTTGATGTGGTCTACGGACTTGTTGCCTTATGAGTTTATGTGAAATCTATATTAATAGCTGTAAAATATTGGAATTATGAAAATGTTTAATTTATATTTAATTATTTATATTTATATATTTTATATTTAATTTATATTTCATTTATTTATATTTAATGAATATATTTAATTTAGCTTTTATCTATGTAGGGCGGAACATATTATCTTCACAGAAATCTCTGGTAGACCAGACAAGTCGGTGCCTAGGCTTGTGTATACAAACAATGGGATCCAAACCTCATTGTTTTACACATACTCACTTCAAAGGATCCCATTCTGGGATATGCAATGAAGGGAGGTCAACCCGTAATCAATACTTAACTTTCCGTGAAAATTTAAGTTAAGCTCCTGCTCAGAATAGTCACAAAGATTTGCATTAAAGGGGGTTGACTTATGCAAAGTATCGGGATTGGAGATGTAGCCAGTCCTTAACCAGAAATAGGGAAGCTCACCAATCAGAGCCACACTATGCGAATCAATGAGGCATCAGCATGTAATATACACAGACTAGATGGGACGGAAACACACACTTTTATGGGAGAGCAACCATCAAAATGGAACCTTGGTCTAAAGGGTAATTATGGGAAAAGTCTGCATTTTAATTGTAACTAAATATGTTTGCAGAATAATGTTTTCAGGAATATACTCTGTATTCCTTCATGTAATTCTCTTATTTTAGATAAAAGAGGCCAGAGGGCCAAACGCTGCGCTAAAAATATATACTTAAAATGTAAATTAAATCAAGAAGGAAAAGCTGCCAGCACCAAGAGTCTACAATACAAAACCCCAAATCATGTAAAAATCATGTATTGATACAGATACAGCAGCCCCGGATGTCATAGGTTTTTGGGAGACCGAATTCCCTGGGCTCGGTGAGACCAACATATTGGTCTTTTCAGTTGGTAAGGAGATTACATACTCACCTCGGGTGTTCCGTCTCACTGGATGAGGGATTCTTTTTCACCACTTGTTTGCTGCATCATTCACTGGCCTGTTTTCTTTTTGCAAGATCAATGGGACTTATTTAAATTTTTATCACATATGTCTTTTTGATTCCACCTATGAATATTAGATTCATATCACTATATAGATCTAAAGAAATGTATATCTGGAGTGTATTTACCCACGGTTGAGAAATATTATTTTTTACTTGTTTATGTGAATACACTTATCATATTTTTGATAATTTATTTTATACTCTTATTTAGATTGGTCTTAATAATAGGAGATTCAATATTCACAATCTATATTTAATGGCACACCAGAACATAGAACATTACTTTTGGAGATAGTACTCGATTTTAGTTTTCTTATCTTAGCTTGTTTTCACCATTTCATTATGTCTATATTTACTTTTGGTGAGATTGTTTTTGGAATTATCAATTTAGTGATTTTAGCGCTGCACTAATTTTTTATTACAATTCTCTTATTTTAACCTAATATTTTCTTCCTTGGTGTAGACTATAGATAGATGGTTGTGTATTAGATTTTTAACTACTCGCCAATAAATGTTGTTATTGTGTTAAAGCTTTCACTCATGGTCAAAGAACTCTCATTTAACTCAAATCATATCTGAGAGATATTAAATCTCAAATATAGTATACGGGAAAAAGACTGCATGGGAGGTCGTCATATGTCTGGTCAAGCATGTGGTGCCCAAGAGCTGCATTTGTGGCCACGCTTGATCCGCTTCAGACGTAGGTTGCAAATAGCAAAGGTGTGATCTGCTGCACATGTGTCCAAAAAGGCCCACACCAAGGAACTTTTCAAAATCAGTGTGGAGTCAGCAGCGCCCTGCACCTGCGGAGCTCTGCGGTGTGATGCAGTAGGGTGGCTGCCCTTAAGCTGCCCCCTAGAGGGTATCCTGCCTAGTTGGAGTTGTGCCTCCTCCTCTATTCTATCAGACACCCAAGTAGAGTCAGTGACCCCATCATTCCCTCCCTCCTCATCACTGGAGCAAACTTGGCACTATGCTGCAGCTGGGGGAGCATGACTGCCAGTTTCTTGTCCTTCTTGGGCACCCCTCTCTCTAGGCTCACGGTACTCCCTTCCTCAACCTAGGAACCAGCATGCGCATCCTCCAGCAGCACTGTGGTCGAATAGTTCAGGGGACTCCTCTGTGCATGATGGTTGGGCTATGGAAGGAGTGACTGTGGACAAGGAGCCGGTGGAATAGGCCACTTTGGCAGCTGCATCGGAAGGAAAACTACTCTGAGCCTGGGTGACAGAGGATGAGGGGGATGAGGACGGCTTTGTTATCCACTCCACCAACTCTTCTGCATGTTCTGGCTCAATAACACGGCCAGCAGCAGAAAAAAAAGGACAAGTGTGCCCCATGGCCACCGGCAGAGGATGCACCATGTCCATGGACAGCACAGTTGACTGTAAACACAGAGCCTGCTTGCCCTCTTTTAGTGGCCTGTGAGCATTTGCCTCTTCTTGGTGGCCTTCTGGACATGATGTATATTTTGTCTTGCAACACTGCACTACACTGTATTGTGTACTATGTACACCACCAGAAAAGTAGTAGCAACTGCACCACGGCTGCACTGTATTGTAATTACAATTTTTGATTTAATATTTCACAGCAGGGCCCGTACCTGGGCTCAACAAGAGTATCTGTGAGACTTTACAGTGTTGTGCCACCACCACCGCCTAAGGCCCAATTTTTCTGCCCCTGTTTAACAGGGGGGCGTAATTACAATTTTTGATTTAATATTTCACAGCAGGGCCTGTTTCTGCGCTCAACAAAAGTATCTGTGAGGCTTTACAGTGTTGTGCCACCACCACCACCACCGCCTAAGGCCCAATTTTTCTGCCCATGGTTAAAAGGGGCATGTAATTACAATTCTTGATATAATATTTCACATCAGGGTCCATTCCAGCGCCCACCAAGAGTAACTGTGAGGGCTTACAGTGTTGTGGTACCACCATCACCTAAGGCCCAATTTTCCACAGAATGTATAGGGCAGGCCGTATAGTATATACAGGCGGTCCCCTATTTTCAAACATCGGACTTACAAACAACTCCTACTTACAAACAGAGGGAGACAACAGGAAGTGAGAGGAAATGTACCTCTACGAAGGGAAATTCTCTCCTATAAGAGTTAATATGGGAAAAAGGTGTCTCCACTGATGCTTTATCACCAATCCTTGTTTCCCTAATAACCCAAAATTTTCTAAATCCAATTGTCATTGGGACAGAAAGTGAGGTGAAATCTCCTGAAAAGGGGAAAAGACAGCAAAAAAAAAATGTTACAGGGGTGATAACCCTGCCCTATATTATCCAAAAAGCTTAAAACTATATTTTTGGGCTAGAGCTACACTTAAAAAATGTACCTGTTCCAAATTACAAACAGATTCAACTTAACAACAAACCTACAGTCCCTATCTTGTTTGTAACCCGGGGACTGTCTGTATACTGCTGTTCAGAGTATATAGGGCCTGGGGGCCCCATGCCTTATTTGGGTGCAGGGTTCCCCTTAATATCCATACCAGACCCAAAGGGCCTAGTAATGTGCTGGGGGGGGGGACATTACATTATAGCCACATGCAGTTTGAAATGACTTTTTTTCCTTTAGAAATGTAATTTTGTGCAGGGACTGTTCTAAACACGGGAAAAATGGGCCACTTTACGGGCATACTATAGACACCACCCAGGCACGATATTTAAAGGAGTATTACACTTTTATTGTTTCACTTTAAGCATTATTAAAATCACTGCTCCCGAAAAAATGTCAGTTTTTAAAACTTTTTTTTGCATTGATACATGGCCCCTGGGGCAGGACCCAGATCCCCAAACACTTTTTATGACAATAACTTGCATATAAGCCTTTAAGATTAGCACTTTTGATTTTTCACTTTAATGGGGTTTGCGTGTTCAAATTTTTGGTCTGTTTGCATGTTTTGCCGCAAACCGAACCGGGGGGTTGTTCGGCTCATCCCTAGTTAGGAATATATAGGGTCTGTTGCATAACTTTTTTCTTTATCATGAACTTCTTTATCTACTGAGAGCAATCGTGCAAGACAATCTATGGGTGGCTCATAGGCATTGTTCAACCAGATCAATAGTCTTTCATCCAATGTCTATGGGCATCTTTAGTAATATCATTGTGATCAGCTATACTGCATCTTATGTATTATGAACTTATCAAACGCAAAACTTGAATTATATGCATCACTTACAATAGTTTACAGCTAGCCACAGGGCTCCTTAGGCAAGCAAAGCCAATAGGTATTGTGAGGGCTAGGAAAAAGAAACATATTTATTTAAAAAAAAAAATCTCTAAGCCTGAAAGCAAATGATTAAGATTTGTCTTGCTGGATAATACCAGAAGTGTATAATAAGCAGACTTGTTTTCACAGAACTGAGTTACTGTGCCTAATAGATTTTGAAAATCACTTTGGAACACAAAAAGGTGCCTTGTCTAAATTTACAGAACATTCTGTGTTCTGCCAGACGTTTACTAAAGGATAGAAAATCAATGTTCCTTATCTTTTAAGTTTCAAATACTGAGGAACATGGAGCTGTGATCTGAGCACAGCAAAAGTACTAACAATTAATGTGAGAAGAGAATACAGACAACTCATGGTCATGTTACAAATTATTATTAAGGTCAAGAACAAGATGATGAATTTGTCATACAAGAACCTGGTGTCAGAAACCATGAAATCAGGCTGAGACAGAAGTACAGTTAAATCACACTTGTTTAATAATAAAAAGTAAAAAGAACAAACATAGTCACAACATAGCCAAAGTTCAGTAACCAGAACGGATAGTCAGCCAAGCCAGCAGTCAGGGATCAAAGTAGTGGACGATACAAAAGAAGAAAATGAGTCCTGCGCACAAGTGGTCAACCAGATGGATAGAAGAACGACACAGGCCTTGCTGCCCTCAAGGATGGGGAATCCTAACAGACAAAGAAATAAAAAGAAAGAGGGGCGCACCGGCCATGTGCATTATCTTTTGTAAAACATTTATTGAAATAAAATGATAAAAGAAATTACTCACAAGCAGTAGTAAAATCTGGTGTCATAAAACTCGAACAACAACAAGCAGCTTGGTGGTGATGATGAGCGAAGCCTTCCAAAGGTCTTAGAGGAACATGTAAGCTTCACTACTGGCTGACGCGTTTCGAAGGGCACGTCCCTTCTTCATCAGAGCTCAGCGACTGCTGAGCTCTGATGAAGAAGGGACGTGCCCTTCGAAACGCGTCAGCCAGTAGTGAAGCTTACATGTTCCTCTAAGACCTTTGGAAGGCTTCGCTCATCATCACCACCAAGCTGCTTGTTGTTGTTCGAGTTTTATGACACCAGATTTTACTACTGCTTGTGAGTAATTTCTTTTATCATTTTATTTCAATAAATGTTTTACAAAAGATAATGCACATGGCCGGTGCGCCCCTCTTTCTTTTTATTTCTTCATCAAAGTAGTGGAACAGCAAGCAGGATCTGGAGCCAGAAGAGATGTCAGCACAGCCAGTCTTTAACCACTTGCCTACAGGGCACTTTCACCCCCTTCCTGCCCAGACCAATTTTCCGCTTTCAATGCTCTCACATTTTGAATGAAAATTACTCATTCATGCAACACTGTACCCAAATGAAATTTGCGTCCTTTTTTTCCCCCAAATAGAACTTTTTTGGTGGTATTTAATCACTAGTGGGTTTTTTATTTTTTGTGCTATAAATAAAAAAAAGACTGAAAATTTGGTGAAAAAATGCCCTTTTCTTTGTTTTGTCATAAAATTTTGCAAATTAGTAATATTTCTTCATAAATTTTGGCCAAAATTTATACAGCTACATATCTTTGGTAAAAATAACCCTAATTAGTGTATATTATTTGGTCTTTGTGAAAGTTATAGAGTCTACAAGCTACGGTGCCAATCATTGAAAATTGATCACACCTGATGTACTGAAGACCTCCCATCTCATTTCTTGAGACACTAGCAAGCCAGGAAAGTACAAATACCCACAAAATGACCCAATTTTGGAAAGCAGTCACCCCAAGGTATAATCTATGAGGCATAATGAGTCTTTTGAACGGTTCATTTTTTTCCAGAAGTTTTTGGAAAATGTGGAAAAAAAAAGGAAAACGCATTTTTTTTCCCACAAAGTTGTCCATTTTTAAGATATTTCCAACTCATAGCATGTACATAGCAAAAATGACAACCCAAAATACATTCTGCTACTCCTCCTGAGTATGGCGATACCACATGTGTGAGACTTTTACACAGCCTGGCCACATACAGAGGCCCACCAGTGAAGTAGCACCTTCAGGCGTTGTACAAGCATAAATTACACATCTCATTTCTCAACCACTTATTAGGCTTTTTCACACGATCGGACCGTTCAGGTCCGCCTGTCAGTTTTGACGACGGACCTGAACGGGCGCTCCATGTTAGCCTATGGAGCGACGGATGTCAGCGGAGACATGTCCGCTGACATCCGACCCTGTCTGATCTGCTAAAAGCAGACGGATGGCTCTACGTCCAGGTCCATCGCTGGTGGATCGGATCGGGTGAGATCTGATGAAAATTGACATGCTGTCCGTTTTCATCCGATCCCTCCATAGGCGGCAGCGGCGCCTGACAGGCCCCTCCCTGCTCAGTGAGCAGAGAGGGACCTGTCATCCGCCCGCTCAGCGGAGATCAACGGACAGATCTCCCACTGAGCCGGCGGACTGAGGCGGACTCCGTAGAAACGGAGTCCGTCTCTTGTGAAAGGGGCCTCTCACTTTTGAAGGCCCAGGAAGCACCAGGACAATGGAAACGCCCACAAAAAGACAGGAGCCAATTAACCTATTGGTATGTCTTTGGAGTGTGGGAAAAATCCATACCTGAAGGAAACCCACACAAGTACAAGGAGAACATGCAAACTCCACATTTTCAGATAAAGACAGAACACTTACAGGGGTGGAACAAGCCATCAACTAATTTCCTAACAGGAAGAAAAACAAGACTAGATCGGCCCCTACCAAAATTACTAAGATCATAGAGGCTGTCTCTGTGTGGAGAGAGACCAGCTGCACGGTGACGTCGCAGGGGGGGGGGGGGTGTTCCGTGCCTGACATGTTTTTTTCCAGTTCTCCTCCTCCCCTCTGTCTCTCACTCCTACCTGCTGCCCAAGCCTGTCACGATCTCCTCTCCACCCGGGTAGCGCGGCTGCACACTGTCCTCTCCCCTCCAGCTGCCGCCCAGGTGTTTTTATGTACCAGAGCCGCCTGAGCTGTTGCGGTAATGGGTGGGGGGGGGGGGGGCTTGCTGATGAGGTTGGTTTTTGCTGGGGGGGTGGTTTGTCCTGGGGGGTGTACTAATGGAGGGGGTGTTCTATACTGATGGAGGAGGGTCTGTACTGAGGGAGGGGTCTATACTGATGGAGGGGTTTATACTTAGTCTCTGACCATCTTTTGTACTATGTCTGGGGGCTCTTTCTAACAGGCTCTCTAACAGAAGCCCTCTCTGTGGGAATCAGAGAGACTCCCCTCCAGGTCTCATTAGTGTACGCTCTTCCTGTATTTTCTTTATTGTTAAAAGATCATGGGAGGATCCCAGGGTAACGAAAACTTCTTAGGGGAGCATCTCTGTGTTTGAGTCATTGCCATAGAAACATTTGTAAAGGGGAGGAGTTGGTGAGATGACCACGCCCATGTGTGGGCGCCAGAAATATTTGGGCACCTAGGCGTCTGTGACCCTAGGATCGGCCCTGGTACTAATGGGGGATTTTTTGAAAATCCTGGAGTTCTGCCTTAGCACAATAATCAAAAAAACCTTCAAAAAACTCCCTTTATGCAATAGATGATCAAAAAAAATATATTTGTAGTCAGAGTCTTCACTTGAAAATGCGATACCCTGACTACCAGGCCTGAGGTGTGCCTTGGCCTAGCTGGTCAGTATGCCTGAAAAGAGGGCAAAAAGACACGAATTTAGGTGTGATAAGAAAACTTGAATGGTAGGTAACAATCCATCTAGTAGAGTAGCGCACGCCTGGATGGCTACAGTACATGTATCCGGTATGTATCCGCTATGACAGGAGGAAAACCACAGTCTCATAACTTCATGATAAGAAGGGACCCCCTATTGAAACCTGCAAAGCTGCCTAGAACCCAAATAAACGTCCCGTGAGTGATTGAATTAAGGCTGATGCCCGAGAAAATCCAGACATGAGAACAAACTGCTTGTAATGAGAGGATACCTGAGAGAAAGGGAGCAAGGGCTGGCCTGAGGAGCCCCTGCAAAATAATGGACAAGAATATCGAACACTTCAAAAAACGGACACCAGTTGAGTAGTCCTGTGAAATTCCCACAAACCCCTCGCCTACCTATACTTGGTATGGGGAAGTGAGAGGGTAGCCCCAAAAATGGACAAACTGGCAGGAGTTGTAGGGGTCTAAAGTGCTGGATACCTGATGGATGTGTTTGATGGAGTTGGCGGATAAGGCCAATGCGCTATGGCAATATGCATCATTTAAACATGGAGAAACCATACCAGACACACAGAAAACTGGCCCCACATGATTTGATCAGGTCGTGCTTCTGCTTGTATCCTGTCAACCGAGTCGGAGTCCTGAACAGACCTGCTATCTATATCATTTAATAAAGGAGGGGCTTCTAATTGAACAACATATGCAGCAGTTTAGTTGGGCCAATACTTACTGGCCCTCTTTATGTCTTTACAGAAGTGAGACCTTTATTGTACTATAGGACATTTATTCTGCATACTGTATATTATGTTATCCCAGGTCACGGACCAAACTGTTGTCATTTATTTTGTATACTGTACATTATGATATTTTAGGTCACAAATATCCGGACCATATGTATGTATGACTTAGTGATACCCTTGATCCCTACCCATGTGGCATACCTCTCAGTTTTACATTTCCTATGTCTATCTATGTAAGTACTGTCTAATATTATATGTCCCTCCAGTAAGATGCCATCCCAACCCGTATAATATTGCCCATCAGTATTGCTTCCCCTGCTATGGCAACTAAATTTACTATACATGCATCTTTTTTCTCTTTATAAGATGCACAATTTATGTGCTTCAATCTACTGTATACTAGCCCTATATTGGGATCTGTTATCCGCCTGGCACACAAAGCCGCCTGAGCGATTTGTGGCTCACGGCGGCGCTGTGTGAGGTACAGTGTCATCCACACTGTCCTCCATCTTGCGACCCCAACGGACATGCGCAGTCCATTGGGGAAGCTAGACGTGCCGGCGGGTGTAGTAGGCGTGGCCACGCCTCACGACGTCTGTGTACGCATGCGCTGTGAGGGCCTGGCGGCGCTCGCTCCACCCGGGGGGCCAGTCAGAGCGCGTTCGTCCCTCCTCCACCATCCACGATCAGCTGTTGTCCCTTTCCTATCAACAGCTGATTGGTGGGGAGGGCTCTATATACTCAGTTCTTGCTCACACCAGGCGTCATCTGCTTTGGACAGGACGCTGTCGGTGTGAGCTGCTGTTACACATTGTGAGTAATCTGGATATTTATTGACTTAGACTCTATCACTGAAACTACTAGCCACGAACTTCAACTGACACTTGTACTTTCTATGTGCTTCTTTCTTCCTTCTACTGCTTTCTTTCCCTGTTTTCTTTCCCCATTCCTCCTCCCTCTCTTGGAGGAGGAATGGGGAAAGAAAACAGGGAAAGAAAGCAGTAGAAGGAAGAAAGAAGCACATAGAAAGTACAAGTGTCAGTTGAAGTTCGTGGCTAGTAGTTTCAGTGATAGAGTCTTGAGGAACTTTTTTGTAATAAATAAACTTTTGTTTACTCTATATACTCTCTTAAACATTCCTTTATATGTGCCTTTAAAGTCCACCAGGGGAATTTTCTCTGTTTCGAACAGGGGAAGGAGGGCCAGACTCCATCCTGGGAAATAAGTCTCGTGGCTTGATTCAGCATACCCAAAGTGACTGTAAGCCCCCTTTTGTCAGAACAGGCTGGGGATCGGACAAAAAAAATGAATGGTCTGACGTACCTGAGCAGTTCCCCAGGCAACCTCGCAATCAAGAGATCCAAGAGTGGAACCCAGGAAGAGAATTATATATGACCTACCACTTGTGGGCCATCAAGAAGACGTTGGCTCAGCACACACCCTGAGAGGGACGTCTCCAAGCAACAGGAAATCAACTAAATGAATTGAACCCCTAACCCCCCCTGCAGGTATCCAAGATCCAATGGAGTGCTGGCAAAAGGTTTTCGAAGCAAGGACTGTTTTTGACCCAAGGGTAAGCCAATGGTGAAACGACATCTGCACCATTGTCTTGCCCTCCCAACGGCAGGTCTGATGGAAGTAACTTCAAGCATTGGTGATATCAGCTTGGATAGCCAATCCCCCCCCCCAACTGTAGCAAGTGCTGAATCGTTAAATCAACGGACGAGTACTACGATGAAAATTTTTCAGCAGGAAAGAGGGCAGCCAAAAAGTAAAACAAAATCGGAAACTTGCCATTGGACACCCCTGTTTGCTGACCCACCACCTACAGAACGAAGGTGAAAAACCAGACCAAGCCCCCCTTGGAAATTAATGCCTCCGGTAACTTGATTGGCAATGAAAGTATGACTGGCTGCTGAAACCAAGATACTACACACGAAAGACTCCGACCAGATGGTGATTAGGCCCACGTGCAGGCCTGAAAATTCTTCCAGCAGGGGCTGTCTGAAGATCGGATTGGAGATTCCCACACAGCCCCGGACAAGGAACATTACTTGGCTCAGAAATATTGACCCAGAAGGCTTGATAAGACCGGTGGACTAAGCGGATGCTGACTTGCCTGCCTGCTTGATAAGACCGGTGGACTAAGCGGATGCTGACTTGCCTGCAGGAATCTTGGAAGAGCAGAAGCTGGGGGTGCGCTGACACCCCGCCTCTGACCGAGCGAGCTTCAATCACCTCCATCCTGTCTAGCAATCGTAACAGGTCGTGGAGAGCATATTAGCCCACATGAATCTGTGCTAAAGAATAATGCCTAGAGCATGTTTTATGCTGGTAGATAAGAGTAGCTGGGACAGAATTGTGGTCGGGAGAGAAAAACCCCCGTGACAAACTCCGCTATGTGCTGAAGTATGGACCAACTCCTAGATGACGGAGTGCTACCATGCTCTGAACCCCCACGTGGGGTTGAAGGGATGAACATGAAATTGCTTCTGAAACGTGCGGCATGCCCAAACCCAACCTAAAGAAATCTGACAACAGACAACCAGACATGAGAACACCACCCCCCTGTGCCTACCTGAGTAAGAGAATGTGAGCAGTAATGACCAGACCACAGCGCGTGAATGACCCTGATACAGGCCACCCCAGTGTATGAAGCAGGTGTGCCTGAGTAACCTGCAGCGCAGAGACAGGTAATTAAAACTGAACACTCAGGGCTAGTGTACCCACAGACCATGGTGAGTAGTCGTACAGGTGTAATGAAATGAAAAAACATGCATCGTATGACGTGTATTATACGGGCAAGAAGATTGTGGTCAACAATCCTTTAAAAACGAAACCCCAGCCCGTATAGATCTGTAGACGCGACAGTTCCTGCAATGTGAGCACTAGCTAACTAAACCCAGGTAAACAAAAACATGAACAAAAAGGTACAATGAGACATGAAAACAAATGAAGATGAAATGGCTGTTGGTATATGCCAAACTGCATGGCACTGACCTGCTACGGCAGAACATGCTACGACATGACCACTATGACAGAAACACGCTATGACAGAAACTGCTGAGACCGAACATGCTAGAGCAGAACCGCTGTGACTGATCCACTATGACTGAACATGCTGACAGAACCGCTATGACAGCACTGCTCTGACTGAACATGCTATAGCACAACCGCTCTGACTGGACAAGCTGTGACTGAACGCGCTCTGACTGAACCCGCTGTGGGAGCACCTGCAATGACAGAACCAGTTATGAGAGCACTCGTTGTGACAGTACACACTATGACAGAACCACCATGATGGACCCGCAATGACAGAACCGCTGTGACAGGAACCTGCTTGGACCCGCCCTGCCTGAACATACTATGACAGTACACGCTATGAGTGAATCAAGCTATGACTGGAACACGCTGCGACTAACCACGCCATGACTGGAACGCGCTTATGGATTGTAACATACTGACTGGACACACTATGATTGTGATATGCTATGATTGTGACATGCCGACTGGACACACTATGATTGTGACATGCTGATTGGACATGCTCCAAATGTAACACGCTGACTGGAACATGCTCCCAATGTAACATGCTGACTGGAACATGCTCCGAATGTAACATGCTGACTGGAACACGCTCCGAATGTAACATGCTGACTGGAATATGCTCCGAATGTAACATGCTGATTGGAACACGCTCCGAATGTAACATGCTGACTGGAACACGCTCCGAATGTAACATGCTGACTGGAACATGCTCTGAATGTAACATGCTGACTGGAACACGCCCTGAATGTAACATGCTGACTGGAACATGCTCCGAATGTAACATGCTGACTGGAACATGCTCCGAATGTAACATGCTGACTGGAACATGCTCCGAATGTAACATGCTGACTGGAACATGCTCCAAATGTAACAAGCTGACTGGAACACGCTTTGAATGTAACATGCTGACTGGAATACGCTATGACAGGACACGTTATGACTGTAACATGCTGACTGAACATGCTATAATTGTACCATGCTGACTGTATACGCTATGACTTTTTATCTATCAAAAAGTGTTTCCCAGTGCTAAACCTTTCATCGGATTTCGAAATTGCTGCATTTGTAAATTCCAAACGCCAATATAAAGGAATAGTAGTGGTAAAAAAAAAAGCACTTGTGGGTTTAACCAAGCTTGTTTTTTTTTTGTACAATTCTCCTTTAAGGGGGCGTGGCCAGGGATGTGTCCTATACCTGGATACGTTTGCTGATAGGTGTCCCTCATTGCCATCTCAAAAAGTTGGGAGGTATGTCATAAGTGTCCACAATCAGAGGAAAGTTCCCCTTAAAGTGTCATTTCACCTTTACAACACAGTACAGTGCAGTCATCTCTCTATATACAATGCATGGCTCTCTATATACACCCCCATAGCTGGTGGTATTCTGCATTGTTACTGTATTGCTGGCATTTGTAGTACTCTATACAGTGGTGGAACTACCAGGTTTCTTGCACCGAGTCTATGAGGTTTCTATTTCCACCTCTCATTAAATATACACATTTTCAGCTAAATCTCAGCATATAAACAAGGAAAAAACAAAAACATTCCAAATTGTTCTACACCAATGGGATATTCTGGTTAGTCACGCTTTGATTTCTATCCCCTTGAACTCCAGATCAGATCTCATGGTTACCTCTCACCTCCCTGCACACCACTCCCAGAGTGATTCTATGGCTGCCCCAGCACCGAATAATGAAAAACCTTACACACAGCAGGGAGCAATGATGGGGGTGACTATTACACAACATAACTGAACCAGAACTGGCAGCAGACTAGTAGAATGTTTGCAAAGAAAGTTGATTTGGAGTCATAAAATGCGGACTTGCTGCAATTGTGCAACAAACATGAGCAGCCGGGCAAGTCTAGCAATAGCTTAGCAAGTCATTTTCAAACTTGCAGCACAATTACTTGCTATCTGGGCTTCCACCAACAGAAGGTGGGCTCATTGTGCAGGCAGTAATGTGGCCACCCGAAGAAGGACCCCAGTAAGTAAAGAAGAGAGAACGGCCATCATGTTACCGTGGCTTCAGGCAAGTAAAGTGGACATTTGGAGAGTTTTTTTTTCATACCAGCAGTTAGTTGGAGAAGGGTGGGAGGGAGAGCCGCTAATATCCTGGAGTTGGGCTTTAAATTTTGGCACTGAGACCTGCAGAGCAATGCAACTGTGATCAGTGCATCCCGAATGTAATGCACAGGCTCCCGCATTGTTTACATCCCAGGTCTGCATGGGGTCTGCATGGGGGTATGGACTTACCATTATGGGGCTGAAAAAAAGTAAACAATATTGTGACATCACCACAGTGGTGCCAGCATGATTAATGAGTCAACTTCATATGGCATTGCCCCTTCTAGATATGGAGCATCATAAGTGTGCGCAGCCTATTCCATTAGGGGTGTGCACCCTAAAGCTCAAACACACTTGTACATATATATGTGACCCTGGCACATCAATCTTCCTGCTGGCACAGTGAAAGAAAAGTGTGTAAACACGGGTAATCGGAAGGTTTTTCCCATCTTCCTGCCAGCACACAGAGCGATAATGCTAATGCACATGGGGTGATTAAGGTGTGCCCAGGCACATCCGGCACACCTTGTACGCATGCCTATGTGGAGCATTATATCACGATCAGACCTTTAGTAAGATACACTTCACCATAAAGCAGCAACTATAAAAATCCATTCATCAAGCATCAATTTGGTGCTATGAAAGTTCCCTATTGTTTTTAAGGGTTGTTGGTAAACCTGGAAAGGGGTATACAATTTTACAATCAATATTTTATCATTAGGTGTTGGATACCATCAGAACTTGCAGCTCTTCAAGAGAGCAACGATTTTACTCACCGCCCGCCAGAGAGGGAAAAAAATGTAACTCTTTTTTTTTTTTTACACTTTTCTCTCCTTGGAATTAAAAAAAAAAGAGCATCATAGACAAGCTAATTAAAAAACTCTCATACGTTAGTGTGGCTAGTGGCAAATAACGACTAGGGGCCAACCTCAGTGCCTGTTCAGCCCCCGGCTTGCACAGCATCCATGTTGATGGGGACAAGAGCCTCTTCCCGACAACCCTGGGCTGTGGTTGTTGGGGCCTGCGAAAGGGGGGGTTGTCGGAATCTAGAATCCCCCTTTAACAAGGGGGCCTCCAGATCCTGGCCCCCCTCCCCCATGTGAATGAGTATGGGGTACATTGTACCCCTACCTCTTCACCACAAAAAAAAGGCAGTGTAGTGTAAATAAAAACAAGAAAGGGTTTTGACAAATCCTTTATTAAAAATCTTCCTCCGGTCTTCTTCCTCCGGTCTTTTCTGCCGCTGTCTCCTGTCTTTGTGCCAGCTCCGCTCTTGGCTGGTTCTTATATAGCAATGGGACGTGGCCTCCTGGTAACGTCACCATGAGACCCCACCCTCTTGTGACATAACCTTAAACCGATGAGTAGTGAAGGCTTTTAACCACTTAAGGACCGAGCCTCTTTTTGTTAAAAACAATTTTTTTTGCTAGAAAATTACTTAGAACCTCCAAACATTATATATTTTTTTCTAACACCCTAGAGAATAAAATGGCGGTCATTGCAATACTTTCTGTCACACTGTATTTGCGCAGTGGTCTTACAAGAGCACTTTTTTGGAAAAAATACAATCTTTTTTTAACTAAAAAATAAGACAACAGTAAAGTTAGCCCATTTTTTTTTATATTGTGAAAGATAATGTTACGCCAAGTAAATTGATACCCAACATGTCACGCTTCAAAATTGCGCCCGCTCGTGGAATGGCGACAAACTTTTACTCTTAAAAATCTCCATAGGCCACCTTTAAAAAATACTACAGGTTGCATGTTTTGAGTTACAGAGGAGGTCTAGGGCTAGAATTATTGCTCTTGCTCCACCGATCGCGGTGATACCTCACATGTGTGGTTTGAACACCATTTTTAAACGCCGGCGCTACTCGCGTATGCGTTCACTTCTGCGCGCGAGCTCGGCAGGACGGGGCACGTTTAAATTTTTTTTTTTCTTATTTATTTCACTTTTTATTTTTACACTGTTCTTTTTTTTAAAAAAATTCTGTCACTTTTATTCCTATTACAGAATAGAAAAAAAGCATGACAGGACCTCTTAAATATGAGATCTGGGGTCAAAAATACCTCAGATCTCATATTTACACTAAAATGTAATAAAAAAACAAAAACAAAAAAATTTGTAATTTAAAAAAATAATTTAAAAAAAATGACCCTACTAGTGGAAGTGACCTTTTGATGTCGCTTCCTCCCAGCCATGGTATGGAGACGGGTGGGGCCATCTCCCCTCACTCGTCTCCATACCCAGCAAGGAGCAACATCCGGTAAGCTGCGGTAAGCAGGGGAGGGCACCGGAGTGCGGCGGGAGGGGGATCCCTCTCCAGCCACCGATAAAAGTGATCCTGCGTCAAATCCGCCGCAGAGACCACTCTTATCGGAAAGCGGACCGCCGGCCGAAGAAGACGATACTGTGGCTATGGCAGCTAGATGCTGCCATAACAACGATATTCCTCTTCAAACTTAGAACGTATATAGTCGTGCGGCGGTCCGTAAGTGGTTTTTAAAGTGTCGCCTAGGGAGATTTTTTGGGCACCATTGTTTTTTGCAATATCACAGGTGCACACAATTTTATGGTTTGACATGTTGGGTATCTATTTATTCAACACAACATCATCTTTTAATATTTACCAAAAACTGGGTATTATATTATGTTTGCGTGCAATAAAATTAATTTAAGTGTATTTCTTCCTGAAACTGTTGATAAATGACTGAACACATCATGCTACACAGTGGCGGCTGCTGCTCAATATTGTGGGGGTACTCACACCACACCCCCTCCGGCACTCGCTCGGCTACTTTAACCCCCAACCCCCCGGTGCGTGATCGACTGTGAATGTGGCGATCGACTCGCACCCCCCCCCCGATCCGCGATCCATGGCCTTACCTTATGCTGTGGTACAGGTGCGGAGAAGAGACTGATGGCGAGCTGAATCCAGGGTAGGGCTCCAGGAAGAGGCTGTTGCTGACCGGGGCCCTTGTCTCTTCTCCTGGCCAAACGACAAGTGGGTCCTGAGACCCGATTGGCCAGGAGTCCCCTAAGACTCCCTGGCCAATTGGGTCTAAGGACCTGCTTCCTGATTGGCTGGGAGGAGAAGCAGGAAGACATTATATAAATATTAAACATAAATATTAATTTGCTATTGTCACACAACTGAGTGGGCTCAGGGCACAGTGCTCTGTGCCCTGAGCCCACCCTTTATTTAAGTCAATTAGAGCCTCAAGCTCTAATCATGTGCTTAAAAAAATGTAAATAAAACATTGAAATCCATGCGTCCGGTGCCCTGCATGTAGATTAGGGGCCAGGTGCCTGGATTAGGGGGGCGGCGCCCCTGCGCCCCTAATGAGCGGGCCCCTCAACTGATTCTACCTAAAAAAAAATTCTCCATTTTATTCTCCAGGACCTCTGCTTTCAGAAAATATATCATGTTTGGGAGTTCTAAGTAATCTTCCAGAAACAAATACTGATTTTACCATGTATATGAAAAATGTAAACATTGACCTGGACAGCAAATAGTTAATATCACTTTAACCACTCGCTGACCAGCTGCCGCAGTTTTACTGTGGCAGAATGGGCGAAATGATGTCACGTAACGTCACTTCGCCCTGTGGCCACTAGGGGCGCGTGCGAGCCTCCGAAGCCAATGCGATTGCCTTGCGGGCGCAATGACAGAGCGATCCCGGTTCTGAGGGGAGAAGAGACAGATCGTCTGTTCATACAAAGTATGAACGGCGATCTGTCATCTCCCCTAGACAGTCCCATCCCCCCTTCAGTTAGAAAACACATGAGGGAACACACCCCTAGTGTTAATCCCTTCCCTGCCAGTGACATTTTTACAGTAATCAGTGCATTTTTGTAACACTGATCGCTGTATAAATGCCTATGGTCCCAAAAATTAGTCAAAAGTGTCCGATGTGTCCGCCATAATGTAGCAGCCCCGATAAAAACCGCAGATCGCCGCCATTACTAGTAAAAAAATAATAATAATAAAAATGCTATAAAACTATCCCCTATTTTGTAGGCGCTATAACTTTTGCGCAAACCAATCAATATACGCTTATTGCGATTTTTTTTTTTTTACCAAAAATATTTAGAATACATATCGGCCTAAACTGAGAAAAAAATTGCTTTTTTTTAAAAAAAAAAAGGGGATATTTATTATAGCAAAAAGTACAAAAAAATTGTGTTTTTTTCAAAATTGTCGCTCTTTTTTTGCTTATAGCGCAAAAAATAAAAACTGCAGAGGTAATCAAATACCACCAAAAGAAAGCTCTATTAGTGGGGAAAAAAGGACGGCAATTTTGTTTGGGTAGAACGTCGCACGACCGCGTAATAGTCAGTTAAAGCGAGGCAGTGCCGGATCGCAAAAAATGGCCTGGTCATTGAGCAGCCAAATCCTCCGGGGCTGAAGCGGTTAAATGATAAAATGACACAAGAAGAATGCCATAGAAATAGCTTATTTGAGGAGAAGAGCAGTCTTCCTGGAAGGGATTAATGCTGCAATCTCCAGCATACCTGTAGAGTGTATGATCCTCCTATGTAGAGGGTGAGGTGTGCTAGAAAATATGTGGTCACACCAGCACTGTCACTTGTGCTGACCTTACCCTTGGGCCAGAGAAATGTGCGCAGGCTGTACAGGTGGGGTGGAGTAAGGGGCGGGCCCTGAGCGGAGCCTGGGGACACAGAGGTGTGTCGAGAGGTGGAGCGAGGGGCGGGCACTGAGTGGAGCCCAGGACACAGAGGTGTGTGAAGGTGGAGCAAGGGGCGGGCACTGCAAAGAGCACGGGACACAGATGCGTATGGGGGGGGTGGAGAATGGGGCGGGCACTGTGCGGAGCTTCGGGACACAGTGGTGTGTGTGGGCGGAGCAGGGGGCGGGCACTATGCAGAGCACGGGACACAGATGCGTGTGGGGGGGGTGGAGAATGGGGCGGGCACTGTGCGGAGCTTCGGGACACAGAGGTGTGTGTGGGCGGAGCTGCAGAGAAGGTGTATGGGAAAGTTTGGAGGAAGGCTGGAGCAGAAACTCAGGAGATCGGAATTCCTAATCTCATCATGGAGCGGACACTGGGGACCTCTATCCGGGAGAGACACTGACAGCACACCGACTATGGCTGGACTGGAGTCAGGGGGGACTTCTACAACTTCTGGGATCATCAGCTGACTGGAGTGACACTCATCTCCAGATAACGTTCTATCTGTATACACAGAGGAAGAGCTGATCTATATACTGGTACATTGTATACACAGAGGAAGAGCAGATCTATATACTAATACATTGTTTACATATAGGAAGAGCAGATCTATATACTGATACATTGTATACACAGAGGAAGAGCAGATCTATATACTGATACATTGTATACACAGAGGAAGAGCAGATCTATATACTGATACATTGTATACACATAGGAAGAGCTGATCTATATACTGATACATTGTATACACAGAGGAAGAGCAGATCTATATACTAATACATTGTTTACATATAGGAAGAGCAGATCTATATACTGATACATTGTATACACAGAGGAAGAGCAGATCTATATACTGATACATTGTATACACAGAGGAAGAGCAGATCTATATACTGATACATTGTATACACAGAGGAAGAGCAGATCTATATACTGATACATTGTATACACAGAGGAAGAGCAGATCTATATACTGATACATTGTATACACAGAGGAAGACCTGATCCACATACTGATACATTGTAAATAGTAGCAGTGCTGATCTACACAATTTTAGAGGATCTTCTCATTGATACATTGTATACATAGTAGTAGTGCTGATTTCCACATTGATACATTGTATACATAGTAGTAGTGCTGATTTCCACATTGATACATTGTATACATAGAGGATCTTCACATTTATACAAAGTATACATAGTTTCAGTGTTGCTCTTCACATTGATACATAGTAGCAGTGCTCTCCCTCTTCTGATCTGGTGTCACCCATGTGGATCACTTAGGAGGACTCTTCCAGAATCCCCCCCCCTCGGAGGTGATGGGCTCAGCACCCGATCTCTCCCAGCTCCGGAGCCTGTTTGCCGCCTGTGATGTGAATGGCTCCGGGTTGGTGGAGTTGGAGGACTTTGCGACGGTGTGCAGGGATCTGGGGGTGCAGCCCAGCCTGGTCCGGCCTCTGTTCCGCAGGCTGGATGTGGATCGGGACGGTATCATCGACTTCCAGGACTTCGCCGCCCGCTTTGAGGAGGTCTCCGAAGCTCTCAATCTATCATCTTTCCAGTCCGCCGAGCCACCCCCCGCCTGGGAGGAGCTGGAGAGGAGGCTGGGGGGCGAGACTCAGCACCTGGCCAGGTATGGGGTCCCTCTATGTGTAGGGGGGGAGGCCTACTGAATGATTTTCTATCGTTTTTTGTTCGGTATTAGAGTGGAGAGGGATTAGAACACCTGTCAGTTTTCTTTGATGTTCCTGTTAGGGTCCTGGTGACCGTTATCACCGACAGTGAAGGCAAATCCCAGATTTTGGTTTGTAACAGAGGGGAAATCTTCCAATGGTGACAACCAAGGATTCCCTCACTTTCCTGTTGTGGCTATGGGACAGGAAATGAAGGGAAATCTCCCCAATGACACACAGATGGCAAAAAAAAACAACTGACAGGGGTTATAACCCTCCCTTACTTTATCCAAAATAGAAAATATTTTACCTATAGATCTACTTTTCCAGAAGGACTAATGTAAATAACCAAAATGTATCCAATCAGATAGGCAGTGCATAGTTGATGGTGGATCTATAGAACAATCAGATTGTATAGTGTATGACCAGCTTTAAAAACAATATAAATCGATTTGACTGTAGTTGGGCTTTAACCATCTCAACACGGCATTTTCACCTGCTTCCTGCCCAGGCCATTTCTCAGCTTTCAGCGCTGTCACATTTTGAATGACAATTGCGCGGCCATGCAACACTGTACCCAGATGAAATTATTATCATTTTTCCCCCACAAATAGAGCTTTCTTTTGGTGGTATTTGATCACCTCTGCGTTTTTTATTTTTTGCGCTATAAACAAAAGAAGAGTGACAAGTTTGAAAAAAACGCAATATTTTTTACTATATAAATGTGACTGGCAGGGAAGGGGTTAACACTAGGGGGCGATCGAGGGGTTAATTATGTTCCTAGGGAGTGATTCTAACTGTAGGGGGAGGGGGCTCACAAGGGGAGGAGTCTGATCTGTGTTCCTCTGTACTGGGAACACACCATCGGTCTCCTCTCCTCTGACAGGACCGTGGATCCATGCGTTTACACACACAGATCCACGGTCCTGCTGTGTTACCGGGCAATCGCGGGTGCCTAGTGGACATCGCGGCCCGCCGGGCACATACATCGAGTCCCCAGTGACACACCCTGGTGGGCCGAGAAGGCAAGGGCGTCATATGACGCCCTCCCAGAACGAGAGCCGCGCCGCCTGGCCGTCATATGACAGCCGGCGGGCGGCAAGCAGGTAAAGAAGAACTAAGGGCATAGCCTTGTTTTTAATTTTGGATAGAGTAAGGGAGGATTAAAGCCACTGTCAGTTTTTTGGGGTTTTTTTGCCGACAGTGGCTTTAATCCTTCCTTACTCTATCCAAAATTAAAAACAAGGCTTTGCCCTTAGTTCTTCTTTAAAGCCCAACTACAGCCAAATCGATTTATATTGTTTTTAAAGCTGGCCATACACTATACAATCTGATTGTTCTATAGATCCACCATCAACTATGCAGTACCTATCTGATTGGATACATTTTGGTTGTTTACATTAGTTTTTCTGGAAAAGTAGATCTATAAGTAAAATATTTTCTATTTTGGATAAAGTAAGGGAGGGTTATAACCCCAACCACTGAAGCGACATCTCAGTAAGGTAGCAGCCCATACCTCCAAAGGGAATTTAAAGTGAGGTTCCACCCAAAAAACAAATATACATAAAAAATCCTAAAAAAAAAACCAAAAAAAACATTTGGATATATATATATTTTTTAACTTACCTCTAAATGCCTGTTGCTAGGTGGTCCCTCGTAGTCTGCCCCTTCCTTTGCCTGGGCTGGTGACATCACTTCCCCCTCGGCACAGGAAGGGCTCCGCTCTGCTCCCTCCCTCCTGTCAATCATCTGGGACCCATTACAGGTCCCAGGTGACTGAGCGGCCAATCGCGGCGAGCGGCGCCGCTCACGCATGTGCAGTGGGTGCCAGGCTGTGAAGCCACAGCCCGGCGCCGCTGAACGGAGGGGGAGACGAGCGGGGCTTCGATCCCCCGCTTCGCTGGACTCCAGGACAGGTAAGTGTCCAATTAAAAGTCAGCAGCTGCAGTATTTGTAGCTGCTGACTTTTAATTTTTTTTTTTTTTTAATGCCCCCCCTGGGTGGAACTCCTCTTTAACACCACCACCCATCCACGTGACCACCTAATTTTGACAAAATAAATAAATCAGTCCAGTGTGGTCTTTAAAGCCCCGTACCCACGTGCTGAATGTCGGGAGACAGCGGCCTGTTTAAAAAAAAAAAAACCCTGCAGACTTTTGGCCTGTGTGTGTGTCGATCTGTCCGACAGAAGCCGGTCAGCTGGCTTCTGCCGGACGACCATGATAGAAAACCAGCAGCCGACTGACTCCCGATCAGTGCTCTCAGCCAATGGCAGGGAGCACTGATCGGAATGTTCTGGTGGGGGGATCCCCCTGACAGAACACAAAAGCTCAGCAGGGAAGGTCAACAGACTAACTTTGCATGGTTAGTACAGCGGCTCCAACCGGAGCTGTCGTTTTTATTTTTCGTGCAACGCTTAAATCAGTTACAATACAGTATTGTGACAGCCGGCACCTGCCAGATTTCCCAAACAATGGCTGCATGTGATTTAATTGGTTAACAGTTCTGGGCCCGGCTATATTGACTTTTCATTTGAGCAATGTTTGCCAGGAGGCAGCCAACAGGTTCACCCGCTGAGTGAATTTTGGTCACCCATAAAGAGCATTTTGGATGATTCTTCAGGAAGTAGCCGAAAATTCACTCCATGTATGGCCAGCTTAGAGAGGTTCTACAGCTCCCCCAAAAACGTATCAGCTACAAATACTGTAGATTAGGGATATGCAATTAGTGGCCCTCCAGCTGTAGCAGAACAAGTCCCATCATGCCTCTGCCTCTGGGTGTCATGCTTGTGGCTGTCAGAGTCTTGCTATGCCTCATGGGACTTGTAGTTCTGCAACAGCTGGAGGTCCGCTAATTGCATATCCCTGCTGTAGATTCTGACTTTTAATAAAAGGACGCACACCTGTCCAGGGATCCAGTGCTGTCCTCACCTGGTTCTTCACTGATCTTTGGGTCCCCGGCACCCCATGCTACCTGTGGGAAGCCAGCTGTGAATCCTTTTGGCTACACAGCTGGCTGCCCACTGCACATGCGGCGCCCTGTAAAGGGTCTCGAGGCCTTCTGGGATCTGTGGTGCATCCCAAGAGGCTGCGGGCAGGGAGGCCAAACTTCCACGATCCAGGCAGAAGTGGGAGAGGATACCTGTCAAAACCAGGTACCCCCCCCCCCCCCCTAAAGAAAAAAAAAAAAAAAAAAAAAGGGCCCAAAAGTTGAAGAAGATGGGGAAGGAGGCAGAAAAGTGGAACTTCCCCTTAGGGGTGAAGCTCCACCATTAGGCTGGTGGAGAGTCGAGACCTATGTATTAAAAACAGCCTGGGGCTCACGTTACAAATATCCCACTGAAGGATGGAGAGTCACTAGGACAGTAGGGCACAAGAGTAATAAAAAAAACAGACAGAGGCTCTAACCTTTTCCCACTGCACTAGAAGTTCTGTTTTTGTTGCTGTCTTTGTACTAATTATAGAGAGTTCCCCTTGTTTCCTGTAATGATAACCCCCTGTCTTTGGGATAGGAAGTGAGGGGTATCTCAATGGGGTCCCATACAGTAAAAAGAAGAAAAATACAGGTTTCCCACATTATCCAAAATTAGAAGAAAATACGTTTGGAATGGTTGGACTGTGTGTTTAGCCCTCAAGTAATCACAGGAAAGACCGCAATATGTGTGTATATATGTGTGTGTGTGTGTGTATATATATAATTTAGTCAGGTCCATAAATATCCATAAAACGGTGCAACCGGTTGGTCACAGAGGAGATACAAGACCAGATCATCTTTAATCGCCTCTATGGCCTTGGAGAGTGAACGTCATGACACCACTTCCGGTACAGGGTGGAAGTAAACCTTTTTTTTTTTTTTTAACGCAAAAGATTATGCTTTTAAAGGTAAAGAAGAAATTTGGGGTCTTTTTGACCCTAGATCTTTCCATAAAAAGGACCTGCCATACTTATTTCTATTACAAGGAATGTTTGCATTCCTTGTAATAGGAATAAAAGTGATCTAAAAAAAATATATCATGTATATAAGTAATTTTCTAGTAAAAAAATACTGATTTAAACTTGTAAACAAAAAGTGCCAGAAAAGGCTTGGTCTTCTAGTGGTTAAAGTGTACGTAAAGCCCCCTACTATGTCGGCTGTCTAAAGCTATTAAAGTGTAGGGATAGCTGAGGGGAAGATATAGGACACATATCAGATGAGGAATGGTCTACCATACTGGAGAATGTACCTAGAGTGTCACTCTCTTCCTCCCAAAAACTCACGCAATTATTTATTATCCACCGAACTTACCGTATCCCATATAAATTACACAAATGGCACAGAAGTGATGATCCATTTTGTCCCCATTGTCTGGTGGACAACGGTACCTTTATTCACATGCTTTGGAAGTGCTCGAAACTGCAAAGGTACTGATCTGAAGTGATCAGATCTATTTATTATTATTATTATAATTATTATTATTATCCAGGTTTTATATAGCGCCAACAGTTTGCACAGCGCTTAACAAAATAAAGGGAGACATTACAATTTGGTACAAGAGGAATCAGAGGGCCCTGCTCATTAGAACTAAAAAGCGAGGGTCAATTGATACAAATAGGAATAGCTGTGGGGGAAGAGCTGTTGGAGGAAGTAAAACAGTTTTAGATAGAAGCAGGATAGGCTTCTTTAAAGAGAAGGGTTTTCAGGGATCGTCTAAAGATGGATAGATTAGGGGACAGTCGGACAGATCGGGGTAGGGAGTCCCAAAGGATGGGAGAAGCTCTGAAGAAATCCTGGAGGCGAGCAGTTCCTTTTATTAATAGAATATGGAATCTCACATTTACAGTTGGCCCTAAACTGTGTCTGCTTGGGTGGTTGGACAAGGAACTGTACACGCCCCACACCTACACGGCCATTCTCAGGGTTTTGTTTATCACCAGAAAACTCATTGCCAGGAAATGACTCTCAGTATTACCTTCTACATGTGCAGAGTGGGTTACTGCCATAAATGACACTCTTCCGAGGGAGAAGTTAACATACAAACACAGGGGTAGTCCACTGAAATTTGAAAACATCTGGGATGCCTGGCTGGAAGTACCTGGTTTGACCCCCCTCCAATTGGTCCAAACCAGAATACTTGGTGGCAGGACATAGCCATATTCTCCCTCAAGGGGGGTGTTTGGCTGATCAAATAGAGTGGGCGACTGATCGGACAGATGCTCTGGAACTCTGAATAAGGATTACTCTGAAATATTGTTTTTGATGTGGTGATCTTTTGCTCTGCAGTGGCTAGCTATATTGTTTAGTTTTATGTTTATGTGTAATATATGGACACTGAGAATCCCGCCCCACTGTTCAGGGGTGGGAGTCACCCCTGCCCCAACTGGCGGTCCACTTTAGGACCGGAAGCGAAGAAGGGGAATAGAACACTATGAGGACACGCTTAATATATGGTTACTTACACAAAAAGACGAAGACAGAGATATATTTTTAATGACTGGCCTTTTTATGGCTTGTAACTTCATATACTCTGCTGATATATAAGTAGTACGTCTGAATAATCCTATGTCCTCTACAGCATCATATATTATGTTTTTGTTCAATGTTTTTCTTTGCGTTAATAAAAAGAATCTGATTAAAAAAAAAAGTACGCAAAGCCAAACCTCCTTTATTTTTGGGAGGTTTAGAACCTGTGTCAGGTTTTTATTGCTATAGGTGGAAAAAAAAGCCAGCAGCTTGATCTTCTGCAATGAATGAATTTATTAATCCAGATAATATGAAATAAAAAAGGGCTTACGCATTTCAGTGTGTAGCCTTAATGATAATCAATCATGGCTAGGTTTAAGGCTACAAGCCGAAACGCGTAAACCTTGTATTATTTTGTACTACACCTGGATGAATAAACTCATGTATTGCAGAAGATCTGGCTGCTGGCTTTCTTTCACCTATATGGTTGCTTGGGTGCTAGGAGGACACTACAAACCAGTGCACCGACCGCTTACCACCTCTGGGAATTACAACAGGTTTTTTCTACTAAGGCTTTGTTTTTTGTTTTTCTACTGTCTGTTTCCCTACTGTGAATTTCAATATTGGTGCTGGTGACCTGGTAACCATTGTGAAGGGAAATCCAAAATGTTTGAGCTGTGACAGGAACAGGATGTGAGGGGAAATCCTCCAATGGGTAAACTGGTTCTGGTGACAGCTGTCTAAGGGGGATAGCCCTTCACATTGAGAGATCTTCTTTTATTTACTGCTGTGCCTTTTGGACAAGAAGTAAAAGACCTTACCACTTACTGTTGACTGACTCAGTACCTCTGCTGAAAGTCTGTTCCAGGTATTAACTACTCAGTAAAATGATGATTTCTAAGGTTACTGCAGAACTTTTCTCCTTATAGTTTGAGATCATGTCTCCGTGTTCATGATTTTAGCTTCATGTTGATCATACTGCCCTCCTGAAAGTTATTCACATGCTTAACGTGTTTAACGGTTTCAGTCATGTCCCCTTTCCCAATTTCTCTCAAGGATGTTTATGATACATTACTGTAGTTCCTATAGTGATAGCAGAATATCTCCTTCCTGCTGCCTGCTGGTGATCCCTCTAGTGATTACTGAAGATTAATATTGGGGAATTGGGACCTCCTTCCCCCTTAAGGGGATCCTTATAGTGATAGTTTAAAGATCTATATATGGGAATCAGGACCACCTTCCTCCTGCTGGTGATCCTCTAGTAATAACTAAGGATCAATATAAGGGAACTGGGACCACCTTCCTTCTTCTGGGGATATCTCTAGTGATAATTAAAGATCTATATAAGGGAACTGGGACCACCTTCCTCCTTCTGGGGATATCTCTAGTGATAATTAAAGATCTATATAAGGGAATCAGGACCACCTTCCTCCTGATAGTGATCCTCTAGTAATAACTAAGGGAACTGGGACCACCTTCCTTCTTCTGGGGATATCTCTAGTGATAATTAAAGATCTATATAAGGGAACTGGGACCACCTTCCTTCTTCTGGGGATATCTCTAGTGATAATTAAAGATCTATATAAGGAAATCGGGACCACTTTCCTCCTGCTGGTAATCCCTCTAGTGATTACTAAAGATCAATATTGGGGAATTGGGACCTCCTTCCTCCTTAAAGTGGTTTTAAAGGCAGAGGGTTTTTTACCTTCATGCATTCTATGCATGAAGGTAAAAAAAAAAACTTCTGTGTGCAGTTTTTAAATATAAAACAAGAGATTCCATATACGGTATGTATAAGTATATAATGTCCTTATAGAAATCATTAGGGCCCCTTTCACATGGGAGTTCCGTTTATATCCACCTGATAGTTTTTTCAGGCGGACCTGATCCGAAGATCCATGCATTACTATGGACAGGCCAGTGTAAATAGACTTGTGTCTGTTTATACCTACCTACCTCTAGCTCCGATCTGGTCCGCAAAAAGAAAAAAAAATGGAAAAAGACAAATCGGGGGGTAGCCGGCCACCCATGGAGTAGAGCAGGTTCTGTCTGTGTCCACTTTGCAGAAACTGAGGGGACACAGATATATGATCCGTTGTGCTCTGATTATCGGGATCAACTCACAGATCCCCTGCAGGTTGGAATGGAATCCGCGTGTGAAATGGGCTTAAAGTGATTGTAATCAATCACCTTGTAAAACAACCCAGTTTAAAATAGAAATGAAAGGCACAACATTTTTGTATAGATAGTAAAAAAAAAAAAAAAAAAAAAAACATTATAAATACTTTTTTTTTTTTTTTTTTCATATATAAGTGATCACATTCACTCTGTTCTCAGCTGCATAAGAGCTGGGGTGAGGAGGAGCAGCAGCACACTGAGCTTCCCAGTGAATGGCTGTTCAGTGGGGGCGTGTCAGGACAAATCTGATCATTAGAGGAGAGCAGATCAAGTTCCCAGCACAGCTACAGAACTGGCCATGGTGTGCTCTCCTGCTTAGTGTGGTCAGTTTTTAAAGGGAAAGCAGAGGGACTGGCAGCAACGCCAGGGATTTCACATAAAGGAAGAAATACAAAGAGAACAAGATACTTTTTCATACAAGTACATGGGACAGCAGGGACATATCAGGAGTATAAAGTGTTGTGGTAACAAACGCTTTGATTTGTGACATTTTTCTGAAAAGTAGAACTTACTTGAAAGGCTGGCTGGAAGAGTCTGTGTGACAAAGATAAAATATGTCACTGTGATATTGGACATGTGGTACATTTTGGACGAGAAGTGAGATTCAATCTTGTAGAACCCGCCATGCAAAGAAATGAAACAACATCTACAGAAAGTACTGACCCCCATATACAGTCTACAGTGGGGAAAATAATTATTTGATCCCCTGCAGATGTTGTAACTTTGCTCGCTTAGAAAGAAATGAAGGGTCTATAATTTTTTATGCAGAGTATAGCACAGTGTTGCAGAGTATAGCACAGTGTTGCAGAGTATAGAACAGTGTTGCAGAGTATTGCAGATTATTGCCATTATGTATATTGAGCAGCGCTGTGGGCACTAAACATCCAGCCCACAGCGCTGCCATCTCTCCCCCTCTCCCTCCGCACTGTACCGATCGGTACAGAGAGGGGAGGGAGGAACTGGCATCATGATGTGACGCCGGTTTGTTTACATGTGATCGCTCCGTCATTTGACGGCGCGATCACGTGGTAAACGGCCGCGATCAGCGGCTATTTACCGTGATCCGTGATGCGCCGGGTCCGGAGGACCCAGCGGTCACGGATGTTCCCTAGTGCGCACCCCAGGGGGCGCACGGGAGCAACATTCTGGAATGACGTCCATGGACGTCCACCCAGAACTAGCCAACCGCGCTGTTGCCGTCTTTCGGCAATGGCCCGGTCGGCAAGTGGTTAATATATGGCGTGAGTAATAGCAGATGACCAGTGATCGGTAAACATACAATAGCAAGCGATCAGTGATCAATAAACAATATAATGTAGTGAACACCGGTGAAAATAAGAATTAAAAATTAAATTAGAGCCCATCAAAATAACATAAATCGGTGAATCGGTTCCTGTGTCCATATAGTGTGTGAGATCCACCACCACAAGTCAACAAGAATGCGCCCTTACCGGAATACCATAATCCGCCATCACAGAGGATCAGGGAAGGCATGTGTTGTACTGAGCATTCTTCTTTTTGTCCTCATACCTCCACGCACCAGTGAAGAGTAAGCAGTACTATGTTCCCCCCTCTGCCTCCAGGCAGTTGCCGGTTGGGTTAAGCCTCTCCCAGTGCGAAGTCCCAGTATCGGGCTGCTAACAGCGCCAGAGTAGCTTGGGAGCTCCTTCTGTGGGTCTCGATGGAGCTGAGCAGTTTTTCCTATTTTTAGGAATAAAATCTGCCTTTAAGGTGAATTCCCACCATCTGGTGTCTGCTTGCCGTCCCATGGAGCCAGTGCTCAGTACAACACATGCCTTCCCTGATCCTCTGTGATGGGGGATTATGGTATTCCGGTAAGGGCGCATTCTTGTTGACTTGTGGTGGTGGATCTCACACACTATTTGGACACAGGAACCGATTCACCGATTTATGTTATTTTGATGGACTCTAATTTAATTTTTAATTCTTATTTTCACTGGTGTTCACGACACTATATTGTTTATTGATCACTGATCGTTTGCTATTGTATGTTTATCGATCACTGGTCATCTGCTATTACTCACGCCATATATTAATTTACCATTGTACTTTTATTACTTGTATGCTACATTTACCACGCAGGCTTTTATATATGTGTCATTTTCACTATATTATATCTTCTAAGGGTAGCGCGATTTTTTACTTTTTCCTATTTGTGTGTATTGATGTACATATTAATTGCTGCTCCCCAAGTGTTGGTTGGGTGTTAATTATCTCGCCACCACTTTTTCTTTTTTTTAAATTTTTTTCCATGTTTTGGGATATTGTCATGCTGGAAGACCCATCCACGACCCATCTTCATTGTTCTGGCTGAGGAAAGAAGGTTTTCATTCAAGATTTCACAATACGTGCCCCCCCGTCAATGTGGCAAAGTCGACCTGTACATTTAGCAGAGAAACAGTCCCAAAGCATCATGTTTACACCTCTGTGCTTGACTGTAGAGATGGTGTTCTTAGGGTCATAGTCAGCAGTTTTCTTCCTCCAAACATGGTGAGTCAAGTTAAAGGGGTTGCAAAGGTACATGATTTTTCACCTTAATGCATCCTATGCAGCAGGTGACGGTGGCAAGTGACATGTTGCATCTGGCGGCAGGTGACGGTGGCAAGTGACACGTTGCATCTGGCGGCAGGTGACGGTGGCAAGTGACATGTTGCATCTGGCAGCAGGTGATGGTTGCAAGTGACATGTTGCATCTGGCAGCAGGTGATGGTTGCAAGTGACATGTTTCATCTGGCAGCAGGTGATGGTTGCAAGTGACATGTTGCATCTGGCGGCAGGTGATGGTCGCAAGTAACATGTTGCATCTGGTGGCAGGTGATGGTGGCAAGTGACATGTTGCATCTGGCAGCAGGTGACGGTGGCAAGTGACACGTTGCATCTGGCAGCAGGTGATGGTTGCAAGTGACATGTTGCATCTGGCAGCAGGTGATGGTTGCAAGTGACATGTTGCATCTGGTGGCAGGTGACAGTAGCAAGTGACACGTTGCATCTGGCAGCAGGTGATGGTTGCATGTGACATATTGCATCTGGTGGCAGGTGACGGTGGCAAGTGACATGTTGCATCTGGCGGCAGGTGAAGGTGGCAAGTGACATGTTGCATCTGGCAGCAGGTGATGGTTGCAAGTGACATGTTGCATCTGGCAGCAGGTGATGGTTGCAAGTGACATGTTGCATCTGGCAGCAGGTGATGGTTGCAAGTGACATGTTGCATCTGGCAGCAGGTGATGGTTGCATGTGACATATTGCATCTGGTGGCAGGTGACGGTGGCAAGTGACATGTTGCATCTGGCGGCAGGTGAAGGTGGCAAGTGACATGTTGCATCTGGCAGCAGGTGATGGTTGCAAGTGACATGTTGCATCTGGCAGCAGGTGATGGTTGCAAGTGACATGTTGCATCTGGCAGCAGGTGACGGTGGCAAGTGACATGTTGCATCTGGCGGCAGGTGAAGGTGGCAAGTGACATGTTGCATCTGGCGGCAGGTGACGGTGGCAAGTGACATGTTGCATCTGGCGGCAGGTGACGGTGGCAAGTGACATGTTGCATCTGGCGGCAGGTGACGGTGGCAAGTGACATGTTGCATCTGGCGGCAGGTGACGGTGGCAAGTGACATGTTGCATCTGGCGGCAGGTGACGGTGGCAAGTGACATGTTGCATCTGGCGGCAGGTGACGGTGGCAACTGACATGTTGCATCTGGCGGCAGGTGACGGGGGGGTGCACAGTTTACCATCTTTGCCCTGGGCACCGAATGACCTTGTCCCAGCACTGTTTATGAGCGCCGTTAGGTGCTCACGTGACCGGCAGGCTCTGCCCTCCTCCGCCCCTCCCGACTGACATCATGGGGGAATCTCGGCTCCTCCCGCTCTAGCTGTCAGACGGGGAGAGGAGAGAGACGGCAGGTCACGTGAGCGCCATGCGGCACTAATAAATAAGGTATAGACTCCTTTTTTTTTTTAATTTTATATTTTTATATAAATCACACACACAGCGGCGCCTGTTATTAGGAGACAGCCCGGATAGTATAAAGATGTTAGAGTGGACTAACAACCACTTTAAGGGTTTTAGGAAGATCTGTAAAGAAGAATGGACCAAAATCCCTCCTGAGATGTGTGCAAACCTGATCACTATCTACAAGAAACGTCTTACCTCTCTGCTTGTCAACAAGGGTTTCTCCACCAAGTACCAAGTCATGTTTTGCTCTGGGATCAAATACTTATTTTACTCACTGACCTGCAACTCTTTAACATTTGTATCATGTTTTTTTTTCTGGATTTTTGGTTAATATTCTGTCTCTCTCATTTAGAACACACCTATGATAAAAATTATAGACCTTAATTTCTTTGTAAGTGGACAAACTTACAAAATCTGCACGGGATCAAATAATAATTTCCCCCATTGTATTCCCCATATCTGCGCTCTGTCATAGCTCCTTGCTTCTTCCTCTATTTGTACTGTTGACCATTGTCACCAAGATAGATAGTGATGGGGAATGTTCCAATGACAACTCTTTGGAGGGGAATTCTCCTCTCTTTGTAGATATTTCCCTCTTATTTTCCGTTGCGTCTCTAGGACAGGATGTGAATTCCCCAATGGTAAACAGACTGCAAAAAGTAAGATGGCAGGTTTAACTCTCCCCTGCAATATCCAAAACTAAAAAAAAAAAAAAGTTTGTATGCACTTAACTTCGTGGTTGTACCATGCTTTCTTTCCTCCATGTTGTTTTTGAAATATAAGCAGAAATTTTTGTTGCGCCTACCCCAAAGAAATTACTCAAAAAATAGTCATCATGATAAATCATAAGATAAATAGCAAAGCACTAAATTATTTCATATGGGCGTCAAAATAACTTAAAGCGTTTGTTAACCTAAAAAAAAAAAAAAAAATGTTGATCCTGCTCCTTTAACCACTTTAATATCAGGCACTTTTGCCCCTTCCCACCCAGGACAATTTTCAGCTTTCAGCGCTTTCGCAATTTGAGTGACAATTGCGCGGTCATGCTACACTGTACCCAAACAAAATTTTTATCATTTTGTTCCCACAAATAGAGCTTTCTTTTGGTGGTGTTTAATAACCTCCTGCGTTTTTTTGTTTTTTTTTAATTTTTTTTTTTTTTTAATTTTATGCTAAACAAACGAAAAAAGACCGAAATTTTTGAAAAAAAAAAAAGTTTTCTTTGTTTTGGTTATAAAATTTAGTTTTCTCCTTCACTGAAGGGCACTGATGAGGCGGCACTGATGGGTTGGCACTGATAAGGTGGCACTGATGAGGAGGAACTGATATGTAGAATTGATGGGCCCTGATAGGCGGCACTGATGGGCCCTGATAGGTGGAACTGACTGGCAGCTGTGATGGGCACTGACTGACGGCTGTGATGGGCACTGACAGGTGACACTGATAGGCGGTACTGATTGGCACTGGCAGGTGGCATTGATGGGCAGCACTGATGATGAGGTACTGACAGGTTTTACTACTGGGCACTGGTTGTCACTGTGATGGGCACTGACTGGCAATGTGGTGGGCACTAATTGGCACTGATATAGGCACTAAATGGGACTGATCTGGGCACTGTCAGTTTTTTTATGGGGCACTGTTTGGCAGCTTATGGGCACTGACTGGCAGCTGTGGTAGCACATCTGATGGGGCCGTGCTGATAATCAATGTGCTGACCCCTCCTCTGACAAGGAGAGCCGGAGATCGGCTCTCCCTGTCAGCGCGAACCGAGGAATGAATGCCATTTACCGGAACTTCCTGCTTCACGCGATGATCAGCTGTGATTGGTCATAGCTGATCACGTGGTAAGAAGCCTCTGTCAGAGTTTTAGATAGAGTGGAGAGGGATTAGAATGCTTGTCAGTTTTTATTGCTGTGTGTGTCCCTGTTAAGGAGATTCTCCCTCTTTATTTGTCCTGTTTACCATTATCATTGAAAATGAAAGTAAAAGAAAATGTCAAATTTTGGGTTGTCCCCAGAAAAGTAATACAGGGGGAAATCTTTCAATGGTGACACTAGTTCTGATGACCTGGGGGCTCCAAGGAATTCCCTTAATTTGCAGGGATTTTCTCTCACTTCCTGTTTGGCTATGGGACAGGAAGTGATGGTAAATCTCCACAATGGGACACATGGCGAAAAAAAAAATCTGACATAGTGGCTATAACCCTCCCTTGCTCTATCCAAAATAGATTAAAAAAAAGTTTTGCCCATAGTTCTACTTTAACACACTTCCCCCCAGTCGCTGTCATATGACGCTGGGGACTTGAAGTGACGATATCTGAATGATGCCTGCAGCTGGCGATTCCCTGCACAGTAAAAACAATCATAGTGGCTGTTTCGCCACTTGATTGCTTTTACAGGCGGTGGGAGGGGACGTCCTTCGGTGCTTCTCTGGTCTCGCCCGTGCGATCAAAGTATACCATAGAGTTGACTGAGGACCAGATGGTCCCCAGCCATATCTCTGACCCTCGGAGGCTGGAAGCGACGCCATGATGTCACTTCCTGTGCCAGCAGATGTAAACTGCCGTTTTTTTTTTGTTTTTTTTTGGAAAGCCTGATGTCGATTTATTTTTTGATCTCAGGCTTTTCAACATATAGATCTGGGGACTTAGAGAACCCAGATCTCTCCATAAAGAGGACCTGTCATTGCCTATTCCTATTACAAGGGATGTTTGCATTCCTTGTAATAGGAATAAAAGTGATCAAAAAGTAAAACATTAAAGGGGAAGTGTAAAAATATATATTTTTTTAAATAAAATAAACAGTAAAAAAAAATAAAAAAAATTGAAAGCGCCCCCGTCTCCGCAGGAGAGATATGTGAGGTATCACCGCGAACGTTAGAGTGAGAGCAATATTTCTAGCACTAAACTTCCTCTGTACCTCTAAACTGGTAACCTGTAAAAATTTTAAATTATAGCCTATGGATTTTTTTTAAGTATCGAAGTGTGGCGCGATTCCTTGATTGTGCCCAGTTTTAAAACGTGACATGTTAGGTATCTATTTACTCGGCGTAACATCATCTTTCACATTATACCAAAAAAATGGATAAATAATGTGTTGTTTTTTTTTTGTTCCATAAAAGTAATTTTTTTTTTTTCCTAAAAAAATCACGTTTGAAAAACTGCTGTGCAAAAGCCGTGTTACAGAAAAAGTTGCAACAACCACCATTTTATTCCCTAGAGTCTCTGATAAATATATAAATAATGTTTGGGGGTCCTGAGTAATTTTCTAGCAAAAAAAGTTATGATTTTTACATGTAGCACCCTCTACCTAGTGTAGGTGCTAGAGTGAGTTTTTTTTTGTAAAACAGGTAAATTTAGGCAGGCCTAGCTTTTTATTTTGATCTGTGGGGCTGGGGGTGGCTTACAGAAGGCAGGCGACTCACAGCTAGCCTCATCTTTCGGTTACCTCCTTTCTGCTTCTAGAAGGAAGGAGTGGAAGAAAGGTGGAGCTGCCTGGGATTTGGCAGGGGGTAGGCCTCCCTAAATACTTGGAGTCAGCCAGCTAGGGAGGAGTTGTTCAGGTGGAAGAACTGGAGATGGAGTGTTGGGCTTTCGGGACCTTGATGGGAGCCCCCTACTCTGGGGGGGGATGACCTTGGACCAGGGCCTCTGAGCTGTCCAAGAACCCCACACAACACAAGGGGTGTCCTGAACAGGAGCAGGAGAGGACAGCGGGGAATACTGCTGGGCAAATCTCCAGGAGGGATCCACCAGGTGTCGGTGTGCGGCAGACACAGTTGTGGGAGAGCTGGGAGGTATGGGAGACATGCAGAAGTGGACTGGGAGTGTGCAGACTGAGATGGATGTACAGCCAGCAGGAGAGACTGTAATGCTACTGGCAGTGAAGTCGGGCCGCTGCAGCTGGGAGGGCTGACTGGGATCAGTAGTCCACCAAAGAGGGCTGCTAGCACTAGAAATTTCTTTGCTATACCATAGGGGCCCACAGTCCCTACCTGTAATAAGGAACTTTGCTAAGGCCTGGCTGAAACCAGAGTCAGGCCTAACCATGTGCTAACTGTGTGCTGGAGGGAAAAGGAGAGATAGTCTGCAGCAAGTGTTGTGCAGGAGGAGAATATCGGAATTGTCCCAAACAATGCAAGAATCTTTTTCCTGGGCATCCCATGAATTCCTTAACCCCATCCAAGATCTAATCCCTCAAAATACAAAAACAAAGCTGGTGGACTTGTTCATTGTCTTGGCCTGTCTGGAAGTGAATGCTGGGCTGGGCAGGGTGAGAGGTGGGCCACAATCACTCAACCACCCTTACGGGGGTATCGCAACATACAGGAGGGAGGGAAGTTTTAGAATTGGCTTCGGAGGCAAGTGGTTAATCTTTATAATGTGACTCCCAAATCCAGCTTTCAATTCTTCTTCCTTAAATACATATGTGCAGTGACTCCCTCCAACACACTTCGCTCACCTCCAGATATGGACCTGCAAATCCAAATGTATCCATTTTAATAAATCAAAATAACATTTATAAGTGCATGACAATATGAAATAAACCTTGTTGAAAATTAATAATACCCCTGAGGAAGACACATGATCCCTGTGTCGGCACGCGTAGGGGAGGGGTGAGGACGGTGTAGGCAGCAGCAGCCTTACGAGAAGCCAGGAGCTGTGGACAGACAATGGCTGTGCGGCTTTATTTGGGAATAATTACAGATTGTTAAATATAGATTGGTGCGATGGAAGTACCTACAATATGTGGTTACCTCTATTGATTTTTAATAAACCGCTGTAGTTTTAAAAGATATAAGCACTATGTAGCTTGTTTACTATCTACATTTACTGAGGATACTAATCTAAAGCTCAGCACAGGAGCCTGGAGGTCCCACTTACTATTGAGCCCAGGGGTGGCTCATCAGCGCTGTTTGAGCAAACTTAGTTGTGAGGTCACAGTCCCCGAGGTGAGGATATTACCACTAGGGGTGGGGGGGGGGGGGCACGAGAGTATTTTTGGAGCACCATCACATGGATTAATACTTATTAAGAAGTTCACTAAGGACACTGATTGATGGACTTGCATTTCTTATGAGCACATTAATTAGTGCACGTAATGGAAAAATTATTTTCAGGATATTATCTTTATTTTAATTTTATATATAATTAATAGTTTTTATTATTATTAATTTTCAACAAGGTTTATTTGATATTGTCATTCACTTATAAATGTCATTTTGATTTATTATACTGGATACATTTGGATGTAGAACACTATTGTTGTTTTAAATTCATGGACCTGCAAATGTTCTCTGTAGGACTGAACTCTTAATCCATTCAGCCAAGCCATCTCTCCACTCTTTCCTCCTATGGACTCTCAGGGTGGAATAAACTTTATCCACTTAGATAGGTGTATGGCCCTTTAAGGGATCGTGGCTCTCCCTGAATATTGATATTTTTATGTAAATATTCCATTGCTTATCTTTACTTATATCCATTATCTTTTCACTACCGAGGGAATCATGGGTAGCGTGGGACTGTATTCATATTTGTCAGTATCTTTACATGTTGTTTTTGTTTTGTTTTTTTTGTTTGTTTTTTTTTGTTTTTTACACAGTACAGTTTATAGGAATGTATACAATTCAGCTGGGTTGTTTTTCTGGGAGCTGCATGTTTTGTTAGGGAGGGTGGTTCTGCTATAGATGGATAGATATTGTTGTCTATTGTAGGGGTGTTCTTTGTCTAAAATTGTTGTGTATCCTTGGAGACTAGCTGTAGATAACGAACTGTAGAATTATAAAAACTTTTTATTTTCTGGATTGGCCAGTTTCCATTTGTAAAAGCGGTTTCTTAACCACTTGGACCCCTTTCACACTGAGGGCGTTTTAGGGCAGTTTGCAGGCGTTATTTTTAACGATATAGCGCCTGCAAACTGCCCTAAAACAGCTGCTCCATGCACTCCAGTGTGAAAGCCCGAGGGCTTTCACAGTGGAGCGGTGCGCTGGCAGGGCGTCAGAAAAAGTGCTGCTAGCAGCTTCTTTGGAGCGGTGAAATCACTGCTCCTCCACCGCTGCTCCCCATTGAAATCAATGGGGCAGCGCTGCGATACCACTGGCAAAATGCCGCCCCGGCGGCGTTTTGCGAGTGCATTTAACCCCTTTTCGGCCGATAGCGGGGTGTTAAAACCGCCCCGCTAGTGGCCGAATAGCGCAGCTAAAACGAACATTAAAGTGGCGCTAAAAATAGCGCCGCTTTACCGCTGACGCCCAGGGCGGCTCGGTTTGAAAGGGGTCTTCGGGACCGGAAGGATTTGCCCCCTTAATGACCAGGCCATTTTTTGCGATACGGCACTGCGTCGCTTTAACTGACAATTGCATGGTCGTGCGATGTTGTACCCAAACAAAATGAACATTCTTTTTTTTCACAAATAGAGCTTTCTTTTGGTGGTATTTGATCACCTCTGCGTTTTTTTTTTTTTTAGCTATAAACAAAAAAAAAGCATCAATTTTGGGGAAAAAAACAATATTTTTTACTTTTTGCTATAATAAATATCCAGCTTAGGCCAATATGTATTTATCTACATATTTTTGGTTAAAAAAAAACCGCAATAAGCATATACTGATTGGTTTGCACAAAAGTTATAGTGTCTACAAAATAGGGGATAGATTTATGGCATTTTTATTATAATTTAAAATTTTTTTTTTACTAGTAGCGGTGGTGATCAGTGATTTTTAGCGGGACAGATCGGACACTTTTGACACCATTTGGGACCATTGACATCTATACAGGGATCAGAGCTAAAAATAGCCACTGATTACTGTGTAGATGTCACTGGCAGGGAGGGGGTTAACACTAGGGGGCGATCAAGGGGTTAACTGTGTTCCCTCGGTGTGTGTTCTAACTGTGGGGGGAAGGGACTGCCTGGAGGAGGAGACCGATCTCTGTTCCTAAGCTTTAGGAGCAGCAGATCTGTCTCTCCTCCCCTGACAGAACGGAGATCTATCTGTTTACATCGACAAATCTCCCTTCTGTCTCTGTCAGGAACGATCGCGGGCATTGCGACCGTGTGCTCCCTAGAGCTCTTAAATTGGCCAACATACCATGGCAGAGATTAGCCCAGGGGAGCCAATCTGCTGCAGTATAACTGCGGGGGCTGGTCCTTAAGTGGTTAAAGTATAACTCCATGTTTACTTTCACTTTGAATAGTTTGAATAGTTTGGTCCAAGTTGTCGCAGCCATAGCGACGCACTGTAAAAGTGATGCAAATAAAAACGACATGAATTACGTTTGCAATGCTTTCATGATTTTGGCGCAGGAAGTTTTAAAGGATCCATACTGCCAGAAAAGTGTCACAAATGCTTTATTGAATTTCCCCCACTGTGTTTTGAAAGGGCCCACGAGCCCCAGTTTAGGACCCGTTCACACTAGAGCACGGTGCTGGAGGTCATTAACGCACTGTGTTTGCCTGCATCAGATTGCAGTGGAACAAAAGTACCATGTGATCCGGTTGCAGTGCGTTTCCAAAAGTAGCGCATGCACTACTTTTGGTGTGGTACGATTTCAACCCCTTCAAAATGAATGAGCTGAAATCGCACTGCACAAAACTGCATGTGAATCGCACAGGAACGCAGAGCAGCATGACCAGAGATCCCACACTGCTTTTGCCTTACATAGTTTGTTACATAGTTAGGCCCCTTTCACACAGGGCATATCCGTTTTTACGGACTCCGCTTGCTCCGTGGGGATCGATCTGTTGATCCCCCCTGAGCAGGCGGGTGACAGGTCCGTCTCCCCTCACTGTGCAGAAACGGACCTGTCAGAGCCCCACTCTCCTCTATGGGAGATTGGATGAAAACTGATCTGCCTGTCCGTTTTCATCCGATTTAATCCGATCCGATCCGCCAGACGGCGGTGGAATAGAGGTCATCCGTTGTTCCATAAAGGTGAATAGAGCGTCCGATCAGGTCGGCCTGAAAAACTGACAGGCGGACCTGATCGGACAGCATGTGTGAAAGGGGCCTTAGTCAGGTTGAAAAAAAGACACAAGTCCATCTAGAAAAGATGGCGAAAAAAAAAATAGAAAAAAAAAAAAGAAATAGAAAACCTGCATATACACACAATCCTATACCCACAATTGATTAAGAGGAAGGCAAAAAACGAAAAAAAAACCATCAGTAATCGTGATCCAATTTGCTGTGCCGGGGGAGGGGTTAATACCTTTTCTGATCAGTCTGAAATAAAATGTCTCATTCTGACTCAAGCACAACACCAATGAAATATGAGTGACATTTTTGGATGTAGTAAAATCAAGCAACCTTCATATAACTAGCATTTACTGGATTGTGCATTATATTTTTCAGAGTGCAATACATATAATTTCTGTAGCCTTCCTTGTAGAGTTGAAAGTATTTTTTTTTTACATGTTTTAGGAGCAATGTACCATACAGGAGCTTTTTTGGGGCCGACAATGAATGCACCATTGAATTCTGTGGGGCCAAAAACACCCCAAACTGCCTGCTCCTCTACTTTTTTTTCCCTCCCCCTTTTTTTTTTTATATTTACAGCTTTTATTTCACTCTCCAGCAAAGCACAATACAGTCTACAGATGATAGCTTTCATAGAATAAGGAAAACATAACAGGCATATATCACAGTAACGAGACCAAAGAAGGTTACATCAGTGTCAAAAATGCCATACAGCTCCCGACTGTCCCTGATTTGAAACAATGCCCTCTGTCTCTTTTTCCTCCTAACTTGTCCCTCATTTTGGTCTGATCTATATAGTTGTATATAAACTGCAATATTTATCTTTCAAAAAGTGTTTCCCAGTGCCAGAGGCGTCATTAGGGGGTGGCTATTGGGGCTACAGCCCCGAGTCTGGGGCCAATAGCCCCGAGTCTCTTGTCCCTGTCCAGAATGCAGGGGACAGCGGACTGAGCTGTGGTAGAGCTGGCTCCGGATCCGCCCCCGCCCCCGCCTCCAACTCCACCTGACTCTACTCTTGGTCACTGGTTGCTATAACAGCCTAACGGCTAACAACCAGTGACATCACTGCCCACTGTGCCCACACTGCCCAGCATTCAAAGCAGGGGAGGATTGCACTTCCTCCTCCCGCACTAGTGCTCGTGGGGCCTGGCCTGCGACTTCTGGACTGGAGCGTCCCGCCGCTGGTCTGGTGGTCCGGCAGAGCAGCAACCAGCAAGTGAGCTTACCCCCCGCCACACAATCACACAACCCCACCGCCCAACCAAAAAACCCAGCGCAGCTAGAACCCCCCCCCCCCCCCGTGCCGGCCTTGGACTTCGGGCTGAAGCCCTTGTTCTTTTTGCCACCTAACAACGCCCCTGCCCAGTGCTAAACCTTTCATCCAATTTCTAAATGACTGCATTTGTAAATTTTCGAAAAGCCAGTATAAAGAAATAGTAGTGGTTAAAAAAAGCACTTGTGGGTTTAACTAATCTTTTTTTGTTTTTGGTATAAGTCTTCATTCACACGAGGCGGATCCGCTGCCTCGGAGTCCGCCTCTGTCCGCCAGCTTAGCGTGAGATCTTTCCGTTGATATCCGCTGAGCCGGCGGATGACAGGTCCCTCTCTGCTCACTGAGCGTGGAGGGGCTTGTCGAGTGCCGCTGGTTGCTATGGAGAGATCGGACGAAAACGGACAGCATGTCCGTTTTCATCAGATCTCACCCGATCCGCCAGGGACGGATGCGAACGTAGGGCCATCCGTCTGATTTTAGCGGATCGGACTGGGTCGGATGTCAGCGGACATGTCACCACTGACATCCGTTGCTCCATAGACATGGAGCGCCCATTCAGGTCCGCCGACAAAACTGACATGCGGACCTGAACGGTCTGACAGTTTGAAAGAGGCCTTATTCTTTTAGGGCGTGGAAGGGGGTGTGTCCTGTGCCTACATACTTTTGCTAATAGATGTCCCTCGTTCCCATCTCAAAAAGTTGGGAGGTATGGTATCATTGCAAGGCTATATTACAATAGAGGCCCCCATAAAGTTGTATTCCTATAACCTCACATCAAGTTTGTGGGCTGGGATCCGGGTAACTAGTGCTGAAGCCAAGACAGCACCATTTCAGAAAATACGGGATAAGAGACAAGCCTGAAATAAAGGGCAAGAGTGAGAAAGATATAGAATATACAGTAATAGATAAGAAGGCGAAAATAAGGAAAGGAAAGAAAATGCTGCGTAAATTGATGGCGCTATAGAAGTACCTCAAATAAATTAAATAAGGGTGGAAGTATGGGAAGGATAAAAGGACATCAGAAGACCGGTGTCCACCAGACAAACTAGAGGTACATGATGGGCTGCCCACTACTGAGGCAGAGCCTGCACAACCAATGTCGACATATAAGATGCATAGACCTGTGAATATATTAATAATCATGCCTATAATACCATGTTTTGCGGAATTGCTCTTCTGTATGTTACATAGCTGCTGTTAAACGTTCCATATAAATTTAATTGACTACTGCTATCCAATGTCCAGTCTTGGGTGAGTCAACACTCTTCATTTTTTGTGGAATGCACACCTTGGTGGCATTAAGCAAGTGAATCGGGAGGGACTTTTTTGTACCTGCGTCTTGAGTGTGGGGTAAGGTGTAGGAAGAACATCTCAGGACACTTCTTCAGGGAAATCTCGGTGAGTTTATTGATTAGTCGAGACAAATGTGGGGGGGGCGGGGGGTGACCAAAAGAGATGAAGCAGCATACCAGGTTCTTGTTCACAATGCCTGTACGCCAGAGATATTGGGATAGATCTTATAAAGCAGTGCCGGAGTCTTATAGCAACATGTCAACATCATGCCAACATGCCACCTGATACCTGCTGGAGAAGGAGGATCAGTGGGCAAAGTAAAGAATCCATTCCCTCTCCACAGGTGTCAAGGTCTTGTTAGGTTTTGTTTCAATTTCAGCAGGAAGAGGGGAACAAATTGCCCGGGCAGTCTGTTGACTATATCGTAAGAAGTCAATAGCGTATGGCGCATTGGGAGCATACACATGCAGAGTTGTTCAAATGGGAATTACCACTCCTGGTTTTACCCTACTGAGCTTGATGGTAGTTAAAGATGCTGACGTTGCATAGCCCTTCAAGAATCCAAGGGAAGGGGAAACCATGGCTTGGATCTCTGAGATGGTCCACCATCGTCCCCTCCACAGGAAATGTTGTACCTGAAATTGATTGGTCGAGAGAAAAGCTTTGAATTTTGCGCCTTCTAAGCCCAGGATAAATTCCAGGGCCCCAATTATCGGGGACAGAACTGCCACTGTAGTACCTATGATAGTGTGCAATTTCACCTCTAATGGTAGTGGTGTGATCTGCCACAGGAGGGTCTGAAGTGGACCAGGTCAGATATCTTGTTCTAGACCCAGCCAGCCTTTTTCCGATCCATATTTAATTCAATCTAACGTACGGGACATGAGAGAGTTAGTAAAAGATAAAGAAGTCTTGGTAGGACTGTCCTTTTCGGAATGCTGTTGCTCCCAAACCAAGTTAATGTCTGCTGGTGACAGCACTTCAGGCCTTTTCTTTGTTGACACCAGCCACAGAAGAAAGGGACAGGGAGACGGTAAGATAAATTCCCAAATATTTGAATTTCTTTCTTTTCATCGCTGTTCAATTCCAAGTGTGAATTTGCATTACAAAACTCCACTGCAACCATGTGCTCAGCAGTTGGCACACCGTTACAGTGTGGTCCTATTGCCTTCAATGGGCACATCTGGCAAGCAAAACCTCCTGCCAAACATGACATGCTGGTTTAAATGACTTGTGCCATGGTAATGTGGATAAACCTACATTGCCGCCATGTTGTTTTGTAGTTGTACGTTCTTAAAATGAAAAACTGCTAACAAAATTCTTCTAGTGTATGGTCAGCTTTAGGCCTTGTTCATGCTGGTGGTGTGCTTACCGCCCCTCTGAAAAGCAATCCATTATGGCGGTTGAGTGTTGGTTTGCAGACATTCAGAAGACAAAACTATCGCCTCCTGAATGCCTGCTTTTTTTTTGTTTTTGTTTTTTTGCTTGTTTTCCAATCCCAAGTGGGAATTTGCATTGCAATATTGCACCGCAAAAGATTAGAAAATTGAATGTACATTCTTAAAAAAAAAATTCTAAATCTCTACTAGTGTCTGCCCAATTTTTATTTTTATTTTTTTTTCCAATCCCAATTGTGAATTTGCATTACAAAACTGCACTGCAACCATGTGCTAAGCAGCTGGCACGCCATTACGGTACAGTCCTATTGATTTCAATGGGCACATTTGGCAAGCAGAAACACCTGCCAAGCATGATATGCTGAGTTAAACTTGCTGTACCTCAAGGTGCCATGGCTGCGGTAATGTGAACAGGCAGCGTCCACCGTGCAATTTTGTAGATAGCCCATCGGGGGGGGGTAAAAACACAGATCGGCCACCTGTTTTTGCTGCCCCTTTGCCACCTATGTGCAATCAACCTTATGGCCATTGCAGATGAGTGCCGCTGGGTTAAACCTAGGGTTGCCACCTATTCAAGATTCACCTGGACAGTCCGGGTTTTGAATCATGTCTCCGGGTTTCAGGTGGACTGAAACCCGGACACTTGATTTAAACCTGGTCTGTCCGACATTATTCAGGCAAGACTGTAGCTCAGAACAGGGCCTGACTGGAGGGTGAGGGGGCACTATGTGTGCCGCATTACTGTTATCTTTGGAGTGCCTAAAGGTGTCCCAGGTCTGTTACAATCCTACAGTGTATACTAAAAAAAAATTGCTTTACGCCGCTAAAGTGTTTTGCTTGAAGAAAAAGTGGCAACCCTAGTTAAAGCTCCCGTTGGATTTAAAAGCTTACTGTGGACTCCATTACTAAAGCAAGCAAATCCGTTTCACTGAGCGATCGTGCTTTCTGTAAGAGACCTTTTTGCAGTAGTCATGGCAGGTTCTACACATCCAGAAGTTTCATCAACAGTCTCTGGTTATTTAGTCTAAAACTAAAACCAAGATAATAATTGTGCGCAAAAAAAACTGTAAACCTTAATGACTGAATAAATTATAATAAAAACTCAATTAAATCAAATGGACAGCATCATCTAAATCACCAATCCGAGTGGGAGGTGTAACGAGCTCCAACCAAACCATAATTAAAAGTGCGCTATCCTTGTGCTATGTATAAGTTAATAAATCACATAAAAGACACAATAAAAGTACATTAAACATATGATGAACTCATCCTACATTGACATATCTGTGCAAATAAAGTCCATATAAAATGTGCAAAACATTACAAAAAAAAGTTACTTAGTCTGCTTTCATTTACAAAAAATGTTTAAATCAAACTGTTATGCCCCGTAAACACGGTTGGACTTTCCGACGGAAAATGTGTGATCGGAGCTTTTTTTCGGAAATTCCGACCGTGTGTGGGCTCCATCTGACATTTTCCATTGGATTTTCCGACACACAAAGTTTGAGAGCAGGCTATAAAATTTTCCGACAACAAAATTCGTTGTCGGAAATTCCGATCGTGTGTACACAAATCCGACGCACATAGTGCCACGCATGCTCAGAATAAATTAAGAGATGAAAGCTATTGGGTACTGCCCCGTTTAAAGTCACGACGTACGTGTTTTACGTCACCGCGTTTAGAACGATCGGATTTTCCGACAACTTTGTGTGACCGTGTGTATGCAAGACAAGTTGGAGCCAACATCCGTCGGAAAAAATCCATGGATTTTGTTGTCGGAATGTCCGATCAATGTCCGACCGTGTGTACGGGGCATTAGTTTTGGTGAAGGGAAATCTCAGTGGGTAATCTTGCTGTATGTGTCCATGTTATAGAGATTTCGCTTCACTTCTTTTTTTTCTGTAGGAATAATAGGCAAAATCCTTCCAAGGGCACAAAGATCAACAAAAAACGCAAAGGGGTGTATTTATTTAAAAAAAAAAAAAAAATTGCATAGCTATTTGTCCATCGAACCTGCCTGTTAATTCATTTGTATGAACAGGGTAAAATCAAACCTTCTCAGACTATGTTTTCTCCACATCGAATGTTATTACCGTATATACTCGAGTATAAGTCGAGTTTTTCAGTACATTTTTTTTTGTGCTGAAAATGCCCCCCTCGGCTTTTACTCGAGTCAAGCACTTTTCTGCAGCAGAGAATGACATTTTCCGAACCGACTTTGGGACCCTGTATCTCGAGGGCCACTTGGTGCTAGGAACCCCAAATTTGGCGTTCAAACCCAGTGGAACTAGCACTACAACATATCTAAAGCTGGGGTTCCTAGCACCAGGTGGCCCCAAGATATGGAGCCCCAAAGTCGGTTTGGAAAATGCATTCTCTGCTGCAGAAAAGTGCTTGACATTTTCCGAACTGACTTTGGGGCCCCCGTATGTCGGGGCGACTTGGTGCTAGCAACCCCTTCGGATATGTTGTAGTGCTAGTTCCACTGGGTTTGCACACCAAATGTGGGGCTCCTAGCACCAAGTGGCCCCGAGATACGGGGCCCCAAAGTCGGTCAACTGTGTCCATCTGCAGCAATCTCATTTCAGGATCCTTTGGGTCCAGAGACCCCAAATTTTGCCTTAAGGGCATCTAGGAACCCTTAACTACCAAGTTTGAAGTTCGGGGGACTATTGGCTGCAAATGGGCACAGTGAGGCTGCAAATGGGCATTGTTGACCCTCTTTTCCACTTACAGTAGCTGCGCATTTCTCACCCTAGCCTTATACTCGAGTCAATAAGTTTTCCTAGTTTTTTGTGGTAAAATTAGGTGCCTCGGCTTATATTCGGGTCGGCTTATACTCGAGTATATACGGTAATTGAAAAAAGCAAAGTAAATAGGGAAAATATTGCATTATGGGCACTAAGTGGTGCTCAGGAGCATTCTTATTTCCTATGATTCTCAGCACCATCTAGTGGCTTATTGCAGTATATTCCCTATTCATTTGTTATAGCTGTACCCCAAAGTCTATGTCCATTGAAAATGTTTTTCTCTAAGTTTTGGATAGTACGAGGCAGGATTAAATCCCCTATTATTATAGGATTTTACTTCTATATGGAAGAGCTGCTTTTCCTTATTTAGGGCCCATTCGTACCTCTTTGGTGCAGTGCGTTATGGTAATCTGTGTGTTACGTGGCGAGGTGCTTGCTTTTGTGATCTGTTCCTCAGTAAGTAGAGCATGTCATTCAGGAATAGTGCCCCATCATTGGTGTCAGTAAAAGGAATAGTGCCCCATTGTTGGTGTCAGTGGGAGAAATAGTGCCCCATTGTTGGTGTCACCACCAGGAATTATGCCCCATTGTTGGTGTCAGTGGGAGGAATAGTGTTTTGTATCAGTGGGAGGAAAAGTACCCCAAGGGCCAGATAAATGTGAGCAAAGGGCCGCAGTTTGGAAACCACTGCACTAAACCAAGGGACCTCCTACTGTTCCGTGGAGAGGTGCTTGTTTTTGTGATATATTCCTCAGTAGAGCATGTCATTCACTCTAAATGGTGGTACAATGCACTAAACCAGGGGTCTCCAAACTTTCTAAACAAAGGGCCGGTTTACTGTCCTTCAAAGTTTAGGGGGGCCGGACTGTGGCGATTCGGAGTAGAAATTGTCCTGGCATCAGTGGGAGTAAATAGTGCATCTTTAGTATTAGGGGGAAGAATAGTCCCTCTTCGTTGGTATCAGTGGGAAGAATAGTGCCCCATCATTGGTATTAGTTGGAGGAATAGTGCCCCATCATTGGTGTTAGTTGGAGGAATAGTGCCCCATTATTGGTGTCAGTAGGAGGAATAGTGGCCCATCATTGGTGTGAATGAAAGGAATAGTGGCCCATAATTGGTGTCAGTGGGAGAGATAGTGCCCCATCATTGGTATTAGTTGGAGGAATGGTGCCCCATTGTTGGTGTCAGTGGAAGAAATAGTGCCCCATTGTTGATGTCACCACCAGAAATTATGCCCCATTGTTGATGTCAGTGGGAGGAATAGTGTTTTGTATCAGTGGGAGGAAAAGTACCCCAAGGGCCAGATAAATTTGAGCAAAGGGCCGCAGTTTGGAGACCACTGCACTAAACCAAGGGACCTCCTACTGTGCATTGTGCTTTGCTAGCCTGGAAACATGCCGCATGTTTGTTTTTTATTACTGATCCATTGGCAGTCTATTCACTTGAATAGGCTGCTTAAAAGCAACACACTGGAATGGTAAAGTGTTGAAGGGCCCTTACTATCACAGTGACAACATTTTCACCAGACAGGAAGTGAGGAAAGCTGTGCAGCATGGACAGAGACAGGAATAAAAGCTGACGGGGTTCTAACCTTCCCACTACTATTAAAACAAGCATTTTTAGTTTTGTCTGTGTTTGTGTTGGAAATGTTTGCTGCCTGGTGAAACCATTGTCACTGGGACAGAAAGTGACAGAACATTTCTGTATTGGAGCCCCAGATAGCATTAAAAACAAGACAGGGGTTCCAACACTTCTCTGTATAAAACAATAAAATGTTTATCTGGACATACTTTACCAGAATAGCACTCCTATTGTGTGTATAAAAGTGACGTTTTATTTTATTGTTATATTTGTTAGCTATAAATAGTTTTTCTCCTCTGTCAGTAGGCCAATCCCCAGAAGATATTTAACATTTTTCTTCTTAAGTGACAGTGACTAACCTGATACTTAAAAGTGTGCTCCCGATATAAAACACGTAATCCATATTATATTAGAGAAGAATAAATATATATGTACAGAATGTGTTTTATGTTTTTGAATGTGTTGTTCAGTATCAATTTCTTTTAAATTTACAATTCACTTTTTGTAATAATGTCTTGTCCATACACTGTATGCATATAACGTTGTGCTAATGTTATGTACAACGTACTGCTCAAAAGTACATTATGTCGCCTAGCATTTTTGGTTGCTAGGATAGAGGCGGCTCATGCCACCTTGTGTTTTTGGTTGCTATGATACAGGCGGTTCCAGCCAACTAGCGTTTTTCATTGCTAGGACGCAGGTAGCTTCTGCCAACTAACATCCTTGGGTGCTAAGACACAAGTGGCTCCTGCCACCAATCATTTTTGGTTACTAGGATGCAGGTAGCTTATACCACCTAGTGTTAATGTTTGCTAGGATGCAGGTGACTCCTGCCAATTTGCTTCCTTTGTTGCTAGGATGCAGGCGACTTCTGTCATCTATCGTTTTTGGTTGCTAGGAGGCAGGTGACTCCTGGCGTCTAGTGTTCTTGGTTGCTAGATTGCTTCTGACAAATAGCATGTTTGGTTGATAGGATGCAGGCCTTTTCTGTTAACTAGTGTCCTTCATCGCTAGGATGCACGTAGCTCCTGCAAACTAGCATCCTTGGTTGCTAGGACCCAAGTGGCTCCTGCCACCTATCATTTTTGGTTGCTAGGATGCAGGTAGCTCCCACCACGTAATGTTAATGTTTGCTAGGATGCAGGTAACTCCTGCCAATTTGCATCCTTTGTTGCTAGGATGCAGGCGACCTCTGTTATCCAGCGTTCTTAGTTGCTAGGATGCAGTTGGCTTCTGGCGCCTAGTGATCTTGGTTGCTAGAATGCTCCTAACAACTAGCATGTTTGGTTGCTAGGATGCAGGCCTCTTCTGTCAACTGGTGTCCTCCGTTCCTAGGATGCAGGTACCTCCTGCCGCCTAGTTTTCTGGGATGCTAGGAAGCAGGCGGCTCTTGCCATATAGCATCCTTGGTTGTTATTTATTAGTTGGTTGATTCACCCTCTCCATTTGTCCTGGTGATCATTATCACTGAAAGTGAAAGTTAGGCCCGGTTCACACTGATGCGAGTTCATGACGAATGTGATGCGTCAAAAACACTTTAAATTCGCATGTCATCCCTAAAGTCAGTGTTTTCAATGACGGTAGTTCACATACAAGCGTTGTGATTCCTCTACGAATGCGATGCGATTAAAAAAAGAAGGGTCTTGTGCGAGTTTACTGCGTTGCGAATTTAGTCTCCATAGACATCAATGTAAATCGTTCTTGAATCGCATTGAGGATTCACATATGTGCGAATTCCACCACACTACTCTCCACAAAAACCAGGAAGTACACAGGAAGTTAACACCTTCTTCTTTTTTTTTTTTGTTTCCATTATAATTCCATTGGCTAGAATATCAATCGCAGCTATGTCCAACTCCTGAAATTCGTGGTAAAATCGTGGTAAATTCGCACCTCACAAAGGACAAAAAAACGAAACAAAATCACAGCGCATCAGTGTGAACCAGGCCTAAATCCCAATTTTTGAGTGGTATGCAGGACAGGATTGGAGGGGAAATCTTCCAGTGGGGACACCATAGTTCTAGTAACTACCAGAAATTTCCCTCACTTTGGTGGGATTTCCTCTTACTTCCTGTTATTGCTATGGGACAGGAAGTGAAAGGAAATCTCCCCAGTGGAACACAAATGGCAAGGTGTTATAACTTTCTCTAATGCCGTGTACACACGGGCGGACTTTTCGACTGGACTGGTCCGACAGACTTTGCAGCGGACTTTTGATGGACTTCCGACTGACTTTTTAACGAACGGACTTGCCTACACACGAACACACCAAAGTCCGACGGATTCGTACGTGATGACGTACACCGGACTAAAATAAGGACGTTAATAGCCAGTAGCCAATAGCTGCCCTAGCGTCGGTTTTTGTCCGTCTAGCATACAGACGAGCGGATTTCTGGGTCCGGTGGAGTTACAACGTAAAGATTTGAAGCCTGTTCCAAATCTAAAGTCCGTCAGATTTGTGACTGGAAAAGTCCGCTGAAGGTCCGGTGAAGCCCACACACGATAGGATTGTCCACCGGATTTGGTCTGTCGGCGTCCGTCGGACCAGTATGGTTGAAAAGTCAGACCGTGTGTACGCTGCATTACTCTAAAATTAAGAAAAAATATGTTTTGCCTTCAGCTCTCCTTGAAAGACCCGGCTGCCTTTTTTTACATTTGAGTCACAGGTTATTGAACTACTTTTTCCCTCCACTTTCTTAGGCCTTGTTTATGCAGTTGATTCCCAACCAGCTCACCATAAATCACCACCACTGTGCCATAACTAATCGTGGGTTTTTCTAACAGGGGAAATTAACGTGAACCCTTTTTATCTTCAGACCCGTAATAATTGTGAATAACTGCAGCCTTGTCAAGTCAATTGTCATGGGTGTCTGCAGTCGGTACATCAGCTCACACTGACTTGTCGGCATTCCTACCGGCAGTCATGAGGCGGCGGCGGCAACAGATAAATTAGAACCGTGAAGGCAAGAAATCTCATGCTTTTTGGTGCCTAGACACAATCAGAATCCTTTTAAGTGAACTATAAAGACGTGGATCCACAAATCTCATGCACCGTGAAGCTTCGTTCTGGTTTGGCTGGCCTAAAATGGGACAATGGTATCTAAGCATCTAACACAATCCATAAAATATATCATAAAATATGTCTGTGCGTATGATAACATTTCCAGTGACTGTGATAGAGAGTGTTTGGCTGAATGCTTGTATGACTGACTCACAAGTCAATGAGTCACAGCTCTAATCCTCCACCTAGACTGCAAACATTTCCAGAGATGTCAGTGCAGGTCTATCTGACGGTACAGGAGCGGTGTAAAACCGGCCTCCAGAGTTACACCTGTTTAATGAAGATAAAAGAAACGTGCCATCGCCCACATTCTTCGCAGTCCTAGTCCCAGCCTGCTGCGAGTCCTTCTTCTTTTACTATGTTGATACAACTCATAATCCTGGTTTATTGCCTCTCCATTTAGAATGCAAGCGGCGTGCAATCATTGGCAATTACCGTATTCAGCAAACAGTAGAACTTCAGCAGAGGTTTGGTTTTCTAGAAAAGACTTGTATGGATAAGCTTCATTTGGAGTTGTTTATACATGTCGGCGTTTTTAGAGGTCACTGCAAAAATTGCTGCTCATTTTATGTATCATGTATGAATTTGAGGCTTTGGTGATGGTAATATTAGATGGCTGCAAGAAAGGAGTTTGCCTTTTTGTATCTATCTATGTATCTATTACGTATATGGTAAGTGTTTCTACTTTACAGGCAGGTGAATGTTGGCCTCCCCACATAGGTGGCGCTGTTGCATCCACCTTGCAGGGAGAGTGGAGGACATGATTAAAGCTGTTTTACTCTGAAACGCGTTGACTTTCTGTGCTGTTTGCACTAGTTTACAATAAAACGTCAAGCAATACTGTGATTTACTGTGGTGACGAATCTTCTCCTGAATACCCATTCCTCTTAGGCCTCTGTGTGTGTCATCGGGTGGGCTGCTGTCCGATTTGAATACTGCCACCTGGATGACCGCTGTGGCCATCTTTAGTGAGGACAGAGCTTACAGAAAGCCCTGGTCGGCGTGTATTCTGCATGTGGTAAGGTTAGGGACAGGAACCCGCTTGAGGGGGAGAGTAACCTAGCGTAGGTGAAGGATCCGTAGGAGGTAGGACAGCGTAGGGACTGTAGCAGACTTTTTTGAAGACTTTTCTGCTGCTGTGCTTAATGCATCTGCCTGTCTACCGCCGCTGTGCCAGGTGTTGCTGGCCTCGGTGTGCCTCTCACCTGCTGTGTAAGTGTTGCTGCTCAGTTCTTACTGTTGAAGAGACTCTGTTGTTGTGTCTGGAATGGCTAACAATATATTAGGCCTTCTCAACCACTTTGTGTGCCATGTCTTCCCTCTGGTTGCCCACCGCCTGGGTTGTCCCCTACCCTTCAGCCTACTACAGCATTGAAGCACTAGGGTCCTTGGTTCAAATCCAAATCCACACACTATTTGCATGTAGTTTGCAAGTTCTCCCTGCGGTTACGTGGGTTTCCTCTGGATACACTGGTTTCTTCCCACACTCCAAAGACATGCTGGTAGGTTAATTGGCTCCTGTCTAAATTGACCCTAGTATGTGAGTAGGGACCTTAGGTCGTATGCTTCTTGAGGGCAGAGACTGATGTATGTGAATGTATGGTATGTAAAGTGCTGTGCAAATTGTTGCTTTAAAGGAAGACTAGGAATTGAGTTATAATAATTTTGTTACTGACCTAGCTTCAGGCTATATATAACTCACAGCAGTGGTGTCCAGCTAAAAGGGTCTAATGGCCATGTTTGTATCCACATGTCAAGTTTTCTTTTTTCCTTTTTTTAATTTTATTTTTTTTATACAATTCCCAATTCACTGGTACCGGTGATGGTGGCAGAAATATTAATACTCTTCATAATATTGGTGACAGAGGCGGCAATAGTACCCCCCCCCCCCCCTTTTATTGGTACCAGTGATGGTGGCAGAAATATTAACACTCTTCATATTATTGGTGACAGAGGTGGCAATAGTACCCCCCCCCCCCCCTTTTATTGGTACCAGTGATGGTGACAGCAATATTAACACTCTCCCCCTTCATTGGTTTCAGTGACAGTGGCAGCAATAAAAACCCTCTCCCCCTTCATTGGTGTCAGCGACAGGGGCAGCAATAGTAACACCCCCCCTTTCATTGGTGTCAGTTTTGGTATCGGTGACAGGAGCAATGATAATAGCCTTCTGCTCTCCTCATTGGTGTCAGGGACAGGGGCAGCAATAGTAACCCCTCCCCCCTTTATTGATATCAGTGACAGGAGCAGCAATAATAACCCTCCTACCTTCATTGGTATCAGTGACAGGAGCAGCAATAATAACCCCTGCCTTTCATTGGTATCAGTGACAGGAGCAGCAATAATAACCCCTGCCTTTCATTGGTATCAGTGACAGGAGCAGCAATAATAACCCCTTCCCCTAATTGGTGTCAGTGGCAGGGACAGCAATAATAACCCCTGCCCTTCATTGGTGTCAGTGGCAGGGGCAGCCATAATAACCCCTGCCCTTCATTGGTGTCAGTGGCAGGGGCAGCAATAATAACCCCTGCCCTTCATTGGTGCCAGTGGCAGGGGCAGCCATAATAACCCTTGCCCTTCATTGGTGTCAGGGGCAGCAAGCAATAATAACCCCTGCCCTTCATTGGTGTCAGTGACAGGGGCAGCAATAATACCCCCCCCCCTTTTTTTTTGGTGTCAGTGACAGGGGCAGTAATAATAAAAACCCTCCCCCTTCATTGGTGTCAGTGACAGGGGCAGCAATAATAACCCTCCCCTTTTTATTGGTGTCAGTGACAGGAGCAGTAATAATAATAACCCTCCCTCTTCATTAGTGTCAGTGACAGGGGCAGCAATAATAACCTTCCCCCCTTCATTAGTGTCAGTGACAGGGGCAGCAATAATAACCTTCCCCCCTTCATTAGTGTCAGTGACAGGGGCAGCAATAATAACCTTCCCCCCCCCCCCCCCCCCCATTCATTGGTGTCAGTGACGGGCAGCAATAATAACCTTCCCCCCAATTCATTGGTGTCATTGATATAAAAAAAGGATGATTTCGGCACATCGGTGAAATGTGAACACTTTATGATCTTACTATTCGCATGAAACAAGCCATGTAGCTAAATCATGAAAATTATTTTGCATAGAAAATTGAAAATGTTTTTTCATTATCTTGGGGAACTGCAACAGAAACCTATTGCTGTATAGTTCTATGATAAAAAGTTAGTATAATACTGTGAATTTTAAACTTTTTTTCATGGTTCTAAAAACGACATGGCCATACTACCAGAGATATTGAAGTTGATTTACTAAAGACAAATAGACTGTTCACTTTGCAAGAAAATTCCCCATATACTGGAGGAGGTGAAGCTTTGCTGACTTCCATTATCCAATCAAGCACAAGCAAATGTACTGTCTATTTTATTTTCCTTACACGTGATTGGGTATTATTTGCAAAGTGAATTTTCACCACATGCACTAAGCTAAGTGAAAATTCCTTAGCAGAGTTAAAATTCCCTTGCAAAGTAAAATATCTATTTTTGCCTTTTAAAAAATCAAACCCGGTATGTCAAAATATATCATTTCTGAATGTTGGTGAAGTTTTTGAATCTTTATATTTTTCTTTTTAGTGATACCAGAGAACAGCTGTGGAACTTCTACCAGGAAATCCAGGGGGTCCCGGTGCCCGGGCTGCTTCACCAATACGAAAAGCTGATTGAAAACATGTCCTATGATTTCCGCACTCAGCGACTGAACACTGAAAAACTCGAATCTGTCCTCAAAAGGTTTGTGTGTTGTGGGGGAGGGGCGCAATCTGTATAGAACCTACTAACCTCTGGTACTGGATGGAGATCAATGAACATGCTTTCATAGGGCTGAACTTACTATAGCAAGAAGGCATGTGATGTGTATTCGTGTTTATTGTTGGGGCGTTTATTGTGAATAGGACATGGATGATGGGATTTTTTTTTACTTGTTTTTATCTTTAAAGCAGTATTAAACCCCAAACCTAATAGGTATTATATTGTAGCTTACCAATTCTTAGTGGCTGTCTTCGTTTTCTTTTTATCCTTTATTTTCACCTGGTGATAGGCCAGTAATTCTGTTATTTTTCCAACATTCTTTACTTGCCAAGTGGTCTAGCAAAAGTGGCAGTTACAGCTCTTTAACACTTGTGGTAAGGGGGTGGCAAATACAGGCAGTTGAGTCATGTTTTTAATGCCCCTTAAAGTGGTGTTCCGGCCGAAATTATACTTTTTAAATAAAAATACCCCTATAATACACTAATGTATTCTAGTAAAGTTAGTCTGTAAACTAAGGTCTGTTTTGTTAGTTTATAGTAGTAGTTTGTTATTTTATAAACTTACAGCAGGCCGTGGCCATCTTAAGTGTGGGCATCTGAAGCCAGACTGTATTTCTTCCTGGATCTCATCCTCGCAGATCTCGCACATGCTCAGTGCAGCACAAGCAGTGTAATAGGTTTCAGGTCAGGTTTGCATAGCAACGGCCGTGTCAGAGGAAGTTGCCGCCCCTTCCCAGAAGGCATTGCAAACAGGAAATGATGCGATGGGCCGCGGCCAGGGAGGAGGAAGTGAAAAATGAATACAGCAGATATACAGTAGGTGCTGAGAAAAATAAATAAATATCCAATTCGTTTACAGTGCACAGTTTAGTGAGTAATGCTGAAGAGTTGTAAAAGTGGGTGGAACTCCACTTTAAGTTGCAAAGGCAGCTACACACAGTTTTATGCATGTCGTAGTTGTGAAGTTTTTCTTTGCAGCCACAGCAAAAGGTATACTCCCTGTTACATTTAAGCAAAAGTGGCAGTTGGGTTGGAACAAAACATTTAACACTGACAGAGATGCTTACATTGGTTAGCTTTTATGTGAATGAGCCCTAATTGTCTATTTCATACCTATAGTCCATATGTAATGTGTAACCAGGGGTTAGATTTTATCACTTTATTGAGTATTAAGCATCTTTATAAAAATTAGATTTGTCTTGTATTGTAAAACTTGGTTTGCTCTAGTGCAGGCATTACTAAGTGGCAAACGGCGGTCTGCATCCGGACTGAGTCACTGTCCCATCCAGACTCGTGGTCACTCCATTTAGGAGCCAGTTCTCCCAGTCTACCAGCTGCTGCTGCTGTCATTATCACAGCAGAGCGGAGAGCAGGAGGCAGGACAGACGGAGAATGAGAGACGCAGTAGCACTGCATGGAGGGCAGGAGCGGCCCCAGATAACTTTGCAGATTAACCGCAGGCGATTGGTTGCTAGGACACAGAGTGGTCCTAGCAACCAAACACCAGCTTATTAATATGCAAAGTTAACTTCGGCCCTCCATGCAGTGCTACTGTGTCTCCCATTCTCTGTCTGTCCTGCCTTCCGCTCTCCACTCTGTGTAAGGTGGCAGAGTGATGGAAGGGGCAGGGGGAGCAGAGGACCTGGCTCTGGAGGATGTTTGTTGTGAGTGTACAGAGCGCTCTGCTATGGGGGGGGGGGTGATGTAAAGGGCAGAGAACACTACTGTTAGAGGCGAGGAATGGAGGAATGGGGAAGGTGACATGAAGGGGGCAGAATGCACTACTGTAGGGGGGTTGGCATAGGAGGACACTACTGTGGGGTTGACATGAGAGGGGCAGAGGACAGTACTATATTGGGGGGGGAGTGATGTGAAGGGGGTCAGAGGGCACTACTGTAGGATGGGGGGGGTGTTGATGCGAAGGGGGTTGAGAACACTGCTATAAATGAAGAGGGGGTTTGAGAACACTGCTATGAATGAGGGGGGGGTTGATGATGTGAAAGAGGTCAGAGGGCACTGCTGTAGGATGGGGGGGGGTTGATGCGAAGGGGGTTGTTATGAATAAGGGGGGGGTGAGAACACTGCTATGAATGAAGGGGGGGTTGAGAACACTGCTATGAATGAAGGGGGGGTTGAGAACACTGCTATGAATGAAGGGGGGGTGATGTGAAGGGGGTCAGAGGACACTGCTGTAGGATGAGGGGATTGATGTATAGGGGTTTGAGAACACTGCTATGAATGAAGGTGGCGTTGAGAACACCCCTATGAATGAAGGGGGGGTTGAAAACACTGCTATGAATAAAGGGGGGGTTGAGAACACTGCTATGAATGAAGGGGGGGTTGAGAACACTGCTATGAATGAAGGGGGTTGAGAACACTGCTATGAATGAAGGGGGGTTGAGAACACTGCTATGAATGAGGGTGGGGGGGGTGATGTGAAGGGGGTCAGAGGACACTACTGTAGGGTGGGGGTTGTTGATGTGAAGGGGGCTGAGGACACTGATTGTGAGGACATTAAGGGCTGAGGACATTGATGTAATAACAGGATTGTGATATAAGAGGAGAGGAGGGCTGTGATGGGAGGGATCTGGATCATTAGACAAACATGCAATTCGGACCTCTGCTGGAAGAAATTTTTTACTGATCGGACCTCTGTGCCCCTGCTCTAGTGGTTTATTTGCTGACATGTTCTGTAAAATCTTTGTGACTATACTAGAGAAATGTGCCCTTTCATCTGTGAAGGAATGGAGCAGGGAACTGCATGAGAAGTATTGTGATACTCTTTAAGGTCAATGCTTTCTCCATGCGGAAATCCATTCCTTCTATGCTGAGGATCTAGCACAGCTTTCATTACAGGCAGTGATCTGGAACAATATGTTAGTTCTTCATTGTATAGAATTATCTGACGTGACACTCTGCTGACCTTATTACCCAATCACTTACAAAAATACTATTTCATTTATTTCCTTGTACGTGATTGGGTATTATTTGCTAAATGAAATGTTCACCACATTCACTAAGCTAAGGAAAAATTCCTTAGCAGAGTAATATGATACTCCTCAATGCTTTCATTTTGCAGAAAATCCATTCATTTAATGCTGAGGATCTAGCACAGCTTTCATTACAGGCAGTGACCCAGAACAATATGTTACCTCATTGTACTAATCATCTGAACACAGGACTTGCAGGAAAAAATGTGTTAGACTAGCAGATTTAAATACAGTAACACATTGAAGCTGAAATCCGGCTAATACTTTATAGTTACAGCAAACACTTTTTCTGTTTGGGGATAAAGATTTTACATAAAAGCTGATCATTTTTAGGCTACCCAGCCTGCAAGTGTTAAGATGCCGGCACCAGGGAGGGAATTCATGGGCATCGGACCATTGGAAGGTAAGTATGTGGATCTGAAAGTGGCAGTTTTCTTTCCTTAAAGTGGAAGTCCATGCTAAAACTAAAATCCCTGCATCTATAGACACCCATGATCTAACACTAACCTATCTAGCCCTGTAAAGAAAAAAATTAGTATACATACCTTTTTTGAAGGCAATCCGACCCGATCTCCAGCAGCGGAAGCTCTGCAGAGGACACGGCCGACAACGGCTGTGAAATGAATGGGGAGTGACGCCACCCATTGACTTACTGTGGGGCTTCTATTGTTGGAAGTGTCCTCTGCACCCGCCTACATAGCGAAGCCACGGCTGATGGCTCAGCAAGGGATCGGGTCGGATCGCCTGCAGAAAAGGTATGTATACTGATCTCTTCTTTACAGGGCTAGATAAGTTAGTGTTAGATTGTGGGTGTCTAGAGATGCAGGGATTTTAGTTTTGGCATGGATTTCCACTTTAAGGACACCAGCATGGATCAGAGTTATTCTGATTGGTCAAAGCGGTGCCAGCATGTGACCAATCAGAATCAATCAGATCTATCCCTGAAGAAAACTGCAATTTTCAATTTCCTGGACCCCTGCACCAGCTGTTTGGGCAGTGAAAGCTCATCATCCATGGAGGTAAGTGCAGTGGATTCGGGGTGGGGGGGTGGGGGGGGCGAAAGTACTCTTACAGCAGTGTTCTTATCTTTTATTGGGCACCTCAAGCATTGGTGCCAAGATAGTTACATAGTTAGTCAAGTTGAAAAAAGACACAAGTCCATCTAGTTCAACCAAAAAAAATAATAACACTAATAATACAATCCCATATACACAATCCTTCACCCACAGTTGATCCAGAGCAGGGGTAGGCAACCTCGGCCCTCCAGCTGTTTTGAAACTACACGTCCCATGAGACATTGCAAGACCCTGACAATCACAGGCATGACTCCTAGAGGTAGAGGCATGATGGGATTTGTAGTTTCACCACAGCTGGAGTGCCGAGGTTGCGTACCCCTGATCCAGAGGAAGCAAAAAACGCCAGCAAAGCTTTCCCCAATTTGCTACAGCAAGGGAAAAAATGTCTTCCTGATCCCCCGAAAGGCAATCGGATAATCCCTGGATCAACTTTACCTATAAATGTTAGTACCCAGTTATATTCTGTACATTTAGGAAAGTATCCAGGCCTTTCTTAAAGCAATCTACTGAACTGCCAGAACCACCTCTGGAGGGAGTCTATTCCACATTTTCACAGCTTTTACTGTGAAGAAACCTTTCCGTATTTGGAGATGAAATCTTTTTTCCTCTAGACGTAAAGAGTGCTTAAAGTGTTACATTTCTTTTTTTAGGACTGAGGAGACGACAGCCATGCAAATGGCAGAACTTGAAGAAGAATTACAGCACCATATAGCTAAAATTGAAAATCAAATGCGTGGACAGGTGAGAGGAAGCATCCCGTATGATGAGGAAATATAACAATGTTTTTACTTTTTATATAAACAGATCCCAGCATAGACTATTTTAGTAAGTTATCATTTTATTATGGATATCGTATTAAAGACCAACTCTGATCAAAACCTGAATCTTCAGCCCTGTTCCCTCCCACCTCTTTTCTAACCCATCCTGCAAGTGTCAAGTCTAAAATTTCAGAATTCCCATCGCTTTCATTCTCTGTGACAATGGTCACCAGTACAAATCTACAGAGACAGACAGGGGTCCTAACCCATAGCTCCCAACTGTCCCTGATTTGGAAAAAAGTCCCTCCTGTCCCTCTTGCATCCTCATTTGTCCCTCATTTTGGTCTGATCTATATAGTTGTATATAAAATGCACTTTTTAATCTTTCAAAAAGTGTTTCCCCAGTGCTAAACCTTTCATCTAATTTCTAAATTGCTGCATTTGTAAATTCCAAAAACCAGTATAAAATAATAGTAGTGGTGGATTTCATTAGTAATTTTTTTCTATAATTCTCCTTCAAGCGGGGGTGGCAGGTTGTGTGTCCCATGCCTACATACGTTTTGCTAATAGGTGTCCCTCGTTCCCATCTCAAAAAGTTGGGAGGTATGTCCTAATCCTTCCCTACTCTAAACCTGATGAAATGTGGTCATACTTATACTTTAAAATTCAGGGGTGTCAGACTGGCGGCCCTCCAGCTGTTGCGGAACTACAAATCCCATCATGCCTCTGCATGGGTCATGCTTGTAACGGTCAGCCTTGCAATGCCCCATGGGACTTGTAGTTGCACAACAGCTGGATAACAACCAGTTTGACACCTGTGCTTTAAATAATGCACAGGGAAAGCTTGTTGATACATATTTAAAAGCCTAGAATTATAATTTGTTGCAGGAGTTGTAAAGGCAGAAGGTTTTTTATCTTAATGTATTTTATGCATTAAGATAAAAAACCTTCTGGTTGTAGCAGCCACCCAGCACCCCCCAATTACCAACCTGAGCTCCTCCTCTCTCCAGCGATGTCCACGATCCCCTCAGCCATCCAGTACACTCCTCCTGATTGGCTGGGACAGAGCAGCAGCGCCATTGGCTCCTGCGGCTGTCAAACAAAGTCAGTCAGCCATCAGGGGAGAGAGGGGGCAGGGCCAGGTCAGGGCTCCATGTCTGAATGGATACACAGAGCTCTGACTCAGCCTGGGTGCCCCCTGTAGCAAGCTGCTGGCTGAGGGGCACTCAAAGGAGGGAGGGGCTAGGAGCAGCACAGAGGGACCCGAGAAAAGGAGGATCCGGGCTGCTCTGTGCAAAACCAACTGCACAGAGGAGGTAAATATAACATGTTTGTTATTTTAAAATAAAAAAAACGAGCCTTTACAATCACTTTATAGATACATGTGTCACATTTTAAACTACTAACAGTAGATATCAGAGAGATACAATACCATGGGGAAGATCTGCTAAAACTGGAGCATACGGAATCTGATGCAGCTGTGCATTGTAACCAATCGGCTTCTAACTTCAGCTTGTTCAATTAAGCTTTGACAATAAGCCCCCGTTCTCATCGGGCAGATTTAACATGTGATTTGACTTGTCAAATCGGAGCCTATTGTTGGCAACGGCACCGTCTGAATCGGTGCGATGCCAACTTTGCGGCGCCGCACTGATTCCCAAAAGTAGTTTCCGCACTACTTTTGGTGACTTTGAAGCGATTTCAATAGACATCTGTGCGGTCAAATTTCCCCCGAACTCACACTAAAAAGCGGGTTTGAATTTAAAATTAAAATTACATTTTCAAACCCGCCCTCCGTGTAAATGAGGGCTAAGACCTGGAAGCTGATTGGTTACTATGCACAGCTGAACCAGATTCTGTGTGCACCGGTTTTAGTAAATCCCCCCCATACTTATTATTGACATTCATATAGCAGTATATGAAAACAATACTTGCTAATGTGTTTTTTTAGGAACAGCAAAGACTTGAAGCTGCTCTTCAGGAGTTACAAAGGAAGCACGAAACTGAAAAGTCAGACCTGCAGGCCAGGATTGACCGGATGGCAAAGGTAAAGTACTGGTCAGTCCATGAAGATTTGTAGCGTGCATCCTGACATGTTTCGGAAATTTTTATTGGTACATATTTTCCTTCATCAGGGGGATTTATTTTTGGGTGACTTTATCTTTATCTGCAACATAGATATAGTATCTGTACAATGGTTCATGAAAATAGATTATTTTATATAATGAGCTGTACAATATTTTTAGGCTAAAAGGTACTTGCATACAGGGTTCATTGGAATAGCGTGTGGCATGTGGGTATTAAGGCCCACCTTCCCTGCTGCCAAACATATGCGTTATGTGGTCTGCAAGAGGTTTTAAAACCATAAAGTAAATACATTTGTCTGCAGTTGGCTATTACTCCTATCTTGGTGGCATTGTATGCAGCGTAGGGTCCAGTGCTACCTTAGCTAACTTGTCCCTTTGTAGTGGATGTACCCTGCTCCCTCTGCTCCGCATTCAGGGACTACCTAGACATCATGGTATGGGGAAGTTACCTTTGTAAGGAACCTTTGTTATATTTATTGTTCTTAAAGCGGAGTTCACACAAAAATGGAACTTCCGCTTTTCGGAACCCTCCCCCCCTCCGGTGTCACATTTGGCACCTTTCAGGTGGGAGGGGGTGCAGATACCTGTCAAAGACAGGTATTTGCACCCACTTCCGGCATAGACTCCCATGGGAGTCTACGCCTCTTCCCGTCCCCACCGCGCTGTCTCCTGGGAACACACAGCTCCCAGGAGAGAGCGGGGACCACTTGGGACGCGCAGCGCGACTCGCGCATGCGCAGTAGGGAACCGGGAAGTGAAGCCGCAACGCTTCACTTCCTGATTCCCTCACCTAGGATGGCGGCGGCAGCTGCCGAGAACCGAGCGGGTTCTCGGCGTCGCCTGCCGACATCGCTGGACCCTGGGACAGGTAAGTGGCCATGTATTAAAAGTCAGCAGCTGCAGTATTTGTAGCTGCTGGCTTTTAATATTTATTTTTTTTTGGTGGTGTGGGTGAACCCCCAGCTTTAAAGCAGTAGTAAACCGCGGCATAAATTAAAAAAAAAAAAAAAAAATCCCATGTAAGCAAATTATGAAATGCCTTAAAACGAAGCCCTCCATTAGTGCGCTACTCACTGCTAACAGGGCTTCCATCTTCACCCATCTTCCTTCCAGGTTCACAGGCTCTGACAGCTTGAATGGCCGAGCTGCGATGACGTCACGGCTATGGCACACTCTGAAGGTACAGAACGGGTATGCCTTTCCTTCAGATCGCATGCGCCCGTAACGTCACCGGCTGCCAAAAGAGCGAATATCTCCTTAATGGTGCACGTTTAGGAGATATTCATTTTACCTACAGGTAAGCTATATTATAGGCTTACCTATAGGTAAAAATCACAATGCAGACTTTACTACCTCTTTAAAACCCGAAAACCTTATTTCATGGTGTGTGTTGTACTGCCAACTTGGTCTGATGGTACAGCATATATTTTTTTAGTAAAGATAAATTTGTATCTGAAATTACTTACTTGGCCTCACTGTATCTGACCTGCCGAATGTCCATAATGTCAAAGTCAGTTATACAATCGTTACAACTATATCTATCTATAACTATAAGTACCGTACTTTTCAGTTGTACAGGGAGTTGTTGTTACTGGCTTCTTCATAAATATGAACGAAAGGGGAAAAAAAAAAAGACAAAAGGTGAAGTACTAATTACCCAGAGTGCTTTGCTGTTGTGGATGTACTTTGATTTACTGTATGTGGTTAGGCAGGTTTTTCACTTGTGTTAGTAAAAATTCCTGTCTGTGTGCTCAATACTTTACTACCTAAAGCGATATTAAACCCAAAACCAAAAAGGAGTATATTGCAGCTTACAAATCCTTAAATGTGATGGCTGCATTTGTTTGCTTTTTTTTTTTTTTTTAGGCTTTTTTCCATTATTTCACCTGGTGATCTGGACAGTAACAGATTTCCTGTCTAAAGCCTCGTACACATGATCAGATTGTTGGCCAACAAAATGTCAGACTTTTGTCCGAAGGGCGTGTTCCAGGAACTTGTCTTGCATACAAACGGTACACAATTGTCGGCCAACAAACACGAATGTAGTGACGTACTACGTGGAATTTCAGCTCTTGAGCGCCACCCTTTGGGCACCTTCTGCTATTGTCGTGTTTGGTGAGCATTGATTCCGAGCATGCGTGTTTGGACTTTGGACTTTTGTGTGACGACCTTGTGTACACATGAGATAAAAATCTGACAACAGATCGTTGTCCGCCGAAAATTTACTAGCCTGCCATCCCACATTTGTTGGATGAAAGTTGGACAACAATTGTCTGATGGAGCGTAATAGTGTTGGATTTTAGGAAAACAGACTGTCATCACACAATTCCTGCACAAAAATCCGATCGTGTGTACGAAGCTTTAGGGTGTCTCCACTATGGAATGGAGAATGGAGAAACCATAGGACAGAAGCATTGTCAGTCTAGGTAGAGGGTAGTGTAGTGTTGGATGTACCAGCAGCTTTAGATGGACTTGACTAACAAATTAAAAATACAAAGTTATTAATAAGCAGTTACAGCAACAGTTGTTTTCCTTTTGGGATAAAGGTTTTACATAAATGGATAAAAGCTGATCATTCTAAGCACTCCTGTCAGTGGTAAATGCTTTGTCTCAGCCCTCTAACTGCCACTTTTGCTAGACAGCTTTTGAAAAGTAATAGACTTACTGGCTGGGTCACCAGAAAATAAAAAATAAAAAACGAATTCAGCCACCGCATCTAAGAACTGGTAAGCTGTAATATTTTTGTTTTTAGCTTGAAAAAACGCTTTATTATAGCACTCTTTTAGCTGGCTGAAACAACAAGCAATACAAGTGTTTAAAAGAGATACTAAGAGTAAACAAAAAAAAAAAAAATAACAAACATCATACTTATCTGTTTAGTGCAATGGTTTTGCACAGAGCAGCCCCAATCCTCCTCTTCTGGGGTCCCCAGCTGGTCACCAGCGCTCCTGGCTCCTCCCCTTACCCCCTGCTCCCTCCTTACTGGCTGTGATTGACAGCAGCGGGAGCTGCTGATGATTTTTTACCTTCATGCATTGCATGAAGGTAAAAAACCTTCAGGATTTACAGGATTTATATATATACCGTATTTATCGGCGTATAACACGCACCCCAAGTTTAGGAGGGAATTTTAAGGAAAAAAACTTTTCGGGGGGGAAGTTTAAGGTAAAAAAACTTACATTTAAATGCCCATCAATGCATCCTTATCAGTGTCCATCTGCAGCCTTGTTAGTGCAGCCTTCCCCAGTGTCCATTGCAGCCTTGTTAAGATTTAAATATGGCTTTCTTGTAAAAAAAAAAAAAAAGATTTAAATATGGCGCCGCGGAGATCGCAGGGACTGGGCAGAGCCAAGATACACATAGCTGAGTGTACTCGGCTCTTCTCGGCTCCACTCACAGTCACGCCCAGTCCCGCCCTATGATGGACATAACACAGGTCCAATGGCGGGACTGGGCGTGACTGTGAGCGGAGCCGAGTACACTCTACTATGTGTATCTCGGCGTGATTGCTCCGCTCACAATCAGCGGAGATCGGCGGGGGATCGACGTATAACACGCACCCACGATTTCCCCCTGATTTTAAGGGGAAAAAAGTGCGCGTCATACGCCGATAAATATATAATATATATATAATAATGTGTATATGTATTTGTGTGTGTGTATATATGTGTATATATGTATGTATGTATGTATATATATATATATATATATATATATATATATATATATATATATATATATATATATATATATATATATATATATATATATATATATATATATATAGTGTGTGATCCGGCTCTTCCGGGCAGCGGGCCCAAATGCACAGCGCCAGCGGCTTGCTCCCGCTGCAATTTTACACAGTAGGAGTCAATCAGCGGGTACAGTGGACTTGATGACCACTGGCACCCACTGATTATTTGGTACAGAGGTTGAATTGCAGTCTGCCTATGTAAACAAGGCAGATTGCGGTTCTGTCAGTAGGGTATGTAGGTATGGATCCTGTGTTCCTGCAATGCAAAAAGGATCAGTGTCTTCCCTTATTAAAAGCACCTCCCACACTGTACAATAACACTGGCTAGGCACACAGTTAACCCTTTGATCGCCCCTTATGTTAACCCCTTCCAAGCCAGTGTCATTATTACAGTGACGGTGCATATTTTTGAGACTGATCCCTGTATTTGTCACTGGTCCCCAAAAAGTGTCAGTTAGTGTCTGTTTTGTCCGCTGCAATATCACAGTCCTGCTAAAAGTCTCTGATCTCCACCATTACTAGTAATAAAAAATAAATAAAAAGTCCATAAATTTTTCCCATAGTTTGTAGACGCTATAACATTTGCGCAAACCAATCAATATATGCTTATTGTGATTTTTTTTTTTTTTTTTTTTTTACCAAAAATATGTAGCCGAATACAGATTGACCTAAATTGATGAAGAAATTAGATTTTTTTGAAAAAAAAATTATTGGATATGTTTTATAGCAGAAAAATTAAAAAGGTGGTTTTTTTTCAACATTGTTAGTTAGGCTGGTTTCACACCATTGCGAATTGGATGCGGGTTCTCCGCATCCAATCCGGAATAGTAGGAGATTTTGACCGACTCCCTATGGAGCCTGTTCACATATCTCCGCAGCAGGTCCGGTGCATTTTGCAGAAAAACGCTGTGCGTTTTTTGGTCCGTTTCAGGTCAGAATTCAGCCCAAAATTCGGCGTGAAATCAGACCTGAAACAGTGAATCAGGACGCACTGGACCCCTGCTGTGAGACAGATGCAGGGATGGTGTGAACCCAGCCTCAGTCTTTTTTTTTTTTTTTGTTTATAGCCCAAAAAAATTAAAACCACAGAGGTGATCAAATACCTTAAAAAGAAAGCTCTATTTGTGGAAAAAAAAAAGGACATACATTTTATTTGTGTACAGTGTGTCGCACAACTGCGCAATTGTCAGTTAAAGTAACGCAGTGCCGTATCGCAAAAAATGGCCTGGTCCTGAAGGGGGTAAATCTCCTGGGGCTGAAGTGGTTAATCAAAGTCTCATTCACCTCTGTAGGTTTAGACATTGTGGAGAAATTCATCTTGGAAGTTTGCAACAGAGGCTCTAAAATCTCAGCTCTTGTCCCCTTTATTTTCTATTCAGAGCAGAAATGTGGCTGTCTGCCAGCCCTCTAATGTAATTTCATACCAGGCATTGGAAACCACCTGAATAACTAAGGATGGATTCAGAACAAGGCGATCTATTGTGGTGCATTTAAAGCCTCATTCACACACCTGTCGATGGTTGTATACTACACATATCAATGTATTTCTGTGGCTCAACTTGTATAAATCAATGACAAGCTCCATGGCTGTTCACATGTAATCGCACATGGAGCGTACGGGGTCGCTCATCTGTCCCGAACCGCATGTAATCGCTCTTTGTGAGACAGTGTCAGCCATTGATTTGCACAGGCTGGGCGGCCACATCTGACCGCAAACACCTGGCCTTACCCACCACAGAAGTTGGCTGATCTGGGTAGAGTATGGCCCTGGACGGCCATGACAATGAGGCCTAAAGCACACACGGATCATTGTGTGCTGAATTCACGGCATCCTTTTGATTTAAATTTTGCTGCCAAACACACCACAACGGTTCTATAATGGTACCTGCTGCATTTTCGGTAACACCGGGTAACATCATTGTCACAATGCAGCTTTCTTGCAGCTGGTACTAATGATTGCCCAAAGCAGTGTGCACCACAGGTCATATACCATGTGTACCCTAAACATGGGCATGTGTTTTAATGAATGTTTTTTGTTGGGATTTGTCTATACTGTAGAGCAAAGATGAGAAGAAGGCTCAAGAAACCAAAGAAGAAAGTGCGAAGCTGAAAAACCAAATCTTTGACCTTTCCCAGGTATGACATGGTCCATTTGCATACAATATCACTCCAATCTGGAGGTCTTGCAAATGTTAAATGAAGAAATATGGAGTATTGCTACCATTTTGGTGGGTCAAACCCCAATTATCCATTTATTCCTTTGCAGGACCTGGTCATATCTCCTTTTTGTATATATACTGTATAGGATGTATTGATAAACTAGCTATTTCCTATGTATGTAGATTGGTTCTGTGCGAATGTTGGCAAATTGAATATTATTTGGCTATTTTCTTTCCAGGTCGGATGTTCCTCATTCTTAAAGCAAAGTTCCACCCAGAAATGGAACTTCCGCGGATCGGATTCCTCCCACCCCCCTCCGCTGCCACATTTGGCACCTTTCAGGGGGAGGGGGGAGCGGATACCTGTCACATCCAGGTATCTGCTCCCACTTCTTTGGAATGATCGCCGCAATCTTGTGCGTCAATCTACGCAATGTCCGGCCCCTCCCCCCCCCCGCTGCCTTCTGGGAGACATACAGGTCCCAGAAGACAGCAGGGACCATTCAGAAAGTGCAGTGCCACTCGCACATGCGCAGTAGAAAACAGGCTGTGAACCTGTAAGCCTTCACCTGCTGTTTCTCTTAGTAAGGATGCCGGTGCCTGTACCCGGAGCTGAGGGACGGGTCGGCTTCGGGTGCCGACATCGCTGGCTTTTTTCGTTTTTTTTTTTTTTTACCCAGGCCTAACTCCGCTTTAAGCGTGAATCAGGAGAATACAGCATTATGTCCACTAGATGGAGCTATTACTGCATTTAAAGTGGTTGTAAACCCTTACAGACCACTTTGACCTACAGGTATGCCTAGATTAAGGCTTACCTGTAGGTCCAAGAAATATCTCATAAACCTACAGGGTTTAGGAGATATTTGCAAAAGGACAGGCACCGCTGTCTATGGCGCATGCGCCGTAGACAGCGGCGCGCAGGCGCACTGAGCATGCCGCTGCTAATGGCAATATGCCGTTAGTGGCGGCTCCCTTGCGCATGCGCGGGAGTGACGTCATTGCGGCTCCCGCCAATCACAGCGCCGGAGCCACGATACCCAGAAAGAAGATGGACACTCTGTAGCAGAGGGGACAGCGGTGACATTGCAGGCTCCTGTGTCAGGTAAGTGACTCATATTGGGCTACTATGCCATGCATAGTAGCCCATTATGCTTTACCTTTGCAGGGAAACAAAGAGGAAGTAATCCCATCAGGGTTTACTTCCTCTTTAAAGTGCTTTGTAAATGATCACCTTGAAAAACAACCCATTCAGCCAATGCAAGGCAAAACATTAGTGTATAAATATAAAAAAAATATATAATTAGCTTTTTTTCCCCTGTTTTTAGAAGTGATTACATTCCTTCTGTTCCCTCTGTTCTCATCTGCATAACAGCTGGGGGGAGGAGAAACAACAGTACACTGATCTTCCCAGTGAATGGCTGTGCAGAGGTGGTGTGTCAGGACAAGGCTGATCATTGGAGGATAGCACGCTGAGTTTCCAGCACAGCTACTAGAGAACTGACCACGATGTACTCTCCTGCATAGTGTGGTCAATTTTTTTAAAAGGAAAGCAAAGGGACTGGCAGGAACACCAGGGATTCACACAAAGAAAGCAATACATATAATTACATGGTACAGCAGGCACATATCAGGAATATGAAATGCTGGGGTAACAAACACTTTAACTTCTTCTAGTGGTATTGTCCTTATTCACGCTATTCCTATAAATGAATAACATCTTACCTGAAAAGAAAATAGCTATAAATATAAACAACATTCAGTTTTGCTAGCATTTGTACAGAATGCATGTATATGCAGTTTCACAGGAAGAATATCTCTGCAAATGTTTCGTAAATGATAGGAGAGCCTTGCTCATGAAGCTTACAATCTAAAGGGAGCGGGAGGTGATACAAAAAGTAATAGCTGCAGGGGATGATCTGATGACTCAAGTACAGATTTTAGGGGGAGGTGGGGTAGGCTTCCCTGAATAAATCAGTTTTCAAGGAACACCTAAAGGTGGACAGGATCAGAGCTGACCGGACATACTGGGGTAGGGAGTTCCAGAGGATGGGAGAGGTTCTGGAAAAGTCCTGGGGGCGACCATGGCAGAATGTACGGCTACCTGTGTGTGCTGAGAGCAGCCGTGCCGATGCACCAAACCTGGTACATGGCACAGGTTTTTTTTTTATAACTTTATTGAAATGTCTCAAGTGACATTTAACTTACTTGTATTCACTGCAACAGAGTTGCGCTGCAGTGATTTGTTTTTATTGCATGCATGCGGTATTTAACTACTGCAACGCTCATTATGTGAACTGACTTTATAGCAAACAAGGACAACTGCCTTGTCCTTGTGTCAGAACGGCTCTGGGCAAGGTTGCCCACTGCAGCCCAATGCAAATAGTGTGTCTATTAAAGAGGAACTGCAGTCTGCTCACATAATTTGCAATAAAAACATCTTTGCCATTCTGAAGCTTCCCTACAACCACTTTGCATATTATTTTATATATACCGTATATACTCGAGTAAGCAGAGTTTTTCAGCACTTTTTTTGTGCTGAAAGTGCCCCCCTCGGCTTATACTCGAGTCAAGCACTTTTCTGTTGCAAAGAATGACATTTTCCTGACTGATTTTGGGGTCCCGTATTTCGGGACAACTTGGTGCTAGGAACCCCAGCTTTGGATATGGTGTAGTGCTAGTTCTACTGGGTTTGCACACCAAATGGGGTTCCTAGCATCAAGTGACTCCGAGATACGGGGGCCCCAAATTCAGTCAACTGTGTCCATCTGCAGCAATGTTATTTCGAGACCTTTTGGGTCCAGAGACCGCTAATTTTTGCTGCAGCTAGGGGGCATCTAGGAACCCTTAACTACCAATTTTGAAGTGCGGGGGACCTATGGCTGCAAATGGGCACAGTGAGGCTGCAAATGGGCATTGTTGACCCTCTTTTCCACTTACAGTAGCTGCGCATTTCTCACCCTAGGCTTATACTCGAGTCAATAAGTTTTCCCAGTTTTTTTGTGGTAAAATGAGGTGCCTCGGCTTATATTCGGGTCGGCTTATACTCGAGTATTTACGGTACTGTGATTCTGTACTTGCCAAATATGCTGCAGAAATCTCCCTGCACTGAGTCTGGCTGCAACCATTTTAACTGTGGGCAGCTAAAGCTGCTGCCTGTTCACTTCCCGGATTTACACAGACACACAGCGGCACACCTCCAGCTCTGCAGCCCTCATTGGCCCTCTTATGACTCACCCCCCTCCCTTCCTGGCAAACTCTCAGGAGAGTGAGAGAGTGAGAGCTGTGCATGATGTCATAAGCCTAGGCTAATGACCAGACAAGAAACAGGAAGTGGGCTGTATAAGGTATTTACTGTTAGAATAAAAATGTTTTACTATTCAAAGTTAAAACAACAAGGGCAGAAGATTTAATAGATGGAAAGATGAAAAAATGACTAAAGTTGCGTTTTTAATGTTAGGCACTATCAATAATGTTCTATGCAAAACCTGGAAGTATCAGCTGTAGTGTTTGCTCTCTTTGGATGCCGGGAACTTCCTCTACCTACTATTAGATCCGGCTCAATGTCTGTTCCTTTTGTCTACCTCTAGGCAGTTCCTACACTCAGTGCATACAAGCGTTTGATCAAACTATCCCATTGACAAGCTGCCAGCGGTATGACGGGGGATACTGTGAGCAGCTGTTCCTTATGCAATGTTTCAGCATTATCAGCCAGTATCATGGTGCTGATCAGTGAGGTGTACGGAACGCGGCGGGTTCCCAGTGTTTGTACTGGGCACGTTCCTGTGTAGAGAAATGTTTACTTTCCAGTTCACACACTGAACCTGTGAAAGGATCTGTCTGAGGATACTACAAATGCATACATTACTGCAAATAGGCAAAACCACTCTTCACGGCATGAAGAATATACTTTGTTTTTATGGTAGAATGGAAGCAGGTACATAACAAACACATCTAAATGTTACATGCAGCATACGCCTAAGGCTAATATACGGATCAGTGAATTGGTACAAAGTGAGGGTGAGGGGCATTGGGGAGGTTAATGGTTGCTTGAAGAGATCATACACACAGTTGTAAGGGGTCTGCATGGCATGCATGACTGTGTAGAACTTCCGTAAACTGGCTGGGTACAGCCATCCATTGACAGTAATTACAAGATGTGGGTATGTGAAGGCATGCGCACAAATGCCTCAGGCGTAGATGTGACAGCGCTAGTGTGGCATTTCATGTCAGAGCTTCCATATTTGGCTTAGACCATACCATGGTAAATGTCAGATTTATGTAGTAGTCTGGCTACATTAAGATTAATAGGGCTGATTAGGGATTCACTATGGGTTACTAGTGGTTATTAAATAGGACCGAAAACTATTTCTATATATTTATTAATTTATTTTAACTTGCAAGGTTGCTAATGACCTCATATGCAGATCAGAGGTTGTCCCTGATCTGATGAATGAACCAGAGAAGGTAAAATGAAGCAATAATGACATTGCTTCATTGTTACTCTACTTGACAATCTGGGGGTTGATTTACTAAAACTGGAGAGTGCAAAATCTGGTGCAGCTGTGCATGGTAGCCAATCAGCTTCTAATTTCACTTTGTTCAATAAAGACCCCTTTTCACACATGCGGACTGCTCAGGTCCATCTGTCAGTTTTTTAGGCGGACCTGAACGGACGCCCCATACAGGTCTATGGAGCGTCGGATGTCAGCGGTGACATGTCTGCTGACATCTGATCCGCTTTGCTCTGCTCCGATCAGCTAAATTCAGACGGAAGGAAACTCTATTTTCCATCCGTCTGGCGGATCGGATGAAAACGGACAGGCGGATCTGTTTTCATACGATCTCCCATAGCGGAGATCTGACAGGTCCGTCCCTGCACATTGAGCAGAAACGGACCTGTCATCTGCTGGCTCAGCGGGGATCAACGTAGCGATCCCCGCTGAGCAAATGGAGTCCGTCAAAAATGGACATTATGTGTATAAGGGGCCTACAGAGGAGTTCCAGCCGTTTCTATGTTTATTAAAAGTCAGCAGCTACAAAAAGTGTGGCTGCTGACTCTTAATACACACACACTCACCTGTCCCACGGTCCTGCGATGCGGTCACCCGAAGCCTCGGTTCTCACTCCCCACCTCTCCCCTGCGCCAACATCACTAGTGTGGGCACCTGGCTGTGACAGCTTGCGGCTTCACAGCCGAGTGCACACTGCGCGTGCACGAGTCGCGCTGTGCATCCTGAATGGCCGGGCAATCTTCTGGGACACGTGAAGTGTCCCACAAGATTGCAGGGAGGGAGGGGGAGAGGAGAACTTCCGCTTGAGGTGGCAAGATCAGGTGTGGGGAGCTGGGTACCTGTCAAAACTAGATACCCGCTTCCCCCCCACCCCAAAAAAAAGTGTCAAATGTGGCATGTCAGTGGGTCAGAAGTCCTTAAAGTGGAAGTTCCACTTTTGGGTGGAACTCCACTTTAGGCTTTGACAAAAAAACCTGGAAGCTGATTGGTTTCAGTTGCAGAGCTGCACCAGATTTTGCACTCCTCACTTTTAGTAAATCCACCCCAGAGAGACAGAGACTGTCCTGCTACTGTCGATATACAAAAAAAGCAGCAAGATACTTTGATACTAAACAAGTCCCAGCTGTCAAAATGACAGCTAGGAAATGCTGGTTCTTGCTGCCGGAGAGCTACTGGGGCTGAGGAGGGACTGGGGGTTCTCCACGCTCCCAAAGTATTTGGATTGTATTTTGTGGACATGTGTCGCACACCCAGTAACCATTATTGGTTATTGGTATAATGGATATGGAGTGTTAAATCCCCTATTCAGGCCTATTCAGTAATATAGCACAGAGTGCAACTCCATGTAACAAACTATTAGGTAACTATAATCTGATGAACAGAAAAGCTGAAATTGGCTTTCGCGTATTTTTTAACCATTTTGTGTCTAGAGAAATGTATTAATTTTTCGCACACATATTAAAATCTGCACGTTTTTTGGGTTTTTTTGCCCCAAATCCCAGAACACTTATTTTCTGAAAGCAGAGGCCCTAAATAATAAAAAGGTGGCAGTAGCATTTTTTTTATGTTGCATTTCATTTGTGCAACTGTTTATTAATCTTTATTTTTAGGAAAAAATACATTAAAATTAATTTTAATGTACACAACATAATACCCAGTTTTTTTTTTTTAAATGATAAAATATGGGGTTGCAGCAGGTAAATAGATACCAAATGTGTCAAGCCTTGAAGTGATTGTAAACCCTCACTTTGTAAAACAACCTATTCCGCTGGAAATAGAAATGAAAGGCAAAACATTTGTGTATGATACAAAAACATTATAAATAACTTTTTTCCTCCTTTTATGTCATCACATTCCCTCTGTTTTCAGCTGCATAAGAGCTGGGGGAGGAGCACACGGATATTCCCAGTGAATGGTTGTGCAGGAGAAGGGGGTGTGTGTCAGGGCAAATCTGATCATTGGAGGAGAGAAGGCTCCCAGCACAACTAGAGAACTGACTACAGTGTGCTCTCCTACTTAGTGTGGTCAGTTTTTAATAGGAAATCCGAGAGACTGGTAGGAACACCAGGGATTTCACACAAAGGAAGCAATACAAAGAGAACAGGAGACTTTCTCATACAAGCACACGGTACAGCAAGGCACATATCATATGAAATGTTGGGTTTACATATTCACTACGTGCACCTGCCAAATGGTGAAAAACGATTTCACAGTTCCGTAAAAGTGATTGGGCTGCTTGAGTCACTTTTACTTGATGGCCAAGAGTCAGCTGAACAAAACGGTACCAAGCTGATGGTTACAGTTTTAACCCCTTGATTCCCAGGACGTTTCTAAACAGCCATAAAGTATAGTCATTGTACTTCTTAATAAGTGAATGTTATACTGTTCAGGCAAAAACTTGTAGAGGAATTCTTGCTAGGAGGACTCCTACTTTTTTAAAGCTTGCAGTGATCTGACCGGGGGGGGGGGGGGGGGCACAGTAAAAAGTAATTGGCAAGGAAGGACATATCACTGAATTCTAAAGTTATACTTCAGGGATATGTGTGAAGTCTGATGGTGTCCTATCCACCACTTATATTCTGAACACTTCTGTTTAAATGCTCTGATGTAACAAGTTTGGTGTTTCCCTTTGTAGGAGAATGAGCTCTTGAAATCTAACCTACTAGAAACACAAACCAGCATCTCCCTTCTACAGACTGAATTGGACAGGTTGAAAAACGACTTTTCTGATCAGCAGTTGCACCATGAAAGGTAACAGTATATGGGAATGAGCACAGCAACTGATTTGTATTGATATTAGATATGGAGAGTATAGCTGACCATAGCCTATGTGAATTTTGGCTGGTTCCTGATGAACCGGCTGATATTTTCTCCATGGGTGCCCTGTCACCACCCTCCCGCCTGACATTCTTTGATCTAAAAATCAAATGAGCCAGACAAAAATGTTTTGGCTCAACAGTTGCATCCAACAGTTGCAGCTGCTGTTTGGGTAGTCGGACAGCCTCAATTGCTGGCTGTCAGAATATCAGAATATCATACCTGCAGAGGGATATTCGTCAGTCTATGCTGTTTAGCATGAATGAAGGAATCCTTTTTTCTTTTTCATTCAAAAAAGAAAACCCTAAAGTCCCGTGCACACGATCGGACATTCCGACAACAAAACCGTGGAATTTTATTCGAAGGGTGTTGGCTCCAACTTGTCTTGCATACACACGGTCACACAAATGTTAGCCAACAATTACGAACGTAGTGACGTACAAGACGTACGGCGAGCCGATAAAAAGGAAGTTCAATAGCCATGTGATATCTCCATTACGAATGCTAGTTTTACAAGACAAGCGCTTTCCGGCTCGTCCTTGATTCCGAGCATGCGTGTTTGTACTGTGGACTTTTGTCCGATGGACTTGTGTACACACGGTCAGAAAGTCCGACAACACACATTTGTTGGCGGAAAATTTGAGAACATGTTAGCCAACATTTGTTGGCGGAAAGTCTGACAACAATTGTCCGATGGAGCATACACACGGTCGGCCTTACCGCCAACAAGCTCACATCCAACATTTCACGTTGGAAAATCCGATCATGTGTACGTGGCGTAAGAGTATATGGCCAGCTTAAGACTGGGTTCACACCTATGCGAATTGGATGTGGGTTCCCCATAGCGGGAGATTGTGACCAGCCAGTTCACACATCTCCTCAGCGGCTCTGGTGCGAATTGCACAGGAGTCCTGTTCTACTTTTGGTCCGTTTCAGGTCCGCATTCAGCCCAAAATTTGGGCTGAAATTGGACCTGAAACAGTGAATGGAGACACCCTGGACTCCTGCTGTGAGCTGCTGCGTTCTCCAGTGTGATTGTTAAGCCACTCTGACATCTTTATACTATTCGCTCTGTCTCCTAATGATAGGTGTGTGTGTGATTTCTAAAAAAAAATGCAGTCTATACCTTATTTACAAGCGCCACTCAGTGCTCACGTGACCGTCCGGTTCTCTCCTCTCCCCATCTGACAGATAGAGAGAGAGGGGCGAGATTCCCTCGCTAATGTCAGTTGGGAGGGGAGGAGGACCGAGCCAGCCGGTCACGTGAGCGCGGAGCAGCGCTCATAAATACGGTAAAGACTGCATTTTTTTTTATAAATCACACACACACCTGTCATTAGGAGATAAAGTGAATACTATAAAGAGCTCAGAGTTATTTCAGCAGCAGGAGGGGGACGGGCACTGTCACTAGCTGAAAGGCAGGGAGGGGAGAGGGAGAAGACAGATGAGGACGGGGGAGAGCAGACAGGAGGGAGCGGATGACGGAGGCACGTAAACTGACCATGGTGTCGGGGCTCAGCAGCCATGATTAACCATGGTCAGTTTACATAGGGAAAGGTAAAAACTGGTAGGATCAGCCAGATGTTACAGGGGGGCAAATTACACAGCACAAGCACTGTGCTGTATAACATGCTTTAAGGGAACAGGATCCATTTTTTAATTATTTTTTTTAGGGTAACAAACGCTTTACGGCATAACCAACCTTGTTCCCATCTGGGTAAATTAAAGTCTCATCACAAATTAAGTATTGCTACATAGACCCCCTCTGCATTCAAACTACACGTTATTTGATTCACAAATCTCTTTAAAAATGTGAATTTTCTTGTTCTCCATCCTTACTGCAGTTCATGTAAAATCCTTCACTTCTGTCTTTGTGCACCCATGCTCTAGCTGCGGGCACACGTTCAAAGTTGGACATGTGATTCTGCAGCTAAAACTTCAATAACCACTGACTCCTGCGCAATTTTCCATTTGCACATGCCAGGCTTGTGGGTCTTTGTCAAGGACAAACCTGCTATCCCTCCTCTCAAACTTCACATGGACATCCCGTGATATGCAAGGCGGGGTATGATGCAGGTCAGACATGCTTTGGTATTCCTAAAGTGGTTGTAAAGGATTATGTTTAATTTTTTTTTAATACCAAACATCTCTTTTAGTTACCTGCTTTGTGCAATTGAATTGCACAGAGCAGCCCCCAACTTTCTCTTCTCGGGTCCCCCGCCGGCGCTGCTGGCTCCTCCTCTCTGTCCAGTTCCCCCCATGGGAAGCCGTTTCCCATGGGGGCACGCATGCGTGCTCGCTCCTGAGCCCCGCTGTCTGTGTCAATGGACTCGTCCCCCCCCCCCCGCCAGAAAACTCCGGTCAGCACTTTCAGCCATTGGCTGAGAGCACTGATCAGGAGCAAGTTGGCTGCTGGTTTTGCAAACGGTAGGCTTCTGTCGGACTGGCTGCCTTACACGTGGCCGAATGTCAGCTAGTTTTTATTGAACCGACCCATGTCGCCCGACATTCGGCCCATGTATACTAGGCATAAAGGGCGGTACACAGGGCAAGGTAAGCAACACACACATATACATACACACACATATATATATATATATATATATATATATATATATATATATATATATATATATATATATATATATATATATATATATAATTTATTCTTCCTTTCAAAGGAAGCCTTTCGATATACCTTTTTAAAGGTCAAGTCCACCTTTTTATACCATGCTACATGGTACACCCATATTTGGAGTGTAACATGGTGCCAAGTTGCACCTTCTCCCCATCCCAACCCAACCCATCTCAGTCCTTACAGGATTGGGGGTTCTCCCCAGCTGCTCTTGTCACATTTCCTTCAAGTCTCTTTTAGTCTCTTGTTGCTATGCTTTGTTTTTCTTATCACCATTACATTTACATTATATTTTTATGAACAAGGATTCCCTTGCAGCACATGAACTTTGGAATTGCGTCTCTATACAGATGGTGCTGTTCCCGTCTTCACTCACACACATTACATTGTATTTTTATAGGAAAAAGGACTTCATCATAGGTAGTGACAGCAAATAAAATATTAACATGTTTATTAGAATTTATGATGAGACTTATTCCCATCATTACATGGTTGGTTTTACATAATGGGTCTTCTAGTGTTTGCTTCAGTCATTCATTACACACAGGGCCAGACTTTGTGAAACTTTAAAGCACACTTCAGTTAATCACACAGCGGTGATTATGGCTGAGCCACTCAGGCAGAGACAGAAGAAAGAGATTAAAGATCTGGCCACTTCTGAGGTCCATTGACGTCAGGTGAGTCACAGCGGGATAGCAGACACTGGTTCAACCGGAAGCTCTGAGGGAGAGTGGCTGATGATGTGCCAGCTATTATGTGCATGTAATTATATACAGTATTTATTTTTCATTTAACACAGGGAGAAGGATCTGCTGAAAGCAATGATAGATGAAAGCAGAGGATACACTAGCCAAATTCAAATACTAAAGTGAGTGTAAAAAATTCCTCTACTCACAGTCCAACTTATCCTTTTTGCCCTGACCCACCCTCCCCCTTCACTAATGCCTACTTACCATGTTCTGATGGCCACGGACTCCATTGTTTGTTTACATTCAGCACCACAAATCTCACTGTCATGGCTGCTACTGTGCATTACAGCCTCATAGACTTCTAGAGGGCTTTCTCCCTTTATCTTTGGCCTTGGGACACAGCTACTGTGAAGAGGGAACTCTGTGGAGTAGGAGGGTTGTGTAGGTTGGAGGAGGGTGGGTTAGGTTAGACAAAGGTGGGTTTAGATTGAGGAGGGTGGGTTTAGATTGAGGAGGGTGGGTTTAGATTGAGGAGGGTGGGTTTAGATTGAGGAGGGTGGGTTAGGATTGAGGCGGTTGGGTTAGGATTGAGGCGGTTGGGTTAGGATTGATGCGGTTGGGTTAGGATTGAGGCGGTTGGGTTAGGATTGAAGCGGTTGGGTTTGGATTGAGGAGGGTGGGTTAGGATTGAGGAGGTTGGGTTAGGATTGAGGTGGTTGGGTTAGGATTGAGGCGGTTGGGTTAGGATTGAGGAGGGTGGGTTAGGATTGAGGAGGGTGGGTTAGGATTGAGGCGGTTGGGTTAGGATTGAGGCGGTTGGGTTAGGATTGAGGCGGTTGGGTTAGGATTGAGGCGGTTGGGTTAGGATTGAAGCGGTTGGGTTTGGATTGAGGAGGGTGGGTTAGGATTGAGGAGAGTGGGTTTGGATTGAGGAGAGTGGGTTTGGATTGAAGCGGTTGGGTTAGGATTGAGGAGGGTGGGTTTGGATTGAGGAGGTTGGGTTAGGATTGAGGAGGTTGGGTTAGGATTGAGGAGGTTGGGTTAGGATTGAGGAGGTTGGGTTAGGATTGAGGAGGGTGGGTTTGGATTGAGGAGGGTGGGTTTGGATTGAGGAGGGTGGGTTTGGATTGAGGAGGGTGGGTTTGGATTGAGGAGGGTGGGTTTGGATTGAGGAGGGTGGGTTTGGATTGAGGAGGGTGGGTTAGGTTTGAGGAGGGTGGGTTAGGTTTGAGGAGGGTGGGCTAGGTGGGAGGGGGGTGGGTTAGGATAAAGGAGGGTGGGCTAATATAGAGGAAGGTGGGGTAAGTTAGGGGTAGGTTTTTAGCAAGAAAAAAATGTAAGAATCAATGGCACCCCACACATCTGAAAATGTGGTGCATTTTTGGGTGCAGAATATCGCATAGTGCTTTTTCTGCTGCAATTTTAAAATTTACAGGGACCTTTTTCCTGTGTTTCCTGCAGGTACAGCAACTTATTCAAATGAATGGGCTGCTGTGCCCACGCAAATGCGATCCACAAAGACCGTATAGGGGTAAATGGGACAGAAAAAAAGCAAAGTGTACATGCAGTAACCAACAGAAAAATAATTGAATTAATTTACGTAAACCTAAGTTGGAATTTGATTGGCTGCTAGGGGGAAAACCGTTATGAATAATTCTTGATCATTCTAATACGCAATTCTTAAACTGTTAAAGGAGATAAGTGATCCTATATTACATCTGAATATTTAATCCCTAAAAACTAACAAGAATTCTTTGCCTTTGTCCTTTATGGACCACGTGTTTCTTAACTTGCTTTTTCTGTTTCCAGCGAGGCCAACAAGTCCCTGTATGACAGTAATGACTGCATGCGGTCAGCTTTATCAAACCTTGAAAATGAGCGCAGACGGGTGAGTTGCTTTTAGACAGGAGAGAAAATGATGTTCCACAGCCATGCAATACATATATATATATATATATATATATATATATATATATATATATATATATATATATATATATATATATAATAAAGCGTGTGTCTTGAGGGCCTTAAAAAACAAATTTTCATAGCCATTTATCCAGCGAATCTGTACATTGGTTCTGTAAGAATTGTAAACGAATGTTCTTTTATTGTGAGTAGTAAAATATGGCATTATAGCCGCTAGATAGAGCTGAGGAGCTGAGGAGCATAGGAAATACAGTATATACTCTTTGTAACAAGAGATGCAATGTAACAATTCTAGAGAATGCTAGAGGGAATTAAAGTATAACTATAGACAACTTTTTTTGTTTTGGATAGAGTGGAGAGGGATTATTACAGCTGTCAGGTTTTTATTGCTGTCTGTGCCCCTGGTTGGGAGATTCACTCTCTCAAAAGGCCTAGTTAATGTTATCACGGAGAGTGAAAGTGAAAGAAAATCACAAATAGGTTGTCACCATAACAGAAATAGAAAGAAAATCTTCCAATAGGGGCACTAGCTTCATGAAAGTGAAAGAAAATCACACATTTTGGGAGAGGAATACAGGGGAAATCTTCTAATGGTGACACTAGTTCCGTTGACAAGCATGGATTCCTTCACATTTGCAGGGATGTGCCAAAAACATAGCCAAAACAGGAAGTGAGAGGAAATCTTCCCAATGGGACAGAGAGGGCTTTTTAGAGGGATTTATTAGAAGGCCAGTATGGTGGCCTGAATTTATGGAAGGAGCCCGGGGGAGGGGATATTTAAGCAGCCCACTCATCTGGGTTCCTTGTCGATTCCAGTGCTCGATACCCTCCCTCCCACCCCCTTCACAGGGTACTTCCTTCACTTCCTTCTTCTACAATCAACAACTATTTATCTTGGATATGCCCCCTTTCTATCTATCTATCTATCTATCTATCTATCTATCTATCTATCTATCTATCTATCTATCTATCTATCTATCTATCTATCTATCTATCTATCTATCTATCTATCTATCTATACATATACACACACACACACACACACACGTGTGTGTGTTTGTGTATATATATGTATATATATATAATACACACACACAAACAGTATCTCACAAAAGTGAGTGCACCCCTCACATTTTTGTAAATATTTTATTATATTTTTCATGTGACAACACTGAAGAAATGACATTTTGCTACAATGTAAAGTAGTGAGTGTACAGCTTGTATAACAGTGTAAATTTGCTGTCCCGTCAAAATAACACAACACACAGCCATTAATGTGTAAACCACCGGCGACAAAAGTGAGTAATTAGCCATTTTCCCTCCCCGGTGTTATGTGACTCATTAGTGTTACAAGGTCTCAGGTGTGAATGGTGAGCAGGTGTGTTAAATTTGGTGTTATTGCTCTCACTCTCTCATACTGGTCACTGGAAGTTCAACATGGCACCTCATAGCAAAGTACTCTGAGGATCTGAAAAAAAAGAATTGTTGCTCTAGATAAAGATGGCCTAGGCTATAAGAAGATTGCCAAGACCCTGAAACTGAGCTGCAGCACGGTGGCCAACACCATACAGTGGTTTAACAGGACAAGTTCCACTCAGAACAGGCCTTGCCATGGTTGACCAAAGAAGTTGAGCACACATGCTCAGCGTCATATCCAGAGGTTGTCTTTGGGAAATAGACGTATGAGTGCTGCCAGCATTGCTGCAGAGGTTGAAGGGGTGGGGGGGGTCGGCCTGTCAGTGCTCAGACCATACGCCGCACACTGCATCAAATTGGTCTGCATGGTTGTCATCCCAGAAGGAAGCCTCTTCTAAAGATGATGCACAAGAAAGCCCGCAAACAGTTTTCTGAAGACAAGCAGACTAAGGACATGGATTACTGGAACCATGTCCTGTGGTCTGATGAGATCAAGATAACCTTTTTTGCTTCAGATGGTGTCAAGCGTGTGTGGCGGCAACCAGGTGAGGAGAACAAAGACAAGTGTGTCTTGCCTACAGTCAAGCATGGTGGTGGGAGTGTCATGGTCTGGGGCTGCATGAGTGCTGCCGGCACTGGGGAGCTACAGTTCATTGAGGGACTATGAATACCAACATGTACTGTGACATACTGAAGCAGAGCATGATCCCCTCCCTTCGGAGACTGGGCCGCAGGGCAGAATTCCAACATGATAACGACCCCAAACATACTTCCAAGATGACCACTGCCTTGCTAAAGAAGCTGAGGGTAAAGGTGATGGACTGGCCAAGCATGTCTCCAGACCTAAACCATATTAAGCATCTATGGGGCATCCTCAAACGGAGGGTGGAGGAGCGCAATGTCTCTAACCTCCACCAGCTCCGTGATGTCATCATGGAGGAGTGGAAGAGGACTCCAGTGGCAACCTGTGAAGCTCTGGTGAACTCCATGCCCAAGAGGGTTAAGGCAGTGCTGGAAAATAATGGTGGCCGCACAAATTATTGACACTTTGGGCCCAATTTGGACATTTTCACTTAGGGGTGTACTCATTTTCGTTGCCAGCGGTTTAGACATTAATGGCTGTGTGTTGAGTTATTTTGAGGGGACAGCAAATTTACACTGTTATACAAGCTGTACACTCACTACTTTACATTGTAGCAAAGTGTCATTTCTTCAGTGTTGTGACATGAAAAGATATAATAAAATATTTACAAAGATGTGAGGGGTGTACTCACTTTTGTGAGATAGTGTGTGTGTGTATGTATATATATGTGTGTGTATATATATATATATATATATATATATATATATATATATATACCGGTGTATTTCTTTACAATAGGACCCTCTCAAATTTGTCTGTTTCATGCGTTTGCTACATGAAATCCAATTCTTTTCTATGTTGGTTGCATCTATGTGCTGCAGTTTAGTGTGAAAGGAAAAGAAACCCTCTAGGGGACTGACCATTCATTCCTACACGTGTGTGTTACTATGCACGCTACATGCACACAGAACAGTGTAAATCTAGCCAGAACAGTAGAATGGAGTGGAAGTCAGAAATGAGTATGGGGAGGGGGTGCTCAGTGAAGGAAGTGGTGTGTGGCTGTAGAAAGAAAGGGATTATGTCTTTCATTGTTCTCATATGTACCTTCTCCTATTTCAGCATTCCTCTCCAAACCCACAAAAAGAACCACCTGTGATTACCTACAGCAGGTACGGTATAAATGTAAACTAAGGACACCATTCACTGGTGCAGTTGAAATAGCACAAACCTTCACTAGACACAGCAAATAGTTTTTCTGTCGTTAAACTGCATTTATGACGATAGTAAAGCCATACATAAAAGTTGTCCTAGACAAAAAAATAAAACAAAAAAATGCCATTAACTTATGTCATTATTTGATCAGCAGAAATTACATTATTTTAATGGTAGGGGAAATACCTATTTTCAGCACCTAGGCAAGAATGACGCCACCTCTGCCCCCCACCTGCCTGAAGCCTCCTCGGATAGCCACATCACTCGTGCCAGGAGGCTTCCAGGCTACTTGGAAAACACTGTGCATGTGCAGTGCAGTGTTAACTTCATCAAAGAAAATATTTTAATCAACTGCATGTCTTCAATGATGAAAACTAAACCAAAATACAATTTGAACTAGGTCAATTGATGAAAACTATGACGAAAATCAATTCCTACTTTCATCAATGAATGAAAACGAACGAAAATGTGAGGAAGGGACGTTTACCCACCTGAACTCCTGCTTTCCTTTAGAGCCCCGCCTGTCTGTTTGGCCCCTTTCACACTTGTGCGATCTGAAAGGTGCGCGACTTTGATGCGATTTTGCCACGACTTTGACGTGACTTGAAGCAATGCCTGTGTTATCTTGAGGTCTATGGACCTCAAGTCGCATCAAAGTTGGACCAAAGTAGTGCAGGGACTACTTTGAAGTCACACAGATATGAACGATACTCATTGGAAATCATGGGGTACGACTTGTCAGGCGACTTTGCAGTCCCAAGTCGCACAAGCGTGAAAGGGGCCTTAAATCCCCGGCCCCCTGACATGATGTATTGGCTGAGAGACGCAGGCTCCCTTTATCTTCCTGCTGCCTGGGAGTTCTGGAACAATTCCCTGCAAACCACGTGGTGAGTGGTTCCCCTCCCAGCAAGGTAGCAAGCAGTGCTTACCACTGTGTAAAATAACAGCCTCCCCAGACTGTTCAATTCTCTGCCCTGTGCACTCCCTCACTCCCATTTACTTTCCCATCCCTACTACAGAATATTAGCTTTTTAGTCCAGGCGTATATAATGAGTTTGGAAACTTTACAGAAATGCTTAACCACTTTAAGACCGGGCCTCTTTTTTAGATGTGGTGTTTACAAGTTAAAAACAGTTTTTTTTTAAATTACTTAGAACCCCCAAACATTATACATTTTTTTTTCTAACACCCTAGAGAATAAAATGGCGATCGTTACAATACTTTCTGTCACACCGTATTTGTGCAGCGGTCTTACGAGCGCACTTTTTTTGGAAAAAATATACTTTAAAAAAAAAAAAATTGTCACTTTTATTCCTATTACAAGGAATGTAAACATCCCTTGTAATAGAAAAAAGCATGACAGGACCTCTTAAATATGAGATCTGGGGTCAAAAAGACCTCAGATCTCATATTTGGACTTAAATGCAATAAAAAAACAAAAAAAATTGTCATTTTGAAAAAATTACAACAAAAAAATGTGCCTTTAAGACATAAGGGCGGAAGTGACGTTTTGATGTCGCTTCTGCCCAGCAATTGTATGGAGACGGGTGGGGGCCATCTTCCCCCTCACTCGTCTTCATGCACAGCAAGTGAGGGGACGCGATCGCCTCCGCCGACAGCTCCGGTAAGCAGCGGAGGACACCGGATCTGAAAAGTGATCTCTCAGCGAATCCGCTGCAGAGACCACTTTTATCTTGTAGTGGACCGCCCGCTGAAAACGAGGATACTGGGGTTAAGGCAGCTAGCTGCTGCCATAACAACGATATCCTCGTTCAAACAGCCGCCGTGTAACGACGGTGGGTGGTCCGTAAGTGGTTAAATAATGCTTTACAATTTAACTAAATCCATTAGATTTTAGTCGACTAAAATGACTAAAACAATTAGAAACATTCTCAATAGGTATGATTCTCAATAGGTATGATCAGTCATCAAAGATTTCCAAATGATGATTGATCGTACCTATTGAGAATGATGCACTAACCCTGTGTGACTACAAATAAGGACTTAAGGAAGTGGAGTCACTGCTGGCTAAAGATCCCTTTATACACTAAAGTCGTGTTATCAGATCCTTCTGGTGAGTGTTACATTTGAGGGGAGCGGTGTCATGTGGTGGGGTGAAGGCCCATATGAACACTCTTTAGGATTCCTTGAAGTCTTTGCTGGACTTGCCCTTCATAGGGCTGTTTATCACCATTCGGTGGTTATTTATATCACCTTTAAGTGCTGCTTCAACCTATTAATTACATATATGAACTTTTTAGGTTGCTTTTTTCAGTGTTTATTTATTATAGCAGCAGCTCACATATTATATTTGTCCAGAAGTGCAGGATCAGGTGACTGTGTTTGCTTTTAATTGACGGCTAAAACTAAAATGGCATTTTAGTCAAAAGACTATGACTAAATCGAAATTTGACATCAAAATTAACACTGGTGCAGTGCAGCATCATCAGGGGGCCAGCCTGATGTCACAAAACAAGATGGCAGCATGGGGTGTAGCAGGCTTTGGGTGGGTTACAGCTTGATTCACCGGATGGGTGAGTAATCTATCCAAAAAAAAACACTTAATCGCAAAATTGGTGATTGTTGCAGAGAGCTAACTTACCCATATCTGCCCAAATCTCAAGATATGCTTATTGTCTTTGAAATAGAAAAAGAAAAAATGTTATAAACAATATTTTGTATATCTTTGGGCTCGTTCAGATTTGCAGTTATTATTGGTGCCCCCCCTAAAAAGCAATCCGTGGGTCACTTATTAGTGACTCTTGTTTTGCCCAGCTTAATGCATTACAAATTCATGAGTTTTTTGTAAATTTGACTTGATGTACATCTAATGTGCTTCTCCTGCTGTGTCCTGTCCTTGTCAATAGCTATGTAGGCGACAACGACCCATATCACAGATTTTCTGATGTAGCCTCATGGGCGAATAAATGTAGGGACAGCGGAGTATCCCTTCCTCGCAGTCTTGGATATAGCGATGCGGAGAGCTACGCCAGTGACCTTGGAAGTGACCAAAGCCAGAGCTCTGAGGAGGCCTGGGAAGGAAGTGCCTCCTGCGTGATCTCAGAAGCAGAGGTAAGTGTCTTATTTTTGGACCTTGCTCATGACCACTTCATAAAGAAGACTGTTGCCTAAAGCAGCCAGCCAGATTCCTTATTTCACAAGGATTCCTTATTCCAAGGGAGGAAACTTGATTGCCTGTATAGCAGTGACAGATCTACATTTACTTTATTCTGCTTTATTTTATTTTTTTTTTTAGTTTTGGACAGAGTTCTTAGAACTCCTGCCCTGTTTTTCTTGCTGTCTGTGACCTCGTTAGGAAGCTATTCTCTTGAATTGTTCAGGTGACTAATTTCACTGGGACTGAAAGCAAGGAAGAAACCAAAATGTTGAGTTGCCACCAGAAGAATTTTCCAATGCACACTTGTCCTGGGGGCAACTGTCAAAGAAGGTATTTCCCTCAGGTTGGAGAGATTGTCTCACGCTTCGTGTTGTGTCCACAGGTGAAAAAAAAAAAAACAGAGTAGGGATTTTTACCATTCCCCACTCCATCCAAAAAGACAAGTTTTGGCTTTAGTTATACTTTAATGGTATAGGTGCATTTTATTGGGCCTTGTGTCTTAAAACTAGAGTAATGAGTTGGGTATAATTGGATTACATTCCATAACCTCAGTGGTTTTAGCGTACCAGTATATGTTTTCCAGCTCACTTTATAAATCATAGAGGAATTAATCAAGGTAAGTGAACTCTGGCAATCTAAGGCCATCTGAGCCCTGCCGACATCTGGTTGTACTCAATGGTGTATGATCCCTATCCACTGCCTTTAGGTGTCAATGAACTTTGTAAGCAATGTTCCAAGGAAATACACAAAGTAAAACATCTGAATAGTACATGTAAATTATCATTAGTAAGACTCAAGCTTTTTCTATGAAGCAGTGCAAAGAGAAATGCTATAGTATGGCAGAAAATGAAGCAGCGCTCTTTGAAAATAACACCATAGGGTTTATTCATTGTAACAGGCTTCCAGATATAGTCCCTGACCTAAGCCATGCCCCCCTGATGCGCTTCACCCTGATCGGGCTACAACTAAGTCCAGGGCTTAACAAATTTGCTTCAAAAATGGGAGCCAGCTAAAAAAGTTAGGAGTCAGTTTCCCCCAAATCCTGCCTCCTAGTGTATATAGTTACATAGTTAGTCGGGTTGAAAAAAGACACAAGTCTATCTAGTTCAACCATAAAAAAATAATAAAAAATAAAATATCATACAATCACATATACCCAATCCTATACCCACAGTTGATCCAGAGGAAGGCACCCCCCCCCCCCCCCAGAAAAGCAGGATCCAATTTACTACAGCAGGGGAAAAAATTCCTTCCAGATCCCAGAGAGGCAATCGGATTTTCCGTGGATCAACTTTACCTATAAATGTTAGTACCCGGTTATATTTATGTACATTTAGGAAAGAATCCAGGCCTTTCTTGAAGCAATCTACTGAGCTTGCCAGAACCACCTCTTACTGTGAAGAAACCTTTCTGTATTTGGAGATGAAATCTCTTTTCCTCTAGACAGTCCTCAGTGTTGACTGTACAGTGAATAACTCAACACCAAGTTCACTATATGGACCCCTTATATATTTAAAGATGGTGATGATTATCCCCCCTTAATCTCCTCTTCTCAAGAGTGAATAAATTCAGTTCCTCTAATCTTTCCTCATAGCTGAGCTCCTCCATGCCTCTTATTGGTTTGGTTGCTCTTCTCTGCACTTTCTCCAGTTTCCCGATATCCTTTTCGAGAACTGGTACCCAAAACTGAACTGCATATTCCAGATGAGGTCTCACTAATGATTTGAACAGGGGCAAAATTATATCTCTCCCTCTTGACTCCATACCTCTCTTAATACAAGAAAGGACTTTGCTTGCTTTGGAAACCACAGCTTGGCCTTGCATGCTATTATTGAGCTAATGATCTACCAAAACCCCCAGATCCTTCTCCACTATGGATTCCCCCAGTAGTACTCCCCCTAGTATATGTGATGCATGCGTATTCTTAGCCCCCAAGTGCATAACTTTACATTTATCAACATTAAACCTCATCTGCCACATAGTGGCCCAATTAGTGCATTGAGGTCCTACTGAGCGTAAATCCTCTCCCCCAAATGCCCCCCTTTGACGTAAGTTCTCTCCTGCAAATTCCCCATCTTAGTGTAAATCCTCTCCCCTAAATCCTTGCTCCGAGTGTAACTCCTCTGCCCCAAATCCTCACTCCTAGCGTAAATCCCCCTCCCCCTAAATTCCCACTCCTAGCGTAAATCCTCCCCCCGAATTCTCACTCCTAGTGTAAATCCCCCCCTCAAATTTCCACTCTTAGCATTAATCCCCCGGCCTTAAACCCCCATCCTAGTACAAATCCAACCCCATGACCCCCATGTCCTCCCCCCTAGTACAAATGCCCCCTCCTAGCACAAATCCTCCCCCAAGCTCCAGATTACACATGATCACTCTTACATCAGACGGCATACGGCTTGATTACTCACCCTCTAACCCTCTATCTCCTCCAAGGACTGCTCATCTCCCGGAAATGTGGGTAGGGGGTGGATAATTAAGCTGTGTACCGTTCGAGCTAAGAGCGATCCTGTGTTATCCGCTGTATGAAGAACCTCACCACTGACAGGATGGGAGAAAGCACAGATCTCCCGCACCTCCTCCCGGGTCTCTCCTTTCCCTTGTCCCAAGCCCTGATTGGGGGAGAAAATCGGGTGGTTGGGCTGGTGGGAGCTCAGGTGCCGGGATGCGGTTTGTGGTCGCCATGGTGACCTGGCATCTGGAATTTGTCCAGCCCTGACTAAGCCCAATAGGTGAAATGCATCTCAATTAGGGTAAAACGCATTAGAGGTATGGCTCAGGGCAGGAACTGTCTGGAAGCCTGTTACACTGAATAAACCCCACAGTGTGACTTTCACAAAGTGTGGTATCATTTTCTGCCGTGTTATTCATTCTGAATGGACGAGCTCATAGAAGCTGGCACCTGGGACAGTGAAGCATCTGAGATCTATGCACAGAGCTTGGAACGGTTCAGTTTTCCTTAGAAATGATATAGTGCTGAATCTACAAAGCCATAATCAGGCTTCAAATGTTAAAACCCAATTTTTGCAACACTACCATGTATTCTTCTAGTTTACAGTTTCTCTAATTCAGAACAGTTTTTTTTGTTCTGTGTACTTATACTTTTATTTAGCACCATTTCTGCAGTGGCTCCTATTACTAATGTTCTAATGAGCCACCCCCCATGGACTGTACTGATGCATCCTGCCTCTCTGTGTGCCTACACGGACAGACAGTACAGAGAGGCTAGAGATGAATGGATCACGTGTTCATCCATCTGCTATAAGTTACACTTTAGCATGATGGTGGAGAGACCAAGGGGAGGTTTTCAGCATTTCTTCGCACATGTACATTGCTAATACATGCAAGGGACAATGGGAGATGTAGTCCCGCCGGAGTGCTCCTGGACCAGAAGGTGTATGGAGATGCTGGAGCTGCGGCAGTAACATTATTCAGTGGTGAGTGTTTATTAGCATTGTTGACCAAAAAACTGCTAGTCCCGTGTTTAACTTATCAAGAGGGATGGTTTCATAATATAAAATTTGGGGCCTTAATACTTCTTTCATATTACTGGATTGGAGCGAAATGGAAGGCGAGTCCTGATTGTTTTTTTATAAAATAGTCCACTGCGCACATTACTAGCTGTCTGATTGAATTAGCTTGTACATCCATCGGCCATAACACTATGACCACCCACCTAATATTGAGTAGGTCCCACTTTTTTGCCACCAAATGAGCCCCGATCCATCAAGGCATGGACTCCTTTAGACAAAGCATCACATGGCTTTACGTCTTCCCATACTGCATCCTGGTGCCATCTCTTCCCCAGGTAAGCTATGCACACACACCCAGCCATCCTCATGATGTAAAAGAAAAAACGTGATTCATCAGACCAGACCACCTTCTTCCATTGCTCTGTGGTCCAGTTCTGATGCTCACATGCCCATTGTAGGTGCTTTTGGCTGTGGACACGGCTCAGCATTGGCACCCGTACTGGTCTGCGGCTACACAGCACCATACGCAACAAATGGGGATGCTCTGTGTGTCCTGAAACCTTTTCTATCAGAACCAACAATAACTTTTTCAGCAATTTGAGTTACAGTAACTCTTCTATTGAATCAGAGTACACGGGCCAGCCTTTGCTCCTCATGTGCATCAATGAGCCTTGGCCGCCCATGACCCTGTCACCAGTTTGCCAGTTTTCCTTCCTTGGACTTCTTTTGGTAGGTCCTGACCACTACTGCAGATTGGGAGCATCCCACAAGAGCTGCAGTTTGGGAGTTGCTCTCATCCAGTCATCTAGTCATTATAAGTACCTCAAATCCTTACACTTACCCATTTTTTCCACTTTCAACACATCAGGTTCATGGACAACATATTCACTTGCTGCCTAATATATCCCACCCACCTTCAGATGATATTGTAACAAGATCATCAGTTTTATTCACTTTACCTGTCAGTGGTCATAAGGTTATGGCTGATCAATGTATATTTTATTGGACCCTGGGGGCCAGGATTGTAAAAGATTTGTCTGGACAACATACAAATATGTTTTTTACTACAAGTGATTTGGAAGACAGTATGCTTAACCAATATCATCCATACTTACCCTACTTAATTAAAGAATTTTGTCTTTATTTTGCCAGACAGTGGAAGCTAGATCAGAAATTGATGGAAGAACTAAGTGGACCCCATCTCGGCCTCTAAGCCGCAATGGTTCTACCGCCTCTTCAAAAAGGCGACTTCCTGCGTTTACACCCAAAGTAAGCACCACACACATTTATATCTTTTAGGGCTTGTCTACATTAGCTGTGCCCTCTGAAAAGTCACCTCCTTTCCGGCTGTTTTAAACCCTAAAATCTGGCACCTCCACCCCACAACTGCATTCATTGCAATTGGTTGCGGGGCAGCCCTATTCAGTTAAAGTACTGCCTGCCAAATGCGACTTGGAGATCATTTTGAGACAACATGCATATACCCTTGTCTGCTTCCTTTGCTTAAGGGGGAGTGGTAAAAACACAGATGAACCACCCCCAAACAATCAGTACCAGCATGTTTACAAAGTAAGGCTGCCCATACATTATACAATTTTTCGTACAATTTTCCTTTAGATTTACCAAAACCATATAATAGGAGGTAAAACCTAAACACTTTCAATTTGTATGCAATCAGGCAGGCCCTTACACTACATAGTTAAAAGTAAATCTAAAGGAAATTGAATAAGAAAATTGTATAATGTATGGCCAGATTTAGAGATATCCACAGCCTTTATATGCCATTTCAGATGGTCAGAGAGCATTGTAAAAATGATGTACTATTATATTTGGCCTACAGTGGATATAAAAAGTCTACACACCCCTGTTAAAATGTCAGGTTTCTGTGATGTAAAAAAATGAGACAAAAATTAATAATTTCAGAACTTTTTCCACCTTTTAATGTGACCTATAAACGGTACAACAAACTGAAATCTTTTAGGTAGAAATAAAAAACTGAAATAATATGGTTGCATAAGTGTGCACACCCTTAAACTAATACTTTGTTGAAGCACCTTTTGATTTTATTACAGCACTCAGTCTTTTTGGGTCTGAGTCTATCAGCATGGCACATCTTGACTTGGCAATATTTGCCCACTCTTCTTTGCAAAAATATTCCAAATCTGTCAGATTGTGAGGGCATCTTCTGTGCACTGCCCTCTTCAGATTACCCCACAGATTTTCAATCAGATTCAGGTCTCGGCTCTGGCTGGGCCATTCCAAAACTTTAATCTTCTTCTGGTGAGGCCATTGCTTTGTTGATTTGGATGTATACTTTGGGTCGTTGTCATGCTGAAAGATGAAGTTCCTCTTCATGTTCAGCTTTCTAGCAGAAGCCTGAAGGTCTTGTGCCAATATTGACTGGTATTTGGAACTGTTCATAATTCCCTCTACCTTGACTAAGGCCCCTGTTCCAAAAACAGCCCCAAAGCATGATGCTGTCACCACTATGCTTCACAGTGGGTATGGTGTTCTTTTGGTGATGTGCAATGTTGTTTTTGCACCAAACATATCTTTTGGAATTATGACCAAATAGTTCAACCTTGGTTTCATCAGACCATAACACATTTTCCCACATGCTTTCAGGTGTGTTTTTGCAAAATTTAGCCAGTCTTAGATGTTTTTCTTCGTAAGAAAAGGCTTCTGTCTTACCACTCTACCCCATAGCCCAGACATATGAAGAATACAGGAGATTGTTGTCACATGTACCAAATATTCCTGCGGCTCCTTTAATGTTGCTGTAGGCATCTTGGCAGCCTCTGTGACCAGTTTTCTTCTCGTCTTTTCATCAATTTTGGATGGACGTCCAACGCGTTTCACACAGGGACGCTGCACTTATTCATTATATGAATAAGCACAGCATCGCTGTGTGAAACGCATCTAACTGTACCTGTTTGCCTGTCATGTGGTGTTATTCATGTTACGGATTTTACAAAAAAGAGATTCATCACTACTTCAGTGTGCAGCCATCCATTCCTTTCATCCAAACTGTTCCATATGTTCCATATTTTCTCCGCTTGACGATGACTGTCTTCACCGTGTTCCATGGTATATCTAATGCCTTGGAAATTCTTTTGTATCCTTATCCTGACTGATACCTTTTAACAATGAGATCCTGCACTTTAAATGAAGGCAGGTGTGTACGGACTCCTGTTTAACATGAGTTTGAATGTTTGGTTAATTCTGAACACAGCTACATCCTCGGTTATAAGAGGGTGTGCACACTTATGCAACCGCATTTTTTTTATTATTATTATTTTTACTCCCCTCCTAAAAGATTTCAGTATGTTTTTCAATTGCGTTGTACAGTTTATAGGTCACATTAAAGGTGGAAAAAGTTCTGAAATGATTTATCTTTGTCTCATTTATTACATCACAGAAACCTGACATTTTAACAGGGGTGTGTAGACTTTTTATATCCACTGTAAATACAGTATATGAATTGTAAATATATAGCTTAAGCACACCACATACAAACAATGCTTTAAAGTTGTATTCAGCACAATTAAAAATGGGTACATATATCCAAGTATGTCAATATCACATTAGGCATCATACAGTAAAAATATTTGCTTCAATGTAAATTCCAATCTATAGCCTAAAAGAATGCATGCATATATGTAAGTAACGTGAGTGCCACTAAAATGGCAGATGATATTAATAAAACATTAAGGGAGCCAATACCCAGAATAGAATGATGATAAGGAGAGAGTAGAGCCAGACCCTGGAGAAAAGCAAGAGGAAGATTCCAATGTTTCAGGGGTGTAGGAACCCTCTTTCTCAAGAACCTCCTGCCTTAAGAATCCAGGAGGGAATACACTGTGGAGGGCTTTGTGTGTGTGTGTTTGGGACATGAGGTTTCTGGAGAGGTCTGAGAAAAACTACGGGAGATAGAGTCTCTGGAGGGGGCTGGGGTCTCTCCAGGAGGCAGGGAACTTTGCATTTGCACTGTGGGAGACTGAAGGGTGTTTCAGGGGCTGAGGGGGAACTGTGGGATATTTGGAGGCAGTGTGGGACACTGTTGGAGATTAAGTGCACTATGGGGGGCTGGAGGCTGTGCAGGGGGCAGGGTGGCACTGTGGGAGGTTTGGCATTGAGAGCTGAGGGGGCACTGTGGGACACTGTTGGAGATTAAGTGCACTATGGGGAGATGGAGGCTGTGAAGGTGGTGGGGTGGCACTGTGGGAGGCAGTCTAGGACACTGTTGGAGATTAGGAGCACTATGGGGGGCTGGAGGCTGTGCAGGCGGCTGGGTGCGCACTGTGGGAGGTTTGACACTGTTGGGGGCTGAGGGGCACTGTGGTCCACTATGGAAGTTTGAGGACACTATGGGAGCTAGGAGGCACTGTGGGAGGTTAGGGGATCTTCAGCTGGCTGGAGGCCCAGTAGTAGGGAAGCTATGACATGGCAGTAGGCTGTGGCCTGTTGGAGGAGAACCACTGGCCTAGATGGCTCTTATATCAGTAACAATTATATCGCTGATTTGCAGATGGTTCTCACCTATTTTGTGCCTGTGTTCCATACAGAAAGAAGGTCTGACATTAGAAGAAGGTTCTCAATCCCCAAGTCCCATTTATCGTCTCGTTCTGGCTGGGGACGCTGGGTCCGGCAAGTCCAGTTTCCTTCTAAGACTGTGTCTGAATGAATTCAGAGGAGACATTCCCACCACGTTAGGTCAGTATATGTTTTGTTCATTTTACAAAGTTTAACTCTTTTATTGTTAAATAAGTAAAAGTCTGAATCCAGCCAGGAATAATCTTTCATTGGGATGACAACACCAAGCTGCTGATAAGTTAGCCTGTATTGTATGAGTAGACATATACATCACCGCTATGCACCTAATTTTGTTATTATGGCCTATATTTATATTATTGGTGCAGGCTGAGAAATGGGCCTGCCTGGTAAAATAGCACAAGTTTGTGAATTATTAATGAAAACCGTGTAGATCACTAGTTTACAGTGCAGTACAACTCTGCCAGCTTTTCTTGTCAACCGCACTGGCATCCAGTAAGGTAAGTGTGCTACTTTAGAGGTTAATTAGGTAGGTATTAGACGTAAAACGTTGTTAAACCCAAAACCAAAATTATAATATATTGCAGCTTACCAATCATTAGATGTGGTGGCTGCATTCGTTTTTTCTTTTTTTTTTTAGGTTTATTCCCCTATGTTTTCACCTGGTGATCTGGTCAGTAACACACCTCCTGTATTGGAGTTCCCCCCACAAGATGCACAGGGACACAGCAAATGACAGCATTGTCAGTCTGGGGGGAGGGGAGTGTTAGATGTTCTAGCAGATTTAAATACACTAACAAATAATCAATTACAGCAAACCGTTTTTTCTCCTTTTGGGATTAGGGTTTGAAATGAATAAATAAAAGCTGATCACTGTAAGCACCACTGTCAGTGTTAAAGTGGTTGTAAAGTCAGAAGGTTTTTCATCTTGATGCATTCTATGCATTAAGGTAAAAAGCCTTCTGTGTGCTGCAGCCCCCCTATTACTTACCTGAGCCCATCATGATCCTGCGATGTTGTAGGAGAGTCTTGGCTGCCTGGGACTCTCCCTCCTCATTGGCTGAGACAGCAGCACGACGCCATTGGCTCCCGCTGATGTGAATCAAAGTCAGTGAGCCAATGAGGCGCGAGAGGGGGCGGGGCTGAACCGCTCCCCTATGTTTGAATGGGCATACAGAGCAGCGTCTGGGCTCGGGTGAAAGCTTGCAGTGGGGGCATACGGCAGGAGCGAGGGACCTGAGAAGAGGAGGATCTGGGCTTCTCTGTGCAACACCAATGCACAGAGCAGGTAAGTATAATATGTTTGTTATTTTTTCATGAAAAAAAAAATAGACTTTAGTATCATTTTAAATGGTTTGTCTTATTTCTATAAAATGATACATCTAGAAGAGAGCTTGTTCTTTTGAAAAACAGACTCACTGGCTGGATCCCCAAGTGAAAACAGAAGAAAGAAGGCCTAAAAAAAGCTTAAGTTTAAAGTGTATCTATGGTAAACATTTTAAATGCTATATTAATTCCCACATTGTATTTCAATTATTCTAGCCTACGCCTAGTAATCCAAAAGACCTTGACGTTTGTAAACTTGCTTTGTGAAGATCCTCACAGTCTAAGTGCACGTTTAATTAAAATATTTTAAAAATAAATCATTGGGCAGTCTGATCATACTCACATATCTCACTGTGCTTGTTGATTCACGGGGGTCCCTATATACTGTATATTGTATTAGAGACCTTAGACATCAGAGGAGGAGGCCAAGCCTTGTAGTACAAGAATTTCTTGCTATGGACAAGTTTTCCCCTGGGGGCTGATAACTAGTGGTGTGGAAGGCCGAGGTGCGATGCACTCTAGAAGCCCCATGTACTGGTTTGCTGAGGGATGATGGACCGATGGAATGCACTTTAATTACACAAGGCTTGTTTTTGTGCATGTCCAGGTGATTTGTGCTCATCCCAATGACCAATTATATCTGGACACTTCTGCCCAAAGGGATTCAACATTCCTACCTGTAATCATGAACTCATGTTGTGCTACCTACACTAATGTGAACCCTAGCCCCATTTACAAAGTGTAATTTGCTGCCTAAAGCCAGCCATGGATGGATTGAATCTCCAGTTTAGCAGGGTCCAGCTGAGATTTAAACCACCTATGGGCATGCTGATTGTACCCAAGTCAATCCATCGATCAACTTGGGAACAACCAGCAGGTCATATTTTTACATGCGATTATTGCCAGCTGCTATAGCCTCTAACAAAAATCATTGGGTTCTCCCAGCAGGGACGGCTGCCCACCCCCCCACTTCTCCCGAGAGAACACAATAGCCCTGTAGAAGGGATTTCCCCATCAATGCTGACTTTGTTGGTGGGGGAATTAAGCGATTTTCTTTTAAATTGCATCATATATAGTCTGCCTAAAGCTATGGCTCCCGCTGCCAGGACATTGTATTCTGACAGCAAGACTGTCCTCCCTGTTCATTCGGCAGAAGTTGATCTAACGACCTACTTCAGTTGAACAGAGATGGCCGCACACTGGTTCCAATTTGGCCGATGTTCTGTCAAGAACTGTCTCCCATCGGATAAGTGTCCGCCCTGTACTGCGCAGGCGCAGCGCTTGTGCAGTACGGAGGACAAAGGAGACGCCAAAAGTCTCCGTTCATGAGCTGTACATGGCGCGTGCGCAATTAACACTACATTGTGCCACACGCTCCTGATGCTTGTAAAACTCTGCAAGGGGCGGATATAGGGGTGGATGCATACAGAAGATGGCCAGAGCTCATACGATGGGGGTGTATTTCTCGAAGGGGAGGATCTTTGTGGGGCGAGTTTAAACAACTGAAGGGTGGGATTTGCAATGTTGATGGGCGGGTTTGCTTTTACACGCTTCTCAATATTACATCCGCCCCTTTGAGAAATCCTTCCCCATCGTAGGAGCTCTGGCCATCTTCTGTATGCATCCGCCCCTATATCCGCCCCTTGCAGAGTGGCACGAGCATCGGGAGCGTGTGGCACAATGTAGTGTTAATTGCGCAGGCTCCGTGTACTTTTAGTAAATCAACCCCATCGTGCACTTTGCAAAGTGCAGTTGCTCCACCCACATAAAAGACAATATCATTAGAAAATATTGTAAATGTATGTCAGTTATATCATTTTTTTTCTAAATATATTGGAAATATATTTCTCTTTCATGTGGGCACAGCTTAGTAAATGAGTAGAAGTTCTGTTGACTGCCATCATCCAATCATGCGCAAGCAAAAATGCATTTTTTTAAATTTTCCTTGCACATGATTGGGTAGCCTTTGTTAAGTGAAGCTTTACCTCATTTACTAAGCTCTGGTCTTGCAAAGTGCACAGTCTATTTGCCTTTAATAAATCAACCCCAATGTGTCAAGGGTTTAGCTGAGACCGGCTTTGTATTTGCATTCATATTTATTTCAATTCCAGATCACGTTACCAGCAGTACCCGCTAAGCCTCTTCTATCTTCAGATCTCCTGCATTTAATGGTGTTTTAACTGCAAGGTTGCTATAAACATGTCAGATAAGAATCCTTCTCTTTACATTTAGGAGTCGACTTTCAAATGAAGAAACTTCTAGTTGATGGGCAGTATACAATGCTGCAGATCTGGGACACAGCTGGCCAGGAAAGGTATGGGCAAACCTTGAATATATAATCCTATCTTTGCTGATAAGACTATTCATGTTCAAAAATAGCACTCTGTATGTATCAGTAAACAAAAATTTAAAGGGCTAGTCTATCCATAACTGACATCAAACACTGGACTATAACTTCTAACAACATGGTGGCTTAGTGGTTAGCACTTCTGCCTAGCAGCACTGGGGTCTTTGGTTCAAATCCCCATGAAGACACTAACTGCATGGAGTTTGCATGCTCTCCTTGAACTTTTACCTATGATTCCCCCCCCCACCCCCTGCATTCTTCTCATAAAGGTAAGTGCAGTAATCTCTCAGTGTCAGTGTCAGATTGATTATGTTTACTGTGCTACAGGTGTACCTGCAGGACTAGGCTTCCTGCTTGGCAACTGTGTCAGGCCCTGTGAGAATGGCTGCACACGTCTGACACTCTTATCTTCAGCTAGTGATAGTTAAACCAGATATATATATAATAATATCCTGCAGCTGATACATAAGGGTTGGTTTACTAAAACTGGAGAGTGCAAAATCTGGTGCAGCTCTGCATAGAAACCAATCCGCTTTCAGGTTTTATTGTCAAAGCTTAATTGAACAAGCTGATTGGCTACCATCTTCACCAGATTTTTCACTCTCAATTTTTAGTATTGACTGTGTAAAGTAGAGTTACCATGAAGCAATGTCATTATCGGTTCATTGTAACGTTTCTGGGGGGTTTTCGTAGCAGATAAAAGGGACGACCTTTGATCTGCATATGATGTAATTTAAAGCAACCTTGCAAGTTAAAGCGGAGTTCCACCCTAAAGTGGAACTTCCGCTCATCGGATTCCCCCCGGTGTCACAATTGGCACCTTTCAGGGGGGAGGGGGGTGCAGATACCTGTATAATACAGGTATCTGCACCCACTTCCGGGTACAGCTAGCCGCAGCTAGCCGCAGACTCCCCGCCCACCCCCGTTGTGTTGTGGGAAATACACAGTTCCCACAACACAACAGGGACCAGTGAAGACGCGCAGCGCGACTCGCGCATGCGCAGTAGGGAACCGGGCAGTGAAGCGGCAACGCTTCGCTTCCTGATTCCCTCAGTGTGAATGGCGGCGGCAGCACCCGAGGATCGAGGGACGGCTCGGTCTCGGGTGCCGACATCGCTGGACCCCGGGACAGGTAAGTGTCCTTATTTTAAAAGTCAGCAGCTGCAGTATTTGCAGCTGCTGACATCTAATTTTTTTTTTTTTGGTGAAACACCACTTTAAAATAAAAAAATAAATATAAACTGTGTTCCAATTTAACGCCCTTTTTTTTTTACATAGCTTAAATGAACAAACTAAAGTTTGGCTACCATGTACAAGCTGCACAAGGTTGTGCACTCTCCAGTTTTACTAAATCAACCCCATATAGTTCAATAGACTGGCCTGTAGCTGGTCCTAAGGTGGATTGGCAGGGAGCCATGCCACGTGTAATGATCCACAGCTAAAAGAAACCTGGCACAAGAGAAACACAAAGGCTGCTAATGCTAACCTCTCATTATGAAAATGCAAGTTGCCCGGTTGCCAAGCTGACCCCATTGCTTCAATATTTTGGGTCACTGGCATGGAACAAGTTATGACTTTTCTCTGAGTTTCCTAAACTGCCCTCTTGATCCGGGTCTGCGACTCAGAAAGTGCTGGACAACGTTAAAGCCAATCAACAAACCTTTTCAGAAAGTGGTTAGCAATCCCAGCCTCATTTTTTTTTTTTTTTCCACGACATGTTTGCTTTAAAGCTGAAATTTAGGTATGGCAATTTTTAAATAGTTACATTGGTTCTGCTTGGATGAAATTAGATATGTATGCGCCATAAAAGAATCCCCCACATAGGATACAGCACCTCTAAGGCTACCAGTTTCTTATAAATACTGGACATAAAAATAAATTACATGGACAAGCATTTGTCATTTGTGCTTTCATATAGACTGCCTCGTCCAATACACAGATACAGTGTCCAGAAACGGTGTCCAGATTAGCCAGTGGGTCATTTGGGTCTCCTTGCATAAAATCCATAGGAGGGCTAGGGGACAATTGGGATTGTTAGGGCTTGGGTGGGTTTCTGGGGAGGGTTGAGTGAGGTGAGGGGTGTTTGGGGGGGAGGAGGGAGTGGGGGAACTTTCCCGTGGTGGGTGTTACGGGCATACACTATAATGTAGTTTATTTTTATGTCCAGTATTTATAAAATACTGTTTTGGTAGCCTTGGAGGTGCTGTATCCTATGTGGTGGTTCTTTTGTAGTATGATTTTTTTGGATGCATCTCCCCTGATTAGGGTGTTGGCACCAATGGATTAACCACTCCCAGAACCTTATTTTTGTGGGTTTGTGCAATATGTATGCAGGGCCTTCTTTAATATTGATTGGACCCTGAGCAAAAATTTTCTTGGGCCCCCCCATGCAATTTCACTCTCCACCTGCTCTGAGACATACTATAAATAGCAGCTAGACTTAAAATCAATTTACTGTATCAGATCGGGCAGCAATTGCGACTGGTTGCCAGCAGTTACAGCTTATCATTACCGCTTACTGACTGGTTGCTAGAGGTTACAGCACATCATCTCCTGACTGCAGGGAAGCATGATATACATATAAATGCCGCCTTTATTTACATATCAATGCCACAGACCGCAGCTATTTACTTAGTAATGCTGCCACTATTTACATATGGATGCCGGTTATTTCCATGTAAACACAGGGTCTGCAGGTGAGTCATCTGTACACAACAATAGGGCAGAGCTGGGCAGCATTAGTAACAGCACTTCACACTGAGATATCGGGACACAGCACAGGATTAAAACTTCAAGGGACAAGGGAATTTAAACTGGGATAGTTGGCAAGTATGAGGCAGCTGCTTTGGGCCCCACAACAATGACAGGGCCCAGGGCAGCTGCCCCTTTTGCCCTGCTTTAAAGACGGCCCTGTATGTATGTGCCATACCTGTGGAAGCTGGAAACCACTGAAGTAGACACCGATACACCAGGGATGTCCATTAGCTTCTGGGTCTGCCCTGCTGCCTACTGAAAACAAGAGGTTGCTCACTTGGCACGGGTGCAATTCAGGGAACACTGCATTTTCTCCATGAATTCAAAGCATTCTCTGATTGGACGAGAGGGAGAGGCGGGGTGGAGATGTCATAATCTTCATCTCATCCAATCCAAGAACACTGTATAGATTGAGAAAATTAAAAACATTTTCTGAATGGCACCTGTGCCAAGAAGGTGACCTCTTGCGTTTTAGTAAGCAACAGGGTAGCCTCTTGGCACGGGACCTGGAAGCTAGTAGAGATCACTGTAGTAGCGGTGCCTAACTACAATGATTTCCAGCTTCTGGAGTGATTCCACAGGTATGGCTCATACAGTACTACGGTAGTATTGGTCCAAGCTGGAAACTATAAAAATTGGCAATGCCTAAACTTCAGCGTTACTATAACTGAAGTTTTTGAGTTTTGGATGGAGTGGAGAGGGACTAGAATACTTGCCAGGCTTTTATTGCTGTCTGTGTCCCTGTTACGCAGCGTACACACAAGCAGACTTTTCGACCGGACTGGTCCGAAGGACTGAGTCTGGCGGACAATCCGATCGTGTGTGGGCTTCATCGGACCTTCAGCTGACTTTTTCTGTTGAAAGTCGGACGGACTTTAGATTTGAAACATGCTTCAAATCTTTACGTCGTAACTCCGCCGGACCCAGAAATCTGCTCGTCTGTATGCTAGTCCGATGGACAAAAACCCACGCTAGGGCAGCTATTGGCTACTGGCTATCAACTTCCTTATTTAAGTCTGGTGTACGTCATCACGTATGAATCTGTCGGACTTTGGTTTGATCGTGTGTAGGCAAGTCCGTTCATTATAAAGTCCGTCGGAAGTCCGTCAAAAGTCCGTTGAAAGTCTGTCGGACCAAACCAGCTGAAAAGTCCGCTCGTGTGTACGCGGCTTTAGGGAGATTCTCCCTCTATTTGTCCTGGTGACCGAAAGTAAAAAGTCCCAAATTTTATTGGTCGCCAGAACAGGAATAAAGGGGAAATAGTCCAATGGGGACATTAGTTCTGGTGACTAACAGGGATTTCCCTTGCATTGGAAGGATTGCCTCTCACTCACTGTCGTGGCTATGGGACAGGAAGTGAAGAGAAATCTCCCCAGTGGGACACAGGTGGCAAAAACAAACCTGTCGGGGGTTATAACCTTTTGGTATTCTATCCAAAATGAAGAAAAAAAAAAAAAAAGGTTTTGCCTTTAGTCCTACTTTTAGTCCCTCCAAGGCAGTGTCAGTCATGTAATCTTAGCCCAAACTACCATACAATCAGCATTCTTAGGATTCTTAGCTTGGAGCTGAAGAAACATAATTTTTTTTACATATGTTTGGAGATTCGCATGTCTCACTGATACTTCACAAGAACACGCACATTCCCATAGAATTTATGGATATAGCAGTTTAGAATCCAAGAGCTGTAATTCTATCCTTCCATTAGTGAGTGCACAGAGATAAACTTTCTAACGCAGAACCTTTTTCATTTCATACATTTGTTTCTTGATCAAGCCCGACGTATATATTTGTATTTTAGGTTCCGCAGTATAGCAAAGTCTTACTTCCGGAAAGCACACGGGGTACTGCTGATGTATGATGTCACATCAGAAATGAGTTTCCTCAATGTGCGTCAGTGGATCGATGAGATCAAGGTAGGCTGGGATGGAGGAGGCCTCTTTTTTGCCGATATCTAATACTTATGATTGATATGGATTACAAATGCATATTTCTAAATTATATGAAAGATTTCCCTCAACTCTTAGATAAATACTGCTGTTCAGTGGGATGGATTTGTGCTTGGTTGATTTTGCTATGGAGTGCTAGGTCCTTGAGATTTATTTCTACCTCAGGCATAGATTAAGGGTACCTACACACAGCCTAATTATAAGGTAGATTAGAGGTTGTCTTAGACTTTAAACCTAACTCCAGGATATAGAAGAAATCTTCTCTTGCAGTACCCCACCAAAACCCACCCTATGCTTGTTATGTTTAGGAGAATAATGCCCCGTACACACGGTCGGATTTTCAGACGGAAAATGTGTGATAGGACCTTGTTGTCGGAAATTCCGACAGTGTGTGGGCTCCATCACACATTTTCCATCAGATTTTCCGACACACAAAGTTTGAGAGCATGCTATAAAATTTTCCGACAACAAAATCCGACGATCGTGTGTACACAAATCCGACGCACAAAGTGCCACGCGTGCTCAGAATAAATAAAGAGATGAAAGCTATTGGCTACTGCCCCGTTTATAGTCCCGACGTACGTGTTTTACGTCACCGCGTTCAGAATGATAAGATTTTTCGACAGCTTTGTGTGACCGTGTGTATGCAAGACAAGTTTGAGCCAACATCCGTCGGAAAAAATCCTATGATTTTAGTTGTCGGAATATCCGATCAATGTCCGACCGTGTGTACGGGGCATAAGGAGTAAGTTTACTTAAAGAGGAACTCCAGTCTGGGAAAAAAAAAGTTAAAGGTCAGCAGCTACAAATACCCCTTGTAGCTGCTGACTTTTAATATAAGGACACTTCCCTGTACAGGTATCCTGCAATGTCGACACCAAGAGCCAATTTGCCAAATAGCTTCGGGTTCAGTCACTGGCAGTGAAGCCTTCAGGCTTTACAGTCGGTTTCCTCCTGTACATGTGCGAGTCATGCTGTACTTTCTGAATGGTCCCGCTGTCTTCTGGAACCTGTGTGTGTCCCAGAAGGCAGCGGGGGGAAGGCGGAGGGGCTGGAAATGCTCATAGATCGCTGCGGCGATCTTACCCGGAAGTGGGAGCGGGTACCTGTCAAAACCAGGTACCCCCCAATAAGTGCCAAATGTAGCAGGAAAGGGGAGGAGGGTGGGAACAAGCAGAGCTTCCCGTTTTGGTTGAGCGCTTTAAGTATACACCTGTGCGAGGGTGCACTGTGCATCCGCATGCGGGCAGTCCTGTTCTTAGAAGCAGCAGTTGCATAGACACAATTGCTGCTCCTAATTCTACATTAGTGCTGGTGTGTGTCCCCAAACTCATACTGTCTGTGTTCAGGGACATGCACCCACACAAATGTCAAATAAGGAGCAGCGGCTGTGTCTGTGCAACCACTGTGCCCAATTGACATACAGTGAACATAAAAAGTCTACACACCCCTGTTAAAATGTCAGGTTTCTGTGATGTAAAAAAAATGAGACAAAGATAAATAATTTCAGAACTTTGTCCACCTTAAATGTGACCTATAAACTGTACAACTCAGTTGAACAACAAACTGAAATCTTTTAGGTGCAGGGAAGTAAAACTAAAATAATATGGTCGCACACTCTTATGCCCTGTACACATGGTCGGACATTGATCGGACATTCCGACAACAAAATCCTAGGATTTTTTCCGACGGATGTTGGCTCAAACTTGTCTTGCATACACACGGTCGCGCAAAGTTGTCGGAAAATCCGATCATTCTGAACGCGGTGACGTAAAACACGTACGTCGGGACTATAAACGGGGCAGTGGCCAATATCTTTCATCTCTTTATTTATTCTGACCATGCGTGGCACTTTGTGTGTCGGATTTGTGTACACACGATCGGAAATTCCGACAACGGAATTTGTTGTCGGAAAATTTTATCTCCTGCTCTCAAACTTTGTGTGTCGGAAAATCCGATGGAAAATGTGTGATGGAGCCTACACACGGTCGGAATTTCCGACAATAAGGTCCTATCACACATTTTCCGTCGGAAAATCCGACGGTGTGTACGGGGCATTAAACTAATAATACTTTGTTGACGCACCTTTTGATTTTATTAGAGCACTCAGTCTTTTTGGGTATGAGTCTATCAGCATGGCACGTCTTGACTCGGCAATATTTGCCCACTCTTCTTTGCAAAAACACTCCAAATCTGTCAGATTTCGAGGGCATCTTCTGTGCACAGCCCTCTTCAGATCACCCAACAGATTTTCAAATGGATTTAGGTCTGGGCTCTAGCTGGGCCATTCTGGTGAAGCCATTCCTTTGTTGATTTGGATGTTTTGGGTCGTTGTCATGCTGAAAGATGAAGTTTCTCTTCATGTTCAGCTTTCTAGCAGAAGCCTGAAGGTTTTATACCAATATTGACTGGTATTGGAACTGTTCATAATTCCCTCTACCTTGACTAAGGTAGAGGTTCCAGCTGAAGAAAAACAGCCCCAAAGCATGATGCTGCCACCACCATGCTTCACTGTGGTTATGGTGTTCTTTTAGTGATGTGCAGTGTTGTTTTCTGTATCGTACATCACGGGACACAGAGCACCATAGTAATTACTATGTGGGTTATAGGCCACCTTCAGGTGATGGACATTGGCACACCCTAAACAGGAAGTTGCCTCCCTATATAACCCCTCCCATACCGGGAGCACCTCAGTTTTTTCGCCAGTGTCTAAGGTGTTGGTCACGAGTGAAGATGTGCTCTAAAGAGCTCGACTGGAGGGATCCTTACTGGATTTAAACAGCCTCCACAGACCGGATCCATCCAAAGTGCCACTGAGGCCAAAGTGGATGTTACCCAGGCCTCATATAGGAAGAAAGAGGTTTTGCCTGTAATGCCTCTCCTTGCAGGGCTGGACCCCGGGATCCAGTGCTTTGGTCATGCTTACATTACCTAAAGTTTTTTCTGGCGGGGTGCTATACAGGTCCAAGGGAGTGAAACCCCTGATAAAAAGGGACCTGGTCCTTAAAGGTTTGTTAAACATAACCCGCTGCGATGAGTGAAGGTTGGATCTGTCTGATAACAGCAGAATCCTGGAATGTTGTAAAGCCTAAAATCTCCGCTAGAGGGTGTAAATGCACATACCTTATTACGTTCCTTCTCAGCTAACTCTGTGTCAGCAGCAGACAGTATGTTGGGTCTCAGCCATCAGGAGCAATTCAAGGGGGGAGTCCTGGATTGCAGGGAAAGTTAGCAAGTGGGTAAACCTTACTGCAGCTTCTCCCCCTTGGAAAGGGAAGAAGGGGTTGAAGGCTACAACAGCTTGTTTGTGCAACCCGGTTCAAGCAAAACGGTTCAAGCCCCAAAAGATTTGCCAATGCGGCTGTCCCCAAAGGTGTCCCAGAGCCTCAGTTGATGCTCGGTATCCAGGAATCTGCAGAAGGAAAAATCCTTCATACCACTTACCTGGAAAGTGGTAACGACAGATGCCAAAAGAGCCTTACCCATCAACATCCTAGAGATTCAGGCAGCGCGTCTGGCTCTGAAGCCCTGAACATTCAGGTTACAGGATTGTCCTGTCGGGATCCAATCCGACAATGCTACATCTGTGGCCTATATCAATCGCCAAGGGGGCACTAAGGGTCACGCAGCTCAGAGTGGTGGACCATATTCTTGCTTGGGCGGAAAAGGATGTTCCTTGCCTATCGGCAGTCTTCATTCTGGGAATAGAGAATTGGCAGGTGGACTACTTGAGTCGCCAGCATTTGTTCCCGGGGGAGTGGTCCTTTCACCCCGACATCTTTCTGGCTATATGTCAAAGATGGGGGATCCCGGACGTAGATCTTTTTGGTGTCCAGGTTTAATCTATAGTTGGTCAACTTTATGTCAAGGACAGATGCGGGGTGACCCTATGGGGTCAGTTTTCACTGATTTTAGGCTTTTTTTTCCCTATTCAGTTGCTGCCACAGCTTCTTTTCAGGATCAAGCTGGAAAGAAAGATGGTAATTCTTGTAGCCCCAGCATGGCCCAGAAGGTCCTGGTATGCAGATGTTGTAAAGATGGCGGTGGGGGACCCATGGACCCTTCCACTGCGTCCAGACCTACTCTCGCAGGGGCTGATATTTCATGCTACCTTATAAACTCTAAGTTTGACGGCTTGGCTATTGAAGCCCACATTCTGAAGAGACGTAGTCTCTCCGGGTCAGTGATTTCTACCTTCATTAATGAAGCCAGCTTCCAGAGTCATATATTATAGAGTCCGGAGGGCTTATGTTTCCTGGTGTGAATCCAAGGGTTGGCACCCTCGGAAATATAACATAGGTAGAATTCTTGTTTTTTTTCTACAAGTACAAATTAAGCTGGCCTTGAGTACTATTAAGGGCCGAGTCTCGGCTTTATCAGTCTTATTTCAAAGACCACTTGCTTCGCATTCTTTGGTCCGGGTTTTTATACAGGGGGTAATGCGGCTTATTCCGCCAGTTAGCTCGCCCTTGAACCCTTGAGACTTTGTCGGTATTGCAAAAACAGTCATTTTGAACCGTTACAGCATACTCCCTTGGTTCTTCTGACAAGGAACTTAGTTTTTCGGGTTGTTATATCCTCTGTAAAAAGGGTATCGGATAGGGCTGCAACTAACGATTATTTTCATAATCGATTAGTTGGCCGATTATTGTTTCGATTAATCGGTTAATAACTTTAAAAAAAAAAAAGTGTGGCGTATAAAATTTAGTTAATATGTAAAGTTTTGAAAAAAGGCAATTTATTCTTAAATATCTCTATGCAGCGGTAAATATAAATAACCAACTATATGGTTAGGGAGCAAAAAATCTAATCCACTCTGAGAATAACACAGAAGAGATATATACTGTATATACTATTAGAGGAGATATACTATATAAACTGTTAAAGAGATATACTGTACATACTATTAAAGGGTGAATCTGATAAATATAAATCAGACTCAGAGATCAAATGTCTTCCTTCAAAAAAAAATTTCATTTTAAGAACGTTCGTTCGATTTTCTAATCATCAGTGGGGTCAAGTCGACGTTCATTTTCAACCACAGTGACGGGAAAATTTGGAAATAGAAAACTTCTTGGTCAAAGGAATTTTCAGACAGTGTATGTGGTTTGCGTTCAGAAATTACATTCGTTTTAAAAACAGAATGTTAAAAACAAGTGAAAATTTCAAACAACGTTCTTTCATTCAGCGAATGTACAAAGATTTTTCGTCTGAATATTCTCGTCTGAAAATTGATCCGTGTGGCCAGAATAAGGCTCGGTACACACCTAGGCAGTTTGCTTTTGATCTGCACCAAAGCACCAAAAAACACATAGATGTGAACCAGGTCTAAGACGTTCAGTAACATAATGGGGTTAAAAAAAAACTAAAATTAGCCCTTTATAGTACAAAAAAACAAAAAAGCAGATAATCACTACTGTAAGGGGTTCATTTTTTTACTGTAGAACTGTGAAAGTAACATCTACAGTAGCGATTATTTGCTCTTTTTGTACTATAAAGGGCTCGTTTTAGTTTTTTTCAACCCCATTATGTTAGTGGCCGATTAATCGATTATGAAAATAGTAATCGATTAATTTCATAATCAATTAGTTGTCGATTAATCGATTAGTTGTTTCAGCCCTAGTATCGGAGTTGGCTGCTCCTTCCTGTAAAGAGCCATATTTAATTTTTCATGAGGACAGGTTTGTGTTGGGTCCTCATCAAAGTTTTCTGCCTAAGGTGGTTTCAGGTTTTCACCTAAACCAAGATATTGTCCTACGTTGTTTTTTCCAAAACCAGGTTCTAGGGTAGAGAACTCACTACATTGTCTTGATGTAGTGAGAGCGGTCAAGGTCTATTTAAAGACGACTGTTCAGGTCTGAAAGACTGATGTCATCTTGTGATGCCAAAGGGTCCTAGGAAGCGCCAGGCAGCGTCGAAATCCACTATTGCTAAGTGGATTCGGCAAGTTATAATTCAGGTCTAATGGTTAAAAGGTAAGATTCACCTTTCCATGTCAAAGCGCACTCTACTAGAGCAGTTAGTGCTTTTTGGGACAGTACATCACCAAGCCTCCATGGCTCAGATCTGCAAGGGCGCAACTTGGTCTGCAGTCCATAAATTCACCAGATTTTATCAAGTGGATGTAAAAAAGGGCATGAGGATATCGCCTTTGGGTGCAGTGTGCTGCAGGCAGCAGTATAGGTCTTCAAGTCTGTTGGCCGCCCTGCTTGTTGTGTCTCCCTCCCCTCAAATAGCATTGCTTTGGGACATCCCACGTAGTAATTACGGTCACCTCGCATTACTGTTCGTATACCCAGAAGAACGGGTTTGTCTGAGTGTGCGCCGGCCGGCACACCAGACTTCAGGCTTTTTACTGATGCAACGTTTGTAAGTGTGATATTTTTTGTTTTAAGTTTTTAAATAAAACCCAAAGGTTTTTACACTATTGCAGCATTTGTTTCTTACATGCTATGTGTATCCACTGTATCCACTCATGGCTTGAATATCAATGAGGCGATCTGAAGAGCAGCAAGCATGCTCGATGCGCTCTGGAAACAGGCAGTGCTTACACTACATGATTTCCCTGATCCTCTGTAACGGGGGATCACGGATATCTGGTAAGAAGTGATTCTTTCTATAGCGGTGGTGGACTCAACAGTCTTTTTTTCATTAACGTTTGAAGATTTGTTTCATTTGTGGATGGACTTTATTTACTAAGTTTTGCACGGGTGGATGTTATTTGTTCAAGCTATATACATATAGACTTTCGTCTTGTTTGGACATTGAGTAATATTATTATCTGACGGTTCACTTGACTTTTCATTTATATTTTCTTAGAGTTACTTTTAAGAAACTGTACATATATATCTGTTCACTTAGTTTTTATGGTTCACGCCAAACTCTGTATGATTTCATAATTTGGTTTGTTTCGTTCATTATTTTATGGTTTACACCTGTTTAATTCACAGGTTTAGTACGATTCTATTATCCTTTTAATTACCATGGTGCTCTGTGCCCCGTGATGTACAATAAAGAAAATAGGATTTTTATAACAGCATACCTGTAAAATCCTTTTCTTGGAGTACATCACGGGACACAGAGGTCCATCCCCTCTTCTTCTAGGGGTATATGTATATTGCTTTGCTACAAAAACTGAGGTTGTATAGGGAGGCAACTTCCTGTTTAGGGTGTGCCAGTGTTCATCACCTGAAGGTGGCCTATAACCCACATAGTAATTACTATGGTGCTCTGTGTCCCGTGATGTACTCGGGATTTTACAGGTAAGCTGTTATAAAAATCCTATTTTTGCGCTAAACATATCTTTTGGAACTATGGCCAAAAAGTTCCACCTTGGTTTCATCAGACCATAACACATTTTCCCACCTGCTTTTGGGAGACTTCAGATGTGTTTTTTTGCAAAATTTAGTCGGGCTTGGATGGTTTTCTTCGTAAGAAAAGGCTTCCATCTTGCCACTCTACCCCATAGCCAAGACATATAAAGAATACAGGAGATTGTTGTCACATGTACCACACAGCCAGTACTTGCCAGATATTCCTGCAGCTCCTTTAATGGTGCTGTAGGCCGCTTGGCAGCCTCCCTGACCTTTCTGAATTTTCTTCTCATTTTTTCATCAATTTTGGAGGGACGTCCAGTTCTTGATAATGTCACTGTTATGCCATATTGACTGTCTTCATTGTGTTCCATGGTATATATACCATGGTGTTCCATGGTATATATAATGCCTTGGAAATTCTTTTGTACCCTTCTCCTGACTGATACCTTTTAACAATGAGATCCTCTCTGATGCTTTGGAAGCTCTCTGCGAACCATGGCTTTTGCTATAGGATGCGGCTAAGAAAATGTCAGGAAAGACCTACTAGAACAGCTGAACTTTATTTGGGGATTCTCAGAGGCACTTTAAATGATTGCAGGTGTGTACTGACTCCTATTTTTAACATGCATTTGACTGTGATTGCTTATTTCTGAACACAGCTACATCCCCAGTTATAAGAGGATGTGCACACTTATGCAACTACCCCCCCCCAAAAGATTTTAGTTTGTTCTTCAACTGAGTTGTACAGTTCAAAGGTCACGTTAAAGGTGGAAAAAGTTCTGAAATTATTTATCTGTGTCTCATTTTTTACATCACAGGAACCTGACATTCTAACAGGGTGTGTAGACTTTTTATATCCACTGTATATGGGACTGCCTGCACGGGAATGCACAGAAAGGAGGTGGATAGAGGAATCCCCACTCTGGGACATTGTATTCTGACAGTGGAACTTGCTGCTTTAGTTGCTGTTTGAGAAAGCTTTTCCAACATGTCCCTTTGACAGAAGTTGAGTAAACAATTGATTTCTGTCGAACAAAGATGGCCACAGACTGATCAATATTTGCCTGGTGCGTGCTGAACCCGCCAAATTTTGTATAGCAACCTTAAAGGGGAAGTATGGCCAAAACTTTTTTGGCCCTATGTCTTCCATGGATCACAGGAGTGCAGTTTTCAGCTGATATCGGGTTAAAGTCCGCTGTCACCTTATGTCACTCAGCCAGTCCTGGCGCTGGATAGATCCCGACTTTACAGTTGGGATCCAGACAGAAACTTGGACTGGCAGCTGGCTCAGCCTCAGCGAGCCCCTGGGAGACTGAGCCAGCCGCTCCCGCCTCCTCCACAGCCTGACTCTCCAGTGAGCGCTGGAAGAGCAGAGCAGCGAGCCGGTGACTGACAGTCACCACTCTCTGCGGAGAGGAAAACTGAGCTGTTCTTGGTTGCAAACGTACATACGCCCCTGCCACATATGTGATGACACAGAGGGACCACCCACAGACTGGAGCTTTGGGGAGAAGAGGCCAGCAGTAGAGCCGCCTGGAGCATGGTATACGATAAGAAATTCTGCCTCTTCCTGTACCCGTTGACATGACAAGTATTTAATCCCTCCAGTCTGAGGGGCCCCACTGCAAAGAAAGATTTTTTTTCTAATTCCTGGAGTTGAAAGCTTGAATGTGCAAGTTAATTTTCTCCAATTTACTACCGGCTGTCCTAATTATTACTAAGCATAACAAGACTACTTGCAATGCAGGTAAATTGCCTGGCTTACCCAGGGTTGGTTAGTGCTCATATACTGAGGTTCTAGCTTTTTTATTACACTTTTCCCCATACTGCTAAATTCATGTATGTACTCTGGGCTCAGATAGAAAGTAATGGCTACACTCTAGGAGCAGAGGTGTCATTACTTTTACATTAGGAACTGGAGAAAACCCAGAGCTATGGCCTCGGAGCTGCCTGACCCGGGGCAAGCCAGACAGGTTGTCTATTTAGCATGTAGGCTTGGAAGGCCAATAGATATCCACTCATATATCTCAAACAGCTAGGGTGGTCAATGTGATGATGGCATCTGCATTAATATTGGTGAAATCTGTATTGTATTCTTATGATGATATTTCCTGAATACATATTAGGAATTGGAATTACACTTTTGTATAAGTAGCCTTCACACCTTGCAAATGATAATTGTTACCAAGTGGGATTTTGCAATAGTATTAAATGTTTTAAGACGTGAAAAACCAAACCTTATTTTATTAGTATGTTAAGCAGGCTATACATGGATCAGATTTCGGCCGATTGTAGCTGGATTGGTCATTTCATGGGTGGCTGTGTTGGCATTTTTCAGTTGACTTTTGGACAATTCTTGGCCAAAATCTAATTGAAGAGTTTAGCTTGATTTACACTAAGTATGAGCTGAAAGAATTCTTTTTTTTTTACTATTCTTTTACAATCAGATGCAGGCACTATTTGGGTAATCTCACAGCTATTGATGCCGGCAGTCAGAATACATTAGCCAGCATGACATACTCGTCTATCCATGCTGTTTAGCTATGATGGGGCAATCAAGTGAAAATTTGAATTGGGACTAAAGGATAAGCATTTTTTACCTTAATGCTACCCCTCACCCATCTACAAACACTTAAGCCCCGTATACACGGGCCGAATGTCGGGCGACGTCAGCTGGTTCAAAAAAATAAAAAAAAGACCAATTTTCTTACCATGTGTAAGTCACTTGGTCAGACAGAAGCCAGCTTTTGTCAGACGAGCATTCTGGAAAACCAGCAGCCAACAAGCTCCCGATCGGAATGTTGTGGTAGCAGGGGGGGCATCCCCCTGTCAGAACACAACAGCTCAGCGGGGGAGATCGATGTACTAACATTGGATCATTAGTACAGTGGCTCGGACCGGAGCTGTCAGTTTTTTTTTCGTTCAACCCGCTGGGTTGAAAGAAAAAAAACTAGTAGTGTGTATTGGGCATTACACTTCTGTTTTTGTCACCTTTGCTGGGTCCTCCACTATCAGCGCTGGAACTTGGTTGCAGAGGAGAGGTGGGGGCAGAGTAGAGTTGTAATAGGCGCCTGCAGCTGTTTATCAGGAGCTAGGAGGAGGGAGCAGTGGCATGGCTTACCAGGTGCTGTGTGTTTTAATGGACGCACACAGCCCTGGCCAGGAGGACACACCCGGTTGTCTCCTTTGCAGCCAGCTAAGTAAAGGAGACATCTGCAAAATGGAAAGTGAGGGCAGCAGTTCAGTAACGACCAAGAAACATGAATTTTTAAAGTGGAAGACCATGCTAAACCTAAAATCCCTGCATCCATAGACATCCACAATCTAACACTAACCCTGTAAAGAAAAAAATCAGTATACATACCTTTTCTGAAGCTGATCCGACCCGATCCCACGCTGCGGCTTTGCTGTGTAGGCAGGTGCAGAGGACACGTGCGACAACGGAAGCCCCATAGTAAGTTTATGGGTGATGTCACTTCCCATTCTTTTCATAGTCGCTGTCAGTTGTGTCCTCTCTAGAGGTTCCGCCACCGGAGATCGGGTCGGATCCCCTTCAAAAAAGGTATGTATACTGATTTTTTTTTATTTACAGGGCGAGATAGGGTAATGTTAGATCATGGGTGTCTGTAGATGCAGGGATTTTCGTTTTAGCATGGACTTCCACTTTAAGGAAGCAAACTTTATATTATATGCAAGTCTGGACTTCGTGGACTAAAATTTAAAAAAACTTAAAAAGCGGGTTTAGAGTCACTTTAATGTGTATGGCCAGCTTTAGGGCTGGTTCACATCTGTCTGGTGCAGTGCATTTTACATGTGTTTTAGGTGCGTTACCATTCAGCTCTATAAAACATACATTTTCTTGAAAGCGCACCAAGGCTGAATTTTTTTTGACCCCCTGCACCCACAACACACATAAGATGCACAAGTGTGAGCAGCGCCTTAAGCCAGCCATCTAGAGTAGAGATTTGAACCATGTATGGGCAGGCTGAATGTACCCAACCAGCCTGTCGGATTCTACCTGCGATTACTGCTGGCGGCTGTTATAGATGCTAGCAACTATCACTGTGTTCTCCTGGCGGGGATAACTCCGATGGCAGAGATCGCTGATCCAAATGTTCTGGTGGGTGGGCCGTCCCCCTGTCAGAACACAACAGATCAGCGGGGGAGAGCGCAGAACTGACCTTGCATGGTTAGTACACCGGCTCCTACCGGGCTGTCAGAGTTTTTTTTTCTTCTGTACAACCCCATGGTTAGTGTGTACGCATCAAAAGATTTCCATTGATATGAAAACAAATTGTAAGCTCTAAGCAGCAGGGCCCTCTGATTCCTCTTGTATTGAATTGTATTGTAACTGTACTGTCTGCGTTCATTTGTTGAAGTGTTGCACAAACTGTTGGCACTAAATAAATCCTGTAAAATAATAACACTCTTCCAAGACGGGACAAGTCTGGATTGATGTCATTTACGCTCTGTTCAGAGAACCGGATTACATTTTTTTTTTTAATCACAAAATGTAACTTTTCTATTTAAGAATTCCTGTGATAAGTCGATCCCTATGATGCTGATTGGCAATAAGACTGACCTGAGGTCAGAAGGTAATGAATCGAGGGTAATCCACACTTCAATGGGGGAGAAGCTAGCGATGGTAAGTGGACAATACACGGTTTGTCTGATCATTGAATGACGTGTGGGCACTCCTTTCTGCATGGTTGTAAAATGTTCTGCTTTCATTTCTAGGCCTATGGCTCCCTCTTCTGTGAGACGAGTGCAAGGGATGGAACCAATGTAGTGGAAGCTGTTCTCCATCTGGCCAGGTAAACCGACCACACTAGATTATTATGTAATGACTGGTTAGACATTCTTGTCATATCTATAAAGTAATGATTGGCCAGTAGCCCTCACAAAGAGGAGCCTCAACAGTCTCCAGCCAAAATAAAACATTCACTTTGTATATTGAGTAACAACTAGGGACTTATATCTTGGTGTTCCTACAAGTTCATATTGTGTAGGTCTCCAGACCTTTTCAGTACAAGGGCCATATTGTATATTTTACAAATATTTGTGGGACGAAAAAAAAACAGTTTGATAAATCAATGAATAATACTACATGAATTAATGCTTTACTTGAACTATTTTTGCAGTCAGCATGATATGATTCAGAATAAAGGAAAACTTCAGTAAAACAAAGCCAAATTTACCCTTATATCAGAGTCCCCCCTTACGTCAAGATCCCCATAAGAGCTCCCCCTTACATGAAGATCCCCATAAGAGCTCCCCCTTGCATTCTAGTCCCCTTTGGAGTCCTCTACTTAATCAGGGTCCATCAGAGCCCCTCTTTACTTCAAGGTCCTCAATAGAGTCCCTTTTTACATTAAGAGCCCTTCTAACATCGGGGTCTCCATCAGAGTCTGAGTCCCCCTCTTAAAACAGGTTCCCCATCAGAGTCCTCCCTTACATCAAGGGCCCCATCAGAGTCCTTCTATCAGATTCACTATCAGTTGTCAGCCCATGCTTGCAGTGTGACTGTAGTCAGTAAAGCAACTGGAAAGGAGGAGGAGCAGGTGTGGACGAAGGAAGTTCCATCCCCCTGCTAGGGAAAGTACATCATCGGCTGCTAGGATGCCAGCAGTCCTAGTAACCAAATGACTTGAAGAAAAACAGTGCAGTGGGGAAAAGCTGACCCTGCTGGGACAAGCCCATCATAGGTTGCTAGGATGCTGGCTGTCCTAGCATCCAACTGAAGGGCTGATCACAGTACATCGGGTGGAACCTGACCCTAGCTGCAGGTCGGTTGCAATCCTGTAGCGGGCTCTAGACCCAATGAGCATATAACCCTTCCAGTGTGTGTGTGTGTGGGTGGCTAAACGAAAAAAAAAGCTGACAGATATTTATATTACCCAAGCGATGTTAGTACAGTGATCCCCCCCCCCCCGCTGTGCTATTGTGTTCTGACAGGGGGACCCCCCCCCCCCCCACAAGGAGACACTGATCAGCACTCGCAGCCATTGGCTGCCAGCGCTGATCGGATGCAGGTCAGATGCTGGTTTTCCAGCATGCCTGTTCGGCACAAGCCGGTCGTGAGACTGACTTCTGTCTGACAGGGAGCTGTGTGCACTGACCGAAAGTCAGCCAGTTTCTGCTGAACCGACCATTTTCAGACAATTTTCGGCCCGTGTGTACCCGGCATTATTCCTAAAGTTGAGCTTTAAATGCATATATTAGACTTGCATTTCCTTAATTTGCTGATAATTCGTTTTCTTCATGCAAAAGATAAATTATACGCAGCGCTGCTCCTTTAACTCAAACCAATATAGTGTTAAGCAAACCTATACCAATATATATAATATCACGATATGGCTTAACAGCATAATATGAAGTGCTCAGTGCAAATATAAAGTGCAATCATATAAAGTGCAATCATATAAAGTCCATCCAATGATTTTCAGGTGACTATTCGTGCTCCCCTCCTGGGTCCCCACTCACCAGAAAAAAACAGTAAATATGCCTGTTAATATCTCCAGGTCAGTGATAATTGTTTTATATAGACACTAGGTAGAGATAACTTCCATCTTCCACCGGTATGATTAAAAACATATGGTCATCCTGGATCCTTTCCTTCTTAGTGGTCAGGAACCCATAAAGATGTGTGGCAATGAAGGTAAAAAGAATGTATATAATGTTTCTGTATTATGCAGTCAACAAAGGTGTATAATAAGATGTGTTTTGGTAAATGTGGATTCTGTGGAGTAAACCATATAGTCATGTGTGTGTGCTTTTTTTTCCCCTGTACAGAGAAGTGAAGAAATCTGTGGATCCTATGGAAGAAAACACGGAAGCGGTGACTAAACTCAGTATTCCAGACAAGAAAGCTAGTTGCTGCAAGATGTGAATATTTCATTCCAAGACATAGAAACATGAAGGAACATATCACTGTGATGTTTGCACAGCACTATTCCCTAATCTAAGATTTTTAAGCTTTTAAACATGAACAAAAAAACACTCTTTGTCAAGAAGGAAAATAAATGAACTCTCAGGTGAACAAAGACTTTTCTATGCATTGCTATACATCTTCATTTTTGGACATCCAGCACTGCCAGCAGACACTTTCAAGCCGTTATAACCATACAGTTCAGAGTGCATTGATGGTGTGCATAGTGCATTCACCCACAAAGAACTATCAGATTTTAGTTTACTAAAGTCAGATCAGCGATAAAAATAAAGGTTGTTTTGAGCAGCAGGGACTGGCTGATTTTTCATGCGTGTGTGGGCATCCCAGCTAGGTAAAAGCCAAATGTTTTTTCAGCAACTGTCAAAGGGACCTGTTGGAGAATTTATCATTGATCAATGGCTGCAGGCAATTAGCGGCAGTCGCTGATCAGTGTTTTCTGACAATGTCCGGACAGGGGATGATTCCTCCCTCCACCTCTTTGTTGATGGCTGAACAATAAATACTAAGGCCCACATGGGGTGGACTCTGTAAAGCTCATCTGCCTACTCAGCAGGGATCCCTCCGCTGATCCCTGCTGAGCAGGCGGATGACAGGCCTGTGTCCGCTCCGTTATGCAGAGCTTACACGGACGCAGCCCCGCTGTTCTCTATGGGGTGGTCGGATGGAAACGGACCGCCTGTCATTCGATCCGCTGGATGGATGAGAACGGATTCCCCATCTGTCTGTTTTTGGCGGACAGGATCAGATCTGATGCCAGCGGGTGTCAGCGGACGCATGTCCTGAAAAACTGACAGGCGGACCTGATCGGATCGCCCGTGTGAAACCAGCCTAAAGTGTATGGCCAGCTTTACTTTATTTACAGTATGGTATCTATAGCACAGCCAGTGTCCTTATGGATTAGTGGCATCATTTTGCACCTTATACTTTGCTAGGTTGGATATTGGGAATTCACAAAACTGCTTCACTGTGAGCAGAAACAGGTACAATTTAATTCTGACAACTGGTTCTTCACTGCCTTTATGAGCTCAGTCACGCAGGTATTTTCTGCACGGAACGCAGATTCATGCTGGCAGAGCTAGCAGAAGATCCTGCATAAGGTACTCTCGTTTAGACACATACAGTTCTTATAGTGACTTTACGTGCGTATGCATATACACATTCCAGCATACTATTTCCAACGCACGCGTTCCTGCAGAGATGTCCATGTATGCAGATGGGTGCTGCAGTGACTATCGTCTGGAACCGAAGACAGATAAAAACGAAAGAATGTCACCAGCACACCATGGCTCTCCAACATGGGCCCAAAGCTTTGATCAGCGATCACAGCGTTACAGCAGAAGCAACGTTTCGGAGCCTCGCAGGACCCCTTCATCAGATATGTGAGGATGATGTCACATGCTTGATGAAGGGGTCCTGCAAGGCTCCGAAACATTGCTTTTGCTGTAACGATGTGATTGCTGAGTGGACCCATGTTGGAGATCCATAGTGTGCTGGTGACATTCTTTCATTCTGCATATGCAGATACTGTGCACATTTTTGTTTTTAGGGGCAGTGGTGTGCATGGCCCCATAGATTTAGATGCGCACAAAATCTCTGTACACATCTAAGCACAGAGTTTTAAACACCTGTATGAATGAGCCCTAATACTAAAAAAAAAAAAAAAAAAGACTGTTAGCGTTCATCTATTGCTTATGGTATTTTGGAATTCTTATTTCCGCAGTAGTAAAAAAATTATTTTATGCTGATAATATAATATAATATTGACTTTTCTAACATACTTTTAGAAAATGTAAGATTAATTGTTTTTTTGCCATGTTTGGCATGTAAATACGGCACATGGCAGAACAGTAGTAAGGAATGCTCCTCTGTGAGGCCATTTACTGTTTTCTTATTGAAGCATTCATTCTCTAGTGCAGAGAGCTCACCCTTACAAAGCACACTCCTTCAGCATTGTGTATATGGACACTGGGAGAGTTCTGTATGGTGTGATTTCCCCTCTGGCCTTTAAAAGATAAATACGGAATATCGTTCTGACAAAATGCTAGTTGCTTTGTCTAGTTTCCTGGCGCCACAATCTCCATGATCTCTGCAGGGGTAGATTTGGACCCCTGAAGCTCATTGTCTACTCCTTTGATGGGCAGTTTCTACACCCCTCGGAAACACTCCGTTCCCGAGTGTCTCTGGCGCCCCCGCACCTCTGGCCACATGCGGTACTGCATAGATGAGCAGTCGCTGTAGAACGGATTATCTGAGTTTCCATTATTTCCTATGGGGAAACTCGCTTTTATATACGAGTGCTTTGGATTCCAAGCATTCTTCTGGAACGAATTCTGCTCGTAATCTGAGGTTTTACTGTACTTACATTGTGCCAGGCTGGATCAATGTAACTATGCAATAAAGATCATACCTGGAGTTCTTTATCCACATACTTTTTCTAGCTCAGTGACTCAACCATTACAAACAAGAGGTTAGCAGGACAACCAGGCAACTAGCATTTTCAGAAGGAATGATCAGCAGTGGCAGACTTCATATTTTTCTCATGCCACTTCAAAGTGAACCTATACTTTGGCCATGCAGTGTTGAAGGCTTTCTCCCCACTCCCATATGGCAGTACGGGGTGCCTGAGCAGCCAATCACCAAGCACAAAACAAAAGATGGGAAGAAACTCATTCAATCCCCATACCTGGAAGTACCAGTATTCCTCTTCGCACCCAGTCACTGAATGGCGGGAGATGCAAAGGGCAGATGAGTATGTGCAGCTTAGGAGGGCAACCATTAAAACTGAACTAAAAAATCTGCAAATACCTTCACTTCCTCACCATTGCTGGCATTTTCTCCCGACTTCTTCTGAGTGCCAGGTCTTTGACCATCTTGATTGGCTCACCGGGAATGACATAATTATTGCACATATGCGTGGGAGTTTGTTCATTCTGGCACCAAGGTGCATGCGCAGCTCAGTGTTCGTTCCAAAGAAAATTGCTAACAGGCAGGTATATTTGTTTAATAGAAAAGACATTATGTGATTCTTCTGCAATAAATAGCCTGCCTGCTCACAGTTTTTTTATTTTTTCACTTTAGTTTACTTTAAGTGAATCTGTTGTTTCGCTCAGCGTGGGCAAAGCACAGATTTACTTTAGGCCCCATTCACACTTGTGCAACTTGTCATGCAACTTTGGACATCAAAGTCGCATGACAAGTCATTCCCCATGTTTTCCAATGATAACCATTCGTATGCGCGATTTAAAGTTGCAGCAACTTCAATGTAGTTTGTGCACTACTTTGGTCCGACTGTCTTGCAGCTGGAGGGCCATAGCCTTCAATGTTGGCCCTCAAAAGTTGCATGAAAGTTGTACCTAAATGTTATACAATGCAACAGTTGTCCATTATCATTGGTCAAAGCCAAAGTATCCAAGTTGCACCCATGCAAAGTTGCACTCCAAAGTAGGTGCCACTTTGGAGTCGTATGAGTGTGAATGGAGCCTTAAGCAACTGTGAATAAGTTACAATGTGTATGGCACATTATTATTTTTTGCGAATATTTTTGTTCTTTTTCTTTGTGTAAGTTTATTATTTACAGTAGGAATAATTTTTCTTTTTGTGTAATGTCATACACACATTTAAAATGTTCCTGGGGACATATTTAAACTGGGGTCGAATCTAGTAATGCTGACACTTAGGAGTCTAATTCTAATTATCCCCATAATTTGCCTAATACGTTTATATCCCTATGATCTACAGCTCCATCTATGGTACCAAAATGCAGTATTTTTCTTAAAATGCTTCAGTCAGGAAAATGCCGCTGTTCTGGCCACTAGATGGCGCTGATGAACATAGGTTATAAATGTATTAGGCAAATTGGGAGGATTATTCGTGATGATTGTGTGCATACTTAAGATATTTGCACAGCAATTTATTTCATAAATAGGCCCTTTAGTATCATTGTGACAGTGAGGGAAATTTGTTTAAATGGAGTCCTAGATAGCAATAAAAAAATGCAACGGGTTCTAATGCATTGCCAGTGTATCCAAAAGCGAAAGAATTAGGTTTTGGCTGGGATTACACTTTAGCGCAATGCATAATTTATAGAAGCAACTGCATAGCTTTGTAAATTGTCTACATCTGTAGGCAAACTGTCCGAATATTGCAAAAATGTACTCTGTACAATTCTGTCTATAACTGACCAACGCTGCATTTATGTGAAAACTGCCTGTCTGCATCTGCCTGGTGTAAGCTAGATAATGATTGGTCCCTATGGTTTATACAAGATGGTACCCATATGTTATGTTAACCCTCAATGACATTGCCAATAAATAGTATCTGTTTACTATGAATATGCTAAATGAATTAAATGGCTTTATTTTTATGTTAAATACATTTTTATTAAAAAAAAAAAAACAAAAAAAACTTTGCATACATTGATTCATGCATCATACTAGCACATCATGACAGACTTACCTTTTGAAACAGAGCCCTCCAGCGCTGAGCTGTCACCGCTCCGGGGCACTTCCATCTTCGCCCGGACTTCCTTTCAGGTTTGTGCTTTCTGGCGGTTTGAATGGGCGGGCCGCAATGATGTCACTCTCAAACAGGGAGGCACTGTCAGGCGTGTGCAGGAAATTATCCCCCACCCACTGTCACAGGGGGGCATCAGGTAGTGCAAGGAAAGGTGCACAGTAATATATTACAGCATACGGGTGTAACTTGTTACTAAAGATGAACTTAGCCATTAAGTTGAACTAAAGGCAATTTTTAAAAATTTGGATAGAGTAGGAGAGCGTTATAACCTCCATCTGTTTTTTCTGACATCTATTTACCAATAGGGAGATTTCAATTTACTTCTGTCTACAGGGTTTCCCCACATCCAATTCGCATGACAGGAGATTGTGACCGGCTCTCAATTGGTTCACACATCCCTGGAGCGAATTGCACAGGGGTCCTGCGCGTCTTTGGCTCCGTTTCAGGTCCAAATTCATGCAAAAAATTCAGACCCTTTTCTTGTTTTAAAAAAAGAAAAAAAAAAAAAGAAAAAAATTCAGCCCTCATTTGTCCCTGAAACGGAGAACAGGGACGCACCAGACCCCTGCCATCAGCCGCATCCATTTCAAGTGTGAATCCAGCCTAAGGCTCGATTCACACCTATGCATGTTGCTTTTGAGCGTTTTTTTTTTTTTTTCATGCTTGCCATGTTTTTGAGCAGCGTTTTTGTAGCGTTTTTACAGCGTTTTTGCGGCGTTTTGCGTTTTATTTTTTTTTTTTACAGTTTTTTTTTAAACTGTATACAGTCTAAAAAAAAACAACAAAAAAAAAAACGGCAAAAACGCTGCAAAAATGCTGCACTTGCATTTTTGATGCTTGTCCATTGAATTCTATTACATGCAAAACGCTGCATTTTGCATGAAAAAAAGTCCCCGACCCTTTCCAAAAATGCAAAGGTACAGAAAGGCATTGATGTGAACATGTTCCATAGGAACCCATGTTAAAAAATTCCCATGCATTTCTGCAAAATGCAAAATGCATCAAAAAACGCACTAGTGTGAATGGAGCCTTAATCCTTACAAAAGGTGGGGAATCCCTGTTGACACCAGGGGATTCAGAACTAGTGCATACCTCTCAACTTTTTAACCACTTGCCGACCGCCTACCGCATATATACTGCGGCAGAATGGCACGGGCAGGCAAAATCACGTACCCGTACGTGATCTGCCTCCCGCGGGCGGGGGGTCCGATCGGACCCCCCCCGGTGCCATCGGCGGTCGGCATCTGACTGGGAGCGTCGGGAGGCGAGGGGGAGACCATCCGATCGTGGCCCCCCCCTCGCGATCGCTCCCAGCCAATGGGAATCCTCCTCTGCCTGTGTGTCGTTTCACACAGGCAGAGGATGTGATGTCATCTCTCCTCGGTCTGGCAGTTTCCGTTCCAGCGCCGAGGAGAGAAGACAAGTGAGTGCACAACACACACACACACACAGTAGAACATGCCAGGCATACTTTACACCCCCGATCGCCCCCCGATCCCCCCCCAATCACCCCCCCCCCCTGTCACAAACTGACATTAGCAGTATTTTTTTTTTTTTTTTTTTTTCTGATTACTGCATAGTGTCAGTTTGTGACAGTTAGTGTTAGGGCAGTGAGTATTACCCCCCTTTAGGTCTAGGATACCCCCCTAACCCCCCCTAATAAAGTTTTAACCCCTTGATCACCCCCTGTCACCAGTGTCGCTAAGCGATCATTTTTCTGATCGCTGTATTAGTGTCGCTGGTGACGCTAGTTAGGAACGTAAATATTTAGGTTCGCCGTCAGCGTTTTATAGCGTCAGGGACCCCCATATACTATCTAATAAATGTTTTAACCCCTTGATTGCCCCCTAGTTAACCCTTTCACCACTGATCACTGTATAACTGTTACGGGTGACGCTGGTTAGTTCGTTTATTTTTTATAGTGTCAGGGCACCCGCCGTTTATTACCGAATAAAGGTTTAGCCCCCTGATCGCCCGGCGGTGATATGCGTCGCCCCAGGCAGCGTCAGATTAGCGCCAGTACCGCTAACACCCACGCACGCAGCATATGCCTCCCTTAGTGGTATAGTATCTGATCGGATCAATATCTGATCCGATCAAATCTATACTAGCGTCCCCAGCAGTTTAGGGTTCCCGAAAACGCAGTGTTAGCGGGATCAGCCCAGATACCCGCTAGCACCTGCGTTTTGCCCCTCCGCCCAGCCCAGCCCAGCCCACCCAAGTGCAGTATCGATCGATCACTGTCACTTACAAAACACTAAACGCATAACTGCAGCGTTCGCAGAGTCAGGCCTGATCCCTGCGATCGCTAACAGTTTTTTTGGTAGCGTTTTGGTGAACTGGCAAGCACCAGCCCCAGGCAGCGTCAGATTAGCGCCAGTACCGCTAACACCCACGCACGCAGCATACGCCTCCCTTAGTGGTATAGTATCTGATCGGATCAATATCTGATCCGATCTGATCTATACTAGCGTCCCCAGCAGTTTAGGGTTCCCAAAAACGCAGTGTTAGCGGGATCAGCCCAGATACCTGCTAGCACCTGCGTTTTGCCCCTCCGCCCGGCCCAGCCCACCCAAGTGCAGTATCGATCGATCACTGTCACTTACAAAACACTAAACGCATAACTGCAGCGTTCGCAGAGTCAGGCCGGATCCCTGTGATCGCTAACAGTTTTTTTTGTAGCGTTTTGGTGAACTGGCAAGCGCCAGCGGCCTAGTACACCCCGGTCGTAGTCAAACCAGCACTGCAGTAACACTTGGTGACGTGGCGAGTCCCATAAGTGCAGTTCAAGCTGGTGAGGTGGCAAGCACAAGTAGTGTCCCGCTGCCACCAAAAAGACAAACACAGGCCCGTCGTGCCCATAATGCCCTTCCTGCTGCATTCGCCAATCCTAATTGGGAACCCACCGCTTCTGCAGCGCCCGTACTTCCCCCATTCACATCCCCAACCAAATGCAGTCGGCTGCATGAGAGGCATTTTTATGTCCTCCCGAGTACCCCTACCCAACGAACCCCCCCAAAAAAGATGTCGTGTCTGCAGAAAGCGCGGATATAGGCGCTATTATTGTCCCTCCTGTCCTGAAAAATCCTGGTCTTTGCATTGGTGAATGTTTTGAACGCTACCATGCACTAGTTGAGTATTAGCGTAGGGTACAGCATTGCACAGACTAGGCACACTTTCACAGGGTCTCCCGAGATGCCAGCGCATTTTGAGAGACCCGAACCTGGAACCGGTTACAGTTATAAAAGTTAGTTACAAAAAAAAGTGTAAAAAAAAAAAAAAAAACACAAACAAAAATATAAAATAAAAATAGTTGTCGTTTTATTGTTCTCTCTCTCTCTATTCTCTCTCTATTGTTCTGCTCTTTTTTACTGTATTCTATTCTGCAATGTTTTATTGTTGTTATGTTTTATCACGTTTGCTTTTCAGGTATGTAATTATTTATACTTTACCGTTTACTGTGCTTTATTGTTAACCATTTTTTTGTCTTCAGGTATGCCATTCACGACTTTGAGTGGTTATACCAGAATGATGCCTGCAGGTTTAGGTATCATCTTGGTATCATTCTTTTCAGCCAGCGGTCGGCTTTCATGTAAAAGCAATCCTAGTGGCTAATTAGCCTCTAGACTGCTTTTACAAGCAGTGGGAGGGAATGCCCCCCCCCCCCAACATCTTCCGTATTTTTCTCTGGCTCTCCTGTCTCAACAGGGAACCTGAAAATGCAGCCGGTGATTCAGCCAGCTGACCATAGAGCTGATCAGAGACCAGAGTGGCTCCAAACATCTCTATGGCCTAAGAAACCGGAAGCTACGAGCATTTTATGACGTAGATTTCGCCGGATGTAAACAGCGCCATTGGGAAATTGGGAAAGCATTTTATCACACCGATCTTGGTGTAATCAGATGCTTTGAGGGCAGAGGAGAAATCTAGGGTCTAATAGACCCCAATTTTTGCAAAAAAGAGTACCTGTCACTACCTATTGCTATCATAGGGGATATTTACATTCCCTGAGATAACAATAAAAATGATTTAAAAAAAAAAAAATGAAAGGAACAGTTTAAAAATAAGATAAAAAAATAATAATAATAAAGAGAAAAAAAAAAAAAAAAAAAAAAGCACCCCTGTCCCCCCTGCTCTCGCGCTAAGGTGAACGCAAGCGTTGGTCTGGCGTCAAATGTAAACAGCAATTGCACCATGCATGTGAGGTATCGCCGCGAAGGTCAGATCGAGGGCAGTAAGTTTAGCAGTAGACCTCCTCTGTAAATCTAAAGTGGTAACCTGTAAAGGCTTTTAAAGGCTTTTAAAAATGTATTTAGTTTGTCGCCACTGCACGTTTGTGCGCAATTTTAAAGCATGTCATGTTTGGTATCCATGTACTCGGCCTAAGATCATCTTTTTTATTTCATCAAACATTTGGGCAATATAGTGTGTTTTAGTGCATTAAAATGTAAAAAAGTGTGTTTTTTCCCCAAAAAATGCGTTTGAAAAATCGCTGCGCAAATACTGTGTGAAAAAAAAAAATGAAACACCCACCATTTTAATCTGTAGGGCATTTGCTTTAAAAAAAATATATAATGTTTGGGGGTTCAAAGTAATTTTCTTGCAAAAAAAAATTATTTTTTTATGTAAACAATAAGTGTCAGAAAGGGCTATGTCTTCAAGTGCTTAGAAGAGTGGGTGATGTGTGACATAAGCTTCTAGATGTTGTGCATAAAATGCCAGGACAGTTCAAAACCCCCCCAAATGACCCCATTTTGGAAAGTAGACACCCCAAGCTATTTGCTGAGAGTCATGTTGAGTCCATGGAATAATTTATATTGTGACACAAGTTGCGGGAAAGAGACAATTTTTTATTTTTTTTATTTTTTTTTGCGCAAAGTTGTCACTAAATGATATATTGCTCAAACATGCCATGGGAATATGTGAAATTACACCCCAAAATACATTCTGTTGCTTCTCCTGAGTACGGGGATACCACATGTGTGGGACTTTTTGGGAGCCTAGCCGCGTACGGGACCCCGAAAACCAAGCACCGCCTTCAGGCTTTCTAAGGCCGTAAATTTTTGATTTCACTCTTCACTGCCTATCACAGTTTCGGAGGCCATGGAATGCCCAGGTGGCACAAAACCCCCCCAAATGACCCCATTTTGGAAAGTAGACACCCCAAGCTATTTGATGAGAGGTATAGTGAGTATTTTGCAGACCTCACTTTTTGTCACAAAGTTTTGAAAATTGAAAAAAGAAAAAAAAAAATTTTTTTTCTCGTCTTTCTTTATTTTCAAAAACAAATGAGAGCTGCAAAATACTCACCATGCCTCTCAGCAAATAGCTTGGGGTGTCTACTTTCCAAAATGGGGTCATTTGGGGGGGGTTTGTGCCACCTGGGCATTCCATGGCCTCGAAACTGTGATAGGCAGTGAGGAGTAAAATCAAAAATGTACGCCCTTAGAAATCCTGAAGGCGGTGCTTGGTTTTCGGGGTCCCGTACGCGGCTAGGCTCCTAAAAAGTCCCACACATGTGGTATCCCCGTACTCAGGAGAAGCAGCTAAATGTATTTTGGGGTGCAATTCCACATATGCCCATGGCCTGTGTGAGCAATATATCATTTAGTGACAACTTTGTGCAAAAAAAAAAAAAAAAAAAAAAAATTTGTCACTTTCCCGCAACTTGTGTCAAAATATAAAACATTCCATGGACTCAACATGCCTCAAAGCAAATAGCTTGGGGTGTCTACTTTCCAAAATGGGGTCATTTGGGGGGGTTTTATGTCATCTGGGCATTTTATGGCCTTCAAAACTGTGATAGGTAGTGAGGAGTAAAATCAAAAATGTACGCCCTTAGAAATCCTGAAGGCGTTGCTTGGTTTTCGGGGCCCCGTACGCGGCTAGGCTCCCAAAAAGTCCCACACATGTGGTATCCCCGTACTCAGGAGAAGCAGCTAAATGTATTTTGGGGTGCAATTCCACATATGCCCATGGCCTGTGTGAGCAATATATCATTTAGTGACAACTTTTTGTAATTTTCTTTTTTTTTTTTTTGTCATTATTCAATCACTTGGGACAAAAAAAATGAATATTCAATGGGCTCAACATGCCTCTCAGCAAATTCCTTGGGGTGTCTACTTTCCAAAATGGGGTCATTTGTGGGGGTTTTGTACTGCCCTGCCATTTTAGCACCTCAAGAAACGACATAGGCAGTCATAAATTAAAGGCTGTGTAAATTCCAGAAAATGTACCCTAGTTTGTAGACGCTATAACTTTTGCGCAAACCAATAAATATACACTTATTGACATTTTTTTTACCAAAGACATGTGGCCGAATACATTTTGGCCTAAATGTATGACTAAAATTGAGTTTATTGGATTTTTTTTAGAACAAAAAGTAGAAAATATCATTTTTTTTCAAAATTTTCGGTCTTTTTCCGTGTATAGCGCAAAAAATAAAAACGGCAGAGGTGATCAAATACCATCAAAAGAAAGCTCTATTTGTGGGAAGAAAAGGACGCAAATTTCGTTTGGGTACAGCATTGCATGACCGCGCAATTAGCAGTTAAAGCGACGCAGTGCCGAATTGTAAAAAGTGCTCTGGTCAGGAAGGGGGTAAAACCTTCCGGGGCTGAAGTGGTTAAGATGGGAACGAGGGACACCTATTAGCAAATGCATGTAGGCATAGGACAGGTCACCAAAAAATATCAGTTAAACCCATAAATGCTTTTGTTTTGTTTTGTTTTTTTGTTTTTTTTAATCATTACTATTCCTTTATACTGGCTTTTGAAGTTTACAAATTAAACAAGTTAGATCTTGGATGAAAGGCTTAGCACTAGGAAACACTTTTTGAAAATAAATAGTACATTTTATCTACAACTATATAGATCAGACCAAAATGAGGAGGGAAGAGGGACAGAGGGACTTCAGTCCAAATCAGGGACAGTTGGGAAGTATGCTAGTTTTCCCTGTATTCCTGTTCTGGTGACAGCCCAAAATTAGGATTTTTTTGCACTTCTCTGGTAGAGTGCGCCCTTACTGGAAAAAGCAGGGTTTTCCCCCCTTAATCCATATGCCTGAACAATCACTTGGATCCATTGAGAAATAGTCGACTTAGATGCTGCCTGTCCCTTCTTGGGATCTTCTGGCAATACAAACAGAACATCCATCAGTCTTCCTCATCTGAGCCGACATCTTCAGGCTGCCCCTATTACTGTGTGTAATACGCTGAGACCAAAGGCAGTCTAATCCATGTTCTTGACATCCACCCTGTGGATGTATAAAACTTAAAGACCAAATAGCGGTCTTGCACACCTGGACCACTGACACCTGATGGCGGATGGCCCAAGATACTCCCACACACCTGGGAGAGAATCTCTCCCCAGAAAAAAAATTGATTTTTCTCATTAAAATCATAGGCATCATTGATAAACTGGCAGATCCACTGCTAAACATTTGACCTGGATGCCGCCTGCCCTTCCTGTGCTCTTCTGGCTGCACAAATCAGGATTTCTGACTTGTGCCGACAACTCAAGTAGACCCTGAGCGTCTGAACTACCTCTAAAGTATGTAGCAATCTTTCTCCTGCCGACTGTGGATTAGGAGAAAAATAAAAAAGACACTGTCCTGATTCAAGTGAAAACTAGAAACCACTCTAGGCAATAAAGATGGATTAGGACGCAATATCACCTTATGATGTGCAACCAAGAAAGGCTCCTTGCACTCTGACACTCCGCTTAGTGAAGAGATAGCAACCAAAGAAGCCATCCTCCGAGATAAGGGACTAACAGTCTCCCAATTGGTTCAAAAAAATGGCCTCTGCAAAGATAGCCAAGAGTGAATCCCACTTCCCAGGATACAAGAGTGGCCTGACATGTGGGACTATCTACGCAAGAGCCCTCTGGAAAGCCAATGCCCGGAACTTCATATTCCAGAGAGAATGATCCTCTACCAAACACCTGGAGTAGGACTGTACGTAGGGAACTTGCCTTGACCTAGATACAACTTCCTCCTGCAGAAATGTATCAAAGGAAAATCTGGAACAGACTGCTCCCTGAACGAAGATTATTAAGGTAAACGGAGATTGGCACATCTGCGTTTTCAGCAAGTCCAGTACTGGGTTGGGAGCTTTGTGAACCCTCAGGCTGTAGCCAGCCGAAGAGCAGAGTCACAAAAATAAAAAAAGACGACTTTGCACTGCAATTTGCAAAAAAAACCCTGATGAGCCTGGAAAAAACGGCACATGAAGATATGTGTCATTGATGACTATGGACCCCGAAATCTACCTCTCGCAGAGGTCAACACTAAACCTAAACCCGAACCTAAATCTGAAACAGAAGGATGTCCAGCAGCTTAAGATCTAAGCTAGACCTTATGTCCCCATTTGGTTTTGGGACCGCTAACAGTTGAGGTTTTTCTTTTTTTTTAAAATACCTTCTGCTCCAAGAGTCAAATGCAAGGCAAAAGACTGATGACTCTGTGGCAGACCCCAAAGGCCAAAAGAGACGTACCTAACCTATCAAGCTTTTGCTGGCTAAAGATGGAGCAAAACCACCTCAGAGAATGCTAAGATCTTCTTGCCTGAGATACTCTCAAAACACAGCAGCCTCAGATGCCTCCCTCACACAGGTGGGGAAAAGCTTACAGCATCTGGTATTCCTGGGCAGTCTCACATCCATGTACTAACCAGGCTTGATCCTGCTTATGTTTCGATCAACAGAGATCAGGCATGATCAAGGTGATGCGGCCGCAGTCCATCTGATGAAAAATGAATGCGGCAGAAAAATGCTGCAATGCCAAACACCACAGTGACTCAGATACATCCGACACCGTCCATTGTGAGGGATGTGGACACCGCCAGATCACTGAACCTGAGAGCGGTGGCACCTGCCTCCCCCAGCTGCCTCTCCTTTCATTTAACTGGTATAACAGGTAAATAACATAGTAACTAAATTAGCCAACCTAATACACAGTCCTCCAAGGATGCAGGCCTAAAACAATGTTGGTTTACTGCTATATAACCCCTTACGTATGTAAATATGCAGGTACCCAGGCATGCCGTTATGTAGGTACCTAAGTTAAGCAAACATGCAGGTATACAAGTATTCTTGCCCTTCATGCATTTACGTATGCAGCTCAAGGCAATCAGCACATATGTATGTATCCCAAAGCAAATAAGCACGTATGTATGTAGTCCTAGGCAAATAAGCACATATGTATACCGTCTAATGCAACTAAGCACATATGTATAGTTTACTGTAAATAAGCACATATGTATACAGTTTAAACTAAGCATATATGTATGCAGTATAAATGAAAACCTGCCAGTGTGCGTTTAAGCAATATGTATTTATGGAGGCATGCGTTTATGGAAGCATGTAGGTATGCATTTAAGCAAATATGCATTTAGGCAAAACACTAAAGCGCGTGTCCATGCAAACATGCACTTACGCAATACGTGCCCATGGAGACATGCATTTACAGAATAAGCAAGTGGCATAAACACGTTAAACGTGTTTATGCAACATATATTACGCCACACGCATCTATGCAAAAATGTGTCTATGCACCACATGTTTATGCAAACATGCATCCATGTAAACACGTATATCTATGCAACATGCATACATACTTGTGCCTATACAAACATATGCTTATTAAAAACCTGCGTTTACGCAGACTCGGTCAGCCTTGAGGGGCTGCATGCTGGACGCCGCCCACTCATGGGGCACGGGGGCCATGGGGCGGGGCCCTCTGCGAACATGTGCCTATGCAGGCTTGTGTTCTATGCAAGTAAGCAAGTATGTATACTATGCTGCACATGCTCAACCGCACCTGGGCCCATACTAGTTATAGCCAGGATTTGCCAAGTACACAGGCATCCAATGCAGCCTCTATGCTGCTTCAACAGCTTAAGGCCTCTTCCATACCTGTACGACCCGTCCTGCGACAAGTGTAAAAAGGGAGCCCAAAACTAAGCTACTGCTGAACAATGCATGCTATTCTGGAGACACAACTCCTTCACGTGCCACGATGCCCATGTTCTTCCAAACAGGTGCTTAAGTCACACGTATGTATGCAACATCTATGCAAAACGTGTTTATTCAAGCATGCTTTTAGGCAACAAGCTTGCAAGCATGTACACTATGCTGCACTTGGCCCCATACTAGTGTAGCACCTGTTCAACTTCACCAGCCCCGATACTATCTTTGTGCCAAATGAACAGTATTCTGTAGACCCCACACTTTAAAGTGCACTGCTAGGGCTGTATCGACAGCACACTGACCCCGGTGGCCACTGGGAGAACAGACAGTCAGAGCTCATGCACACTTACCATTCCTGCTGCAGGACTCTGAACATAACAGGAGTCCAATCTTCACCCATCACGGCGAGCTTTGTCATAAAAGAACTTCAGAGACTGGGTCCCCCTTAATCTGGGGTTCACTCTCCTGGACCTGTATAGCACCCTGCAGGAAAGCACCTTGGTCAGAACAAACACTGCACAGGGTTCCATTACACAGGGTCCAGCGCCATAAGGCTGCATTACAGGCAAAACCTCGAGGAATCATCTCTTTTTCCAATGAGGCTTGGGTACCATCCATTTTGGCTGATAACTTTTTCGAATGGATCCGATTGAAGTCCATGATCATTAATAGAACCGTCCAGACCTCCAAGTATGCTCCAAAAGCACGTCACTTCAGTGACCATCCACCTAACAGACACTGGCGGGAAAAAACTGAGGTACGTCCTGTATAGGAGGGGTTGTATAGATGGGGACTTCTTGTTTGATTGATTTACCCAGTACAATATTTGGCTATAGCAGGAGGCAGTTTGTTGGTGGAGGGATGGAGAGCAGTACAATACTGAGTGTCTGCAGGCAACAGTTAAACATGGTGGAGGTTCCTTGCAAGTTTGGAGCGGCATTTCTGCAAATGAAGCTGGAGATTTGGTTAGGATCAATGATGTCGTTAAAGTGGTTGTAAACCCTTCAAACCATATTTACCTAAAGGTAAGCCTGTAGGTACTGGAAATATCTCCTAAACCTGCACGGTTTAGGAGATATTTGCCATATATGCTTGCGCATGCGCACTGAAGAAAGGGCAGGATCGTGCCCTCTTTTTCAGCAGCATGCCGTGACTGTCGGCTCCCGCACGCAAGCAACTCCGGCCAGTCAGAGCCGGAGACCACGGCCACCCAGTAAGGAAGAGGGGTGAAGATGGACGCGGCCATCAACAGGAACATCGCGGGCTTAGTTTGCAGGTAACTGGCACATAATGGGCTAGTATGAGATGCTTACTAGCCCATTACACTTTTACTTTGCAGGGAACAAAAGAGGAAGTAAAACCAATCAGGGATTACTTCCTCTTTAATGCTGAGAAATACAGGCAGATACTTATCCATCATGCCATACCATCAGGGAGGCGTGCGACTGGCCTCAAATGTATTCTGCAGCAGGGCAACAACCCCAAACATACAGCCAATGTAATTGAGAACTATCTTTAGTGTAAAGAAGAACAAAGAATCCTAGGAGTGATGGTTTGGCCCTCACAAAGCCCTGATCTCAATATCATAGTGTCTGGGATTACATGAAGAGAGAAGGATTTGAGGTGGCCTACATCAACAGAAGATCTGTGCTTAGCTCTCCAAGACGTTTGGAACAATCTACCTGCCAAGATCCTTTAAAAACTGTGTGCAAGTGTACCTAGAAGTGATGCTGTTTTGAAGGCAAAGGTGGTCACACCAAATACCGTATATACTCGAGTATAAGCCGAGTTTTTCAGCACATTTTTTTGTGCTGAAAGTGCCCCCCTCAGCCTATACTCAATTCAAGCACTTTTCTGCAGCAGAAAATGACATTTTCCGAACCGACTTTGGGGCCCCGTATCTCAGGGCCACTTGGTGCTAGGAACCCCAAAGCTGGGGTTCCTAGCATCAAGTGGCCCCAAAGTTGGTTCGGAAAATGTCACTCTTCTGCAGAAAAGTGCTTGACATTTTCCGAACCGATTTTGGGGCCCAGTATCTCGGGGCCCCTTGATGCTAAGAACCTCAAAATTGGTGTGCAAACCCGGTGAAACTAGCACTACAACATATCCAAAGCTGCGGTTCCTAGCACCCAGGGCTTTTTTTCATCAGGAACTAGGGGGAACTCAGTTCCACCACCTCTGGCTCTGGTCTTCTGCTCCCTGCTCACAACTATCACTTGGTAACACTGAAGTCCAGCTTCTGCGTTTACAAGTGATAGCTTATCTCCCAGTAGCTCCCACAGGTCAGATCTCCTGCACAGATCCCAGAGTGCCGAAAGGGACAAGGAGATACAGAACAGGTGCACCCTAGGTGGTCTCCATTTTTTTCCCTGGTGACCAGTTGTTGATCCTCCTACTGCATGATCTCCCTTACAAGTGACTGTAGTATAGTATGCTGGGAGGTACTACAGCCAGATAGGTGCTTCAGCTTAATATTGCAACAAAGGTAAGACATATGGTGGAACTTTTAAGGAGGGGGGAAGATGAGGGCAGTGGAGGGAGGGGGTTGTATGCAGAGGGAAGAGCTACTATTTGATGCCATTTGGCAGGTATGTGTGTGTGTGGCGGGCATGGTTGAGTTCCTGCACCTTTTCTGAGAAAAAAAAAGCCCTGCTAGCACCAAGTGGCCCCGAGATATGGGGCCCCAAATTCGGTTCAGAAAATGTCATTCTCTGCTGCAGAAAAGTGCTTGATATTTTCCAAACCGACTTTGGGGCCACTTGGTTCTAGGAACCCCAGCTTTGGATATATTGTAGTGCTATTTCCACTGGGTTTGCACAGCAAATTTGGGATTCCTAGTACCAAGTGGCCCTGAGAAACGGGGCCCCAAAGTCAGTAAACTGTGTCCATCTGCAGCAATGTCATTTCAGGACCCTTTGGGTCCAGAGACCCCAAATTTTGGCTGCAGCTAGGGGGCATCTAGGAATCCTTAACTACCGAGTTTGAAGTTCGGGGGACCTATGGCTGCAAATAGGCACAGTGAGGCTGCAAATGGGCATTGTTGACCCTCTTTTCCACTTACAGTAGCTGCGCATTTCTCACCCTCGTCTTATACTCGGGTCAATAAGTTTTCCCATTTTTTTGTGGTAAAATTAGGTGCCTCGGCTTATATTCGGGTCGACTTATACTCGAGTATATACACAGTATTTGACTTTTTCTGTTCATTTACTTTCCATTGTGTTAATTGATAAAATATAAACTATTAAACACTTCTATTTCTGAAAACATTCTTCATTTACAGCATTTTTTCGCACAGTACTGTGCAAGAGTGTGTGAAAATATAAAACACACATAACATTAGGACCACAGACAGGTAAAGTAAATAACTGATTATCTCATGACAATCCTATATAAAAGTGGGTGGGATATTTTAGGCAGCATCTTCACAATAAATTCCCCCCATTGAGTTTAGGGACATGCACGCACAGATGTCAAATTAGAAGCAGCCACTGTGTCCATGCAGCTGCTACATCAAAAAAAATGTTGTAAAATGTACAAATCACATTTTGAATCCTTCATGTATTAAAAAGGTGACTACACACAAACAAGAACTACCATCTTTCAAGACTGGTCCCATAAAACCTACAAAAGACACTTAAAAGTTTTCACGGAAAAAAAGTCACTTTATTAAATATTTGACAAGGTCTACCGTGAATACAAAAATGACAGGTTACTTCAGTCATGGTAAAGCACCTCGTTCAGCGATAAACTCAGTGACAGGTATTTGCAATAGCTGACTTAATCAATTGTAGATCAGCATGCAGATAAAGCTAAAAGGTAAAAAAAGGGGCCTGAATTTTGTGCAGGTTGGGGATTGAGTGGTGTATATTTATAATATGTACATGTGGCAGAAAGTTTTACGCTACTGTATTTTTTTTTTGACAAAAAGGAAACGGCTGGGAACAATGCAGAGCGAGGAAAACAAAATGACTGCATCTGGGCAAACAAAACCATTTAGGCAAATGTTTTTTTTTTCACGTTCTGAATGATAGATCTTCAGGTCATTGTCTTCTGCCTTTAGTCACGCAGCCATCCACAGATGCTATTTTGGCTCGTCTTTTTTCTCCGTAGCCTTTTTCTGTTTTTCCTGCATTATCTGAGCATCTCTAGAATAAGTAGAAGAGGAACAAAATATTATTTATTTTTTAAAAAGCACCACTGCGCCCCCCTCCCCCATGCACAGAGGCAAATACATACAGTACGTTATAGCAAGAGCAATAATTCTAGATCTAGACTGCCTTTGTAACTAAACTGATGACCTGTAAAAAAAAAAATTTAACTGCATACCTGAGATTTTTAAGTATCGAGCGTGTGTTATTTAAAAGCGTGACAAGTTAGGTATCTATTAACTTGGCATAGAATCATCTGTTATATAAATAAAAAAAAAAAAAGAATGATAGAATATATATTTAGAGAGAGAGAGAGAGAGAGAGAGAGAGAGAGAGAGAGAGAGAGAGAGAGAGAGAGAGAGAGAGAGAGATATCTCCTATCTATATCTATCTATCTATCTATCTATATATATATATATATATCTAACGACAACTTCCTTTTCCTGAACAACGCACCGGTGATTCAGCCACATTCCAAAAGAGCATAAAATGTGTTCCCATTTTCACCAACAGGTTTTACACAGAACTCAAATTCATTTTTTTGTCTTCTAAAGATGAATGCCAGGCACAGCTATTTTTGGATAGTTACAATTATCCGGCTTTGACCAATGTACCTATGCATGTTCCATACCTGTGGGATCCCCACAGAAGCTGGAAATCATTGTAGTAGGTATTGCTACACCAGTGACTGCTGCTGGCTTCTGGGTCCTATGCCAAGTAGGTAGGTGGCTCACTCATCATGGGTGCCATTTAAAGAAAACTTTGCATTCACTCAATAGAAAGGGCTCTCTGATTGGATAAGGTGGAGATTGTGACGCCACTGTGAAGCCTCTGCACCTCGTTCAATCAACGATTACTTCTTTCATTGAGAAAAATGAAAAGCATTCTCTGAACGTCGCCCGGCTTTATAGTTAATATATTTTGTGCTGTGTAGTAGCAGAAACCGATCATCATTCAAATACCTCTGCTTTCGTGCAGCAGCTGATAATCCATCATCAGACTTCTTCGCCTTATCCTGAGTTTTCTTTAGATTCTTTGCTCGAGCAAGCTCGCGCTGGTTTCCACCTGCACAATAACAAAACACATTTACAAACTGCTTAAAAATTTCTAGCATTGAGTGATGTTCTGTTAAATCCTTTTATGGACAAACAAGCTATTAAAATAAAAGGACAAAGTCCACAAAAAGGAACACATAAAGCTGCTGGCTATAGTTTAACTGCTCTACCCCGCCGGGCCAATTCTGACATTTCTGTCATACATAGAAAAATCACCTAGAACCACCAACCCTAGTGACGCCACTGCCAGAGTGCTATATCACAGCGATCGGGTGACTGGGACTTATGGGTCCTGATCATTCGTACAGGACCCAGGGACCCCGCAGAGACCTCGCGCTCCCAGCACAAAGTATGATACGCATATATGCGACCCCACGGAAAAAAAAAAGCCAAGTCCAGTAAGGCCATATATGCATAACGTGAAGGGGTTAAACATATCATCTACAGTACATATCAAGAAATTTATGTGCACAAGGTTGAAACGCAATATTGGATGCCCGCGATCTTCCGGCCCTCATACAGCACTGCATTGGAAACAGGCCTGATTATGTGAGGGACGTCACTGCATGGGATCAGGAATACTTCCTGAGATCACTGAGAGCCCTTGCACACTGGGGCGGGGTCGGCGGTAAAACGCCGCTATTATTAGCGGCGTTTTACCGTCGGTATGCGGCCGCCAGCAGGGCGGTTTTACCCCCCGCTAGCGGCCGAGAAAGGGTTAAATACCACCGCAAAGCGCCTCTGCAGAGGCGCATTGCCGGCGGTATAGCCGCGCCGTCCCATTGATTTCAATGGGCAGGAGCGGTAAAGGAGCGGTATACACACCGCTCCTTCACCGCTCCGAAGATGCTGCTAGCAGGACTTTTTTTACCGTCCTGCCAGCGCATCGCTCCAGTGTGCAAGCCCTCGGGGCTTTCACACTGGGATGACAGCAGCGGCACTTTCGGGGCGGTTTTCAGGCGCTATTATTAGCGCAATAGCGCCTGCAAACCGCCCCAGTGTGCAAGGGCTCTTAGGTCTGTGAAGACAGTTTGCTGTGCCATCCAGAAATACAAGGTAAAAGCTCTATCTTGCAAAGAAGCCGCCATATCTGAACATAATCCATGAACACCGCCTTCTTCTCTGGGGCCAAAGCTCATTGTAAATGGTCTGTTGTAAAACAGAAAACGGTTCTGTGATCAGACGAATTGAAATGGGACAATCTTTTTGAAACCATGGGTGCCGCCTTCCTCCGGACTGAAGAGGAGAGGGACCATCCGGGCTTCTTATCAGCAGTTCAAAAGCCTCTCTGATGGTATTGGGGGGGGGGGGGGGGGGGGGGTATGAGGTTTTGATCTTATAATTTTTTTATCTTTCTTCCAGCCTGGACCAGAAGTGAGGTCAGGAGGTCGCTCGGGTCCTCCAGGGCCATAGAGGCAATCAAAGAGTGTTAACTCAAAGCGCTGCGTAAACTGACGGCGCTATATAAATCCTGTATAATAATAATAATAACTCTTTGTTGGCCTATGGGAGCAGCCGGCCGCACCGCCCGATCGTTCCTCAGATGAAGCGGCAGTAATGGTAAGCCTGAGAAGTACAGGTAAGTGGTGGGGGAGGGCATCCCCTCCCGCCGCCTTGGAAACCGGTCAGGTGGCTCATGAGCGGCTCGAACCGGTTTAATGAGAAAGCTCGTCTGCTGAAAAAAAACAGTACAGGGGTTATATTTTCAGCCAAAATCCCAGGAAAGCACAATATTTATTACATAATATTTATATTTATCTTGTTCCGGAGTTCTAAGAAATTTTCTAGCAAAAAAAAAAAAAAATACAGATTGTTACATGTAAACAAAAAGTGCCAGAAAAGAGGGGCGGTGTTCTGTAGTCCTGACTCACTTCCTGTCCTAGGGTGACACCTCTGCTCCCCCATACACACAGTACAGGGGGTGTTGTCACCCTCAGGCAGGAAGTGTGTCACTGGCAGGATCACTTGAGGGGTGTGCGGTCTCCATGGTAACCCCCGGTGTGTACACAGCACACACCCCGCTCTGCTCCATCCCTGCCCTCCGCTCCTGGGACCCCCCACACTCCTCTGACGTGGCACCACACAGGCCTCAGGCCTAGACGGCGCCCCTCAGTCTACCTCCTTCTCCACCCCTCGGTGTTTCCCCGTTCTTCCCTCACCCTCCCCGCTTCCCCCGCCTCCCTCTCCTCACACACTTACGAGTCATGGCACAGCTCTCCCGTCGCTCGCCCTCCGCTCCGACAACAACTTCCTCCTCTGTGCGGTAGCTCGCCGTCGACTGACACCTGATTGGTCGCTGAATATCACGTGGCGACGGCCTCACCTAGCTCAGTGTATTTTCCCTAGCCACGCCCTACACAAGCGGCTCGGGCGGTGTTGGTTATGCCTTTAGCAGCCAATAGAATGTACAGGCCGCCTCCTTAAGGGGGGGCGTGGTTATGACGAGGGTGTTGCCGCTGCTCCGTCAGATTTGGCGACCCCTCAGAATGTGGAACGGAAGTGACGTTTCGTCGCCGCCATCTTTGCTACACCCTGCACTTCTCCATAGTAAGGATACACGGAGAAGGGGGCAAGCGGTCATCTTGTTACACCCACCGGAGTTTTGCATTGTACACTTATTTCCAGCAGTAAACTGAGTTTATATAGTGAAATACAGTGCTTGGAACTCCGTCTGGCTGTTTAGATGTTGAATTTTAAAAGCAGCGGCAAGCCTGCTGATCTCACAGGTTTGCTAATCTGACATAAGTTGGCCGCTTCAAAAATTCAACATCTAAACATTCAGATGGGGTTCTAAGTACTGTATTTCACTATGTAACCTCGGTTTACTGTTATAAATAAGTGTAAAATGCAAAACTCCGGCGGGTGTAACAAGATGTCCGCTTCCCCCCTTCAAAGTGTATCATTGCTGTGGACGGGTGTAGCAAGATGGTGACGGGCTGACGGAACATCTGCGTAAACAGAGAGGAGCTGCGGGACGTGTTTGTCGTCACGTGGGCTGCTAGTGGAACGAGACAGGACGCATGTGCGCGTTGTCATAACGATCGCTATTCACTGCCACGTGAATTTTGTGGCTCTGGATAGTGAAGGTTAACCAAATCATATCAGATAATTAGAAAAAAATATATATATAATATAAATGTTAATACATATATTATACAGTATATTTATCTAGATATATATATATTAAAAATACAATAATATGAATTATATATATATATATATATATATCTCTAAATCTATATATATATATGTATATATACATATATATATGTATAAGAATAAAATAAATAAAAGCTTAGAGGTATTCTAATTAAAAAAAAAAAAAAAACAGCAATTTGCCCCGTAAGAGTGAATGTACATTTGTACTGTGTGAATGGAGCACAAAACAAGAACGGATGTTATTTGGCTATTTCCTATGCTGGTCAAATGTTTTTCATTGCTTTAAAATGGAAAATACCACATTTGGTCACTAGATGGTGCTGAGCAATATAGGAATTTCCTATCATACTTAGCGCCATATAGTGGCCAAATGTGGTATATCAGGGGGTCAGCAGGAAGAGATGACAGGAGGAAAGGAGCAACAGAATACAGCGACGATAGATTTCCTAGGGCGGGTGAGTAGGGTCAGAGGAGAAAAAGTGCTCTTGCCTCTTTAAAGCGGAGTTCCACCCACTTTTGAGAGGTGGTCTTAAATGAAAGACCACCTCTCCACCCCTCGTTTTTGGCTAGTAAAAACATTTTTTTTTTCTTCTAACTTACCTTTTTAATGAAGTACAGCCTGTACTTCCGATCCAACCGGTCCGTGGCGCAGGACGTCATATCCTCTTCTTCCGCAAGCCCCCCCCCCCCCCCCGCTGTCTTCTGGGACCTATGTGTCCCCCAGAAGACAGTGGGGGGGGGGGTTGGCGAGGAAGAGGATATGACGTCCTGCTTCACGGACCGGATGGCGCATGCGCAGTAGGAAACGGGCAGTGGAGCCGCAAGCCTCCACTGCCGGTTTCCCTTAATTAGAATGGCGGCGCCTGCACCTGATCCGAGGGACGGATCGGCCTTGGGGGGCCAACATCACAGGCTCCCTGGACAGGTGAGTGTCCTTATTAAAGTCCGCAGCTATAGTGTTTGTAGCTGCTGACCTTTAAAAAATTTGTGTGTGGAACACCGCTTTACCAGTTACATTGTTCCTAGCTGTGTGAACTCCAGAACACCACACCTATGCCAAGGAGGAGGGAGGGATTCTGTAGTCTTTACTCCCTCCCTGTCCTAGGGTGACAACGCTGCTCCAGTATACTCACAGTAAAGTAAGTGTTGCCACCCTAGGACAGGGAACAGGATCACCAGGTAATAATATGTAGACATGTGCGGTTCGTTTAGTTCCAAATTAATATTCGGACAAATTTTTTGTTATTCGGAAAATTCTTGATTGACCGGGTTAAGGATCAGTTTTACAACAGTGAATATTCACTCGCTGTTGTAACACACCTGGGTGGAAACTCCGTTCACATTCTTACCGCCCCAAGCCCACCCTATGCACCCCTTGCCGGACGCATGGATAGGGGGCGGCGCCTGTACGCCCTTATTGGACAAGCCGTCCCTGTATGTGGGGTTGATTTGCTAAAATTGGAGAGTGCAAAAACTGGTGCAGCTCTGCATAGAACCCAGCTTCCTGTTTTAATAATTGAACAAGCTGAAGTTAGAAGCTGATTGGCTACCATGCACAGCTGCAGGGCCAGGGATGGACTGGCCATCGGGCAGGGCCGTGTTTAACCACTTGACGACCGCCTCACGCCGATGTACGTCGGCAAAGTGGCACGGACAGGCAAAATCACGTACAGGGTACGTGATTTGCCTTCCGCGGGTGGGGGGTCCGATCGGACCCCCCCCCCCCGGTGCCCGAGGCGGTCGTCTTTTGTCCAGCGGCGATCGGTGATGAGGGGGAGACCATCCGTTCGTGGCCCCCCCCTCGCGATCGCCGCCGGCCAATCGAATCATTCCTTTGCTGCTGTATGCTAAACAGCAGCAAAGGAAATGATGTCATCTCTCCTCGGCTCGGTAATTTCCGTTCCGGCCCGAGGAGAGAAGACTTCACTGTGAGTGCACCAACACACACACACAGTAGAACATGCCAGGCACACAAAACACCCCGATCCCCCCCCCGATCGCCCCCCGATCCCCCCCCAATCACCCCCCCCCCTGTCACAAACTGACACCAGCAGTTTTTTTTTTTTTTTTTCTGATTACTGCATAGTGTCAGTTTGTGACAGTTAGTGTTGGGACAGTTAGTATTACCCCCCTTTAGGTCTAGGATACCCCCCTAACCCCCCCTAATAAAGTTTTAACCCCTTGATCACCCCCTGTCACCAGTGTCACTAAGCGATCATTTTTCTGATCGCTGTATTAGTGTCGCTGGTGACGCTAGTTAGTGAGGTAAATATTGAGGTTCGCCGTCAGCGTTTTATAGCGTCAGGGACCCCCATATACTACCTAATAAATGTTTTAACCCCTTGATTGCCCCCTAGTTAACCCTTTCACCACTGATCACCGTATAACCGTTACGGTTGACGCTGGTTAGTTTGTTTATTTTTTATAGTGTCAGGGCACCCGCCGTTTATTACCGAATAAAGGTTTAGCCCCCCGATCGCCCGGCGGTGATATGCGTCGCCCCAGGCAGCATCAGATTAGCGCCAGTACCGCTAAAACCCACGCACGCAGCATGCGCCTCCCTTAGTGGTATAGTATCTGATCGGATCAATATCTGATCCGATCAGATCTATACTAGCGTCCCCAGCAGTTTAGGGTTCCCAAAAACGCAGTGTTAGCGGGATCAGCCCAGATACCTGCTAGCACCTGCGTTTTGCCCCTCCGCCCAGGCGAGCCCAGCCCACCCAAGTGCAGTATCGATCGATCACTGACACTTACAAAACACTAAACGCATAACTGCAGCGTTCACAGAGTCAGGCCTGATCCCTGCGATCGCTAACAGTTTTTTTGGTAGCATTTTGGTGAACTGGCAAGCACCAGCCCCAGGAAGCGTCAGGTTAGCGCCAGTACCGCTAACACCCACGCACGCAGCATACACCTCCCTTAGTGGTATAGTATCTGAACGGATCAATATCTGATCCGATCAGATCTATACTAGCGTCCCCAGCAGTTTAGGGTTCCCAAAAACGCAGTGTTAGCGGGATCAGCCCAGATACCTGCTAGCACCTGCGTTTTGCCCCTCCGCCCGGCCCAGCCCAGCCCACCCAAGTGCAGTATCGATCGATCACTGACACTTACAAAACACTAAACGCATAACTGCAGCGTTCGCAGAGTCAGGCCTGATCCCTGCGATCGCTAACAGTTTTTTTGGTAGTATTTTGGTGAACTGGCAAGCACCAGCCCCAGGAAGCGTCAGGTTAGCGCCAGTACCGCTAACACCCACGCACGCACCGTACACCTCCCTTAGTGGTATAGTATCTGATCGCATCAATATCTGATCCGATCAGATCTATACTAGCGTCACCAGCAGTTTAGGGTTCCCAAAAACGCAGTGTTAGCGGGATCATCCCAGATACCTGCTAGCACCTGCGTTTTGCCCCTCCGCCCGGCCCGGCCCAGCCCACCCAAGTGCAGTATCGATCGATCACTGTCACTTACAAAACACTAAACGCATAACTGCAGCGTTCGCAGAGTCAGGCCTGATCCCTGCAATCGCTAACAGTTTTTTGGTAGCGTTTTGGTGAACTGGCAAGCGCCAGCGGCCTAGTACACCCCGGTCGTAGTCAAACCAGCACTGCAGTAACACGTGGTGACGTGGCGAGTCCCATAAGTGCAGTTGAAGCTGGTGAGGTGGCAAGCACAAGTAGTGTCCCGCCGCCACCAAAAAGACAAACACAGGCCCGTCATGCCCATAGTGCCCTTCCTGCTGCATTCGCCAATCCTAATTGGGAACCCACCGCTTCTGCAGCGCCCGTACTTCCCCCATTCACATCCCCAACCAAATGCAGTCGGCTGCATGAGAGGCATTTTTATGTCCTCCCGAGTACCCCTACCCAACGAACCCCCCCAAAAAAGATGTTGTGTCTGCAGCAAGCGCGGATATAGGCGTGACACCCACTATTATTGTCCCTCCTGTCCTGACAATCCTGGTCTTTGCATTGGTGAATGTTTTGAACGCTACCATTCACTAGTTGAGTATTAGCGTAGGGTACAGCATTGCACAGACTAGGCGCCATTTCACAGGGTCTCCCAAGATGCCATCGCATTTTGAGAGACCCGAACCTGGAACCGGTTACCGTTATAAAAGTTAGTTACAAAAAAAGTGTAAAAAAAAAAAAAAATATGAAATAAAAAAAAATAGTTGTTGTTTTATTGTTCTCTCTCTCTCTATTGTTCTGCTCTTTTTTACTGTATTCTATTCTGCAATGTTTTATTGTTATTGTTATTGTTATTGTTATTATGTTTTATCATGTTTGTTTTTCAGGTGTGTAATTATTTACACTTTACTGTGCTTTATTGTTAACCATTGTTAACCATTTTTTTGTCTTCAGGTATGCCATTCACGACTTTGAGTGGTTATACCAGAATGATGCCTGCAGGTTTAGGTATCATCTTGGTATCATTCTTTTCAGCCAGCGGTCGGCTTTCATGTAAAAGCAATCCTAGCGGCTAATTAGCCTCTAGACTGCTTTTACAAGCCGTGGGAGGGAATGCCCCCCCCCCCACCGTCTTCCGTGTTTTTCTCTGGCTCTCCTGTCTCAACAGGGAACCTGAGAATGCAGCCGGTGATTCAGCCAGCTGACCATAGAGCTGATCAGAGACCAGAGTGGCTCCAAACATCTCTATGGCCCAAGAAACCGGAAGCTACGAGTATTTCATGACTTAGATTTCGCCGGATGTAAATAGCGCCATTGGGAAATTGGGGAAGCATTTTATCACACCGATCTTGGTGTGGTCAGATGCTTTGAGGGCAGAGGAGAGATCTAGGGTCTAATAGACCACAATTTTTTCAAAAAAGAGTACCTGTCGCTACCTATTGCTATCATAGGGGATATTTACATTCCCCGAGATAACAATAAAAATGATTTAAAAAAAAAATATGAAAGGAACAGTTTAAAAGTAAGATTAAAAAAGCAAAAAAATAATAAAGAAAAAAAACGAAAAAAAAAAAACACCCCTGTCGCCCCCTGCTCTCGCGCTAAGGCGAACGCAAGCGGCGGTCTGTCGTCAAACGTAAACAGCAATTGCACCATGCATGTGAGGTATCACCGCGAAGGCCAGATCGAGTGCAGTAATTTTTCCAGTAGACCTCCTCTGTAAATCTAAAGTGGTAACCTGTAAAGGCTTTTGAAGGCTTTTAAACATGTATTTATTTTGTTGCCACTGCACGTTTGTGCGCAATTTTAAAGCATGTCATGTTTGGTATCCATGTACTCGGCCTAAGATCATCTTATTTATTTCATCAAACATTTGGGCAATATAGCGTGTTTTAGTGCATTAAAATTAAAAAAAGTGTGTTTTTTCCCCAAAAAATGCGTTTGAAAAATCGCTGCGCAATTACTGTGTGAAAAAAAAAAAATGAAACACCCACCATTTTAATCTGTAGGGCATTTGCTTTAAAAAAATATATAATGTTTGGGGGTTCAAATTAATTTTTTTGCAAAAAAAAAAAACTTTTTCATGTAAACAATAAGTGTCAGAAAGGGCTTTGTCTTCAAGTGGTTAGAAGAGTGGGTGATGTGTGACATAAGCTTCTAAATGTTGTGCATAAAATGCCAGGACAGTTCAAAACCCCCCCAAATGACCCCATTTTGGAAAGTAGACACCCCAAGCTATTTGTTGAGAGGCATGTCGAGTCCATGGAATATTTTATATTGCGACACAAGTTGCGGGAAAGAGACAAATTTTTTTTTTTTTTTTTTTTTTTTGCACAAAGTTGTCACTAAATGATATATTGCTCAAACATGCCATGGAAATATGTGAAATTACACCCCAAAATACATTCTGCTGCTTCTCCTGAGTACGGGGATACCACATGTGTGAGACTTTTTGGGAGCCTAGCCGCGTACGGGACCCCGAAAACCAAGCACCGCCTTCAGGCTTTCTAAGGGCGTGAATTTTTGATTTCACTCTTCACTGCCTATCACAGTTTCGGAGGCCATGGAATGCCCAGGTGGCACAAAACCCCCCCAAATGACCCCATTTTGGAAAGTAGACACCCCAAGCTATTTGCTGAGAGGTATAGTGAGTATTTTGCAGACCTCACTTTTTGTCACAAAGTTTTGAAAATTGAAAAAAGAAAAAAAAAAATGTTTTTTCTTGTCTTTCTTCATTTTCAAAAACAAATGAGAGCTGCAAAATACTCACCATGCCTTTCAGCAAATAGCTTGGGCTGTCTACTTTCCAAAATGGGGTCATTTGGGGGGGTTTTGTGCCACCTGGGCATTCCATGGCCTCCGAAACTGTGATAGGCAGTAAAGAGTGAAATCAAAAATTTTCACCCTTAGAAATCCTGAAGGCAGTGATTGGTTTTCGGGGTCCAGTACGCGGCTAGGCTCCCAAAAAGTCCCACACATGTGGTATCCCCATACTCAGGAGAAGCAGCTAAATGTATTTTGGGGTGCAATTCCACATATGCCCATGGCCTGTGTGAGCAATATATCATTTAGTGACAACTTTATGGAAAAAAAAAAAAAAAGTGTCACTTTCCCGCAACTTGTGTCAAAATATAAAATATTCCATGGACTCAATATGCCTCTCAGCAAATAGCTTGGGGTGTCTACTTTCCAAAATGGGGTCATTTTGGGGGGTTTTGTGCCACCTGGGCATTCCATGGCCTCCGAAACTGTGATAGGCAGTGAAGAGTGAAAGCAAAAATTTACACCCTTAGAAATCCTGAAGGCGGTGATTGGTTTTCGGGGCCCCGTACGCGGCTAGGCTCCCAAAAAGTCCCACACATGTGGTATCCCCATACTCAGGAGAAGCAGCTAAATGTATTTTGGGGTGCAATTCCACATAGGCCCATGGCCTGTGTGAGCAATATATCATTTAGTGACGACTTTTTGTAAATATTTTTTTTTTTTTGTCATTTTTCAATCACTTGGGACAAAAAAAATAAATATTCAATGGGTTCAACATGCCTCTCAGCAATTTCCTTGGGGTGTCTACTTTCCAAAATGGGGTCATTTGGGGGGGTTTTGTACTGCCCTGCCATTTTAGCACCTCAAGAAATGACATAGGCAGTCATAAACTAAAAGCTGTGTAAATTCCAGAAAATGTACCCTAGTTTGTAGACGCTATAACTTTTGCGCAAACCAATAAATATACGCTTATTGACATTTTTTTTACCAAAGACATGTGGCCGAATACATTTTGGCCTAAATGTATGACTAAAATTTAGTTTATTGGATTTTTTTTATAACAAAAAGTAGAAAATATCATTTTTTTTCAAAATTTTCGGTCTTTTTTCGTTTATAGCGCAAAAAATAAAAACCGCAGAGGTGATCAAATACCATCAAAAGAAAGCTCTATTTGTGGGAAGAAAAGGACGCAAATTTCGTTTGGGTACAGCATTGCATGACCGCGCAATTAGCAGTTAAAGCGACGCAGTGCCAAATTGGAAAAAGACCTCTGGTCCTTAGGCAGCATAATGGTCCGGGGCTCAAGTGGTTAATGTTGATTGGACCCTGGGCAAAACTTTTCTTGGGGCTCTCCACCTGCTCTGAGACATACAATAAATAGCAGTTGGACTCAAAATCAGTTTACAGAATCAGATCAGGCAGCTGTTGAGATTGGTTGCCAGAGGTTACAGTGTATCATGCCCTGCCATCGGGACTACCTGGAGTTCCCAGGTGGGCCGATGGCTCAGTGTGGGCCGGTTTCAGCCGCATCTACAGTGCGCGGCGATCTACCCGTCAACCGCCAACAGCTGGCGCCTGACGGGTAGATCGAGATTTAGCCAGCATGCAGAGTAGCGCAGGAAGCGTCTGTACTAGTACATTCTCTCTCTCATGTCATCACGCTGCTCCTCGGCGGCCCCTCCTCTCTTGTTGTCTATCCCAGATGATCTTACAAGCCCCGATGTCCTATGCCCTGATGTGCCCCATGACCTGATGTGCCTTGTGCCCCGATGTGCTGTGCCCCGATGTCCTATGCCCTGATGTGCCCCGATGTGCTGTGCCCTAATGTCCTGTGCCCCAGTGTGCTGTGCCTCAACGTCGTGTGCCCTGATGTCCTGTACCCTAATGTGCTGTGCCCTGATGTCCGGTACCCTGATATGCTGTGTCCTGATGTGCTATACCCTGATGTGCTGTGCCCTGTACCCTGATGTGATGTACCCTGATGTACTGTGCCCTGACGTGCCCCTGATGTGTTGTGCCCTGTACCCTGATGTGTTGTGCCCTGTACCCTGATGTGCTGGGCTCTGTACCCTGATGTGCTGGGCTCTGTACCCTGATGTGCTGGGCTCTGTACCCTGATGTGCTGTGCCCTAATGTGCTGTACCCTGATGTCCTGTACCCTGATGTGCTGTGTCCTGACGTGCTGTGCCCTGTACCCTGATGTGCAGTGCACTGTACCCTGATGTGTTGTGCCCTGATGTGCCCTGTACACTGATGTGCTGGGCTCTGTACCCTGATGTCCTGTACCCTGATGTGTTGTCCCCCTATGTGCCCTGTACACTGATGTGCTGGGCTCTGTACCCTGATGTCCTGTACCCTGATGTGTTGTGCCCTGATGTGCCCTGTACCCTGATGTGCAGTGCACTGTACCCTGATGTGTTGTCCCCCTATGTGCCCTGTACACTGATATGCTGGGCTCTGTACCCTGATGTCCTGTACCTTGATGTGTTGTGCCCTGATGTGCCCTGTATGCTGATGTGCTGAGCTCTGTACCCTGATGTGCTGTGCCCTGTACCCTGATGTGGCCTGATGTGCTGTGCCCTGATGTACCATGCTCTGATGTGCACTGTACCCTGATGTGTTGTGCCCTGGGCCAGTCTGGATGAAGTCCAGGGCCACATTTTTGTCCCAGTCCAGCCCTGCACAGCTGCACCAGATTTTGCACTTCAGTTTTAGTAAATCAACCCCTATATCTCTTGTTAAAACGAGGTATTTCCTATACTCCTCAGTTCTATCTAGTGGCCATCATGCAGTATTTTACTACTCCTCATAACAAAATATGTCTTCCTCCATGTACAATGTATAAATATATATATAATAAATATATAGTATATAACACCCAGGAGGCAGTTTGTGAAATGTCACACATGCACAGACATGAATTTAGGAAGAAAAAATAAAAAAAGTAATAAAAATCAGTAAAGTTCCGCTTTGACATGAACCCCCCCCCCCCCCCCACTAACTGGGGTCCTTTAACTGGGTTTTAAGTCATACAGGCTTCCTAATTACATAACCAGTGTGATTGGCTGTCACATAATGGGTAGTCCTCCCTGCCAGTTCCCAAACACAACTAGAGACCAGGAGCTGTCTGTGACACACAGCACGGAAACATTAGCCGCCATAGACGCATATGTGTGGTGTGGCACTGTTTGGGCCCACCCTCAATACTGCAGCACATACTGTATGCGGTACATGGTTGGCAAGAGGTTAAATGCTCACGTAAATAAATGCTCACTTTTTCAGATGCTCATATGAGTGTCCTTTCCTCTCTTTCCAGCTAATGGCAGGCCACTTGGCTCCGTTCCCTACCCACACATGCACAGTCCATTCTCTTTCACTCTCACAGAATGGTAAGCTACAAGAGACGGTCTGTATAAACAAGAGAGAAGAAAACAAGAACAGAAATGGAGATGTAGACCAGTGGCGGTTGGTGTTTTTTTTTGGGGGGGGGGGGGACGGAAAACAACCACACACCCCCGGACGGCCAGCGGCACTATTACCCCCCCCCACCACCACCACCACCAGCTCTCTCGGCACTTACCCCATCTAGATGGCGGGTGGCGGGCGGCGGGCGGTGGGAAGCGGGTTGCAGTCAGCGGCTCCTGTGTCCTCTCCTCCAGCACGGCAGCTTCCGCCATGCATCTCCTCTCTCCTCCTCCTAGGCGCTAGGCGTCCAATAGGACCACCTCTCCTTTCAGCAAATCGGATGACGAGTCTCAAGACCCGATTCCTGATTGGCCAGAAGGTGGATTAGTGTGAGAATAGCGAATATTTATTCGCTAGTCTCATACAACTGGGTGGGCACGGAGTGCAGTGTTTTGCACCCCAAGCACACCCTTTTTTGAAGCCTATTAGAGCCTCAGGCTCTAATCACATGCTTAACCCCCCCCCTATTGGAATCCATGGTCCAGCACCCTGTATGTAGATTTTTAGTATTTTCTAAGACAGCTAATCAAGGAGTCTGATGAGCCACAGAGGAAATGCAAACTTTGTTCACATTTGTTTTTATTTCAGACATGCTTTCTGTATTATGTTAGAAGAACTGGGAAAGTATTTTTTGACTGGTAAATATGCAATACAGTACCTGTATTTCATTTGTATATCATGTAGTCATCTATGTAGCCACAAGATGGAGCTCTAGTCTGCTGTTTTGTATTTTCAGCTTTCCTGAAAGTCAATGGATGGCATCTCAATCTGAGCTTTAAAGCAGTGTTCCACCGATGAATGGAACTTCCGCTTTAAGGGAAGGTGACCCCATGATATGCCACATTTGGCATGTCATTTTTTTTTTTGGGGGGGGGGGGGGGGGATACCCTCTTTTTAGAGGCACCCAGCTCTCATTTCCTCCTGGGGCTCCACGGCGCTGGAAGGAAGTTCACCTCTCCCACCGGTCCCAGAAGATTGCCCGGCCATTCACAGCGTGCAGTGCCGCGCGTGCCCAGCTGTGAAGCCACAGCCGGGCGCCCACAGTTACAATGCTGGCACTGCAGAGAGGTGGGGGAGAGGAGAGGGGCTTCGTTCGCCCGTATCGCTGGACCGTAGGACAGGTAAGCGTCCGATTATTAAAAGTCAGCAGCTACACTTTTTGTAGCTGCTTACTTTTAAATGGGTGGAACTCGGCTTTAAAGTGGATGTAAACCCGAATTTTTATTTTTATTTTTTTATCATACTGTAGAGCAGGGGTCTTCAAACTACGGCCCTCCAGTTGTTCAGGAACTACAATTCCCATCATGCCTAGTCATGTCTGTGAATGTCAGAGTTTTGCAATGCCTCATGGGACGTGTAGTTCTGCAACAGCTGGAGGGCCGTAGTTTGAGGATCCCTGCTGTAGAGTATAAGATTTCCTATCATTTGAGCCCAGTTTTGCCACACAGAGTTAATCCATCTCTGAGCAATCCTCTTTTATTGTTCAGTGAGAAAAATCTTGACAAACAGAGAAAAACTTTGTCAAATCCTCCCCCTTGCTGTGAGTGACAGGTGATTTACATATCTCGTGCACTAGCCTAAGACATGCATTATTTTTTAATTCCCTCCCCCACTCCTTTCTTCAGCAGCTCTGCAAGGATTGGCTGTTCCACACCTCAGCATGATTTGGCATGCTGAAGTCATGTGGTTACTTTCCTGTCTTTTCACTGGATGTTAGAGATCATAGCAGAAGTTCAGTGTAAGAAATACACAGGAGAAAATGCATATTGACAAGGGGAGTGTAGAGGTAGGTGGGGAGTGTAGAGGTGGGCGGGGAGTCTACTGACATCACAACTCCACCCACCGAGCTCCAGACAACAGACCCGCCCACAGAATCTGCAGTTTTTCGGGTCTCATAACAGAGAGAGGGGAGACATTTGACAGGTAAGGATACATGCAGGAGGCATGTATATCCTTATAGATAACCCCTATGGCAGTAGTTTAGAAAGGATGACACTGGGTTTACATCCACTTTAAGTCAACAAATCCAACCTCTAGGCAGGCGGATTCTGCTATGCTGTCTCTTTAGCTAACCCATAGTGCTGTGGGAATTCTAGCAGTAAGGGCCCATTTAAATAGTGCATGGCATTACCACGGGCATGTTAACAGGTGATAATTTGTGCATTAATATGTATTGTGGTAAAGTACCCCGTTTGTTTTGAATGGGCTGCCTATGCACCATAACATATATTTTAGCTACTTCACCTCCGGAAAGTTTACCCCTCACCTTCCTGACCAGGCCATTTTTTGTGATATGGCACTGCGTTACTGCAACTGACATTTTGCGCTGAACCCAAACAAAAATGATGTCCTTTTTTCCCACAAATAGAGCTTTCTTTTGGTGGTATTTTATCACCTCTGTGTCTACGATAAAACATATCCAATAAAAAAAATATTAAAAAAACCTATTTCTTCATAAATTTAGGCCAATATGTATTCTGCAACATATTTTTGGTTTAAAAAAAAAACATTGATTGGTTTGCGCAAGAGTTATAACGTCTACAAACTATGAGATATTTATCGGAACCCAATTGTGGTTCTTATAGAAATACCCCTTACATTGCTAGTATGTGGAAAATCACCCCCCCCCCATATTGGTAGGCTATGTAGAAATGACCCTTTACACTGGTAGTCAGTGTAAAATCCCCCCCCCCCCCCCGTATTGGTAATCTGTGTAGAAGTAACCCATTGTATTATTATATTGGTCGTTTTTGGGAAACTCCTACCATATATTGGTGATATGTAAAAGAGGTGACACTTTACATTGGCAGTTAGTGGAAAATGTCCTCCTTGTATTGGTAGTCTGGGTAGAATTGACCCCTTACAATGGTAGTCAGTGGAAAATGTATTCTTAGATTCAGTGGCGGCTGGTGCTCAATATTTTTTTTGGGGGGGGGGGGGGCAGCAAACCTACAACCCCCCCCCCCCATTTGTGAGAGACAGATGGGAAGGCAGCGATCCTAAGACTCCGGATCTCAGGACCTGCATCCTGATTGGCCGGGAGGACAGTCAGGATGACAATAGCGAATAATAATTCTCTAATGTCACACAGCTGGGTGGGCTCAGAGCCCACCCTTTTTAAAAGCCCATTAGAGCCTCCAGCTTTAATCATGTGCTTAAAAAAAAAAAAAAACCCTATTGAAATCCAAGTGTCCGGTACCCTCCATGTAGATCAGGGGCCGAGCGCATGGATTAGCGGTCGGCGCAGCGGTGTAGAAATCACAATGGTAGTCAGTGGAAAATGTCCTCCTTATACTGGCAGTCAGTGTAGACAGGAGGTCATTTCACTATTGTACTCTGCCCCAGCATCCTCAGGAAGAACCATAGCCCTCCATGGATGGAACCCAGGTGGAGAAAGGTTGTATTAAAGTGAATGAGTGGCAACACACAGATCCCATTCTAAGAAAATAACTTTGCAGTTGTGTTAATAGCAATGCTTGCATGTAAAGTTCATCGAAAATAATACAGAGAAAGTATTGAGAAAGTTTGCTTATATTTTCATATGCAATTGTTCAGTTTAAATGCTGCACAGCATAAAACAAAATATATCACAGTATGTACAAAGGATATAAGATCTGCTTTAAAATACATCTGTAGTGTACTGTCCTAGCATAGTATATATACTAAAGCTGGCCATACATATAAATTTGTCTCTTGTTTAGCCCAGCGAGCCGAACAAGAGAAATCCATGGATGGATGAATCTTCTTCCACTGCTGCCTATTGTATTCTGACAATTGGCACCTGCGGTTGTCAGAATACCTGAACAGTAACTGCAGCCGATTGGATGCAGTCACTGTTTGGCCGACTTATATTCCACTCAGCTCCTTCAGTTTCTCAATTAAAGTTTGCTGATCTGGGTGGTGTTGGTAGGGCCAACTGTGGCTTGGAATTCATATGACTCTCAGAAATTTTACAAAATTTGAGCTGTGTATGGCCAGCTTAACTCTAGCATGGCATAGCAGGAACCTTAAAGTGTGGCATTGTGCCTTTAATCTCAAAGCTCACTGACTGCCACCCCCACCACACACAAGACTGACAATACTCAGACCTGGCAATAGGTGTGGAAAGGAATTAAGGGTATACCTATTCACCTTATAGTTGTAAGTTTGGGTTTTCTTGGGTGTGGTGCACTTTAAGGTGCAACCTGTCGTAATAAAGTTATGATGTAGTGGTGCTTGCTATACAATGCTAGCCTCAGCTTGTGTTTTTTTTTCATGGTAATACTTTTTTTTTTTTGCTCCTTTGCTTAGGCAATGCAGAACAAAGCAACAGGTCTACTTAACGGTTGCTTTGCCCATATGCCCATACCCTATATTAGGTGAAATGTTCCTCTGTCCATGCCCCCCCAGCCCCGCCACACTGGAGGGTAATGGAACTAAGGGGCTGTCACAGGCTCTCATCAACTACGCCCTCCCTTTCCGCCCAGCTCCTCCATTCATAGAAGCCATACTACAGGAATGGAAAGTGATATATAATAATGGAGGGCGAGGACCTTTTAACTGCTTGCCGACCAGTTCACAACGATAAACGTCGGCACATGGGCACGGCTGCGCAAATGGGCGTACAGGTACGTCCCCTTTAAGAAGCGGCATTGTGGGCAGGCGCCCGCCGCGTGCTCCGTGACCGTGCCCGCGGGACCCATGGACTCGATGTCCGCCAGTGTCCCGCGATCGTGTCACAGAGCGGCAGAACGGGGAGATGCCTATGTAAACATTTCCCCGTTCTGTCTAGTGACATGACAGAGATCTACTGCTCCCTGTCATCGGGAGCAGTGATCTCTGTCCTAGGTAGCCCATCCCTCCCACAGTTAGAATCACTCCCTACGGAACACTTAACCCCTTGATCGCCCCCCCACTGTTTAACCCCCTTCCCTGCCACTGTCATTTATACAGTAATCAGTGCATTTTTATAGCACTGATCGCTGTATAAATGACAATGGTCCCAAAATAGTGTCAAAAGTGTCCGATGTGTCCACCATAATGTTGCAGTCAAGATAAGAATCGCCGATCGCCGCCATTACTAATAAAAAAATAATAATAATAAAAATACCATAAATCTATCCCCTATTTTGTAGACGCTATAACTTTTGTGCAAACCAATTAATATACGCTTATTGTGATTTTTTTTACCAAAAATATGTAGAAGAATACGTATCGGCCTAAACTGAGAAATAAATTTGTTTTTTTTATATATATATTTTTGGGGGATATTTATTATAGCAAAAAGTAAAAAATATTGATCTTTTTTCAAAATTGACGCTCTTTTTTTGTTTATAGCGCAAAAAATAAAACTCGCAGAGGCGATCAAATACCACCAAAAGAAAGCTCCATTTGTGGGAAGAAAAGGACATCATTTTTGTTTGGGAGCCACATCGCACAACTGCGCAATTGTCAGTTAAAGCGACGCAGCGCCGAATCGCAAAAAGTGCTCTGGTCGGGAAGGGGGTAAATTCTTCCGGGGCTGAAGTGGTTAATTATCCCCTATCTTCCATTCAAAGATCACTCCATTCATAATTGTAGTAGGGCTTCTACTAACCCCCTCCATGCCAGAAAATTACAGCGGTGGTGGTGTGGTGAGTATAGATGGAGGAGGATTTCACCTAATGGAGGAGGCATCAGCACAAGGGACACATCCTACTGACTGTAGATGATGCCCTTTGTGTTTTTGTTGTACAGCACTTACCCCTTCCTGCCCACCCTGCCGTCCATTTAAACAATTTGGAATGCCCTGGGGGCAGGAAGGATAGGTGATCATATGACCACTGTCACAGATCTGTAGCCCGGACCAACAGCTTGGTCTAAGTGGCACATACCCTGTTTCCCCGAAAATAAGACCTAGCGTGATTGTCGGTGATGGCTGCAATATAAGCCCTACCCCCCAAATAAGCCCTAGTTAAAGTCCTTGTAGGTCTTCTTTTCAGGGTAGGGCTTATTTTTGGGGAAACAGGGTAGGGCTTATTTGGGGGGTAGGGCTTATATTGCAGCCATCACCGACAAGCACGCTAGGTCTTATTTTCGGGGAAACAGGGTATGTGTGGCATGTTGGTGTTAAAATCCAAATTTTTGCCAAAGCACATATGTGCTGGGCAGTCATAAGGAGATTAAACAAAAGGTTTTGACTGCAGTTGGACTGCAAAAAAGATTGTCACCCTCAGAAATAAATTTTCCTCTTCTCAACCCCCCACCTCCCCATAAATTTTCTTTGCATACTTTTTTATGATTCACATTCCAGCCCACCCACCGTCCTCCATTCTTGCCTAGGTGAGAATGACCTGTTGTGGTCTTGCTGTCTGGTGGGATATGTACATCACGTGCCCCAGGAGGCATAAGCGGCGCGTCACCCGCTGCCTAAACCTGGAAGAGGTAGTCGCCATCCAATGGTGGAATGGTGGAATGTTCCTATTAAAGGACTGGTTAATGTAAACTAATATCCTAAATTATGTTTGTCATAAACACTACAGTATGCTCTTTATTAGTTTTGTCCCTATTAATAATAAAATTATGCACAGTAAAAATATATTGCTTTGTGTATAACAATAACAAGTATATATGATCTAACACAAAAGTGCAAACAATATATAACACCGTTAACCTATGACATTTCAGACGCTAGCCGGGTACACCACTAATTTCTAATGTTACTGTTCCTGGATATGTAAACACGTTCATTCTGGAAATGCATAGTAAATGATAATACTTATTTACAATGTTTCCAGATTTTTATATCCATATCACAGCACAGCTCAGCGACCAGAATGAATTAGATGTACAACAGTTAATACAAGGCATTGAAGACTGCTGATAATATTTTGCCTTTAAACAGGTTATTATACTGAAGCAAAAAAGACATCCTTTTCTCCAGATCCTTTTGTACATCTTCTAGATGGATGATTCTCTGTCTGCTGGACCAAAATACAAAAATCACATTCCACCTGATGGTGTATGTTGGCATAGATAGACTTAAGCTGGATATACACTGATATTATTCCATTTGAAAAAATGTTTATTTTATTTTCTAATGGTTAGTGGGTTAAATCGATGTTCATCTTCGAAAGTAGTGATGAGAAAATACCATAAAAAGTAAACGTAAAAGAAAACAATATTATTAGCGCACAAAAGTGCCCGCTCCTATAGTATAAATATGGGCAATATACACTATATTATCAAAAGTATTAGGACGTCAGCCTTTAAACGCACATGATTTTTAATGGCATCCCAGTCTTGGTCTTTAGGGTTTATTATTGAGTTGGCCCATCCTTTGCAGCTATAACAGCTTCCTCTCTACTGGGAAGGCTGTCCACAAGATTTAGGAGTGTATCTATGGGAATGTTTGACCATTCTTCCAGAAGCGCATTTGTGAGGTCGGGCACTGATGGTGGACGAGAAGGCCTGGCTCACAGTTTCCACTCTAATTCATCCCAAAGGTGTTCTATTGGGTTGAGGTCAGGACTCTGTGTAGGCCAGTCAAGTTCCTCCACCTCAAACTTGCTCATCCATGTCTTTATGGACCTTACTGTGTGCACTGGTCCAAATCATTTGGTGGAGGGGGGATTATGGTGTGGGGTTGTTTATCGGGTGTTGGGCTTGGGCATGTACCCAACTTTGTGGGAACAGCTTGGGGATGGCCCCTTTCCTGTTCCAACATGACTGCACAGTCCAAAAAGCAAGGTTCATAAAGACATGGATGAGCAAGTTTGGGGGAACTTGACTGGCCTGCACAGAGTCCTGACCTCAACCCGATAGAACAACTTTGGGATGAATTCGAGCAGAGACTGCGAGCCAGGCCTTCTCGTCCACATCAGTGCCTGACCTCACTAATGTGTTTCTGGAAGAATGGTCAAACATTCCTATAGACACACTCCTAAACTTTGTGGACAGCCTTCCCAGAAGAGTTGAAGCTGTTATAGCTACAAAGGGTAGGCCAACTCAATATTGAACCCTTTGAACTAAGACTGGTATGCCTTTAAAGTTCATGTACGTGTAAAGGCAGGCATCCCTATACTTTTGACAATATAGTGTGTATTAGTCCATAAAAAGTCCATAAATGTCCATATGTTCCTAAAGTGAACTTGCAGCAGCCATCCTAGAGTAAGCCAACTCTGTATGCAGAAAAGAGAACAAGAGAGAGAAGTCCCTGGGGCCAGCTTGGAACACACACCTGGGCGGATGTGACATCACAGTTGGGGAAGGACCAGTGTCAAAGCAAGGCTACGCGCTCAAAGCTTACTGCTCCTTCGAGAGGCCTCTCAAAGGAGCAGTAAGCTCAGAGCACGTAGCCTTGCATCCATGTGTGCGTTTCAAGCTGGCCCCAAGGAATTCTGTATGTCTACACAGCGTCCTTGTATTCTCCCTTCCATCTGCGGTTGACACAAGCACATCGGCGAGTCAGTGGCAGTGCCTTCTCCCCCCCTCTCTCTTTTATTATGATGAGCTTTTCCCTTCACACATCTTGTGAGTGTTTTTAACTGTGACTTATTAAATGTTATTTTATTACTGCACTTAGGCGGCGCTTCCTTCTCTTCTTCTCTTTTTACATTTTTTTTCAAACAAATGAAATTCTAACAGTGAATGTGGTTTTTATTCAGGAAATAGTATAAATATTATAATGAGACCTGTTTAAAACGTAAATCCAGTCAAATTCTAAACCTACTCCTACCCCTGTTGCAAGCCTATTCTAACTATCCTGTGAAAGAAAAGATGTCTATATTTACCTATTATGAAGTTCAACAACAGATGCCCCATTGTAAGCCTGTGGGTTATGTTATCACCCAGGCTCTGCAGCCATTGTCGCTGCCTCTCCTCCACAATGAAACCGGCACTGGGATGCGATCCTGTGACCGGAACAATGCAGGTTCAGAATAGGTGTCAGGAGCATTTAGTGCTCCTGTTCCTCATTTCAGCATCCGGGGTTTTGGCTATGGCACTCTCCTGGTCTGTTGTTCTGTCCATCTGCAGGCTGATTAATGTGATCAGTCTCTGGGTGGAAACCAAGCCTGTTATAAGCCACCTAAACCCTCATTTGGATGCTTGTGATACAAAGTGATACGTGTGTTGTTCCTGATCAAGTTCCCTGTCTGTCTGCCCTGCTTTGCTAGATTTGATTTCCCTGTGTATGACTTTGGACCGGATTTTGGACTATTCCTTGAACTCAGCCTGCCTTTTACCTAGACTGTTATAGAACCACACTATCTGTCTGCTAACCGTAAGTATCTATTTGCTTTGCTCAGTTCCCATCTGCCCTGGCATGGTGGCCAGGCACTATAGCACTGTGTATAAGTCCTGGGGGCAACCTGAGTACCGGTAGGCCTGCTTGCCTTATGGGAAAGGAGGCTGCTATAGGAGCTATAGGAAAAGAACACAGTAGCCAGCTATAGTGTCTGACCAGCTGCGTTGGGGTTGACGTGACAACAGGTAAGTATAGACATATTTTCTTTCACAGGGTTTTAGAAAAATCTTAAAATTGGGGTGGGAGTAGGTTTAGACATAGAATTTAACTGGAATTCCACTTGAATACATTTGGGATTCCATTAAAAAATCAGGTCTGGATGCAATTTTAAGAGCTTTTGAACTAAAGTTAACTCATTGATGGCAAGAGATGAAAATTTTTTCTGAATTTCGATTTGAATTTCAAACGTTAGAAAGAAGTTCTAACCATGTATGGCCAGCTTAAAAGTGACCGTGTCACCATCCCATACACATAAGGCTTAATGCAGCATTTACATGTGTTCACATAAAAATAACCAATTATTTTGGAATTTCCTTTTTTTTTTGTTGTACATCAAACAGTGCTGCTACTTTTAACCACTTCAGCCCTGGAAGATTTGGCTGCTCAATGACCAGGCCATTTTTTGCGATACGACACTGTGTCGCTTTAACTGACAATTGCGCAGTCGTGCGATGTTGTACCCAAACAAAATTGATGTCCATTTTTCCCACAAATAGAGCTTTCTTTTGGTGGTGTTTGATCGTCTCTGCGGTTTTTATTTTTTGCGCTATAAACAAAAGAAGAACGACAATTTTGAAAAAAACACAATATCTTTTACTTTTTGCTGTAATAAATATCCCACATTTATTTTATCAAAAAAACTAATTTTGTTCCTCAGTTTAGGCTGATATGTATTCTTCTACATATTTTTGGTAAAAAAAAATCACAATAAGCGTATATTGATTGGTTTGCGCAAAAGTTATAGTGTCTACAAAATAGGGGATATATTTATGGCATTTTTATTATTTTTTTAATTTGTACTAGTAATGGCGGCGATCTGCTTTTTTTAATCGGAATTGCGAAATTGCGGCGGACAAATTGGACACTTTTGACACATTTTCGGGACCATTGACAATTATACAGCGATCAGTGCTATAAAAATGCACTGATTACTGTATAAATGTCACTGGCAGGGAAGGGGTTGACACTAGGGAGCGATTGAGGGGTTAACTGTGTTCCCTAGGTGTGTTCTAACTGTAGGGGGGATGGGACTCTCTAGGAGGAGAGAGAGATCGGTGTTCATACTTAGTATGAACACACGATCTGTCTCCTCTCCCCTGAAAGAACCGGGATCTGTGTGTTTACACACACAGATCCCAGTTCTCGCTCTGTCACAAGCCGGGCATTCGCATCGGCTCTGGGCACATGCTGTGGGCGCGTGCGTCCCTAGTGGCCAAAAGGTGAAGCGACTTAAGGTAATGTTGTTTCGCCCAGCCGTGCCATTCTGCCACAGTAAAACTGCGCCGGCTGGTCGGTAAGTGGTTAATCATGTCTGACACTTCCGGGAGTGTCAAAGGCTCTCTGTGCTAGCCTGATAATGTTGCTTGCTCACCCCAGCCCTGATGTCACCTATGATCCCGGCAGTGGTGGGGGAAGCCTCACATAATCTGTAAAGCCTGCCAGCACTGCATTTATACTATTGGTACAGTTTGCAGGACAACACAAAAAGGAAATGACAAAATAAAGAAGGTGTCAGTTACAGCTATGTGTGTACATTTATGTTAAAGTGGATCTTCACCTTCTTCAATTACTTTACAACATTTTCCTTCTCCACTCCTCTTCCCTGTTACAGAATTAGCTATTTAAACTTTTATTTGTTCTTTTCACATAACTTTTTGTGGAACCCAGTCCTACACTTCTGGTTTTCACATCTAGGTGAAAGGAATGCCCCCCCCCGAAGCTTCTTGGGATGCATGACATGGGTATCCTGGGGCAATCTCTGTCACAGTGCATATGCCTTAGGCTAATCCCCACCACACTGCATATGCTCTGCGGTGCTTCATCAGGGAACCAGCTACAAGAACCAGGAAAAGACAACCAGCCCCCAGATGATGCAAGAAGTGAATATGACAGCAGGGGACACAACTTGGGCCGATGGAGCAGTGGATTGCACCAGTTAATGCTAGATTATCTAGGTTTTTGAGTATGTTTTCGAGGACAACCCAGCAGACAAGGTAAGAGGGTAGAAAACAATGTAAAGAAGTGGTGAAGTTCCTCTTTATGCTTCACATTGAATAAGAGGTGATAGGGTTTAAAATTTAACTCCAGACAAAACGTTTTTTTCTAGTTTAATGCCGCGTACACGCGGTCGGACTTTTCGGCTACAAAAGTCCGACGGACGCCGACGGACCAATCCGTGTGTGGGCTTCCCCGGACTTTCAGCTGACTTTTCCAGCCACAAATCTGACGGACTTTAGATTTGGAACATGCTTCAAATCTTTACGTCGTAACTCCGCCGGACCCAGAAATCCGCTCCTCTGTATGCTAGTCCGACGGACAAAAACCGACGCTAGGGCAGCTATTGGCTACTGGCTATCAACTTCCTTATTTTAGTCCGGTGTACGTCATCACGTACGAATCCGTCGGACTTTTGTGTGCTATCGTGTGTAGGCAAGTCCGGTCGTTAGAAAGTCTGTTGAAAGTCCGTCAAAAGTCTGTCGAAAGTTCGTCAGACGGGCTGGCGGACTTTTGTAGCTGAAAAGTCCGACCGCGTGTATGCGGCATTAGATTGTGGGAAGAGGAGTAAGGGAGGAGGATCAACGTGACCATGAACAAAAAGTTAAAGAAACCCTCCCCAATGGGGACCCAAACAACAAATAAAGCTTTATGGAGTTCTAAAGCCAGTCTATCCAAAAAAAATGTTTAGATGGCATTCAGCCTTAAATACAATTAGTGCACACAACAGCTCAGCAAGTGAGATTGAAAATATATTTTGAGTTATAGAGAAATTTAAGCATGGATACCTATAGCCAAAATCCCAAATACATTTTAGGTGAAACTGACTAAGCCATTTACTTTTTATGTATTTGTTAAAAAAAAAAAAAAATTATGGAATTTGTTGCTAAGGCTGAATTTTAACTTTCAGGTAAAGGGGAAGGCATCCATGTTTAAACTGAACTTGTACGAACATAACAGGGAAGCATGTATTTGACACACCAAGAAGTGACAGAGTCAGAGATCCGCAACACAGGAAAGTATAAAGATGCAGGCTTCCAGAAAGTAAAGTATAAATCTGCTTCTTTTTACAGGGTGGCTTTAGTTTACTCCGAAGAACACAGAAACAGGGTCACTTTAACCTTCTGCCAGTTGGATTGTTTTTTGCTTCTGGAATAGACGTAACTTAGCAAAACCTTACAAAAGTACATTTTGTCATCACTGTGTCATCACTTTCATCACTGTCATCACCGAGAGGGTCCAGCTTAGTGGTCTTCTTCTTGGTATAAAATAGAAAACAACATTTAGAGACCAAATTATAATTATGTCTTTTCAAATAACAATGTTAACCTATATTCATTTTAATAGTGAATCCAGATGATAAGATATAAGATGGAAGATAATTAGTAGCTGCTGTTCTGGTCCAAAGGTGACTGTTGCATTACTGGTCATTTGAAGGTTTTTTTTCCTCTTCTAGCATCATTTCTTTTTTGTTCTTTACTGTACCCATTTAATAATCAAGTCCAGAAATTGCATTGATCTTCCTTGTGCTCTCTGAAATCCCGTGCAGTTTCTTTGCGTGGTTATTAAATTCTGAATCTCACCATCACCGTAACTTTGAACATTCAGCGTTGGCCAACATTCAGCATTCAACAGTCTACGATGATACAACATTTATGGCTCTTTCTAGTTGACAGTGTATAATCTTTTCATTATTATTATTATTATTATTATTATCTAACTTTCCTTTGTAAAGCCACTTTATTTGCTCTGTATTGTGTTACCAATATTGTTTGCTTGACATGGATGTCTTTTATAATCCCCTATTGTTCTTCTTTTGTGTTTTATTTGTTAGCATCCAATAAAAAAGTATTTAAAAAAAAGCATTCTGCAGATGCCAAGAGTCTGTGGACTCCGGCTGAAGCCACCCAGTGCAAACTAATGCCGCGTACACACGAGCGGACTTTACGGCAGACTTTGCTCGGCGGACTTTTCGACGGACTTCACGACGGACTTTCTGAATGAACGGACTTGCCTACACACAATCCACCAAAGTCCGTCGAATTCGTATGTGATGACGTAAGACCGGACTAAAACAAGGAAGTTCATAGCCAGTAGCCAATAGCTGCCCTAGCCTGGCTTTTTGTCCGTCGAACTAGCATACAGACGAGCGGACTTTTCGACCGGACTCGATTTCGACGGATTAATTTAAAACATGTTTCAAATCTAAGTCCGTCCAACTTTTGAGAAAACAAAGTCCGCTGGAGCCCACACACGATCGAATTGTCCGACCAAATCCCGTCCGCCGGGCAAAGTCTGCCGTAAAGTCCGCTCGTGTGTACGCGGCATAACAGCGGCTGGGCCAGAATGCAAAATATTGCTGTACGGACCGAATAAATGTCACATTCCATATAAAACACACATTTTCTTTGAATAAATAGAATATATGATCTATTGCGAGGCTTTCTTATACACTGTACATCACATCATACTTTTTAAGCTGATAGGCAGAATCCTTCAGATAAGCTTTCTTATTTGCAGTAGATGTCCTCTACTCAAGAAATCTCACTCTGTATATTCCAGATATGACTCCATGCCATATTTATCTGAAGGTGCATATAACGTTAGGAATACAGGTGTAAATAATGTCCAAGAGTGTGGATATTCATCTGTCAAGTTTTATTATGAACATTGCCAGCAAACTTAGCAAAGCTGCAGCCACGGCACCTATTAGTAGCCTCTTGTAGGTTACCTGGAGGAACAAGAAATTTAGAGATCATACACTTTATTAGTTGCTAATCAAGTAATAACCACTTGCCCTCTAAAGAGATTTACCCCTCTTCGTGATCAGGCCATTTTTTGCTATATGGCACTACGTTACTTTAACTGAAATTATTATTTTTTTTGGTGGTATTTGATCACCTCTGTGGTTTTTATTTTTTACGCTATGAAAATATATTTATATATTTTGTGCTTTCTGCTATAAAACAATAAAAAAAATGTAAAAAATCAAATCTCTACATAAATTTAGGCCAATATGTATTTTGCTACATATTTTTGGTAAAAAAAAAAAATCCCAATAAGCGTATATTGATTGGTTTGCCCAAACGTTATAGCGTCTACAAACTATAGGATATATACTGTAATTTTTTTTTTTATACTAGTAATGGCGGCGATCGGTGACTTATAGCGGGGCTGCGATATTGCGGTAGACAGTCTGACACTTTGTGGAGACCAGTAACACTAATATAGTGCTTCAAATAAGCACGGTCACTGTACTAATGACACTGGCTGGGAAGGGGTTAAAAAATTTAGAGCAATCAAAGGGTTAAATGTGTGCCTAACCAGTGTTTATGTGTACACATT